>OY998259.1:2914398-3581898 GCA_963922045.1 Persicaria maculosa | reverse complement strand
TTTATAACTCGCCTGGAATTTACATCTATTTTAAAACATGTCTTTTTTTTTTTGGTAAGAATTCAGGTTTTGATACCGTCAAAACATATAATAAAAAAAACCAAAAGGTGCAAATTACGCCGCAGTGATAAGTTCAAAACAACAAATTTTCTTTATGCGTCGATAAAACACAATGCTTTTTTGAGAGAAAGATATTTTTTCACCTTGCTTGCAAGAGTAACAAAATTATTTGTAATGCCTGTAAATAGAGTTATGAACGAGCTATCGTTAGTGAGGTAGGAAAGGAAATCAAATTGGAATTTCAAGTAATGTATATTTGTAATCGAGTAATTACTAGTCGGTCCCTTCAATTGAATTATAATTCAACTTGGCTCTAAAAGATAATTTTTATTTTTATATGTTCTTTTTATTTAAAAAAAAATGAATGGATCCTATTGGATCATCGATTTTATTTGATTTTTAAGTCTACATCATTTTGTTCATGAATGGGATCTTGCCTTTATTTAGAAAGAAAGTATTTATTATGGGTGGCAATTTTTTTACGGATGTTTAAAGCACACCCATTATTAATGTTAGTGATTATACATATGATTACAAATTATTCAGACAACTTGAAAAAAAAAAAGAATGATTCAAAGAAATGATTAATGTGGAAGGAGACTTGTGAATTAAAAATAAATAAACAACTCAATTAGACATAAGTACGTAGACTATTTAGTATTTACTGAAAGCTACCGGTTTTCAATTGAAAACTTCAAACCTTATAACCTAGATTATGTTATGTTAAAAAATAAAAGAGCATTTCTCGATCTATAACTGAACAATTGAGATAGATCGAATAATACCCAAGTTAAGGAGCATTTTGACAAAAAATAATCCCCTTTTATACTTTCCAGTAAATAAAATTTTCACACAAAAATCGGTGTTATTATTTATTTTAAAAAATATTTATTTTCCATTGTATTCTAATCTATTTTCCATGATTCGCTAATTTTTCGTGCACTTTTCATGACACAATATACAATATGCGAGCTTGTTTGGTTGACAACCTGACCAAAACCCCATAATGTATAAAATTTTACGTTTTTTAAATATAAAACTCGGGAATTCGACTTCCTAATGAATTAAAATTTTCTAAATTCCATTCTTTTACATTTGAAATTTTTTAATTCTCCCATCTAATCCTATAAAATTAAAAAATCAATCATATTTTTTTTTTTCACAATTCATATAAATAATTCTCATGAAATGAGAATGTTAAACCAAAACTTGCCCCAAATAAGAGAAACAATAAGTTTATTATTAAATGAATATTTCTTCCTTTAGAAAAATGGATTAGTTATGCAAGTAAATTGACTATAAAAAATTAGTTTATCTACACGCCACCATTATACCTGCAACTTGATTAATTAGCTCAATCTTTGAAAAACAGTGAATTAAATATAACCCAAAAAAAAAATGTATGAATTGAATACCTGAAAGTCATTGAAGCGGAGGTCTAAGAACTTCAAAGAAGGAAGGGACAAAACGACATAAGGAAACCGCCCACAGAACTTGTTATTACTCAGATCGAGTTCATACAGCCGCCGGAGTCTACAGAAGCTCTCCGGCACCGAGCCGGCGAAGCGGTTGGAGTTGACATGGAAGAGGGAGAGGTCAGAGAGCAGGCCGAGCTCCTCCGGCAGGTAGCCGGCAATGTTGGCGTGGTTGAGGTCGATTCCGGCGACGGTGGTGGCGTTACAGTGGTCGTCCGGTGCGGGTGCACAGTAGACTCCCCTGTAGCTGCACACATCACATCCTACCCAGTTGGCGGTGAAGTTCTTTGGGTCTGAGGTTATGGCCCTCTTCCATGCTTGTAGGGCTATGTGGGCGGCTTCGAGCCTTGGGTTCGGGAAGGTGGGAGCCGGAGGAGGGCGGCGGTGGTCGTGGGCGGAGGAGGGCGGTGGGAAGGCGGAGATTAGGAGGAGGAGGAGAGGGAGAGTTGTGTAAAGGTTACTCTTCATGGTGGATATGCATGAAGAGTTGGGTACGTTCTATTTTGGGGTCTAACTTGGTGTGCATTTTGTGTGTATATATAGAGAAAATGTCAAATGGTTTGTACTTTGTTTATTAATTTGAAAGTGAAATTTGAGGCAAATAGTTTTCTAGTTCAATTTGCTTTGATTTTTGGTTGCTTGTGTTAAGTATTCACACTTATAAATTGGATTTAATTTGATCAATTAAATAGTGGGGTCAAAATGAATTTTACTTCAAGTAAGTTTTGCTCAAATATCTTCTAAATTATTTATATGAGTTAAAATAAAACAATTAAAAGGAATACAAGAGATAGAAAATCCCATTAATTGATTAAGCAAATAGGAGAATAAACTTTTGTCAGGTGATTGATGGAGCAAATACAAATGATACTATAATACCTCATAGATTCACAAACAATGAAGGAAACGAGATAGTTTTGTTCATCGTTGTAGATGCACTTATAATCATATTGATCATCTTGACTTGATCGAAAAACAGGTAAGTGCATACACATTGACTTCAATCTCTAATTACCCAATATCACCGAATAATTACATTTCAACGAATAATCACTCAGTTGTAACACAAAATAATCACAAGTTACTTTTAATATATCTCATCCATGAATCTTCTTAATTCAATGATATATCCAAATTTGTTAACTTGATACAAGGATTGTGTAGATATCTATTGTCTATATAAAATGATATTTTTATTTTAGAAAGTTGGTTATCAATTATATTCTTTATTATGTTAAATTATCCAATACGGAGTATAAAATAGACTTATATCAATTAAGCCATCTATCTTTTTCGTTAGAGATTACAATCCGGACTAATGCAACCAATATATTTGTATGATGATGATTAATATGAAAGGGAAATTTGAGGCAATTAAATATGAAATGAATTGAAATAGGAGATGGGATGAATAAAAATGAGAGGACCATGTCAAATTGAATCAAATTAAAGTGTGCTTTTGGCTTGCTTAATTTCCTGGCCATCTTCCTTTGAAGGGGTAGGGATTAGGGACCCATGGATTTTTATATACTCTATTAATTAATTAATCTACTTAATTAATGATTAAATGAGTTTAGGTGAAAGTATAGTGTATGGTGTGCCGGTTTTGACTTGTTTAACAAAATGGGTTGGCATTATGCACATTACATCTTTAATTGAAAATATTAATTAGCATATATAATTTTGATATCCAAGGCTATAATTTTTTTTTTAAGATATATTGTAGTTAAACTGCTCAATTGAAGAGATTGCATAGGCATATACTAGCTGCCCTCCGATCAACAATAAGGGCTGTTTTAGGTTTGAACATAAGTTTTAAAAAAGTATCAATTCACTTACTTTTTATGATTATTACATATATTTTATTATATTAAATGCATGTGCATTTCTCTTTTAAGGCAATTAAGTAAATAATTTAAAGAAAAACTAGTCGATAAAAGCAAGTTTGAATATAAAAAAATTAAGCCAATGCTAGTTATTTGTCTAAAGAATCGAAAATGACATTTAAAGTTAATCAAATTTTATAATCTAAAGTGACATTTAAAGATGATTTACTATTATTATTAACATAAAAACTCAAGCTATATATTGTATATTCACCCTTTTTAATCAATGTGGGAGGATACTCATACTAAACTTATTTTTTTGGGCGGCCTCATATTAAACTTTATAATCAATGTGGGGATTACCTTTAAAATCAATGTGGGAGAATACTCATACTAAACTTCTCAAGTCTCAACTGTTTATGAGGCTATAATCAAGTTCATTAATTAGCAATCCTTAATTTGACATTAATTAATACGTAGTACTCCGTAAGGGGGTAATTAGCACAAGTTGGTTCTTTTAAGTATAAAATTCAATTCAATTATATGAGAAAACAGAAGAAATAGAAAAAAAAAGTGGGAATATTAGCTGGCAATTCAATGGGGATGATGGAGATGATAGAAGCTCATGTCATGCCATTTGATTTCTCAAGAAACAAACAAATAATCGCATTTGGTTCCGATTTCTCACCAAAAACACGGCTTTTACCTCCCTTTAATTCTCATTTATTTTTATTATTGATTAATTATTAAAAAACCCAATTAAGACTCAGTTTCAAATACGGAGTATTAATGTTTATTTGTGTTGGGTTGTTTCTTTCATTAGTGTTTATTTGTGTGTTTAGTTTATTGTATGTTGACGGTTTTTCCGTCTGTCGATTCGTCGGCATCTCGAGTTTCAAGCTTGTCTGACCTCGAATTTTTACCTAATAAAAAAAAATACGGAGTATTAATGGTAGGTTGTGTTCGTCGTCTTCGAAGATATATCATTCATTTAGGTGGGGATAACGTCGGCGATCCACACATCCTCAGGAGTCGTCCTTTCCGGTGGGGTAGTGTCGTGAGTCTTTGCACTCTTCCACTTTCTTGGCATTCGTGGCGCGTCTTGTTCTCCATCGACTTCTCTATTGGCTGACGTCTTGTATGGGATGATTGGGTCTTTCTTCCTTCTCTGTTGATTTGTGTTATTATGTACTGCTTGTATTGACGGTTTTCCGTCTGCTGACTTGTTCGGCCATCGAGTTTCAAGTATGTCTAAACTCGAATTTTTACCTAATAAAAAAATTACGGAGTATTATATACCGTTGAGAATATGAGTTGGGATAGATCCTACATTGATTATAGAGTGAATTCAAGTCTTGTACATAAATGAGTGGGTTACTCCTCCTAACACCCATTGGTTTTAGGATGAAACTTCACTCGGCTTCTGTGTTCAGCTTGGTTGTCGCGTGTTGCGCTTGAACGTGTGTGACCCACCGTTATTTAAAGCAATAATGTTGCGTGGGTGAACTACTCCTATGATGGAACCCCGCTCAGCTTGATTGTGGCGCGTATTTTGCTTGGATGTGCGTGAACCACCATTATTTAACATATGCATAGTCTATCTCTATGACATTTATTTTGCTTTTATTGGAGGAGTGTCTCCCGTCTTTGTTTAATAAGCTTTATGTCCACCTCTATTTTTCTGGACAAATTTACCTCTCATCCTCTCCCATGGACGCTCCTCATATCCAAACCTAAATCTCAGATCTAGAAATTGTGTAGCTCTTCTCCCATGGCCGCTCCTCCTCTCTTTGACCATCGGCAGCACTATCGTCATCCTTGTGGGGCAAGGAAGACCTTGGCGAAGCTGCGGCGGCCGAGTAGGCGACCTCGAACCAGATCTAGCTTCGATGAAGACGACGGTGCGATCAGGCGAGCTCCACCTCTCTCTCACCACGTCAAAGTCAGATCCGGACAAATCCGTCGACGACTCCGCCGACTAGTTGTTGTCGAGGTGCCGCCACGCGGTCAAATCCGTCACCGACTGGCAGGCAATTCAAGGGCATATGGTGGTGATCTCTTTGCCACTCTTCCTCTAATTCGATTCCTCAGCGAGAACCAAATCTCCGGCGAGAATCCGACAAGTCTGTAACAACCAACGCCATTGAAGACGAATTACGAGCTCCGATGGCTATCGAAGACAGAGTTATATATTCCCATTTTATTATATCTCATCCGCCTCGAATAAACTCTGTTTCTACTCTAGACTTATGGTAAAAATATGACACTAATATAGACAACAATGTGAGATTTCTTCTCTAACATTTAAAAATGTTTTTTTGTTTTGGACTTTCGTTCATCCGCAACCATAAGGTTACCTCTTCTCCATTTTTTCTTATCTCTCTTCATAATATTTTGACACCTCATTTATTTTTTCTTTTAAACAATTTTTCACTTTATCTACCTCTTTAGACCATCCGTAACCATGGGGTAACCTCTTTCTCCCTTTTTTCTCCATCTTCCTATCACAACCTTACAACTCATTTATTTTTTTCTTTAAAATAATTTTTACTTTTTCTACCTCTTTCTAAAAGTTTACCTCTACAACCATGGAAACCTCTTTTACCTCTTTCCAAATTTATTTTCACCTTTTCTTTTCCTTTATATATATCTTTCCCTTTATTATAGGTGTATCATCATATATTATTGTGAATTATTTTTATTTATAATTTTATAAATAAATAAAAATAGCAAGTAGTTAATGTAAATATATTTTATTACATCTAGATTAAAATAAAAAAAAGTTAAAAACATTATAAATTTATTTTCACCTTTTCTTTTCCTTTATATCTTTCCCTTTTGGGTTGGACTTCGAGTGACACTCCCTTGAACACCCGGAGAATGCTCAAAATGTTGTTGATTTGGAAAAAAAAAGAGGATTGTACACATTGGTAGGATTATGTGGGGGTATAATTTGGATATTCGGGTGTTGAAGAATTGTTAAACATTTGCAACATCACTTGAAATTGAGGATTTTTGAGAAGATTTGGATCAAAAGGCATATTTGGAATGGGTGGAGTATTTGGATTATTGTGATCCATGGTTAAGAAAATAGGTGCAACTATAATAGATCAAGATGGGGTTATATATAGGATAAAATTGGGCTCAAATTATAGGAAAAAAAAATTTAACCAATGTGATATTTTATTTTAAAAAATAATGAAATATAAATATATTTTTATTTCATTTTAAATCCTACTACAACTAATAAATCCAAATGTGAAATATATAAATCTACTTTATCATAAAAAAAAAGGAAAAGAAAATTACAAAAGGGAAGAGGTTACCTCTCTCTACCAAGGTAACCCCTTCCCACCTCTTACCTTAAGGTAGAGGCCACAACCATGGGCTTACCTTTTAGCAACCTTAAGGTTGCTAAAACCCATGGTTGCTCATGCTCTTATTTAAGGTTTTCATATTTTTACTTCACAACCATGAGTTTACCTCATCCTCACCTTTTTCTCATATATCTATATTCATCATATTATTTCCACCAATCATAATATTATTAGTTTAATAGAAAAACATAATAAATAAATAAAGCATCAACTTTTGCACATGGTCCAAAGCACACTCTACCTCTCCACACCAAGGTAATCCCTTCCCTTCCTTTACCTTAAGGTTTTGTCTACAACCATAAGGTTACCTTTTAATTACCTTAAGGTCAAGGATGCTCTTTTAGACTTTTGTTCTTAGATTTTGTACGTAGCTAGTTTTAATTATCATTTTTATTTAGGGTCGTGTGATTGATGTTTTCCAACAACGAGTTGCTACTGGATCTGTAATCCAAATAGAAGCTGATGCTTTTTGTGCAGGTATTAAATCAGTTGTTGACAAAGGTCTTAGAAGAGTCATAATTGAAGGGGATTGCTTGGACGTGGTGAAGGCCATCAATGACAATTCCAAGAGCAAATGGGAGATTCTGCGACAAATCGAGCTTATTCAGAAAATCAAAGCTGACTTTGAACATATTGAGTTCAAACATTGTTTCAGAGAAGCAAATGGTGCTGCAGACTACATTGCTAGATGTCCTGATAGTTGTAATTTAATGAACATCTCTTCTAACAGGGATTTCTGTAACATCATCCGTAAGGATGATCAGGGTTGTAATCTACCTCGGTAGATTCTTCCCTCCTTTTGCCTACTGTAAAAAAAAAAAAAATTATCTTTTTTATTTAATGATATATAAAAACAAATTGCACCATCTAAAATTCAAAGGTGAACATATTTGACTGTATCTCTATGACCACATACAGGAGTTTAATGGCTTACTACTTTGGAGAAAAGGTACATTTTCTCTAATTTTCTCAGGTTATAGATCGAGCCACGCCCAATTCAAACGTACGTACGTAGCAATTTTATATACATGTTTTTTTAAAGTTGGTGATTAAAAGAAGAACCAAAACCGAAAATTGCATTGGTGGGCATAATGAACGAAGTATGCACCAACTTAAAGCCAATCATTATCGATCTCTATGTATTAACGTAGCAATTACTCTAAAACCCAAAAAAAAAATACATTAAATTCATAATCATATATGGTTGACCATATATTTGATTCAAAAGGAATAAGTTTTATAATGAAGTAATAAAAAAAGTTAATAATTTCTATATTTTTATTAGTTTCTTAAAAAACGTGTTAAAAAAGTCAAAACGTCATTTATTTCTATATGGAAGGAATATATTGTTATGATTGGGCCGAAGGCCCATGAATTGGGAAACTCTTAGGCTTATAAGCCTTGTAACAAACTGAGATTAGGCATCAAGGAAATGAATGAATGAACTACATCTCCTTCTACCTCTTCTATCTTCTTTCTCACCTTATTCTTCTTCTTCTCACCTTATTCTTCTTCAAACCTCCATGGAAGGTCGAACCTTCCTTATCCGACCTTTCGGGACATAACAGATATATAATAACTATGTTGGGGTAGTTGAGTCGGAAAGGATCTCAGGATATATAGTAGCTGATGGTTTTCGGTTCAATTTTCAAATATGACTGTTCTATATTTACCAAAAATCAATGAAGGAATATATAATAACAAGCTAGTTAGCGTCATGGGGGCCATGTGTTCTTTTTGGTTGGAGTAACCGAAAACAATACCAAAAACAAAGCGGTTAGCTTCCTAGCTACTTACATATACATTAATACATATGTACGACTCTTTAAGTATACGTTGTGTTTCACGGACATGCATACATACACACACCAACCATATATTAAGATATATAGGATTTGGGCCATGCATTAATTTGATTTTATTGGTCATGACTCATGATGTACTAATATAATTAATTCAACTTTGTCATATAATTTAACTTTTAATTAACATTATTTAGTTGGGTGAAAGACCTAGTTAACCAATCATTTTTTTTAAATCCTACTATGTATGAAAATACTCTAATTAATTAATTAGTTCAATTGGTAACAACTTAATGGCAACATTCATAGGAATTAGGAAGGCACATAGCTATTATATATTAGTATATATATGCTTTAATATGATGTCATTATGAAAACTTAGAAATATTTCAATCTTGAGGTCGGGGATAAATTTAGGGAGAGGTGATTTATTTGAAAAAAAAATGGTGAATTTTGAGAAACTAAAAAAATTATGGGAGGATCTGAATAATCCCTCAAAAATTACTATTATAAAATGAATTTTTTTGATTTTTTTTAAATATGTGCACATCCAGAAACATATGTGTATGACTCATGAGGCACAAGCATATGACTTTTGAAATTTGTATAGGAGCACAAAAAGAGGAGAAATCATGAAAAAATTTAAATGAAAGTTAAACACATTATAGAATTGGAAATACATTATATATAGAAATACATTATAGAAAAAAGTATATCACATAGTGTCATAGTGTTATTCTTTAATTATATCATTTATTTTTTATTAATTAAATAAATAGATTGTAGAACCCAATTAATCACTGCAGAAAATCACTCAAGAAGATGAAGAATCGAAAATCATTCGGTAAAAAAGAAGACAGACGAATATTAGAGAACACCTAATCCAAAACTTAGATCTAAACCTAATTAAATAGGGAGGAGATAAAAAAAATGTGAGCTTAGTTTTTTTCCTCGTATGAAACTGTCGAGTACGTTTATTCTTCTTTCTCAGCCCAGAACTGCGAGCTAAAAACATTTCCTTGTGTAATCTAGCCGAGCTTCGTCTGTTTCCTCGGTCCAAAACGCTGAGCAGAGACAGTTTTCTCGGCCCAGATTGTCGAATGCTTTCGGCCTGAAATTCGCCCCAAAATCAACTCCTATCACCTGCATTGGCATTCAATGTTCCAAATCCAACCTCCTATGACGAAGACAACAACAAAACACACAAAAAGGCTCTAAAAAACACAAAATCGATCGAAATCAATGAAGTTTTCACTATTTCGGTCAAAATTCAAAACCCCAAATTTTTTGTTGAATCATCCGAAATCAATGAAGTTTTTACATTATATATTTATATAAGAGAACATACCTTTGTAGTGCTAGATTGATGTAAATTTTGGCAAAAAAAACTCACTAAAATGGTTAGATCTACAATGACATTGATGAAGATTTGTTTGATGGGTTGAAGATGAGAAAGGGTTGAAGATGAAGGAGGAAGCCGTAAAAACGGTTAAATGTTTTTTTTTTGTCTCGGGCTATTTCGTAATTTTATTATAAATAATGAAAAGACTTGACGTAAGTATTTAATTTTCGTCTTGATAATAGACGAAATTTATCTTGCTTTTAAAATTGGTTGATATTTTGACATTCGACCTAAAATTATTGGGTAAATTACACATAACCACCCATAAATTACTGTACTTTTCACATAACAACCCATAAAAATTTAAATTACATTAAACCACCCATAAATTAGTTATGTTTTCATAAGACCACCCACCCATCAAGCTTCTATTTATTTTGTTTAAAAAATGCTAAAATACCCTTAATTCAAGCTTATTTGTATTTAACACAATGATTTGTTTTCATAAGACTTATCAGTTGTTAAATAATCCGGTTTTACTTTTTTTCCTTTTAAAAAATGATAAATTATAATAATAAAATTATTCATGTTCGACTAATTTATCAAATGATATGTATAAGCTTATTTTTTAAATGATATTGTTCGTAATTTAAGATATGATCTAATTTACCCTTCTTTTAAAGCAATGATATATCTTGTTTTATTTTAGAGCTTATCCATATCTTATTTAACATTTGAAAGAGAGGAGACGGTTAGAAGCTATTGCAAGTATTGACTCTTCGCATTGCAAATCCAATTTAGATATATTGGTCGGAGACTTGGAGCATTTAGGGTGTGATTGAATTATGTTCCATTTTAATTATAATTCAATTATTTTACCTCGATTTATGTGAGCAGTTGGTTGTACAACTAAAAATCTCATAAAAACTAAGGTAAAATAGTAATTTAATCAAATAATTAATCACATACATCGGGATAAAACTATTACATTATGTATAATTAATAAATTATGGAATCCAAACACATCCTTCATTTACCTTAAAAAAATTTATACCATAAACGACCTTGTCTATTTTGCGTTATAAACATAATACAATTGGAATCCAAGCACTAATATACAACATCTTTCCTTTAGAAAGTACAAACAAATAAGCTTGAATTAGGGGTATTTTAGCTATTTTAAACAAAGCAAATAGAGGTTTAATGTGTGGGTGGTCTTATGAAAACAAATCTAATTTATGGGTGGTTTACTGTAATTTAAGTTTTTATGGGTGGTTATGTGAAAAGTAATATAATTTACGGGTGGTTATGTGTAATTTACCCAAAATTATTTGTCATTTTTTACCTTTCTCAAAAAAAAATAATCAATTTTTACATGGAAGAGGAAGACCCAGTGATAAACCGGGATGTGAATCACCTCTTCGTATCAGAAACCCTAGCAAAGTGCAAACCCCGACATTGAGTTCCTCCGATCGCGCTATTTCTCTTAGACCTCGCTGAGCATTTGTCAAGTTCAGAAATGGCGGAATCGGAATCAAAATCGGATCCCAGTTCCACTGGCAAAGCAGGGGAAGTTTCGCTTAAAGATCAGGGCAATGAATTCTTCAAAGCTGGCAACTACCTTAAAGCCGCTGCAGTTTATACTCAAGCCATTAAGCAGGACCCTAACAACCATACTCTCTACAGGTTTTCATTTCTTCCACCCTTTCGCCTAGTTTCGCCCCCTTCCTAATTTTTTATTCACCAAACTATGGTTTGAAAGTGAAATTGCGCGATTCCTTTCACTTTCCATATCTCCAGTTTGAGTTTGCTTGGTAGTTTGAATGTCGCATTTTGCGAATCTTCACTTGTGGTTGGTTGTTTTTTGCTTTCGTTTTTCATTATGCGGAGATTACAGGGTAATGAGCAAAGAGATTCTCTTGATATAATGGTGGGTTTAGGTTAATTGTCTGTTGGAATGTCAAAAATTAGGTTTGATTCTCACGCAGCTGAAATCTGAAAGATCTTTTGACTGTTTCATTGCCTCTCCTACCACAAGCAGGAATATGTTGATTTTTGGATGAGAATTTGATGTCCTACCTATTAGTTGATCATTAAAGTAGTTTAGAGGGAGTATGTTGTCTGTTTATCAAAATTTTCCCCATTTGTGTTTCACAACAGTCTTTTACACGATGATGTTGATGTATAATGAGATCCTTTAGACTGTAAAATTAGGATCTCTGTGTCACCTTTAGGCTTTAGCTATGCTTAAATTTGAACTAATTTGACTTTGCTCAGTTTGATGTAAATGTTGACTATTAAATATGAGTAGATTTGCTAGTGAGATCAAGTACTTGTAGAGGAAATGAATAATGTATGGGTTCATATTTGACTATGCATCTTTGATCTAAATTTAAGAATTTAGGCTTCATTGCTAGTTTAGACTACGATGATTCCCTTGATGGATTTCAGTAATTTCTGCTAACACTGTTAAATTGCCTTGTGATAAGACTCCGGCATAGAGTAGCAAAAATGTTATAGTTTTGGGCGTATCTAGATGGAAGATAAGACTATGACAGCTTGCTTAATAACTTCACAATTTTGGTTGAATTGATATTTAATGCTCTAGCAGTAACTCTGCAGTGAGGACCTTTTTGTTGGTTGCATACTATGAGCACCTTTAGCTTCTGTGTCTTTGATGCTTGATCATAGGTTCAAATTGATATATACCTTTGTTTAAAATTGTCCTCTTGTTTATCAGCAACCGTGCTGCAGCTTTTCTGCATCTTGTCAAACTTACTAAAGCATTAGCTGATGCTGAGATGGCGATCAAGCTAAATCCAACATGGGAGAAGGTACGCCCGTCTTTTGGGATTTATATGCTGCTATTTCAAACAAGCGAATTGTCAAAGCTAATTTTATATTGGTTTCAGGGTTATTTCAGAAAAGGATGTGTTTTAGAGGCTATGGAGCGATATGATGAAGTGAGCTATAGAACTGTCGTATAATTTTTCCATGCCTTTGATATCAACATTAGATTTCCATATCTAAGTCCATGGAATTGAATTCAGGCACTTGCTGTATTTCAAGTAGCTTCGAAATATAATCCGCAGAGTACTGAGGTTTCAAAGAAAGTCAAGAGAATGACGCAGCTTTCCAAGGATAAAAAGAGAGCTCAAGAAGTAGAGAAGAAGAAATCTAACATAGATATTGCAAAGCACTTAAGTTCATTGAAGACTGAATTGGTGAGTGACTGAAAACATTTACCTTGATAACCTGTTATCTTCTACTAAGATCTCATTTGCCTGTTATACTAAAAGTATCTTCTAGGATCATCTGCTGATCCAAGCTTCCTTTTTTTATTTTTTCTAAGATTTTAACCTTGATAACATCTATTCAAACTCACTTGGTACTAAGCAGTTATATCACTAATATTGATATCAAGGATGATGTTATGAAGTTTAACTATGCTTCCTGTTGCCTTGACTTCATTTCTGAATCTGATTTAAAATGGAGGGATCAACTGCCTTATGTTTAACTTCTGTTGGATATTGTCTCAACTTCCGTTGGATTATAGCACATGCAGGAGACTACTATTTGCTTTCATTTTCAGTTATTTGAAAATCTTTTTGGTTTCTGACTGAGAAAGCCTAAATATCTTTGTTTTGCAGTCAGAGAAGTACAGTTCTGAAGAAACCCGGAATGATTTATTCTCATTTCTTGTTGAAACTATGGAGACTGCGGTAAAGTCATGGCATGAAACATCAAAAGTGGATCCAAGAGTCTATTTCCTTCTAGATAAGGAGAAGACGGATACTGAGAAATTTGCCCCTGTAGTTAATATTGACAAGGTATTGAACCTCCTTTTCCTTTTCCACATCTACTTTATGTTTTATGACATATAAGCTCAATTTTTCTCCTCCATTTGTCCACCATATTTTTCGTTAGAAGGAGACTCAAAACTCTTGTGATCTGTTATGGCATACAGTCTAAGCACAAAAAGAGCCATTCATTTCTCTCTTAAATGTCACTTAAATTCACCATATATGCATTTGTTCTACTTTATTTTTAGCTGTCTTACCTTCATATTCAATTAGGTTATTACTTCTCTGTAACACAGGCATTTGAGTCACCCCATACACACAGCAACTGTTTTTCATATATGAGGCAGTATGCAGTGGAATCTTTTGGCCGAGCAGCTTGCTTGATTGCACCCAAGAGTATCATATCTTACCCTCAGGTACTGCTACACAGTGTTGATATGATATGTTTTAGATAAATAATTATCTGTAAACATGTATGTTTACACTAAGTTGCTACGCTAATTTTCAATGTTGTTTTAAGTTTCTATTCTATCTCTCAGTTTATAATACGTAGTCAAGAATCTGTGTTTTATGTGCAAGATTGATCCATACAGCTTAATGATTAAAACTTTATAATGTTAGAGTGAGTAATAGGGTTAAAGTAAGGTGAGGGACTCGTGGAGAGTGAGCATTCAGCATTAGAAATATACTCCAGCAGTCTACTAGAAAAATAGAAGAATTCACACCAATTTGGCTAAATAGTAGATTATACAAGTATTCCTGGCGATCAGCTGATTCTGATTAAGTTCAGAGCATGTGATCATGTTGGATGCAAACGATTAATCATGAACTCATTATCTTTGCATTTGGGTCTTTTGAAGAACTCCTTTATGAAACGACATTGATGGTTAAGATGTTGCCAACCACGCTTTGGCTCCCTTTTCTTCTGTTATATTAGTATGCTCATTTGATACGAGTCTCTTTTATCTCCCCAATGTGAAAATTATGCCACTGGAGAATTATCCAGACATTCATATTCTGTTTTGTTATGTTCATTGAATGGGAATTGTTGCTTTCTGCTGCAGGTCTGGAAAGGCCAAGGATTTAGAAAATGGAAACATGGACAGAGTGATGGCTTCTTTGTTCAGTTTGAGTCACCTTCTTTGCGTAAACTTTGGTTCGTTCCCAGTGCCAATGAAATGGGACAAACTTTGTGCAGGTCATTCTCTTTTCGAACCTCCATTGTCTTTGCACTTATTTATGTTCTGTTCACTTATACTTGTGCTAGCATTCATGTAATCGTTTCACCTTCTAGGTTAAAGAGCTTTTTCTCTTTATGGTGTCATAATGTTAAATCTTTTTCTGGGTTTGTCTGGGAAGGTTCATCTTTGATACATGTGACAAAGACACAGAATTTCTACAAGATAGTAGTTTCTTATAGTTCTAATTGACACCAGTTTGTTCATACTCTCCTTAGCAAATCATCTGCTTAGCTACTTCTTTCCCACAGTCACCCACATCTCAGTAGTCAGTCCCCACCAGAGTCGTTGAGAAAATAGAGAAACACGTTGCATCCCATGGTACATTTGTTGTTACTGGCTACCGGCTTGATGCATATTTTAACATTAGATTTGCTTATGCAGCAATAATTTGCATATTTTCTGTGGATAAGTTGGTGGAAGTTTTCATTATCACATGAAACTCATTGGATATGATGATACCTTTTTCAGGGATCCAGAAGCTCTGGACATTAGTGTCCATGAAGTTTTTCCGCGCCTTTTCAAGGATGCAACAACCAGTTCTTAACAGGCTTTTGCCCTCTTATATTTGTGATCTGGGATCCACAGCACAGCCATGTGCGCAGAACATGGTAGGCACAGTGTGTGAGTGCTCGTCTTTGTCTTTGGCAGAAGAGACTCTGCACCAGCCTGCATTGACAAAATGGCTGGTGACAACATCATATCTTTTGTACAATAGATTTTGGCTATTGCAATCAACGAAAAAGGAAAGGCACCTTCTATGGCTTTGCACCTTTGCTTGTCAAATTACGAGAGCTTTTTTCCTCAAGTGGTGTGGTCCTTGAAACCATTAGCTGATTCGCGGTGCACTTGTTTGTCGTAAGTTGGTATCAGGGAGTGGAAAGGAAAAAGGAATTTTGCACTTGTTAAATCGGTTATTGCTTGTGTTTTAGATCGTTTTCATGTCACTGTGATGTTGCCCATCTGAGAATGACTATTCATAGGAAGTGTTTGAAGAATTGGTTGATCACTTGATCTTGTTCCTGCTATTCTATCTGTTTATTTGCTATAGTGAGTGACAACCGACAGGCATAAGCTAGCCACTTTTTCCTCATGCCTTTAACACTCATATCACAGATTACTTGAAGATACTGGATTATTATCTTCTCATAGACCCCACTTGTTAATTTCGTTTATTGCCTGTGTTTTAGATATCTTTGTCACCGTGAAGTTGTCCATTTGAGAATGACTAGCTGCTTTTTGGAATGCCTTGAGTTCTCATATGACAGTTTACTTGACAATATTAGATCACTGCCTTCACATAGACATCTGACTGTGGTCATGGTCACAAAGTACATCTCTACATCAGCTCGACTGCGTAGACTTATGCTTTCTATTGCATTGCTACATTTACTAGCTGCAAACATTCCTTCTAGCCTTGCTTTCGGGAATGACCTGCCCGTCTCACACATTGTTGTCCTGGGCATTGGTTTCGGATGCCACAAGGTTTGGCTTGCTCATAAGAAATGCACAGCTACATGCTCCTACAGCCTCAGCCATTGTCGCAAGGATCCAGTCGTGGCCTATGGTTTCAATGAACTCCGACTTGAAGAGCTTCTTCATCACCTCATTTCCAGGGTTTGCCAGTGCTAACTTGAGACCTTTCCTGTCCGCTGTCTTCTTCACTTCACCAAGCATGCTGATGCCGCTTGTGTCTATGCTAGGCACAGCTGTGAATCAAATCAAGTGCCTCATTAAACTTGCTACGACTACGAGATTTGAATGCCAAGGTAATTGAAAGGCTTTTTAAACTCTTTCTATGATAGTTTGAAGAAAAGAATTTTGTGATTTTAGGCCATTAGTTACCACTCATATCTAAAATCACTGCCTGCAAGCTGGGCTCTCCAAAGGATTTGATCCTGTCTTCCTCCTCAGATACCCACCTTATGATTCTGTGCAAAGAAATCAAGTCAGTTGAGATTTCTGAGTTGGATGTCACCATTGATGGTCAGTTTAGTTTCAGAGTAACAAACCGTTCACGCAGGTAGTTCGCGCTAGCGAAGTAGATGGGTCCGTTGATCTGGAGGATTAGAATCCCGGGAACATTGCGTGCATAGCGGTACTGCTCGACGCTTCTGTACTCAACACTGTTGGCCAAGTTCCCCAGAACAGTTGTCTTCGGCCTTGCCATGAATAGTATGAGCCTTAGTAATGAGAGTGCAACCTGCCATTGTGGTTTTCTTTAGCTTCATGGTATATATATGTAAAATTTAAAGTGCAGTTTTGTGTGTTTTGATGGATTACGTACAGCAAGGCCCAAGCCGGTCTCGACGCTACCGAAGACGACGCCAAGATAAGCGGCGAGGCAGATGAAGAAGTCGAACTTGTCGACCTTCCAGAGATGGACAGCAGCTTGGTAGTCGATGAGGCCGAGCATGGCAGCCATGATGATGGAAGAAAGTACCACAAGGGGAGTGTAGTAGAACAGCGGAGTTAAGAACAACAGCGTCACCATCACCGCAACCGCCATCACAATGTTGGATGCTGCTGTCTTGCACCCGGCATTGAAGTTCACCGCAGACCTCGAGAACGGCCCTGCGCTTAGATAGCAAGAAGTGCAGGAAGCAGCGACGTTCATGGCACCGAAAGCAATCATCTCCTTATTGCCATCAATGTGGTACCCCTTGAACATGGCGAAGCTCCTCCCAACGGCTACTCCTTCCTACGACACATCCCCACACAAATCTCAACCTATCAGTCGCGCAAAAGTGCCATTCGGATTGGAATTGAAGGTTTAACATAGACGAAGATTGGATTACCGCGAGGGCGATGATGCCTGTGATGATTCCTGTTCTGATAGTAGTCATCAAATGTGGAGATCCAAAAGCTAACTGGGTAACTGATATTGGGTTCAACCCTTTCTTCAGATGACCAATCTGGCAATTGAAGGACTCCCATAAGAGTTCATGAAATGTGGGTAAATTTATTGGCAGTAAAAATTGACAGGGTAATTGGTTTTTACCACTTGAACACCATGTTTCTCAGCATGGGTAAAGTAGACAAGTAAGCTTCCAAGAATGACAGATGTGAGTGGAGCCATTGCATTTATCCAAAAGAAAGCTGCTCTCTTCTTGCTCTGCATTTGTATACATCTCAAACTTTCATTTCATTTTAAGTGTTATTCCACAATCGAAAATATACGAAAATTAAAAATGATGGTTTATAAGAATAAGGTGAAACCGATCTACATATTGACTTAAACTTTTAGGTTAGAAGGTAGATCTCGACCACTTATGTAGCCCCAACCGGTATTTGCCCTTAGTTAATGACGCGTTGAGTAATTTCACATTTCATATCCACAAATAGCTTATTGTAAAAGAAAAGTGCACAAAAAATTAACTAGAAAATATATATATACGTATTTAGTTAGTTTGAAAGAGTATATACTTACATAGAATCTGGTGATCAGCATAAAGAAGAGAAAGCAGCAACCCAAAACTGCACTTTCCCACCTCCACTGCAAATTTGATTACACAATCATACAAATTAATCAAAATTAATTTTATAAACTATGGAATTACAAAAGTTAATATGTATCTCCCAAAGAAATTTCAACTAACTAGTGCGTTGAGATAGGTACTTAAAGCAATTAAAGTATTAATTTATAATTACAAGGATGGTGATATTTTGGATATCTTTGTGTAAAATTCTCCCTTTTACTGCCACGTTCATCTTTTTTTACCTACTTATTTTTATCCTAAGGATGTAAAATGATTATGATCACCACAATCAATTGACAAAATTACACATTATAGTTGCCTATATATATATGACATTATAAACTTATACTGTATAAGGGTAAATAATGACTTATAAGTTAATTTATAAAGCGATGGTCGAACCGCGTGGGACTGGGTGAAGACGGAGCGCATGACCGAAACGACGTCGGTTTCATGAGTGAAGTGGGTGAGGCCCAGAATCCCTTTAAGTTGCTGAAGACACACAACGGTGGCTGCCCCAGCCATAAACCCCACTATTGTTGCATGTGATAGCAGATCCACTATAAACCCTAGCCTGCACACACCCATTATATATCCGTCATGTTAATTATATTTGTTGAATGCGTATGTATGTAGGTATGTATGTAAGTCAAGTCGATAACGACCTTAGGAAGCCTAATGAAGCTTGAACTATGCCCGCGAAAAATGTTGCGGTGAAAGCCAAGGAAACATATTCTTCCAGATTGTCATGGGGGCTCACCACCTTCCCCAACATGGTGGTGAAGAGGAGTGATCCCACTGCCATTGTTCCTACCGCTAAATCCCTTGAGGTTCCGAGCATCGCGTATATGAGTGGCGGTACCACACTCGAATCTGCACATGTATATATATCCACATCAAATAATGTATAGGATAGTAAAGTGATAGAGTGCGTTGCTCCATGATGCTCGAACATGTACTTGTTATATTTTCTTATCGGTATATATTTTAAATCAATGGGAAAATTTAACACAATGGTCTGCTCTCGGTTATTGAATCACCAGACTTTAAATAAAAAGACATACAGAGGCCGATGATGGGAGGCAAGCTAGCCAAGCTAGCGTAGCTGATGCCCTGAGGGACAGCGAGGCTGGTGATGGTGATGCCGGCCACCACATCAGCCTTCAAGAACCCTAAAGTGTAGCGAGGGGCCCACTCGAGGAAGGGGACGAAGTACTGGAGGCCTAGCAAGAGGCGACGCCCAAAGGGCTGCTTCTTGAACTGGCGGAAGGGGTCGTCAGGGAAGAAGGTTTCCTTGAGATTGGATTTTAGGGTTTCGGCGAAGGGTTTGGGAGGAGGGAGGGGCACTCTCAGACCAGTGTTACCAGCAGCTTGGTTGCTTCCCATTTTGATGGAGGAGGAACAAAACTTGAGAGAGGGTTTTATGATTTGGTAATGGAAAGGGCCAGTGGATGAAGGTATTTATAAGTAGGAGATGCATGACACATACAGCAAAACAAAAAAACTAATAAATTAATAAACTTAGATACATATATAAAAATAAACAACCCTTATTTAAAAGCTATTATACTTATAAATATATCACCTTTAATAATCTATACAACTCTATTGGAACATTTTTAGTAACTAACGTACGTAGTATTATTCAAATAAAAAATTAATTAGGTATAAAATCTGTGGAGAATATGAGTTGGGAGTGTCCCACATTGAATAGAAATTGAATCCAAGCCTTGCATATAAGCCGGTGGGCTACCCCACCTAACACCAATTGGTTTTAGGATGGAACCCCACTCGGCTTGTGTGCTCGGCTTGGTTGGCGCGTGTGCGCTTGGCGTGCGTTGCCCCCCCACGTCGGATGACCCACCGTTATTTCATAAAATCAAATATATGTGTATGTAGAACCTTATGGTGTATAATGTTAACAAATCTAGGACGTCGACATTGAATTAAGCAAATCAATGGATGAGATTAAAAGAAACTTCTGATTATTCGATGGTCTATGTGATTATTCGTTAGAATGAAATTATTCGGTGGTATTGTGCGATTATTCGTTATAATGAAATTTATATTTATGCGCACACAATAATTTTTTAATTTTATGTCATTGGAGAGACTGATCATTATTAGGGTAATTATCGCATTGTAATTCAGATTTTATTATGTTTATTTTCATTTTAATTGATTTTCACATAGATAATTGATTTAATTTTTAAAATAGTATATTAATTTTTTTTTATCAGAACTTAACTTATACTAGTCTATAGCACTCTCACATCTATAGATTATAAAAGAATGGGTGGTGCATCTTTTGACAATGGTCAAAAGACTCAAAACTGACCCTCCTAATCGAAAAATTTAAAACTGGTTTACAGTCAATAAATTTCTTGAAGGACAACTAGTTAACAACAACACCTATTAATAGCAAGGATGAATACCTGTTATTACATAAATGGAGGAAACAGTTAGTAACTATATTATAGGGGAGAAATGGTGGGTGGAAAAGCTAAGTATAACCCTGCCAAAAAGCATAGTAAAAGACATATTGGACATTCCATTACCAACAAATCAATTTGAGGAGTGGCCGGAAAGAGAAGAGGGGTTCACAACGACAAACGCCTATAAACTAATCACGTCTCATAACATAATGGAACATGATGAGAACTCATGAATTTGGAAAGTCAATATCCCCCCTAAAGTTAAAAACTTCCTTTGAAAACTGAGTCAACAAGGGCTCTCAACAGCAACCCAACTCACACAAAAAGGAGTCTCGGTCCCATCGACTTGTAGTCTCTATAACCATGCAACTGAGGATGATACACACATCTTCTTAGAATGTAAATACAATAGTATCCAACCATCATTGACAATGGATAGCCGCCAAGCCATTAACAACATCGTTGCACACTCAAGCGAAATTAAGCCTATCTTAGCGTTGTTGGGCAACAAATTAACGAAAACAGAAAAGGAAAGATTAGATTTTACCTGGTGGACAACATGGTACGTTAGAAACCAAGTTATATTTCGGCATGAATCACCACCGTCACAAGACCATCAAACTAATAACCAGTATGCATATGGAAAGCTGGCTGAAAACCACCACCTATGAACAAAATTTCAATGCAGATCTAAATTACGCCAAAACAACTAACCATAGGACCGAGAAAAATCCTCAACGAAAAACAATCAGATGGAAAAAAACCTCATCCAGACACGTTCAAACTAATCTTTGATGCATCAACTCTTGCGAATAACAACAACTCAACTGATTATTCGAGACTGGGAGGGTCGACCCATTCACATTGGCTACGACAAGATAGGCAACTAGACCCCCCTAAGGGCAGAAGTCATTGCTCTAAGACAAGGCACTACTTAGTCATTGCAGCTGGGTATAAACAAATTACATATTGAAGGAGACTCCCTAATAATCATAAATCACCTTAAAACACAAATCAAATGTCCTTGAAAATCGAAATGACTATGTCAGATATTAAAACCCTTATGTCGAGTATGGGAGATGTATCCTTCTCTCACATACCTCGTCATGACAACAGAGTGACTGATAAAGCTGTACACATTTGCCGCTCTACCAGTGAGTCTCGACATTTATAATAATATAGGTCTCCAAAACCTCATCCGTAAAGATACTTTCGGGTAGGTTTTACCACCCGAACTCTTACCTAATAATAATAAAAAAAAAATATAGCAATCCAATTTACCTGAGCCGATCGATCAAAAGACAAGAATATAAAAGAAGAAAAGAAGGATACGCTCTCTCTGGCCAACACGTACACTTGAAAGCTAGTCGTCATATATAGTATTATCATACATTGATACCAATCCTCCACTTTTCTAATTAAGGTTGAAATTTTTTGGTGATGATCGAATTGTTACTGTATATACAGTCCAACCGCAATGGAAATATTGTAGAAATGCGTTTAATTATGAAGAAATAATTAATATTATATCATATATGATCGAGTGTTAATTTTCGAAAATCTCTGGTTAGATCTAACAAAATTAGAATCATGATGGATTAATCGATTTTTCTATCTTATTGCCTTGGGACATAGAATATATATATAAGACTCTAAATTTGAATTTTTTTTAAAAAAAATTAATTAGCTTATTTTTTTTAAAATTAGATTCTTATTGTCGCTTATATTTTTAGTAGAGAATCTTTTTTAAAATCTTATCTTATACTCTTAGAACATAGGGGATAAAAAAAACCTTGATTAATTTAATTTAAGATTAATACAGTATGAGATTGAAATCCACTAAGAGCATCATCTGAGAGGTCATCATGCATGCAAATTTTTTTTCCGACTTTTTATAAAGAGAGTATTTTTGAATTACCTATAAAAAAAATCGACCAACTAGAACATAGATAGTAAAATTAGCTGATAATATTTTAAAATTAACTAATAAAAAAAGTAAAATTCATTTTCTGACCCAAAAGTTCATTCATTCACGTGTGTTGACTTTAAGGGCTTGTTTGGTATGCATTACTGGTAATCAAAAAGGATAATGGAAATGAATAATTCCCACTTTTCTTGTTTGGTAGGTTGAAAATTGGTAATCGGAATGATTACCGGTAATCAACCATTACCCTTTTCATGGCTGATTTCATTCCTCCCCAAAAGGTAGGGAATGGTTCATTCCCAATTTCTACTTGTATTATTATTATTATTATTATTATTATTATTATTATTATTATTATTATTATTATTATTATTATTATTATTATATTATGTTATATTTATACTTATATTATTATTATAAATACTTTATTATTTAATATATTATTTTTATATTATTATTAATTATATTATATTATATTATATTTATACTTTTTTTTATTATTATCAATATTTTATTATTTAATATATAATATTATTTTTTATTTTTAATAATAATAATAATATATTTCTATTTCTATTATTATATTTATCAGATTTTATTATATTTATACTTGTATTATTATTATCAATACTTTATTATTTAATATATATTATATTATATTTTAATTTTTAAAAATAATAATATATTTCTATTTCTATTATTATATTTTATAAATATTTTATTATTTGATATATTATATTATATTTTTATTTTTAATAATAATAATAATATATTTTTATTTTTATCAGTATTTTATTATATTTATACTTATATTATTATTAATATCAATACTTTATTTTTCATCAAAATTTTATTATTTTATATATATTAGTTATATTATATTATATTATATTTATATTATTATTATCAATATTTTATTATTTAATATATATTATATTATATTTTTATTTTAATAATAACAAAAATATATTAATATTATAACTTTTATCACTTTTTCAATTTTATTATTATTATTATTATTATTATTATTATTATTATTATTATTATTATTATTATTATTATTATTATTTCAGGAATGGTTCATTCTGATAGCATACTAAACAACCAGCTCCAGTAACGAGTGATTACCATTTTCTGATTCCATTCCGATTCCGATTCCGATTACCATTCTGATTCCAGCACTCATACCAAACGGGGCCTAAAGTTAATTAACTCCCCCTTCTACGAAAATCTGAGATATTAAGGATTTGACATATATAGGAATGGTTTTAATCAATACTCCATGTTGAATTGCAATGTACAACCTCTCATAATTTAAATTTCTATAAGACGTTCCTTCAAAAATAAAAATCGATAAGATGTATACATCATTATACAATAATTATGTTTGGATATTTTTTTCCTAGTGCGAGTAATTTTCTTTTGGAAAATAAAGGCCGGCCGGTCAGGAAATTAATATAAATGGCATCAATTTGAATTGGGGTTCTAAAATAGGGGTGATTTTGATTTGTTGCTATGGCCACAGGGATTCAAATTGACTTGAAGACTACAAATCTATATATCTATATATAACCTTAATTTAGAAGACTTTGCTTACGTGTTAATCTTAAAGGAGTTTTAGGAATATTGATCAATTATGTTTTTTTCCTTGATTTTTTATTTCTCCTTTTCTCTTTTTATTTCCATTAATTTTTTTTACTCCTCAATTCTCTTTTATTCTTAACATATTTACTAACAATTGGGCTTAATTCAAAACATTGAATTCAATCTAATATAACCATTAGGCTTAACTCACATTTATGTACTAACTATTGAGCTTAATTCAAAACATTGAATATAATTATTAGTTGTGACACATCACATTTAAATGCATGATTCAGATTTCAAAATTTCTAAAAAAGTTACAATGATATTGATATTATTATTACTAGGTGATTTGAAATATCTACATTTATGTATTATACTTTAGACGATATATAAAAAAAAATTATTTCAGAATTATAAGATACATTTATGGTAAAGTTTTTTTTTATCTTAACTTTTATTAGTATTTTATAATATATTTATATATATTATTAATATTTTAGTTTTAACAAATCGCGCCATGGCGCGGGAATTGTACTAGTTAAATTTAAAAGTGGGTTTTATCAACTGTTTTATATCTATTCCCTCTTATTATCATTGAAATATATAAGAACACTAATAATTAAACAAAAATATTGTTTTTTTATTGCTCTGTCTGTTTGGTAAAACATGTCATTTATTATTCACATATATTTTTTAGATGATAAAAACTATGTAAAATATCCATTTTTTTTTAACAATTTAGTAGTTACTATTAATAAGTATGAAATTGTTAATGAAAATTATGAAAAAATATTTTATATAATTTTTTATCGTCCTAAAAAAATGTACTGAATAGTAAACGACATATTTTTTTGAACAGAATGAGTATTATGAACATCCATTTAGATTTTTTGATTTTTCTATCCTATGCCCCAATTATATCACTAATTTGGAAATGTTTTTTTAATTTTAATTAGTTTAGCTTTTTTTAATTAGATTCCTAGGGTTACTTGACTTTTTGAGAGAGAATCTTTCCTAATTTAGGCATATGATAGAAAAACGGTAGATTTTTTTACTTATTAATTACCAGTAGTAAGAAATATCATAATTCACTACCGAAATCTAAAACATCAAATTAAATATTAAAACATCAAATATCTTTTTTTATTAACATTCTTTTAGATTTTCTTACTCATTAATTACCAAATAATCAATAAGAAAAATTCTAATAAATAAATATCATAATTAAGTCACTACATAAATCTAAGACATCAAATAAAATATTCAAACACCAAATATTTATATATAATATATATATATATACTTATTGATTTTCAGAAAATGAATTGTAATATTTTAAAATATACATACATGTGCTACAGTGGTAGGGATATCATGAATATTCTTGATGTGGCCATATATATACCGCAATAAATGTATACAATGCATATCACATGTTAATTTTTTTGATTGATGGATTCATTGACACATATTTAATTTCCCTGCAATATTCCGCCTAAAATTGAATTTTTGGATAAAGTGAATATATAAGGTTTGAACTTTTTGTCACCCTTCACCAAACCAACTGAAATAAAAGATAGTGGGACGTGTTGACTCATGAGAATAATTGGCAACGAATCTTTGCCAAATTAACAACCGGGGGATCTTATAAGAAAAAAAAATTGTTAAATAAAATAGCGATTAAAAAAACCTTTTTATTTCATCATTAATTAGTCCAACACTTCTGACTTATCGACTAGCATACATTAATGATTATAAATTATAAATTAAGATGGGTGATAATTGAGATATTTGGAAATGTATATGAGTATGTGACATTGATAAGAAAATATTCTTTTTCATAAACTCATAAAAAAGTAGAGTTACTTCAAAATTCCCTATTTATCTTGATATATCCTGTAATAAAGACTCTGTTTCCTAACGAATAATTGATGAGGTAACTAAAGTTGATGAGGTAATTAAAATCAATGAGTTATTTATGTAAAATATATATTAAAGTAAACTATTGATAAGTCCTAGCTAATAGGGATATCTGATACAAACTAGTTAACGAGAAAGCACATGGATAAAACGAAAAGTCTCAAAAAGCTTGGGATAAGTAACTTTTTATACCACAGAAGAAAGATTCAAGAGCAAAAAGAGCAAAAACAAACAGATTTAGAGTGGTTTATTTTGCTCAAAAACAAACAGATTTAGAGTGGTTTACAAATAACGTGTTGGCTAATCCACATAAGAAGAAAAACTGATTTTATTATGAGATAAATAAAGATTTCATAGTATACCCTTGAACCCCTAATATTATCGGTCAACAAATAAATTCAAGAGATATTAACATAATTGTTAAAAGTCCAATTCCAAAAACATATTTTTATTTCATTTAAAACTATATAATATTAAAATTTAAACTTTCAATAGTTACTTGTATGCTACTAAACAAAAGCCTTAATTAATTAGCAATTTTTCACTGTTATAAGCTCTCATAAACTTGCTTAAAATCCCATCTATGAATTTAAGCAAGTATTAATGACTTGACTCATAAGTAATTATCCAAAAAACGTTTGGCGGATGCTCGACGGTTAGATAGGGTTAAGGGTCTACGCGGATTAATGTGCGGGGTCTAGGCGGATTTACTATTTTGAGATGTATTTTTAATCCTAGCTCATATTCAATATGTATATAAAATAATAAAGTTTAATTCATAACATATATAAACTAATAAACTTTAATTAATAGTCTAGGCGTTAACAACGAGAGTTAGGTCGCGAGTTAGAAGACTATGGGAGTGAGGGATCAAGAGTAAGAGAGAGTATAGAGGTTGAGAACTAAGAGAGAGATCGACATGTGGGGGTTTTAGGAGTTAAAACCTCAAAATGGTTTTTTTCACTAACTCGCTAAACCCACAAAGCCGTCAAAACCTTGCGGGTGACCTTTAAGGATCTAAGCAGCTAAACTCAAAGATGGGGGACCTTCAAAAGTCTAGGCGAGGTCTAGGCGAAGACCCATACCTTTTTTTGGAACAGTGCTCATAAGTGGGGTTAATATCTACAACTTAAAGAAATTAAGCTATTTTTTTGGCACTAACTCACAATTAGGGAGCTTCAATGAATTTGGCCTTTCATCTTTCGAAAGAATATTAACCCTCACTGGTTAACTACTTCCTAAGATACAAACAAAACTGGATGAAACCTTCTCTTCGACCACCTAGCCAGGTAGCTTCCATTTTTCATTTTTTTTATATAGTACTTCATATTCAACTTCTCACTCATTAGTTCAGAATATATATGGGTGTTTGAATTAAGTTCTATCAGTTTGTGTTACTGCTTTATCTGATGGTGTTAGGCTCTTAGTCATGTGTTTTTTTAATCCATCTTCGTTAATTTGTTTATACTTGTGTGAATATTGTATGTTGTAATTAATACCTAGGTTAATCGAAAACACCATTTCGACATAGTTGAGGAAAAAATGCGTACAACTAGATCCCCAAATCATATCATAAGTGGAATACATTGAAGTTGTTGTTGTTCAGAAATAATATGGATTAGCAAGGAATCAGAAATTAAAATTCTGATAGACTAATATGCTCATATACACAAAATTTTCATTAACAAAACTCTATTCTAATAAACAAATACATATATAATAGGCTTATATTTATTTACTTGTGTGTGCGTCTCATGCACTTATAATTATTTGAGGACAAGAAGCTTCAAATTTTTCTGATACAAGGCAAAGATTTGGGGTGAGGCCGCCCAAGAGGGTCCTGTCGGACGATGTCAACGTTCTCAGCTGGAGCACACTCTTCAACAAACGATGAGGAGAGATCAATATACGTCAGCGCGCCTATCAGCTACTCGATTCCCCTCTATGAAGGTGTGCGAGAAGATGTCACTCTCAATGACACGACAAAGACCGAGGGTCCGAAATCGCCGTCTCGATCTCCCAAGAGCATTGCCAAATCCTCTTCATGACATTGATCACAGTCATGCAAGCGCCCTCCACCTCAAGACGAGAGAAACCCCTCTTAGTAGCTTCCAAGAGTCCAGCCTGAAGACCAAGACACTCCACTTGAACAACGGAAACCTTCCCATGACAGCGGGCACCACAAGAGAGGACTGCCCCCTGACTCGTGAATAACAAAACCAGCAACAACAAGACCCGAGTCAACCTTTGCCCCGTCAAAATTGAGCTTCACAAATCCCTCGGAGGGTTTTTTCCATTTTATAAGTTTTTGTTTTTAATTTCGCCCTTTTTTGGTGGGAATTTGGTTTCATAATCTTTGTGTCGTCTTCTTATTCCTCAGTCTGTGCTTTTCTCCAACGCATGTAAGTATGTAACTCTTAAGTCACAATTATCTACTTTTCATTTGAAATATCTTTTAAAAGTTAAATATATTATCTCAAAAATTATACTGTATTAAATCACGGTGGCTCATCCGCCACACATGCGCCAATCAAGCCGAGCAGGCTTCCATCCTAAAACCAATTAGTGTTAGATGGGATAGCCCACCGATTTATATACAAGGCTTGGATTCACATTTTAATCAATGTGGGACACTCTCACAACTCATATTCTCCACATACTGCATGTAAGTATAATCTCAAGAGTTACTTAACATGCAACTCTGGATAATCCGTTTATTAATAAACCCTTCTATAATTGGAACTGTTTTAATTAAATCAAGTGAAACAGAAATCGAAAACGCACTACTACCACCCACTTCGTCGATGATTTGTAGGGTTTTTCCATGGGGTGTGATCATAATTAGTGTATCCACTAGAATAAGGTGAAAGATTCAATTATTGAAATATATTGTACTAATATAACAGTTAAAAAAAAGCTACATTATAGAGTATCATACAAGCTTCGATCATCTTCCACCTTAATTTTTCACTGTTCCAGGCCTTATAATATTCAATTATAGACCACTAGATCCTCATATATGTATTGTTTACAACTATTTTAAAGACATCACACATGGCTCAAGTTTTGTGTTATAGTTAGTGCAGTTTATATCGACCACATGACCCACGGGGTCAGATATGAATTTTCTGCAAGTCATCTCATACGTGACTAAATATTTCTAATATAATTTAAACCCAGAAAATAATTCATATCTCACCCCGTGGGTCATGTTGGTCGAAAAAAATGCAGAACGAAATAGATTTAGACCATCTCCAACAGTTTTTCCAAAATTTCTCCAAACAAAATACATATTTTTGTTTTAACTCCAACTGCTTACCCTTTCTTTGAGAATGCTGCAGATTTAGGGAAGTCTCTCTAGTTTTTCTGCTGCTTTCAAATTTTGGAGAATGAGATGGAAAATCTGTTGGACCAAAAAACGCCTAAGAGCATCTCCAATAGTTTCTCCATTTTGGGAATTTCGGAGTTTTTGGAGAATTTTGAAGTATTTTTTTATCCAACATATTCCCCATTACATTCTCCAAAATAGAGAAGCAGCAGAAAAAATAGAGAGGATTTACTAAATCTGCAGCATTCTTCAAACTAAATGACTATTCAAGTCTTTGAAATTGAAAAGCCATTGGGGTTAAAACAAAAATAATTTGAAGAATATCCATTTTGTTTTCCTATTTTGGGAAAATTTTAGGGAAGCCGTTGGAGATGGTCTAATAAATGTGAAGAATAAGAATCGATACTCGACGACTTTACAATATTTATTTTTTAAAAAAAAATCGATACTTTCGTTCAACCGATAAACATGCTAGCTCTAAGGAGACTCACTCGATATTGTTATCATTTAGGTTGAGATTATTCATATGAATATGTACATCTGTAACTGGAATTTAGGAGTTTGAAAATATTCTAGATATAGATTATTACTACATTTTTTGTTCAGTCTTCAAAGATCGAATATTATAAGGTCGAGATTCGAACCATGGACATAAGGGATCTAACATCTCATTTCATCTACTGAAGTACCTATAAATTAAAAGTGGCCGGTGATTGGTAGATATAGATTGGCTAAAAGTTGTACCTATACGAGTTCATAATAATAATATTATGTAGAGACTAATGTCTATGGTGTAATCTCTGGTGATCGATATCTAGGGGTTTTCGAATTTCGACCCCTTCAACGAAATGCCTTGAAAGATCTGTTTGAATTGAAGTGTTGTCGATCAATCCAATATAAATCGAGATTCCAAGACAAAACCATTGGGGTTTTATCAGAGCAAGAGATGGTCGAATCCTTGCTTTTGGCCTCATTGGATCTCAGTGTTCATCACTTCATCTCCCTTTCCACTTACACCACACAATAGATTCTCTTTGTCCATCTTTATTTTCGATCTAACCTTTCATTTTTGTACATTCGAATTGAGGCCTACATATTCATCAATATACGACGTCACCCTTTTTTATATATATATATATATATATATATATATATATATATATATATATATAAGAGTAACGGTAATATGAGAGGGCTCCTTTAACTCAGTGGTAGAGAAACGGTAGCGCTGATCGACTTTCTCATCTTTCATATCCTTTTTTCGGTACATCTCTACCTTCTGACGTTGTCCTGGGGCCCCATCATCCTTTGAGATGCCCTTGACTAGTTGCTTCCTGCAACTACCAAATTCTTTTCTGTTCAAAAAAATAAAATAAAAGAGAGAGAGAGAAACGGTAGCGCTATACTAAGACGTAACTCATCGGTTTAAATCCTTCATTGGTCGATTTGTAATTTGGATATTTGGACGTTTTTTGTTTGATCTTGCGTTTTTTTAGTAATTAGGCCTGATCATGGGTCGGACATGCTGGGTCAACGGGTCGGATCCGGTGGGTCACGGGTTGGGAAGACATGACCCGAACCCAAATCCGTGAAGAGGCGGGTTGGTAGGTCAGGGTGACCCGGGTTAACCCGCCGGGTGGACGGGTCTCGATTGTTTAAAATTTTTATCAAAGCATTTAAAAAAAAAATTGATGACCCAACCGGTCATTTGTTCAAAATCCTCGACCATAATCCGAACTTGTGACCCGCCACAATTCCCGATCCGTCGAATCACGGGTTGACCCGTGATCAGTGGACAGCGTATGCATTCCCAGCGAATAATATTGAGTGCATTTACTAATAGCGGTTATGACTATTTGAAATGTAGAAAATTGAAAAAAGTTGACTAGGTATCCAATCAAAACAAAAAACTGGACATCTGATATGAATAGATCGAATAAAGTATGTGAAGTGCATACACAGTACTTAATACCTGGTCCAAAATCTTACTTGAACGTTACTGTTGGATTCAACCCACCATTAAAGAAGAGTCGAGGTTCTCCCTTCTCTCTTTGTTCAACTTTCCTACAGTAGTGTTCATTGGATGTGACAAATTTACTTTATATATTTTGGATATATTAATGAATTGAATAAAACCATATAAACATATTATCATGTTTTAATTTGGAATGGTCCAAGAAAAAAATTAGGGTTTGATACCAAAAGGATTTCAATAGATTAATCATACGTTGATGTAGTGGGTGTGATCATATATATTATATTTCGATTTTGAATTATCGTGGAAACATGACCGAAGTGTCTCTAGTGAGAAGACATCAACCTCTTAAATGATAATATAGTATCTGATCTGAATTTAGAGAGACTGAACCTGAAAACCATCGCAAAACCATCATTAGTTGAACAAAAGAAGAGACCACAACTTTCGGCTTCACTCGAATATGGTCCTTTAAAACACCATCAGTACTGCAAGACGAATCCAATCCACATCAAATGGTTGTTGTTGCAATTGAACCCTCATTGGAGGAAGGACAATACATTATACATATATGTACGTAGTTTGCGAAAGTGACAAGGTTTTTTCTATAATAAAAAAATCATCATGTATTCAAACTCATCTGCTTCAATTAAAAAAGGTTATTAACCCAATACACTAGATTGTCAGAATCATCTTTACTCTATAAACTAGGTAAAAAAAGGTTTAACCTCCCACCCATCATAACATTCGATCTCACCATCGTGAAAAGGTGTATGGTATTTCAATTTTTAAAAGTATTTGTACATCTTTGAAGATGAAATTAATTTGTTTTCCATTATTATTATTACTAGTATTATTTAAGGAAAAAACAACTACAACAACTGGTGCATAGTGTGTCCAGTTTTTCATTGTTATGCTCAATTATGATCTAAACTCTTGTCGATCTTTTACCTGTTTTCTTTATTTTGTTTATACCATGATGGTAGTTTATCTATCGATTAGTTCAGTTCTCAATTTACCTGACATGAGTGCTATTAGGTATTTCGAATTGTTAAAAAAAAAAAAAAAATTGGTATTAAGATATGGGCAACCGTCCCTAGCTAGCTATAGTGATATTTGAGTTGACCTATCCTGACTACTCGTTGAAGCAACATGTTAAATGGAGATTAATGGGGATAAAATAAAGGCCTTCGTTATGTCACATTCTTACATATTTGACTTATTTTCGGATTGGGGTACTTTTGTTATTTAAAAAAAAAAAAAAAGAGTAGTCCAAATGGTCCCAAACATTTGAAATTGGATAAACTTAATGTAAAATGGACCATCTCCTTATAAAATTTGGATTATTACATTATAAAGGTTCAAACATGTATGATATCTCCTTTTAAAATAGATTTGAAAAAATATCCATTTATATTACCTCCAATTGATAATTGGACATCAATATTTGATTAATGGTGAGATGTAAAAAGGATGTATATGTTCAGGTACATTGGAAATATAATCAAACTAAAACCTAATATATCAGATTAATGAGCTAGGTTTTTTTTTTTATTATCAATGTGTTTTAAGGATGAAACCTTCCTTAACCTCTTTCTTTAAAAAGAAAAGGGGAAAAAATAGACAACGCGCGTGATGGGCCTTCACACAATTGGACCAGCCCATTGCAAGTGAAAGACAAATTGGGCCTCCTATTTGGGCCGCCCTTTCAGCCTTACACCGTTATGATTTATTAGGATGTATCCTTGCCTTTGTATTTCTGTTTCAAGTGTACATGAAAGAGTTCATTTCTATAGACCGTTAATTAGCACCAAAAAGGATATGTACTCATCATCTATCTTAGATTTGTTCACAAGCATTTTTCGTTCGATTCCTCGACTCAATCATACACATTAAAAGACTGTAAACTTGTACAAGCCAAGCAAAATGAGAAGCTAAAAAGCTTGACTAACTCCCAAATCCATCCAAGAAATGAACTCAAATTGAATCACTAGGGATGATCACTTATGATCTGATGTAGTTCGCGGTTGTGAGCACCGAGCAGGTGGACCCACACTCGCTATCTAGGAGAGACACCGCGGACTTGTCAAGCTTGATTGACCATGGGTACTGGTAGCTCTGAGCAGTGGCACCAAGATGTGAGGATGATCGCTGCATCCGGACAGCCCTTGGGATGCTCCTACCCTCCACCGATGGCCTCCTCCTGCTTGGCTGCCTCTCGAACGAGTCAGGGCGCTGCTTGGGTGCGCTCTGTGACCGTGCCTTGGCTCTCGAGGATTGCGTGTTGGCCATGTAGTTTGGGTACATTGGGTACTCATAACACAAGGATTCCGCATACTCTTGGTTAAAGTATCCACTAATGGTTCTTGGACTCATGTCTGTGAGGGCTGATGGCGCCGGTGAGATGTTCTTGTTTACATATTCGTATTCGGATGCATACTTTGTGGAGAACCTATCATCCCTTCTTTCATCATTGTCGTAGTAGTAGTAGCAGTAGTTGTTCCTTGTCGTGTTTGTACTTCCCTTTGCCTCGCCGAGGTCCATCTCCACTGTCTTGATACTCTCCTCCATCATCCCTTTCTCCACTTCCTATTAGACATAAAATGCTTCTGAATTGAAGTATTGAACTAATATTTCTTGGCAAAAGTATTGAACTAATACTTCTGAATTGATATCTGGCGATACCAAACAAAAAGATCAGACATCACTAAGTGATATTGATATCTAGTCAGACCAAACACTAGATATCAGATATCGAGGGTTGATATCCGATATCTAATATCTAGATATCAATATCAAACAGGCTCTAAATGTTGTGACTTACATGATAGGAGTGTCTGGGCTCTTGATATCTAGTCATACCAAACACTAGATATCAGATATCGAGGGTTATATCCGATATCTAGATATCAATACCAAATAGGCTCTAAATGTTGTGACTTACATGATAGGAGTGCCTGGGGCTCTTGTATAGCTTCCCTTCCTCCGCGGAGCGAAGCCTCTGAGCGCGAGCCCTGGCCTGAGCAGTGACAAGGGCCTGCATACATCGGAGTGTGGCGGTTGCTCGCCTTCGCACCAGGTGGCCCCTTACCAGTGCCTGCAGCTTCACTAGTCCTCTCAGTGCTCTCAATGCCTTCCTTGCCTGTCAAGCCAACACAAACATGAGGTCAAAACTCGCCTTATTCGAGACATTGACATGACCAATAACAATTCCTATACCAAATAGGATCTGAACACTGCTTGAATCTTGGTTGCAGCCGCCTCATTGCTGTCAACGTCAGCGTGTATGATCGCAGCTGCAACCGATTGAGGCTTCGTTTGCTCGGCTTTTGTAGGCGTGGATTCATTGGAGCTGGGTGCTGTGGCCGATGATCTCCGGAAGCTCCACCGCCTTTTCTCCTTGGGTGTCGTCGGAGGGATCACATTTCGAGTGATCGGATCCTCAGTGATCAAAGCAGCACAAGGAGGACCATTGCCCGAATTTCGCTTCTTATTGTCTGATTTCTTCCCTCCTGTGAGGATGCTTTTGATCCACTTCCCAGCCTTCCCCATCTATAGTAAATGAACACAATCAATCAACTGGGAGATGCCCTTTTCATGGTTTGATCAATCAATCTAAGAGGTGTTTGGTAAGCACATTGAAATGGGATAAAGATGGATGAATGAGCAAGGTAAGAGAGCAATAGATTCTTGATTGGTTGTGTTGTTTGATGCAGGTAAATGCAAAGTGGGGCAACTTGCAATGGGGATTTGTAAATGTACTCTTGAAGCCAAACCCATGTGAGCATTGAACTTGTGTGCACTGTACAACTCCTTGTTTGTTTATCAAATTCATGACTGTCAGATGGTAAGGTATGGAGTGGCCCATTTTGGTTTGGAGATATCTTGGCCATGGTTTTTTTTTTTTTTTTTTTTTTTTAAGGGTTGATCTTTGAAGGGGGTTGATCTGGTGGATTCTGTAGGGTCCCCTTTGGAAGGGTGGCTTTGGAGGGAAGCTGAACCGTTGAGGCCTGAGGGGTCTGCACATGACAATATGACATACCACATGTTTTATCTTCTTCACTTAACATAAATCACAATCCCAATGTACATGTACCCGGTATCCTTATTCGAGTCGCCATCGTAGAAGACAATGTTGTATTATGATGGTTAATCTGTGTGTTATTCATTTGATTTTATATGATATTTCGAACCACTTGTCTTTAAACAAAATCTATATACAAATTTCTTTGTTGGTTCATATAGTTTCTCGGTTTTCACTTCTTATAAATTTGGCAGAAGGAGAATTCCATTCCAAACTAAACTAAAAGGGATCCGACGGGAAAGAAGGCGTCTGATCAGATCAATCAAGAGATAGGGATTCAGCCAAACATCTTTTTTCTAAGCAAGGACGGTCAGCAGCCCGTAGACCACCTAAAAAGGAATATTTATTATTTGATCCATAGCCTGACATAAGAAGTCCAATGGAACATGCAGACATTGATGGTCATACATACTTTTAAATCAGACCTTCTGCTGCTATTCGGAGGGAGTTTACTTACTTCTTGTTAGACCCGATGAAATTGAATTCTCCGTGAAGATGCGGAGTACCAACGGCTAGACGGAGCTAATTACCTTTATTAAAAAATATTTTCAAGACATTATTCTTTCTATCTCCTTAATTTGGCTTGTACTAATTAAATTTACGGAATTTTGGCCAAATACCCTCGAGTTAAGGCTAATTCACGCGGTGTACAAAATTTTGACATATTTTGCCAAATGCTCTTGAGGTTTCCATTTTTTTGCCAAATATCCCTGAAGTTTTCATTTTTTCGCCAAATGCCTCTCTGTCGAATTTGTTAACGTTTTTTTTATTGAAAATAATAAAAAAAAAATTATTTCATTATTATTTTTGTAAGGTATTATTTGCACAATATTATTTAATTATGGTAATTAAATTATCTAATACGGAGTATTATTTACACAATACCATTTCATATTATATTTTTTAACCAATGGAATTAATTCCCTTTTTTTTATAAAGTTAAAATTAACTATGCAATATTATTTCATTATGTATTAATTAAACAATATCATTTCATGCTATTTGTTTAAACAATGAGATTAATATAAAACTTTTTTTTATAAAAAAATACATAGTTCCAAATATACGAATTCTTTTTTTTCCAAAGCAACTAATCTCTCTCTTTGTGGATGTATAATGAAAACTATTTTTTTATATAATAATCTTAATTTTTAGAATTTCACACAATCAACCCAATCAACATAAATTTTCAAATAATAAAATTTTTAAACATTTTTTTAACATATCTATTCTAATTGTTAAATGAGAAATATTTTTGCTTAGATGACATAATCATTTTAATTTCACGATTTCCTCCCAATCAACCGAATCTTGAAAAAAAAATCAACCTAATGAAATTTGTACACGTTTCTTTCATCATTCTAGTTATATCTAAATATTAATTAATTAATAAGCATTTTTTATTAGGTGTTATAACCACATTTATGATATTTGTACAAATTAATTCAATGAGGTGGCTTGAAGAAAATTAAAGCAATGGGCCGGGATTGATCCAAAAACAACATTTATGTGTTAATTTTTATGGTTTGAGACACCTATCTACTTCCACATTCATGAACCCCTCCATGATTTAACTTGTCTCCAATGTCCGCAATGTCATTTTTTGGTGTGTTTAAACAAGTTCATGCACTTGTCTCCGCACATCAACAATTTAATTATACATGACCCGCCATCGTTTAACTTGTCTCCAATATTGTCCGCATTGTCATTTCCTTAATTATTTACTCCGTAGTTCACTCACCTTGTGTACAAGCTGAATTTTAAGGCTCGAACACATGTGCTATCTATATCTATATCTATCTATCTATCTATATCTATATATTACTTAAAACCAAAGCCTTTTGACCACGTGTCGCATCCTCACGCGAAGTTATTTAAGGCAATTCCTTTTTATTTAGAAATTGAGATTAATTCAAATTTTTTTTAAAAAAAATAATGTTAATATTAACTATACAATATTATTTTATTTCATATTAATTACACATTATTATTTCCATTTATTTTTTAAACATCTATATCTATATCTATCTATATATTACTTAAAACCAAAGCCTTTTGGCCACGTGTCTCATCCTCGCGCGAAGTTATTTAAGGCAATTCCTTTTTATTTAGCAATTGGGATTAATTCAAAACTTTTTAAAAAAAAATAATGTTAATATTAACTATACAATATTATTTTATTTCATATTAATTACACATTATTATTTCCATTTATTTTTTAAACAATATGATGAATTCAAAATCATTTTTTTATAAAAAAAAAATTATAGTTCCAAATATATGATTTTTCTATTTTTGGCAAATCCTTTTTATCTAACCAATGGGATTAATTCAAAACTTTTTAAAAAAAATAAAGATAATATTAACTATACATTGTTTTCATTTTACATTAATCACACGATATCATTTCTATCTAGTTTTTAAAACAATTGGATGAATTCAAAAGCATTTTTTTTATAAAAATAATAATATACAGTTCCAAATATATGATTTTTCGGAGTAGCCAATCTAAATATAATGAAAACTATTGTTGTTCTTATAATAAACTTAAATTTTGGATTTTCACTCAACCAACCTAATATAAACTACATAAAACCTTAAATGATAAAAAATTTAAACATTTTTTTTAATGATTTCCTCCCAGTCTATATATATAATGAGAAATATTTTTGCTTAGATGTGATAATCACTTTAATTTTATGATTTCCTCCCAATCAACTTAACCTAGGAAAAAATTCAACTAATGACATTTGTACAAGTTCTTCAATTAATCTAGCTATATCTAACTAATAAACCATAAGAATTTTTTATTAGGTGTTATAACCACTTTTATTTTGAGATCGATTTTCACCCAATTAATCTATTCTACTCAAATCTTAAACTCATGTAATTTTTACACATTTTTCAGAATTATTATTATTATTTTTACTTACTTTATCAAATATGTTTTTTCTATTTTATATTAACGTTTGGTAATAGTTTGTTTAATTTTGTAATATTGTAGTAATTTTTTATACTTACAAAATTTTATATTTATTTTTTTTTAAAAAATACGCGCCATGGCGCGGGGGACTTTACTAGTATATAATTATAAATCAACCGGGTCAATCGGATCACTGGGTCAATCGGGTCAAAATTACCGGGTCAATCGGGTCACCGGGTCGAAACCCAGATTGCCCGAAAAATTTCGGGTTTTTCGGGTTCGGGTCGAAAAAAAATTTCGGGTCAAAATTTCCGGGTTCGGGTCGGAAATTTTTTGGGTCGGGCGGATCGGGTCGGGTTGTGTTTTGACAGGTCTAGTTACAACCGACTCTCTCACCTCCTTTCATCTACATATATCTGATCTAAAAAAACAAATTGACACACGTGCCCTCCTCTTTTCTCTTTTACAGAAAGTCGCCCCTACTTTTATTCTATATACACTATGCCCTTTAACAGTTGACACAATACAACGTCCAAAATCCATGAGTCAGCATCATTAATGTAGAGGCCATATATCTCAACGATATTAACCACATCATCAAAATAGAAACCAAAGAACCTTTGGGGTAGGAGGCAAGCCTGGAATGCATAAAAAAAAAATGCTAACATTTGGAATGGCATATCGAGCAGAGTTGCCAAGTATAGAACGCACAGCATCAGAATCACAAAATAACTCTCCAAGGAAATGCAGCTCCTCATCCATACTTGAAGTTACCCAACGAACACCACAGATGTGATCACAATAGATGATCTAATGGATCTGCTGTTTTCACCAGACTTGTAGCTAAAATAACAAGCAGTTTTGTCGCAAAAACAATCGTCCCATAGAGTATCAAGAACTTCCAAGAGATATAGACTACTCTCTTGGTTTCCATTTCTGGCCAATGAGGATAGTATAGAATTTAACTCATGAGATTCCCAATCTCTAACCAACATCCCAGATGATATCAGGTCTCTGTCCCATTTTACTTGCTGCAACATAATAGATGATAGATCAGATGTGTTCCTCTCTGTTTGTTACTTCCACAAAATCTGTGAGTCCTAATTCCTAAACTATGGAAAAACTCCCGCCACTTCATTAAGCCACAAGATATGGACCCAAGTAAGAGGATGTTTTATATTATGTTTTTTTAAATATAAAACATCAATCTCATGCCATTTATAATCCATTCCGCCATTAAACCTACTTACATCAGTGGAATTTCCAAATTCCTTTCCAAAGTGAATTGTCACCTCACCTAGCCGCTTGAAGCCATGATTTGTTAATAGAAGAGCTTTACTTTGAAGCTCGGAAATTATGTGGTCCCTTTCAACACGACAATCTGTACAGCTGAACTGCAAGTGTACCATAACAAACACAGTACATTCTATAAAGAAAGATCTGTCCTGATTTGCAACTTTATCATTGGAAATTATTGGCAAGATATGGGCCTTGATAATTTCATGAGCTGTCAAATGTTGGACACCTATCTTGTGATCCTCAAACTTGCAATATTGCTTAGAAAGTTGGCATCCACACAAGGAGCAGCATCAGTGAGAGCAGAAAAGAGAGAAGGATTTACAATCCTCAAAGAAGAATATAGCTTTGGAAAAGCTTTGCTGTCAGTATCACTATCAGGTCCAGTTTTTATACAGTCTATGTCTAACCAAACTGTGCCTTCATTTGTAGAACCATATGTACCATCTAAAAGAGGAAGAAATGGAACCTTTTTAAGGATCCATTTCAAAACTGGAATTTTCAGTAGACTTCCCAGGAGAATGGAGCATGACATGGATTTCATTCAGACATAAAGACAACCGGTGAAGACCCATTGGCTTCAAACCACTTTCAGTAGAGCACATGGAGGAAAGGAGCTGAACAAGGATTTTTGGACCATACTCCTGGATGCCCAAAGATCTTGCAGACAAAATTATGTCATTGTCTAGGAATCCAAGTCCAAGATGCTCATGAAGGCAGAAGCACTCTTGCTTGTTCATTCCGGCTTCTTAGCACCTTGCAAGGTGGAACCCACACCTTTTCACATCCTTCCTCAAGCAGGCAATCTGATTGCCTTAACCTGGAAATAATCATCCGGGGAAGACCTTAAAGAATCCTTGGACTTCCCCTATTAGGGGAACATAATGCATGTATGCAGTCACAGATTTTCCAGGATCTTCCCCATTTCAAATCCTCGTGTTAATTTTGATTTGAAAGGAAGCACCATGCATGTGTTCCAACCATTAATATCCATCTTATCGAGATAGTCAGCTGTAAGTTGCCTAATCAAATCAATGTTACAAGGAGGCGCAATTGATGGTAAAACAAATCCTATCTGACCCTCAGTAATATCAAACTTGATATGGAACCCATTAGAATGTATTTCTGGAGCATCAGTCACCTGCAAAAAGGTCAATCATATAATTTAGTCTTTGTTCTCATAAAACTAATGAGAGAACCAATGATCATATTATTATTTTTACATTTCTGCCAGATATAAGACAAAATGAAATCATATGATTAGATTGTGTGATAACAGTATACAAAAACAAATGGGTTCAAGACTATACAAAAACTATTCTCCCATACCCGGGAAACAGACTTGAAACCAATTCCTTTTTGTCCAATATATCCAGAAGAGGATCCTTTCTTTGTTGAGTTCCCCACATCACAAAGTGCTCTTTGTCCAATATATCCAGAAGAAGATCCTTTTTACATAAGTCTCTCCTCAAACCTTCTCAGATTGTCCAAGAAAATACACCATAATGAAAGGAAAGAAAACAGCAAACTTATCAGCTCAAGAATAAAATGGGAGTCCTGTGAATACAACTCTTGTGAAAGACAATCAAGTGCTCTGCTGATACGAGCATGCTGTTTCTTCAACATGCTACTTTCAACATCAGAACCTAGCCCAAACTCTTCACGCCCACTAGATTTAATGAGAAGAGAATCCTCCATCTCCCCCCAACTTGAGCTGCATCTTGGATGCCATCTTTTACACACATATCAGAAGAACTGACATCACCGAAGAGATATAGCCTACTCTCATGGTTTCAATTTCTGGCCAATGAGAATAGTATAGAATTTAACTACTTAGATTCCCAATCTCTAACCAACATCCCAGATGATATCAGGTCTCAGTCCCATTTTACTTGCTGCAACATAATAGATGATAGATCAGATATGTGTTGAGATTGTGAAGAGACAAAGAGTCCCACATTGATTATACAAACAAAGAAGCTATAGTATATAAGCTAGTGGGTTACTCCTCCTATTGCCAATTGGTTTTAGGATGGAACCCCGCTCGGCTTATGTGCTAGGCTATTAGCGCAAGGGCGCACGTGTGCACACGACCCCCGGTCCCGAGTCCCAACGGACTTCAGCATGGTATCAGAGCGGAAAAGCCAAACGGCCCGACTCTCGATCCTGGGCTCTCTAAAAAGAGAATGAGATGCTAGACCCGATGTCCAAGTGTCAACTAGAGGCGAAAGACGACCCTAGTTGCACTTGCGGGGGCGTGTTGAGATTGTGAAGAGACAAAGAGTCCCACATTGATTATACAAACAAAGAAGCTATAGTATATAAGCTAGTGGGTTACTCCTCCTATTACCAATTAGTTTTAGAATGGAACCCCACTCGGCTTGTGTGCTAGGCTACTAGCGCATGTGCGCTCGTGCACACGACCCCCAGTCATCGGTCCGAGTCGGACTTTGATATGGTATCAGAGCATGTGCTAGCCTAGCGCATGTGCTAGGCTATTAGCGCAAGGGCGCACGTGTGCACACGACCCCCGGTCCCGAGTCCCAACGGACTTCAGCAATATGTTCCTCTTTGTTTGAGTTACTTTCAAAAAAATATGTGACTCCTAAACTATGGAAAAACTCCCGCCACTTCATTAAGCCATAAGATATGGACCCGGTAAGAGGATGTTTTAAATACAAAACGTCAATCTCATTCCATTTATAATCCATTCCACCGGTAAACCTACTTACATCAATGGAATTTCCAAATTCCCTTCCGAGGTGAATTGTCTAATTTGGTACTTAATTGGTCAGAAATTAAGTTATATTTATATATGTAGTTGCTTCAACTTGGATATACAAGCCTTCAACCTCAATACTCAATATTGTTTCGTGTTATCTTCTCTTTAACAAGTTCTTATGTTTCAATTAAACGAATACAAAAGACCATAATGTAGCTGAGTAATCTAAACGCTCTGAATTGATTTGAACCAGTAACCGGCAATGGCATGATCAAATAAGGTAAAATTGATTTTTAAAGATATTTCTGTAAATTTTTAGATTTTGGGAAGGTTGAATTCTATACGAATAAGTCAGGAACTCCTATCAAATTTTACTAAGCTACAGATCTAATAAAACACAGTATAGAAAACATAAGATGAGCATAAAACAACTAAAACGGGATTGGAAACAAAGGTCACAAACAACAGTAAATCCCAGACAATCCAAGTTTAAGACACTGAAACATGGTTATGATGGCACAACTGGCCAAGAAAAGCAATAACATAGCAAATGTCGGCGAAGTCCAAAACGATAACCACGCGGAGATGAATGACTCTTTTTCCAGCTCGACACTGCTGACAACCTACAACACAAATACACCTCAATTTACTGCGTTCTAAGCAAATAAATGCTCGAAAAAAGTTTGGGTTCGAGCTTACCTCTCTCATACTGCCATCGAAAGCAGCACATTATCAATCTCCGGGTAATCAAATCTCCAGACGTCTTTAACCACCCCTCTGATACTGGCCACGTCTATACCGGGTCCCCAACCTCTATCATAATGAGGTCCATAGGCCTCCTGGTAGACGATGCATCGACCTGCTGCAGGCCCCATATCTCGTACCCTTAATACAGCTACCACATGAAAATCGTCCGGATCAACATGTCCCAGGTATACCTCGCGTAGACCCCTCCCCTCATAATCACTAAATATGTCAATCTCGGCCATAAGCACTCCCTCCCTAGCCCACTGGATCATCAGGGCCACCTTCTCCTCGTACTCCAGTTGTATACGATCAAACCGAGGTGGAGCGTATCCTCCAAACTGTAGCCAAGCCGTCATACTAATCATCATCCGACGGCGGTTCCACAGAGGAACACCGTATCTCTCGGCGAACCCGATAAGGTCACGAAGCTCCGTGTGATAGGGAGGATGTAGGCTTCTGAAAAGCCGCTCCATGTTGTCGTGAGGAACTAGGCGAAGCCGCTCCATGTTGTTGTGAGGAACTAGGCGGCGGGAGAGAGGGAGGAGATGACCCGCTCGAGAAAGTCGGAGATGAAGGTCGTATTCTATTTCGTGTCTATTCTTCTTAAGCATAGTCCACAGTGGGATTATCTTTGTCTACCGACGGTGATTGTGTTGTGTTTGGATGTTTTGAGCAAGGGTATTACAAAGAAACACCCTTATATCACTCCGAACCTCCTTACAAAGAAACACCCTCATATCACCCACGGCGAACGAATAACTTACCCTTTGCCCAGGGGGTAGTGAGTTGCAGCACCAGAAGTAGGAGCAGTGCATCTCTTCGTCTCTCACTGCTCAAAAGTTACATACCCTTTGTCCCATTTTGTATTCACTAAAAACACTGATAAACAAAATACAGTACTCCGTATTAAAAAAAATATTGTAGTAAGGTAACTAAAAACACTGAAAAGAAACCTCCCAAGCGTTGTCTTATTACTGTTTGACTGTTTCCTACAGCACTCTGTAATATTTCATTCTCATGGGAGTTGTGAGACTGTGGGAGTAAGAAAGTGATGTGATTGACTGAAATGAACGCATTAGGGTTCCGAATTAGGGCTCCATACTCCATAGTCCATAGTGTAGTCTGCAAAAATAATAATTAAAAAAACAGTAATTGCATAGAAACATTGGATTACAACTTTACAAAATTTCTTGGAGTGACTTTTCAAAGGCAACAAATCCCTTAGTGACGACCCCACAACGAGTTTCAAGTGAATTGATTTCCTTCATAGTGTAAACCACCAAGTTGCGAGTTAAATTTGTTGCTTTCTCAGCAACAAATACATGATGATTGGATTTTTGAGCCAACTGAATAACATTTTCATCAGCTTCATTAAACCATTTGCCCTCAAATTTATAAGTAACCCAATAAAGGAAAACAATCTGAGAGAATGGAATAAAACCCCACGCCCAAGAGACAAGTTTTGTTGGATCAACAATTGACATGAAATACATAGATTGACATGCCAATGTTGAAGCTAGACCCAAAGAAGTGTCTAGCCCCAAAGAAACTTAAACCAACCAAGCCCACATGACAGCAAAAGAGGAGATGGTGAGACCAAGAAGGGGTTTGAGTGGAAAGACGGACGATATAATACAAGTTAAGGTAGGGAATACAAATGCAAATATATTGACCAAGAGGCTTCTTTTGGGAATCAGGAGCTAAACCCTAACAGATTCCGGGTGGAAATAGAGAACCAAATAAATGGTGGACAACTCAAACCCGAAAATCCAAATAAAATCTAAATTTACCTCTCCTTGGTGACCACCGTGATTTTTCTTTTTTTTTTCCCAGAGGTAGTCCAAGAACAAAGTCACCAATAACCCAACAACCATGCATCCAAAGGATGCCAACATCAACCGGCTTCGCTTGACATAGTGAGCATCGGTCGGAGTTGGTGGAAGCTGGACGAAAGTGGTTGCTCCACCAAAAACAGTAGCTCGGTTAGCAGCTCCGAGCAAAAGCTTGTCCACAGTATTTGTGACAAAGGATGATATCTTGGCAAAGAGGGTTTTTTCATTTGGGTTATGATTTGTGTTATCCATTGGTGGCCGGATGAGGTAAGACTGGGTGGCTTGGAAAACAGGGCGTTTTTGTGAGGTGGAGAGAGTGTTTTTTATGAGCGGGAGGGAGATGGATTAGAGTTGAAAAGAGAGAGTTTTTTCTGTGAGTGAATAGAGAGAAAGAGAAATGAAAATAGTGAAGAGTGTTTTCTGTGAGTGAATAGAGAGAGAGATGGATTAGAGTTGAATAGAAAGTTTTTTCTGGATAGATTTACAGTGAATAGAGAGAAAGGGAGAACGGTAAAAAAAAATGGAGTAAGGTCAAACCAACGGTAAAAAGGGATTTGGAGTAAAGTGGTGTTGTCAAAGATAGGTATGGTCAATACAGTGCCTTCCCCTCCTTTTCTTTTTCCTCTTTTTGGATTTTTCACTCCGTATAATTTTATTTTATTTGATACTGATACCTTCTTGGCCGCCTCGACTTTCTTCTGGGCCGCATCTGTGTTTTTCTGGGCCGTCTCTGCTTTCTTCTCGGCCGCATTGGCTTTCTTGGCCTCATCCTCAGCGTTTCGAAGGGCTACGTCTTTCTCATGGGTAGCAGTCACTGTGTTCTCAACTGCTTTTTTCAAAGCCTTATTAAGGGCCGCTAATTCCTCCCTCAACTCCAAAACAGACTTCGGCTCTTGCGGTGTATCATCGATAAATAATATGTCATTTACACAGGGGTACTGAGTTGCAGGGGAAGAACCAATATTACCGAAATAAGCAGATACATCAAGCTTAAGTAGTTTCCGGTCTTCATGGCATCGCCGGTGATAAAATTGCAACAAAATCCTCCTATTAACGTCACCAACCCAAGTGGAGCGGTAAATCCAATAGCTACCTCCACCACCCAATCCCAGATCATATATGAGCACACTGCCAGAGTTGTGCTCGGAGCTACATCAGAAATGGCCCAAGTGACGGCAAGAGAGACCACAACTGATAGGAGGAAACCCAAGTAGTTGAGAAAAAAAATTGTCTTCCATCACTGGACATCCCGCCATCTCAACCCCAACAAATACAAAGGGTAAAGACAGGGTAACCAAAATCACAAGAATTGGCCCTATTATAAATCACAAGACAGGGTGACCAAAATCACAAGATAGGGTGACCTACAAATAATGCGATTAATTAATTTGTTGAGAAGGGGGAGATATTGGGTTTGGAACCTCCTTATTATAAATCACTCCGAACCTCCTTATTATATCCGATGCGAGACGAGAGTATTACAAAGAAACACCCTCATATCACACACGACAGACGAATAACTTGCCCTTTGCCCAAGGGGTAGCGAGCTGTAGCACCAGAAGTAGGATTATCGGAAAATCCAAGAACCCTAATCGTGAGTATTTTTCCTTGTGCATCGCATCAACGGTGATAAAGTTGCAGCAAAGACCTCCCATTAAGGTCACCAAGCCAAGGGGACCTGTAAACCCAGTAGTGACCTCCAAAATCTAGGCTCAAACCATATAAATACATATCACCGGAGTTGTCCACGATGCTATATCAGCAATGAACAAGTTGTCGACAACCGAGATCAGAACAGATAGGAGGAAACCCGGGTAGCTGAGCCACATGTTATTTTCAATCACTAACACCCAATCAGCACACCCCATAATAGCTATCAGAATACTCAAACTCATGGTGATTCCTAACATTGTTGATGGCCCATATTTTTCAAGAACACCCCCTGTATAGCGCAATAGTTCTCAGTTGCACCACAACCAAATCAGTAGGTCCCACCCGTTGGTTTTTACGAAAAACAAATACTGTAAAAATTATCCAACTTTTTCCTTTCTTTTTGGGGAAAATTCTAATGCGCATTCCGTAGTTCCATACTACATTTTACCTTTTGGTTGTGTGCAATCGTTTTGGCCTTTAGGCAAGAAATAACTACTCCTTTGAAAGTATCTCCCTACATTTCAACAATCAAGACAATAAAGCCCCCAAATGAATTACCATTTACAAAAAGGGTCTTATTGCATTTAGCCTAAATTTAGGGTTTTTTTTTGTCAATTATCTCAAATGAAGAGATAAAATGAGCTACTAATATTAGAGGAAAACCTTGGATATCCAATTATAAATGGCTGAGTGAATCGAAGATGTTTTAGGGAAAACGACGAACCAACTAACAAAGTGAAGAGCAAACGAACTAACCCAACAAGGCAGAGCCATCTTAGTCAAAACAAACCTAACTATATGATGCAAAGCTTCATGCTTGTAACGGCCCAGAATTATGATTTCCGGGTTACATTTCAAGGGATAAAACCCCTTGTTCGGATCTTGCAATCCAGGTACGGGTCGAGGTTTCAAACACATTTAAGATTAGTAGAATGAGGGATTTCAAACCCTAAAACCTCGAAGGGCCATTGGGTACCCTTTGCCTGTCGTAGGACTATGTTGCAAAATCCAATTCAACCGAAAGTAAAGCGGAAGCAAAACCAGGATACAAATGCCACGACAAAGCCGGGTCAAACCAAATCATAAGCAAGTGATTACCATTTTACCAAGTTAGAATATTAGCTAGGTTCTTCGATTCGCCAAAGGGTTTCCCGGCACAGAAGCAAGGAGCAAACAAGATCTGCAGAAAATACCTTAAAAAAAAAGAACGGGGAAAGGAGTCAGATCGAGCCACTCATGCGGGACCGGAAGTCCTCGCTGAGGCCACATAGTATGTGCTATACCTAATAAAGATGCTCTAATGCAGTACGAAAGTCAAACACACTAGCATGCTCCTAGTTATAATAATGTGTAAAAATACTGTAAAGGGCCCAAGACAATGCCAAGTGGCATATCCCTCTCCTACCTCCACCCCCTTCCGATAGGGCGGAGACTGGCCAGCTCGTGAATGCATTCCATCATAATCGGGCGGCACGCATGCCTAACCCGCTCCACAATAAAGCCCGCAGGCATCTCATAATATAAGGAAGTTCATGACTCGATTGACTCAGGGTACCCGATGAGGCTGGGCTACCCTATGACCCTAGCAAAGACTCTAGGACTATCACAGATAACGGCCGTTCTGTTTCAAACGCATAAAGTAAGCAGATGCTCATTCAATTAGTGCAACCTAAACAGGATACTACATGACATGCTTTTATGCATACGCAACACCTAACATAAAATGCAACAACAGGCATGAATGTCCAACCTGAGTAAGCCCCCTAGGGAACTTACCTGAAGATGCAGAACAACAGGATAATACAAGCAAAGGGCCCAAATGCAAGTCCAAGCAATCCAAAAGCAATACACACCTATCATCAAGACATTTCCATAAGCTACTACACCAACATTATTACACACCTGAACCCAATTTCTCCCTATCATCAAAACCAATCGACGATAAAACCATTTTCCAAACCTTTCCGATACAATAAGCATCAACCAAAATCATTTTCCCAATTTCCTTTTCAAAACCAACGTCATCAACCCAAGACAAAAATCCTGACATTTGAAATGACACTTTTAACATAACTTCAAGCTTTCCGTCAAATCCCTTCTTTAATATTGAATATTAAGATAATATTTCAAAATCTCATTTCCCAAAGTTTTCCAAACTCTTAATCTCAAGTTAGGTCAACTCATTTTCAAAACCATTTCTCAAATCCTATACGGTCAACTCCATTTATAAAACCTTACATCTTTAATCGACTTGCAATTTTATACCATTAGAATAATTCCGGCATGTTTCTTCTTTTAAAATTATTATATAAATAAATTCCAACATTTAATCACCAAAATAGTCCTATTTTCACAAACCGCATTTATAAATCAAACCAACAATGTTCGAACAAATAAGACTTTGAAACATCCCATCTTTTTAATAAACCATCTCTAAAAATTTACATTAATAAAACACTTTTATAATATATAAAGTTTCAGGAAATATGAATTATCATAAAATTCAGAAATAACATATTACTAATAATAATATCTACTAATGACAATATGAGATCATAACATATATAAATAACATAACACTCCAATTAATAATAACTCGTAGTTTAAAACAACCCCAAAAGGCCCAACTCTCACCCAGTTTCGGATCAACTTGCCCAGCCCAACAAAAAACCCAAGGTGAAAGCCCGGAAGGAAAGATTGGATCCACACAAATAGGCCCAAAACTCAACCAATTTAAATCTGGTTTAAATGAACCGGTTTTCTTTTATTCAAATAAAACACATGAACCGAACCGAAACAAAAAGAAAACAAAACCCAACCCGGTGGGCACTGTTCATCTTCTTCCCCTATACTCCCTGCGTTCAAAAGGAAGGAAAGAGAGGAGGGAGCCTTGAGCTCGCCGGCGTCGAATTCGACCCAAATCTGACAGCACAGTCTCACACACACAGGGAAGGAAAAGAAGAAGGAGGGAGAAGGAGCTCACCAAGGTGCGGTTTCGACGCTCGCCGGAATGGAGCTTCGTCGGATACGATTGGGCTCGTCGGAGTCTTGGGGCTGCGATTCCCGGCCTAGAATGAATGGAGAGGTCAAAAAAGGGAAACCTTTGCAAGCTTTTCGTTCGAAAGGGGAGGGAGGAGCCTTACCCGGGGGTTTGATCGGAAAAATAGGGAAGGGTGAGGGTTCGGCGGCATGGACCTCTCGTCTCTGAGTCGTCGGACTTTGTGCTGCTCCGAGATGTTGGGGCGGCTGCTGGGAGCTCGAAGGGAAGGGGAAGACGGGCGTGTGGCTGCTGTTGTTTGCTCTCGGCAGAACCAGAGGAGAGGGTTTGGAGGCGGCGGCGGCCTCGCGGGGGAGATGGAGGAGGAAGATGGTGGCTGGGTGGTGGTGCGTTGGCAGCGGAAAAGAGGAGGAGGAGGGAGATATATTGTTTGTGATTCAATGTATAAAAGAGGGGATGGGTTCCTGCAATTGTGATTCAATGTATAAAAGGGGTTTTATTGTTTTTTTTTTTTTTTTACTTTACAGATAAATGAGTCAATTTGAAGTCCAAGAGGGGATGTGGCGTGCTGTTGGGGTTCAGATAAAGCAAGGGTCTGTTTGGCTCTTTGTCACATTTAGGTGAGATAAGGGATGAGGTAGAGAGGGATGAGGGGTGTGTGTTTTGTCCAAGATGGAAAATAAAAGTTGGAAAAAGAGACTTGGGTCAAAAGTTGAAATCGATAAGGATGAGAGAAGGTGACGGAATTGTGGTCCCGAGTCGGGAATTTGGATTTCCGACGATCGATATTTTAAATCCCGCTCTCTCGATTGATTAAATATTTAAAATTGAATATGATATCGCTGGCGGCATGAATTTTTGAATCCCGGACGAAATAAAAGACGGATTCGATCTTTAAAATTAAAAATTGGGCCGGAATTCACTTTAAAATCATTTTTAAATTTTCTTTTTTCCAAAAATTAATATTTGAAAATCCGAGCCTTTACAATGCTCCTAGTAGGTATACACATAGAACTTGATAGGATCAACAGATATTTCTTCTGGAACAAGGATTCGAAACACAAACCTTTAATTGGTTGGGACGAGATTTGTAGACCAAAAAATGAAGGCGGATTAGGACTATATAAGACAAAAGACATGAACAAAGCTTTACAAATGAACTACTATGGTTGAACCTCATAATGTCTGACGTTGCGTCGGACAAGAGAGAGTGCAACAACCAACTCCTCCCTCTCTCGTCTTGTATGAGCTTCGTCTCCGTGAGTCGGCCTCCCCATCTCCATTGTGCTGCGCCATCCTTCGTACAAAGATCAACTCCACGAGTACAAAGAAGTGCCTTTGTGTCCTCGTCAACGACCGAAACGACCCCGCCCTCGGTCTCAAAATCATCCTTTTCAACGCCCTTTCGCTCCCTTCCTTGTGTTTTTTACGCTCCAACGCTTCCCAATGCATCGGTATGTATGCTGACAAAAATACCTTTCTCGGCCTTTTGGCTAAGATCAAGTGTAGTATATGTTCTTATGTATGCTGACAAAAACTCTTTATATGTCGCAATATTAATAGTTCTGTTAATCATTTCTACACCCGTCTCAAAATTCTTATGTTTTGATTTCGAGATGCTTTTGAAGACTTATAAAATATTAAATATTTTTTATATATGATTTTATTTTTAATGCTATCATTTATAAAGTTATAAAAAAATTATTAATTGCTTTTTTTTGGTTAATTGTTGTTGAATGTGATAGATCTATTGGGGCTGGCTCCTAATTCTCCGGAGGCTTTAGTTTTCTCCATGTTTCAGAGACAATTTAATGGTACGTAATTAATTATATATGATTTAGTCTAGTATAAACTTAACAAGAACGGATTAATCTAGATTTGTTTGACCATCAACTTGACACGTGTTCAGTATTAAATACGTCTAATATTAAAAAAAAGTAACGAACGAATCAAAGATCCATTCATGTTAAAAGTTCAAACTTAAATTAAAAAATAAAACTTAAATTTTGTGACACATATACTGTATATAAAGAGTATTCTATTTTCTGTTCCTTTATAATGTTAAATTTTGTGACACATCTACTGTATATAAAGAGTAATAAAACATTAAAACTGTTAAAGTCGGCTGGACCCGGTGGGGCTAAAGACAAGCTGGAGGGAGGTCGTGTGTGCGGACCCACATACGGGAGACTCGAACAACACATAAACCCGAACGGGGTTTCATCTCAAAACCAATTGGTAATGAGAGGAGTAACCCTTTAACCTTATATTTTATTCAAGTATTCTTTATATAACCGACATGGGACAACCACATTCCAACAAACTCCTTAACTTGATTCGCAAAAGAAGACTAAATAAAGTAGTAATTGTAAATTGTGACAAGTTGAAATAAGACACGTATTTTACTTTAAAAAAAGTAATCGGAGGGGATATATGGATCATGCATTTAGACACTCCACGTGATAGATAACTATATGAAAATCATTTCCCCATATATAACTATTACTCCATGCCATTATTTTTCAACTAATTCTCATTAATTGCTTTTTTTTTAACGAGGGCCACGAGGCTAATCCACATTCAATGTAAACTCTAAACACATGACCCAATCAATAACAATGACGCACCCATTATTATTTTTAATAAGTAATAATTCAAACTGATGCGGAACCATCCAAGACACCTCCGGACACGCCTATACTTGGAGATGGACATATGATTCGAGCTCGTGAGAATGATGTCATCTTCAAGAGGAAGAAGAAGGCTCTACCATAGGAGAAGGTCCAAAGGAGCAAGCTTGATTCTCCTTAGTTCTTAGAATGGTCGATTTTAACTAAGTATTGGAAGACTTACTATGTTATTTGGATTTTTAAGACGTCTCACGAGTCGCGGGATACTCCCACGAGTCGCGGCCAGGAGCCCAGAGTTTAGTTTTGCTACTGATGAGTCTCACGACTCGCGGGATCCTCCCACGGGTCGTGATAGCCTGTCTATTTTAGGTATTTTAGGGTTTTATTTTAATTTCTTTTTATTTATTATTTCTTTAGAAAATCAGCCTCCTGGGTTATAAGAAGAGGCGTTCCTCCTTGTTGAAGACTCGGTACGCGTTGAATTTTATGAAAGCTTTTCTCTTGTGTGAAACACATTGAGTGCTCAAGTCAATCGATTCGAAGCAAGGCTCATCGATTGCAAATTGGTTCTTGATCTAACTTGGTTTGCTTTGAGTTCGTCAACCTCGCGAGAGCTTGGTGATCCAGGTAATCACAAGTCCCCTCCTTGTGCCTCCAAGTTGTCCGCTTGGTTGTGTAAGGTTGTAGAGGCGGGCTTTATAGTCGTTGAATTGGTATTTGGTTCCTACCCTCTTAGGAGGCCTGGGGTCTTTGCCTCGTTCTATTTTAGTTCAAATCAGTCCACTATCGGTCGTGTCTTTGTTATCAATTTCGAGTCTTGCATTTTATTCATCGAGTCTTTGAGTCTTTTGCTTCCGTTCTTGTTATTTCTTGTTTGATTGTCGAAGATCGGGCCACCCTACGGCTAACCCCGTATCAAATTGGCATCAGAGCTTTGGTTTACGACATCAAAGTTGTGTCTTTTGTTATTCATAAACACAAAACTACAAAAAAAAAAAAAAAAAAGTCTTTCTTGTTCTGGGTTTTTACTTCTTGAATTTTTGAATTGATTGCATTAACCTTTGTTTGTGATTGTTGTGATTTCACTTAGCCCTAAACACAAGCCTAAACCGTGACCAGCAAACCTTGAGGCCAAATCATTCCTTGTGCAGCCGACATCAGGAAGGAAGCTTAGTTGACTTACCTTTGTTCAAGGTTCTTGTACGTCGGCAGCCTCCAAGCAACGAGGAACCCTAATTCTAGTTGTTTGTTTCTATCTTTTCTATCATAGATCTACCTATTTTATTGCCTAAATTAAATTCTGAATTTTTTTGTGGTAGATATTATTGTTTTATCTATCATAAATTATAAAAGGCATAAGTTAGTATTTTCTCTCACCATAGTTTAATTTTTAAGAGTCCTTTATTTCATTGTTAGTTTCTTGCATTAGGTCAAAAAAAAAAAAACAGTCCGAAGTATTAAAAAAAAAAAAGTGACATTCGAAGCTTAGTCCTAGGAGGATAAAATTCACTAGGGGCAAAAGTAAGCTTTCAAAAAAAAAAAGATTATTGAGATCTAGTGCAAGAACTTTCAAGGACCAATTTTGGTGAAATCCTATAGTCCTCGTCGAAAGTCTCAAACACATACCTCCCAAACCATAAAAAAAAATTTTAAGCCCTACCTGGCAACTACAACATCCATACTAAGGGTTTAAATCAAAAAGAGGTAAAAATCCAAGTTTTTCTTTCTTTTCCTTCATTTTCTTTTCCTATTTTTGTGTGTCGTGTACTGCAGTGTCCATACCGACCCCCTCCAGCCTCAGTACAGCCTCGGTACAGTGTCTGTTGAGTTCGGTTTTGGTCGATTTCGAGCTTTCCAGGTCGATATCGCGTCGATACTTCTTCCTTTCGACTCGATACTTTTGTGCTGTGTCTTGTCGGTTGCTTGTTTCTTTGTCCTTTCTCTTGATTACTCTCTTTTGATTGTTAAGTCCTTGCTTGAGTGTTGATTTGCCCAAAGCGGATTGCCCCAACAAGCTTGTCATAACCAATTAAAGAGGAGTGTGTGAGAGAAACACATTGTGAGTTGTTTTATTTGCTAATCTTGACATAGTTCCGTGTTTGTCTTTATTTGCAATGTCTAATAACCAGGGCAATGACTGGTACAATACCTTCATGGAGAACATAGCTAAGATAAATGAAGGATTGAGGGCATTAGAGACTAGGCCAAGCGGTTCTAACACCTTGGGTGGCCGAGGTGATCGAAGGCGTGATGATCCGCCTCGCGATGAAAGGGAAGTACATAATCCTAACCCTAATCCTAATCTTAATCCTCATTTAGCTAAACCTTTATTTAATGACAACAAGTCTCCACGAGGTGGGAGAAATGATAGGAATAATGAGTTTGTTAATGTGCAGGGACAAGGACAAAGAAGGGGGAGAGGCCGAGACTTCCAAGAGGAGTTCTACTATTCGGAGCGTGACGACGACTTCCAAGAAGAGGAGTTGATACGGGGTTAGTCGTAGGATGGCCCGATCTTCGACAATCAAACAAGAAATAACAAGAACGGAAGCAAAAACTCGATGAACAAGAATAAAGACTCGAAATTGAAAGCAAGACACGACCGATAGGGACTGATTCGAACTAAAATAGAACGAGGCAAAGACCCCAGGCCTCCTAAGAGGGTAGGAACCAAATACCAACGACTATAAAGCCCGCCTCTACAACCTTACACAACCAAGCGGACAACTTGGAGGCACAAGGAGGGAACTTGTGATTACCTGGATCACCAAGCTCTCGCGAGGTTGACGAACTCAAAGCAAACCAAGTTAGATCTATACCAATAGTTGCAATCGACGAGCCACGCTTCGAGTCGATTGACTTTCTCTCAATTGTGTTTCACACAAACTGAAATTTTCATAAAAGAGACGTTTGTCTTACAATGGAGGAATCAGCCATTCTAATATAGAAAACCCTAGGGCTGATTTTAATGAAAATAATAAATATAATAGAAATTAACTTAAATCCCTAAAATACTAAAAATAACTTAAGTAAATAAGGTCTCTAAAAATAGCAATAAAAAGAGTTCCAACACTTAAGAATTTCCCGTCTAAAACAGTGACAGCCCAAAGAATTTGATTTTCGGCCAAGCTCTAGGTCGAATCTGGAAAAACCTTCAACAGCAAAGTTGTAGATCTCTTCGTCCTCGTTCCGAAAAGGTATGGCACGATCTAATCCGATTAATATTGAATCCGTACAACTCATTTTACTGAGACGTCGAAAAGCTGTCAACTGTGCATGAACGAACCCAAAAACGAACGACCCAAGGTGGAGCCTTCTTCTTCCTCTTGAGGATGACATCATTCTCGTGATCTCGAGTCATAGGTCCATCCCCAAGTATAGGTGTGTCCGAAGGTGTCTTGGATGGTCCCGCATCAGGAGTATTGGGAGCAACGCTCAAGGCGGAACAACAGAGGAGGTCGATACCATTATCGAGCACCTAGAGAGCCTGCGCAAGATGGCATAGGTAAGGTAAAGGTAAAGATCCCTCAATTTTATGGTAACAACGATCCAGATTCATATATTGATTGGGAAACTAAAATGGATCGAATATGGAATTGTCATAACTTCTCTGAACATAAAAAGGTGCAATTAGCTTCTTTAGAATTTCAAGGGTTCGCTTTAATTTGGTGGGATAGTCTGAATAAAGAAAGAAGAAGAGCCCTTGATGCACCTATCGCTTCTTGGAACCAATTAAAAGCACAAATGAGAAGTAGGTTTGTTCCCCAACACTACTCTAGAGAGCTTAGACAACGACTAGAAAACCTTAGGCAAGGTAATAAAAGTGTTGAGGAAACCTTTAACGCAATGCAAGAAACCATGGCTAGAGCTAATGTAGTTGAACCCTATGAAGATACAAATGCTAGGTTTCTTAGAATATTGCACCCCGCCTTAGCTCATGAAATTGATTACTTTCCTTATTCTACGCCTACTGAACTTTTACATTTAGCTATGAAAGTGGAAATGAATGTTAGATACAGGAGTCAAGGTGGTAGAATGTCGAGTGAGCAACCCCAAAGGTGGCACCAAAGCCATGTGCAGCAGCCCCAAAGGAGATTTGATGGCGGCTCAAGGGAGAGAGCAAGCCAACCCCCAAAGGAGGAGTGAAGACCGAATGCCTCAGGAGCCCATCGACAAAGGCAAAGCGCCTTGGAACGGACGTGATTCGTCTGGGGCATCTACTGGCCCTAAAGGAGTAATCCTAACTCTTCTACTCTTAAACCTTTGTACGTTCCTTGCTTTATATGTCAAGGTAGAGGACATGTTATGAAGGATTGCCCAAATAAGAAGACTTTCATGATTAACCACCTAGGCGAAAATAAATCTGAAAATTCTAGTGATGAAAATGATGAGTATGTTAATAATGATCAGGATCTTAGTTTACTTGCCTCTAATGATGATTGCATTGAATATGAGCATGATGATTCTTTGATTGTTCATAAAGTTTTAAGTATTCAACTTATGCCTTGTGATGATAATCAAAGAGAAGATTTGTGTCATACTAAATGCTTAGACAAAGGCAATGTTTCTAATATGATCAATGATGGTGCAAATTGTTCTGATATTGCTAGCCTTGAATTAATTGAAAATCCAATCTTGAAAAAGGATGAAAACTTGCTAGCATTTGTTGGAAACTTAGAGATCAATGAACATGCTAAAGTGCATATTCAATTCGAACCTTATGAAGATGAAATGAAATATGAATCGTGCACTAATCAAGTTTCTTTTCTTGGTTTTGTAGAAAGCTCTCATGGTCTCCAAGATGGCGAAGCCAAGATCAAAACCATCCAGACGTGGTCAACCCCTACTACGATCGGCCTTGTGAGGAGTTTCCATGGGCATAAGGTATTCGATCCAGGAGCTCGTGTGGATGCAGTTGCGGAATTTTATGCGAGCTTGGATTCGAGGTCGAATCCTTTTCAAGAAAGGGGGATGATGCGGGACCATCCAAGACACCTCCGGACACGCCTATACTTGGGGATGGACATATGATTCGAGCTCGTGAGAATGATGTCATCCTCAAGAGGAAGAAGAAGGCTCCACCATGGGAGAAGGTCCAAACGAGCAAGCTTGATTCTCCTTAGTTCTTAGAATGGTCGATTTTAACTAAGTATTGGAAGACTTACTATGTTATTTGGATTTTTATGACGTCTCACGAGTCGCGGGATACTCCCACGAGTCGCGGCCAGGAGCCCAGAGTTTAGTTGTGCTACTGATGAGTCTCACGACTCGCGGGATCCTCCCACGGGTCGTGATAGCCTGTCTATTTTAGGTATTTTAGGGTTTTATTTTAATTTCTTTTAATTTTATTATTTCTTTAGAAAATCAGCCTCCTGGGTTATAAGAAGAGGCGTTCCTCCTTGTTGAAGACTCGGTACGCGTTGAATTTTATGAAAGCTTTTCTCTTGTGTGAAACACATTGAGTGCTCAAGTCAATCGATTCGAAGCAAGGCTCATCGATTGCAAATTGGTTCTTGATCTAACTTGGTTTGCTTTGAGTTCGTCAACCTCGCGAGCATTGTTATTAGAATCCCGATCCGGATCTTTAAAATCTTAAGATCCTACGATCCTACCTAGGGGTCCGATCCGGATCTATGCATAGGATCTTTTTTGTGTAGGATCTACAATGGGATCTTTAGAATCTTAATGGATCGATAGGATCTTACGATCCTAAAGATCCTATTTTTATTAACAATATGTATTTTTTAAACATTTGTTTCGTTTCCTTGTTTGATTTTAGGGTGTTTAAATGTACACATTCATGTAAGGAACGTGAAAAATAGCTTAGAGACAATTGTTTTCGAGTTTTTTAACCAATATGACAAGTTCTAAGGTCGTAAATGTAGATTTTTATGTCTTAAAATCAAAATATATTGTGTAACTAATATTTTTTTCCCTCATTCTATAACTTTAAATTAAGCAACTTTGTTATATACATTTTTATTTTATTATTTAATTATATTTCGAGGATCTTACGATCCCCTAATGGGATCTTACGATCCGATCCACATACCCTATTGTGATTCGATCCTAGAATCCCGATCCTAATAACCTTGCTCGCGAGAGCTTGATGATCCAGGTAATCACAAGTCCCCTCCTTTTGCCTCCAAGTTGTCCGCTTGGTTGTGTAAGGTTGTAGAGGTGGGCTTTATAGTCGTTGAATTGGTATTTGGTTCCTACCCTCTTAGGAGGCCTGGGGTCTTTGCCTCGTTCTATTTTAGTTCGAATCAGTCCACTATCGGTCGTGTCTTTGTTATCCATTTCGAGTCTTGCATTTTATTCATCGAGTCTTAGAGTCTTTTGCTTCCGTTCTTGTTATTTCTTGTTTGATTGTCGAAGATCGGGCCACCCTACGGCTAACCCTGTATCACAAACTCAGACATATTTGAAATTTGAGAGGCCGACAAGCCGGTAGACGGGTCAAACATACAATAAACTGAAAATACAAGAAAAGAAAAAGGCACAATCAACGCGTAATAAAAGCTCTGAGATGAAAGAAACTAAGCATAACTAAAACTGAAACGCTGAGGAGCACCCATTGCTTCTTTAATCACTCTGCTGGTTGTTGAGCTTCATTTATTAAATACGGAGTAGATATTTTTATAGAAAAATTAAAGAGAAACAAACTTTAGAAAAAAAAATGAGAATTTTTTATATGTATATATAGAAAAGAATATTTTTATTAAAAATATATACTGCAGAAGACCTTAAATTTGTTAGTAAGACTAATGGAATTTGAACTCATGATCTCAAGCTAATAAATACTTCATATTCTCAACTAGGCAAAGCTATCGTAGTAATTCATTATTTCTTTTATACTCTTTTTTTTCTCAAAAATAAGTAAAAATTACCAAAAAATCCCGTAAATTTTTAGTGTTTAGAAAAACAATTCTTAATGAGTTTTAATGAATGAAAATAATAATTAAAAAACAATAAATGTGCTAATTTTTAGGACGCACGACTTAGTTAATCATTAGTATACTAAAATTGATGTAGTAAGGTGCTTTGAAATCACCACATTATTGGATCACGTCCACCTTTGCTTGCTCATTGGGGCAATCTATGCCCAAAAAGTGCACATTTCATTTCTTTATCCTCATTTTCATACACATTGGTTTTTGTGACTTGGATAAAGTGGTTCATATATACTCCATCATAACATCTTAAACCCTTTCATCGATCATGTGTATATTAATATAATACACTATATTTATACGTACTTACTTGCACATCACATTGGCTAGATAAGATTCAAACTTCGGATATGGCCGCTCTTTATTTATAAATTCAAGAAATAACCATGTCAGGTCCGTTGTCACGTTCATGAAGAGCCTCTAATGTAGATCGATACATTGATATATACATCCTCTCAAGTGGGAATAGATGATATAAGTGCAGTAGGTCACAATCGGTCCATAAAACGTCGTTCAATCAGTGTTGATTTGTATCGCTATCGAATGTGTACTACTCATCATGAATTAGGTCGGGGTGGCTGGTGGTTGTGCTTTGTGGTCCATTCTAGTAGATATGCTCATTCATCAACAATGCATCCTTAAGGGGATGATATAAGCGGCGAATGTTGGCTGAGTTACTAGTTATATTGTATGTATATGGACCTTAAGGGGGTGATTGGTATCGGCAATCATTTTCGCAATCAACTCATTTTAGCCCCTTAAATTTTATCACTTTGGAAACATAGGGCTTTTAATCAAATAATGGTATGAGAAATGGTCCATGTTGATCAAGAAATTTGAACATGTTTACATAAATTACATGAAGAGTTGCAGAGTCTTATGAATCTTGTAAAATATTATCAGGCTATATATTGGGCCCTAATGGGCTATTCGGCCCAAAGTCTCATTACTCAGTTTAGGACTACTCGGCCCAGTCCAGTTTAAATTGGCCCAGTCTTCACCCTCATATTAACAACAGTAAGTCTAGTTGAAAATTGTTTAGGAATTAGACCATCCGCAACCATGGGGTAACCTCTTTCTCACCTCTTTTCCCATCTTCCTATCACAATTTTACAACTCATTTATTTTTTTGTTTAAAATAATTTTTATTTTTTCTACCTCTTTCTAAAAGGTTTCCTCTACAATCATGGGAAACCTCTTTTACCTCTTTTCAAATTTATTTTTACCTTTTATTTTCCTTTATATATCTTTCCCTTTATTATGTGTATGATCATATATTATTGTGAATTATTTTTATTTATAATTTTATAAATAAATAAAAATAGTAAGTAGTTAATATAAATATATCTTATTACATCTAGATTAAAATAAAAAAAAGTTAGAAACATTATAACATACGTAAATACTAATCGAACTACCTATAAATTCGGATCATAGTCTTGGAATTAGTTCCACAAGTTAGAAACATTATAAGATACGTAAATACTAAAGGCATATTTGGAATGGGTGGAGTATTTGAATTATTGTGATCCATAGTTAAGAAAATAGGTGCAACTACAATAGATCAAGATGAGGGTATAGATAGGGTAAAATTGGGCTCAAATTATAGAAAAAAATAAAATTAAACCAATAGGATATTTTATTTTAAAAAATAATAAAATATAAATATATTTTTATTTCATTTTAAACACTATTATAATTAATAAATCTAAATTGAAAAGAGAATGTCTACTTTATCATTTAAAAAAAATTAAAAAAAATTAGAAAAAGGGAAGAGGTTACCTCTCTCTACAAGGTAACCCCTTCCCACCCCTTACCTTAAGGTAAACCCCACAACCATGGGCTTACCTTTTATCAACCTTAAGGTAGGTAAAACCAATGGTTGCTCATGCTCTTAGGACCATTAGATGAATTACCTTATGTAAAGTTGGTGTGGCCGATGGCCGCTTTTTATTTACCAAAATCAAGAGATGGGAGATGGTGTGCTGCGAGGAGCCGGGAGTTGGGATGTGGGAGATGAACCGGGAGCCAGGAGGTATGTTGTGCAGTTGAAAGCTTACACAAGCCGCGCTTTATACTCTTTTTTTTTTAATTAAAAAAAATTGATATAAACGCAATTTCATATCGTTTTTTACCCAAATTTGATTATAAACGCGGTTTCAAACCACGTTTCTCTATAAGCTCTGTAAAAAATGAATATATTCGTAAATATTTTGAATGTGTGAATATTATTGTAAATAATTAATTTTTAGTGAATATTTTGAAAAAAAAAATCAATAATTAACCCTTTTAAATACATTATAAATTAAGCTAACTAAACCCTTAAAAAGTATTTATGTTTATAAACATAATTTGAAATCCAAATAAACCCTTATTCCTAATTCTTTGGAGTAATTTCCATTCAAAATAAAAATACTCCGTAACTACTTTCGAGTTTCGAGAAACACCCCTCCATGAAAAAAGAAGAAAAAAACGCCAACGGCAACAAAAATCAAGTCACAAGTCACAAGTCAGCAGCCACAGTTGGAATAAGTCTTCCCAACTCCTCAATCAATAAATGCAGACTCACTTCTCAATTCCTTTTACGGTTTTACCTCCCCAAAATCATCTTCTCTTCCTCATCTCAATCTCATTCCCTGGCTTCAACACTTAGCTGAATCAGCTAATGGCTTCTTCATGTTTCAGTATCCCAATTGCTCTGATTGCATCCCTTGTTCTTGTCTTTCATCTACCTTCAACCGTCACCAGCAACTTCCTGTCATCATCACCCCTTCTGTCTCCCATATTCGGTCGGCATCTTCTTTTCAGTCTTCAAATTTTTGGTCTTTCTTGTTTGCAGTCAAGGTGTTTGATAATATGCCTCAATGAATAAACAAATGCGTTTGGTTTTGGGTTTTTGAAGTATTAATTAACTTCAGCTGATGTTAGCTTGGCTGATTTGCAGATAGTGTGTGCAAAGAAGTAGCATGTGGAAAGGGAAGCTGTAGACCCACCCAAAACAACACTATCCCTTTTGAATGTATTTGTGATTCTGGGTGGAAGCAACCTATCTCTTCCAATGGCTTCAAATTCCTTCCTTGTGTATTACCAAATTGTGAGTTTTCTGACTTTCTCTATCTTAATTGATTATCATGTGAAGTTCCTTGCTTCATTCAGCTTTTGGCAATCTAAATATGCTTGTGGGGTTGCCAAGTAATTGGTAAAGGCACTTAAAATAGCTCTTGGATCTGCTTGGCGCAATGTGCTGACTGATGAAGAAACTTGTTTTTGCTGATATGGAGCTAATTTGTGCTATAAGGAGTAATCTGTCTTGTGCCAAACAAACCCTAACTCCAATTTTTGTATAGCAATTAGTCTTATCATTATCTGTTTCAATTGAATTGTTATAATCTTGTATAGCGATACCTTTAAAGGCCAACCAAACTTATATAAGATTAAAAAAAAAGGGGCAGAAACAGTCAAAATTAAAACTGATATATCTATCTAGCCATGATTCTTCTGAGATGTCTTCCAAACTGGACATCTGTATCATTTCTGCACTTAAAAGTAAAGTGTCAAATACATTTCATGATATTGAATTGGGTTACTGCTGACTGTTGTCTTGCAGAAGGTCCACTTTCCATAATGAAAAATCAAAGACGTGCTTTGGTTAAAGGCTCACCAACACAAGTAATCTGTATTAAATTGAACATGTGGGGGAATGACTTATTTTAGCAAATACTATATTATTACCTGCACTTCACTTCCAATTGGTCAAATGTCTCCTTCTCACTTGATTTTCAAATCCAGCTGGAATGATTTTGGGGAGTTACCCGTATTATTTTCACACTTGATCTAAATGATAACGTCTCTGTGACGCACAGAATTATTTCATACCTTCTGCAATGCAAGGTAGTTTTTTCGTGATTTTTTGGGATTTAGTTTGCTGTGATTATATATGGTATGCTTTTATGGAATTTAAAATCTGAATCATTACATATAGGCTTGCACTTGCTTTTATGGAATTAAAATCTGAATTATTACATATAGGCTTGCACTGTTGAAATCTTGATCAAGTATATTGCAAGAAATTTCAGTCTGTTTGAAACAATATTGAGTATAGACAAGTACTGTCCTCAAAAAGGCAAGTGAAAACTCCTTATCTGCATATATTGAAAGACAAATACCAAAACATTATGAAAATAGAAGAAATCTGGACTGGTTTAAGCTGTTGTTTTAAAGTCCATTATCTCCCGAGGCTCCCGCCCTTTGTGGAATTCGGTGGGCTGTCTGGACTCTGATGCTATTTTCTCATCCTTACACAGGAATAGCATAGCAGTCCAGGAGCAAGATCGCCTTGATTACTTTTCTCGTTACTCATCAAGTAGAAATTGCATTATAACCTGTTTCATGTTGGTTTGCCTCTCTTGTGAATGATTTTTTTTTTTTGACCTAGATTACTAAATTAGCTAACCTGCTATAAAAAAAAAAAAATAATGTAGGCACCATAGATGCTTCCTGTTCACATGCCAATTCACCAGCAGCAGCGCCGAAAAATACTACAAAGGGATCAATATTTGACCGTATGATACAAGTCCACTCTCCATCAAATAATTCACAACACCATTGTTCACTCCATCATCTTGATAATTTTTTCTTATATTTTGGTGTCAGCTTGCAGCTGGAACATTTGTGGTAGTGGCACGTGCAATAGATCATCGTCAAACTCTTCATCTTCATCTTCATATTCATGTTCATGCAGCGGTGGATCCTCCAATCTCATGAATTCCACTTCACTCCCCTGTTATCCATCATGTAAGAGGGCAAACCAATAAATGCAATCATAGATTCTCCAGCTTCAATGATACAGAGAGAGAGTACTTACTTGCTCTTTCTGTACTGTTTAAGGTGCACTTGGAGGGGACTGTCAGAATCTCGGTATCTCTGTATTTAACCAGTCAACCGCTCAAGCACCCGCTCTCAGCAACACTGCCAATCTAGGTAATCCTTACCCTTAACTGATCAGCAGTTTCAGCATTCAACAATTCATGATGCATTTCCTTATTCTTTGCAGCTAGATCCCTTCAACATGAAAAGTTCTCCTGGATCCTCGTTCTTGTGATGTTCGCCCTCATCACTGTACTGGCTTAAAAATTTCATCACAGCTTCACTTAGAATCATTTTTCCATCATGTTTCAGACCTACATTTTGATCCGATGCTATGCGTTTGGCATGATTGTTTAGATATCCATGTATACTAGCTATGATTCGTCATGTTTCTTCACCCTTTTTATGAACACATCCTCGTTCCTTGGTACAAGAAGATAAGATCCTTGTAATTATATATGGCTTTAAATAAAGAAACTGCGTTGTCTGGGCATTGTTACTAGACATTTTGCAGGCTTGCAGCTACCATCTTACAAGTTGATAATACTCATAAATGGTCAAGGAGCCCAAAATCTTCGAATGCTGGTAAGCAATCTCCAGATCCAAAATGTATGTACACTCCTGTGATCAATCTTGATTTGCAGGTATGGCTTCCTCCAAGCTGTTGATTTCTTTCCTCCTCGCGGTCTTAAATCCTCCTCGTGCTGCCATGGCAGGTTCGTATCCGAACAGCCAACGCCTGCCCTCTTAATTCCTTGCATTTTTATTTACAAATTTTCATCTGTGTATCTCAATTTGAGTAATTGTTTTGATCACAATGCATATATATGTTTATATATCAGTCAAAGTGTGCGAGAACGTGGAATGCAGCAAGGGGAAGTGTGTGGCGTCAAAGCACAGTGCCATGGGGTTCGACGGCTACACCGACAACGATGACAAAGACTTCCTCCCTTGCCTTTTAAGTTTTACCCCAACTGTAAGTATGTAACCGCTTAACCTCTACTCTTTTTCCCTCCCACTGCAAATAAATTTTCAGTAAAGTCTACAAACTGCATTATATTATGGCTCCGTTGGTAACAACAAAGCCGATGGGTAGTTGAAGTTGATGGGTACCTAAAGCTGAAAGCTCATAGGTGTTAGGTGTGTAAAATGTGGTCATCTTCATGAAAGACATTCTTCTTGTGATTCATTCTGAACATTGACCTCAAAGTTCGTCGCGTGATTCGTTCTGGCATGGTGCATTCATTCCAATGATGTTCCCCATCCAAGAGTCTTTCATGTGCACCTCTTTCGCGGCGGTTCTGCCTTGTTGGTGCTTTCTCACCATGGCCACTTCCTTCGTTTTTGCTTCATTTCCTTAACCATTGCCCTCTTTCCCGTTTTAGTCTGCTTCAAGCATGTCTAACTGTCTAAGATATCGAATCAAACTGTAACCTCTTGTTATGTTATAAGAACATATAGAGGCTCCATTTTCAAATCAAGGAGAGTTTTCATACAAATTGTATCTTTTACAAATGGAGACAGAAATTCACACCGAGCATATCTCTCTTTGGGTCCCTCGCCATCACCACAAGGGCCCACCAAATCTGTCCCTAACATCACGGCAAATCCTCTTAAGCCACTTGTTACAGTGTTAAAATAAAGGAGTCACTCTTGATAACAACACTTGTAGTGTATAAATCACTCGTAGGTGACCGACTCATAAGCGTTACACCAAGCTACGAAAATGGCGAAAAACACTGCAGTCGAATCCGGATTCCTCTTCAACCCTCCCGAGACACCACTAGAGCCCATGGAGTTCCTCTCTCGTTCATGGAGCCTCTCCGCCCTCCAAGTCTCCAAAGCTCTCGCCCCTCCTTCGAAGCCAAAGCTCTCCGACACCGATGGGACTGTTTTGGAGGACGTCGCCGGTGAAGCTCTCGCCCCTTTCTCGTTCGCCTCGTGGGAGACGTCGACACAGCTGATCGTCGATCGGATCATGTCACAATCTGCAAGTGTACGTAAATTCACAATCTTTATATACTTCCGATGTGAGTTTCATTTGTGTGACAATTCGGAATTGATTGACAGCAAGAGGTGTCTCCGAGGACTTCAGGGAGGTCATCTCACAGCAGCGGGCCCATGGCTGGCGCCTCCTTACACGACATTGCTCCCTCCGAGTTCGACTCCGCCACCGCTGTTGGTGGCGGGAAGGCGGCGGGGAGGTGGTTGATCAAGGAGAAGAAGGATAAGAGGAAGGAGGAGACCAGGCCAGCTCAGCATGCTCAGCTCCACGCTTGTGTTTCTGTTGCCGGTGTTGCTGCCGCGGTGGCTGCTATAGCTGCTGCCACCGCTTCCTCCTCCGGGTCCGCAAAGGACCAGGAGCTGACCCGGACTGATGTTGCCGTGGCCTCCGCAGCCACGCTCGTTGCTGCTCAATGCGTCGAGGCTGCGGAGGCCTTGGGCGCTGACCGCGGCCACCTGGCTTCGGTTGTTAGCTCGGCGGTCAACGTTCGGTCAGCCGATTATATCATGACTCTGACTGCGGCTGCTGCCACAGGTATGATATGCACCGATGTCTAGATGGGTTTTCGAAGTGCAATAGATTTATCTACTGCTCTGCACAGATGTCTAGACGGGTTTGTCTGATATGTGACACTACTGAGTCACTCGGAAACACCCTCTCGATCCCCAAACCCTCCTTTGATTGGGATAAATTGGGTTTGCTGTTGTTATTGTTGTTGTTTATGAGGTGTCATTTGATAAGAACTGCATCACTTTCCTACATCGCAGCGCTGCATGGGGCAGTAAAAGCAAGAGCTTTGAAGGAAGTCTCAGGCGTGGCATCCGTCCTCCCAATGGAGAAAGGTATCATAAGTGGTGGTGGCGGTAGTGGTTTGATCGGAAGCCATACTGATGAGCTTGTTCTAGAAGAGAACTTTCTTGGCATATGCACTAGGAAGGTACTAGCAAGAGGATGTGAATTGCTTAAGCGAACTCGGAAAGGTAGAAATCAAGCCGAATGAACTAACATAACATCATTTGTGCTAGCTCAATCTCAATGGTCACTTACTCGATTCGGTTTTGAATGCTAATGATGCAGGTGATCTTCACTGGAAAGTCGTTTCGGTCTATATCAACCGAACGAATCAAGTAAGCAATACAAAAGGCTTGAGAAAACAAAAGCCTAAAACAGTTGCTTGTTACTAAAGAACAGCTTAAAGATGTCATCTTTTTTATCCTTTCACTCTAGGTAACTTTGAAGATGAAGAGTAGGCATGTTGCTGGGACCCTCACCAAGAAGAAAAAGTGTGAGTTTTCATATTTTGGTTACCTTTTTTTGGCCTTAAAGTACTAAAGTTGGTCTTAGGTGGGCTCATACCCAAAGTTCCTTTAGCCTAGGGAGTTGAGAAAGAAGTTGTGATAATGAGGTGACATTGGTGTCTTTCAGTCTGATTCTTTTGGGAATGTTTCAGATGTGGTGTTGGAGGTTGTGAAGGGCATGCCAGCCTGGGCGGGCCGCTACCTTCTCGAAGGCGGGGAGAACCGGAGGTACTTCGGTTTGAAGACTGCTGATCGAGGCCTGATCGAGTTCGAATGCAGGAGCCAGAGGGAGTATGAAGCCTGGACTGATGGAGTTTCAAGGCTAATCAGTTTGGCTGCTGAGAGAACCAATGTGTATAGAATGTGAAATGACTCCTAACTATGTTGTCTTGATTGATTTTCCGAATTATTGTGACTATCTGTATGGACACTCTGTTTTTACATGAAACTTTTCATAGTAATGTTAACAATGTGATATGAACATGTTACTACTCACTACTATCACAGGAAAGGATCATATATGCTTTGGGTTTTTCACTTTCAGCTTCCTCGAGATCGATCAATCCTCGCGGTTGCATTGTTAAGTCTAGCCATCTGCAGCATTCAAGATGGAGAGGAGAGCAAGGAAGAGGTTGATGATATCCATGTAAAGAGCCACAGCAGCCGCAATGTACTCGTCGTAGGAGTAACACTTGATGAGGTTTTCAGTGTCATAGATGATAAACCCGCTGAAGATGAGTGCAGCCAGCAGGCCGAATACCATCACCGACAACTTCCCTAGCGGAACGAACACCTGCATCATACTAGGCTTCAGTCTAAAACCAATTGGCATTAAGTGAAGTAGCCACTCAGCCTATATACAAGGCTTGAGCTTCACTTCTTTCTGATGCACGAAACAATTTGTCCTTTCACATCTCAATAACATCAACGAATCGTATAGAGAAATGTACCTGAATTAGGGAGAAGCAGAACAAGACCATGATGCCAGCAAAGAGAAAGGGGCCTAAGAAGGAGAAATCATAGCCTTGCTTTGCAGCCCAGAAGGTGTAAAGGGTAAGGCTGATTACCACTACACTTGTTAGAATCAAAGCCTCCAGGACTATATTACCTGTTGAAGCAATATATATTTAAGGTCGGAATCCATCTTCTAACATAAAATTAAACAACAACTATACATTTATAAAGGAACAAGTTCAGCACGAGATCGATCTGAACTCGGAATAATGAGTGATTGTAAGAGGGAAGTTACCGGGGACGAAAGCACAAGACATGCCAATACCAAAGGATAGGGTGACAGTGAACATTGCGAGGAGGATGAAGTTCAAAGGGTGTTGCTTCCTGTACGCCATTAGCGGGCACATTACTGCCCCCCAAAAAAAAAACACCCCAAAACCATGATTAAATCGAATTATCAAAACCATGATTAACTCTTCTTAAAGTTAGCCCTCCAAAAATCTACTAATTGTGCTCAACAAATTACCAAGCCTTACTATTTGCTACTTAGTGAATCGGTTGTACTGTGTGTCTAAAATAGCTAAAAATAATGTGTATATATATATATAATTCTTCATATCCAACCCATCCATATTTTAATTTCTAATTCCATGTCTCTCCTACTATAAATTTAAGATTTTTCACTCTTTTGCACGTAGTTTAAGGGGTTAAAAAATATATAAATTTTATTTTTATTTTTACAATTTAAAACTTATTACTAATAAATATTATACTGTAAAAAAATTTAATATTTTATATAATTTTTAGCCACTTATAAAAAAATCTTATATTCACGAAGAGTATAAATTCCCCTTGTATTTGAAACTTTTATTTTAAATTAGATTCTTAGGTTCATTTTTTTTATATAGAGAGGATCTTTTCCAATTGATATAGAGACCGATCTCTTCTTTATACATCTCCCATTGATTAACAAGCATCATCAATAGTTAGAGTAGTTTATTAGAATAAGAGTTTTGTTAATGAAAATTATAAATATAAATATATATATATATATAGGGATTGACTCCGGTGAAAACCTCAAATTATGGTAAAAATCCGTGAGGACTACTTTATATCTCGGTTTTTTTGAAACCCGTGCTAAAACCTCAATCACACGGTGACTTTACAACTCGGTTCAACCTAAAAACCGTGCTAAAAACTCCAGTTTTAAAATAACACATGACTTTATAGTTCGGTCAAACCGAAAAATCGTGCTAAAAAGCTAATGTTTTAAAATTATATAGTGACTTTATAGCTCGGTTTTATTCAAAACCGGGCTAAAATTTATGACTTTATAGATCGGTTCTATTCATAACCGGGCTATAAAGTAAGTGAACCGGACTAAAAAGCCGGTCCTCACGGGTTTCTACCGCAATTTTGGTTTTCACCGGAGCGCGACCCTATATATATATATATATATATATATATATATATATATATATTAGTCTATTAAGACCACCTAAATTTTATTTTGGGTAAGCTAGTATTGACTATTGATTAACAAGCAAGCATCATCAAATCATCAATAGCTAGAATAGTTTTTTTCCCCAAAAGTTGTTAAAGAAGATGACAAAAAATAAAGGAGTGTTTCTTACTAAGGAGAGGCAAAATAAGAAGAAGAATGTAAATGACGAGGCCGGGGGTTGTATTGACGAAGTAATCTGCGAGGCCCGGTATGTATACCACGCCGGAGGCCACGATCGCCGTCATCATGAACTGTACGGATATAATGGCGTACACTTTGCGAATAAACGCCCACCGGAAAGCCGGGTCTTCCGACATCCCCGGGTAGAGTTGGCCGTCACCGCCCTTGCCGGCTTCAAGATCCACGAACACTTCCCCGCCCTTCATCATTTCTCCCCAATTTTTTTTTATTATCTGATAATACATATATGAATATTTATTTAATTAACCCAGTTCATTAATTAAAATAAATGGAAACTGGGCTGTTAAAATAAACACAGCGAAAATCTTCCAAGATTTCGAGGCTTTGTTTGGATTTATTCCGATTCGATTAGCCAAAGTTGGGTAAGGTTCGATTTTGGCGATTCCAAAATTTTGGGATTGCCTTCAATTAATCAATGGCGTTAATTTCCTTGTTTTATCCCTAAGATTATTTTTGTTTCATTTTTTTAAAAAAAGATTATTTTGGTATGGTTTGCTTAGATTTGTTTATTTTGTAGAGTGCTCGCTATCGATTGTATTGCGCTCTCGATAATCAGATCTGTCTAATATCAAATTCTCACTTGATTACATAACTAGGACATTAACCCTGGATTTATTTTAATGAGTTTGCCATCAAATTTTATACCTATTGATATATAAACCAATTAAATTAAGATTTTAATGAACTTAATTAGTTATAAACTTTTGGATGAATTATTTTCTCATGAAGTTTACAGATATTTTATTCATATAACCCACAATCGATATCTCAATTTAATAGCCGGAGAATTTTTATTTTTTTTCATTGGTTAAATTATCAAGCCTTATCAACGGGCAAGTTAAGGTGCACAATTTACATGCGAGATGTACAATACGACAACTTTTGCTAGCTAGCTAGATAATAGATTCATATTGTATGGCTCCGAGCAAATGTGTCAAAAACGTGCATCATAACAATGGCCTTGATTTTATTATTGAATCCAAATAGATGGCACATACGTACTCCGTATTATACAAGTCTCATCGGGGCAAAATTGTGTTGTGGACCTCTTATAATGAAGTATTGTATATAAGTCGGTGGCTACTCCTTCTAATATCAATTCATTTTAGGATGAAACATCACCGGTTTTGTGTGTTCAGCTTGATTAACGCAAGATGCGCTTGGCCGTGTGATCGACCTCCCACGTCATATGACTCACTGAATTTAATTAACATGGTACTAGAGCGGTACGATTCGGATTCTTGGTCGAATGGGTTGGTCGGCCATAAGACATTAAATCGTCAACTGTCAAGTGTAATTGGAAAAATTTTGTGTGGCCAAGCAGTTGCACTTGAGAGGTGTGTGGTAGTGTGTGGTATAAGCCGATGAGTTGTTCCTCCTAATGCTAATTGATTTTAGGATATCTTGTGTACTCGATGTGGTTAGCTTATGGTGCGCTCTGACTTGTAACTCCCATGTCATATGAGTATATGACCCACCGGAGTATTAAATATTGATTTCTTTTTTTTTTCTTTTTGGTCGGCACCAACACGTAGTTTAATACGGAGTAGTTTATACATGAAGCTTGTTTAATTCATAATTCGGACGGAGCCCTTTTGTTCTCTTCACATCGGCAATCATGTCAATAGAAAGACTTCGAATCTTTATATATAACGTACAATTGGGGAGGTAGAAATTAAAACCAACTATCGATTCCTCTTATCCTACAAGTGATAAAGCCAATATGTCTGCAGCCACCAAAAACACTAATATTAGCACCACCGCCGGCCAAGTGTTCGGGGACGGGGCTTACAAGGTGGCCACGCTCAGCGTAAAGACGACGGACGCCAGCAAGCCACCAAGGCCGCTCTACATAGTCTACCCGAGCGTGGCGGAGGAGGCAGCGGAGTTCGGGGTGCTGCTGCTGCTCCATGGATATATGTTAAACAACACTTTCTACTCTCAGCTTATGCATCACGTCGCCTCCTTCGGCTTCATCGTCGTCGCTCCTCAGGTTGCATTTTTTTTTCATTTCTTCCTTCCAAATTATGTAAGAGATTTTTTTTCCAAGTGAAAAAACATTATTCTATAACTTGAAGGTAAAAAGTCTATAAAATATTAATTTTAAAAATAATGTTATAGTCTGTAGTAATTAGTATAATAATATTTTATAGATTTTTAGGGCTTGTTTGGAATGGGTATATAGATATAGACTATGGGGATAAAAAGCCCAATATCTATATCTCTTGTTTGGTATATTTATCCAAATGGGTATATAGATATGAATCCTATATCTCTATATACCAATTCTATATCTTTCTTCACTTTTGGATATCCCCAAAATTTGGGGGCTATAGGCTATTGGACGGCGAGCGATTGAACGGTACTCCTCCTTCTTCTCTAATCTCCTTGCATCTGTTGGAACTGGTAAATCTTTCACCTACTCACCCTTCTCAATCCATCTTGTTCAACTGTAAGATCTCTGTTCAATCATTTTAACCTCCCTGAAACCCTTTGATAATGGAGCTTCTCTCCTTCTACCTTCTCGCCCTTCTCAATCCATCTTTGTTCGCTTTCTCGACATCTACCAGGTTCATCTCTTCTCATCGAATTGGACTTGTTCTTGATTATTGTTGTCGATTTTGAATCCTTGATTTAATTTTTTTGGAGGCTGTCGAAAAGGAACAGACTAGGCTACAAGCAACCCTAAATTGGTTCATTGTGTTTAGATTTTGGGATTGATTAAGCAACCCTAATTGATAATGAGTACTGGCTCTTCTTGATGGGGATTGGAGGGCAGTGCTTGATGGGGATTGAAGGGCAGTGCAGACGAGATGAGCGTGGTAAGGTAACAAGTAGACTCTCCGAGCGATTTCGAGGCCTCCGACTCTCCGAGTGATATCTATATACCTTTTCCAAACAAGGGATATAAGATATAGATATCAATCTCATACCCATACCCAATACCCATAGCTTGATATCTATATCTCATACCCATAGCATATATCCTATATCTATATATCCTTTCCAAATGGGACCTTAGTTTTTGAAAGCATGTCAGCGGATATTCCACGAGCTGGGTTTTGGATAATATACAAATTACAATAGGAGGGAAATTTGGGATCGGATCGAATCTAACCAGCTTTAATTGCATTTGTCATAGTCATTTTAAAACTTTAAAAAGATTGTTGGATATTATCTGATCTCGAATTTGTACCTAATAAAAAAATCAAATTATCCAAACTCATGTGAATTTTGTGTTGTACTATAGCTCTATGAAATAACTCTATGCGACTCCACGGAGGACATAAAGACGTCAGCCGCCATAACCGACTGGCTAGCCGCCGGCGGCCTCCCAAAGGTCCTGCCACAGAATATCACCGCCGACGTCACCCAACGATTCGCCCTCGCCGGCCACAGCCGTGGCGGCAAGGAGGCCTTCGCCTTGGCCCTTGGCATCGCCGCTTCTTCCTCCCTCCCTCTCTGCGCCCTCATCGGCATTGACCCGGTGGCCGGTACAAAATTCGGCCAGAACCCTCCCGCAGTCCTCTCTAACGACGCCAACTCCTCCTTCACCGCCCTCAACCACCTCCCTGTGATGGTCATTGGATCGGGCCTCGATGGATGCATAAGGTATTTTCATATGTTCCCCTAAATTCTACAAAGTTACAAATAAGTCCATACTTTTATTTATTGATTAAAAATATATCTTAATTTTTGAAAAAGTTATAAATGAGACCGTTTGACAAAAAAAAAAAACTCATTTGATACTCCATCCGTACGCAAAAACTTGTCACTTTAGCTCCAGACACAATATTTAAGAAATATTTAAACTACCTAAATTGTCCCTACTTCTGTCTTAATTGTATCAAAACAAAGTAAAATCACATTTTTCAAGGTAATTTCAAATTTTAAATAAATGAGGGTAATTTGGAAAATGTATGGGTAAAATATCTAAAGTGACATGTTTTTTTGAACAAAATCAAAATTCTAAAATGACAAGTTTTTGTGAACGGAGGGAGTAGCTTATTGGACGAATTTTTTGATTTAGATATTATATAGTTGTAAATGAAATAAATATAAGATTTTAGTTGAATTAGTTTTTGGAATGAGAATGTTTCAACAGTTACTCACAAAAGCTTTTCGAAGCTTATGATTTTCTATTAACAAGTTTCCATCAGCTACCCCAACCGTTAGGTTTACCAAACATAATACCACATTTTTAACATATATTTAACAAAAAAATAATTTGTCAGCTTGTATGGCCGATTTCTTAAATGGAGCATATAGTATCATTTCAAATGTAAACGGTTGAAGTCAAATCATATTAAAATAATATTAAAAAATAAAAATAATTGATCAAGAAATTCCAATTTAAGGATTTTTAGTACCCATATGTGAAATATCTTCTTTATAATTCTATCTACATTGTTTTTAAGAAAATCAATTGTTTTTAGTCATAAGTATAGTTTTTACTTGCGACTTTATTTTATTTTTATATTATAAGGCTGGATCAAATGGATAAGTATGGGTGCATTATTTCTCAACCTAATTTCAGTTGCACGCCGAAAGGGGTGAGCCACGCGGAGTTCTACCGGGAGTGCGAGAGGCCGGCGTGCTACTTCTCGGTGAAGGGGTACGGGCACCTCGACATGCTCGACGATGACACCGGGGGGATGAAAGGGTGGATGAGCTACTACATGTGCAAGAACGGCAGCTCAAGGGAGCCCATGAGGAGGTTCGTTGGCGGTGCTTCGGTGGCGTTTTTGAAGGCTTACTTGGACAAAGATGATTCTTATTTGATCAACATTAAGAACGGGAATGTTAAGCTCCCCGTTGAGTTGAACAAGGTCGATTTTCGTTTGTGATTTTTAACTTATTTTACCATTAATCTTGGAATGTTTTAAACTTTGATGAATGGATTTGTTTTTGTGTTGAAATTTTTTGTTACACAATGTGTCTGATTTTCGCCTATTTGTCCATGGATCAAGGTTGATCTTATGTTTACAAGAAATGGACTACCTACCAAATCAAATGATAGTTAGTAGTTATAACCACTTTTCATGGTGATGAAAAGATACTTTGCACCGAATAAATCGAGTATACCAAAAGATTGAACAAGTCAGTAGATGAATATACCACCATTATTTGTATAAGCAAACAAACTGGAAAAAAAAAACGCAACAAAACCAAAAGAAACGGCAAAACAACAAAAACTGTTAGGGATTTAGTGGCAATAATAACGAGCGTGCAGCGGAAAAACGGAATCACGAATAGAGAGTAAATAAGCCAAGATAGAACACACAAATTTAACGTGGGAAACCCGAGTATCGGGAGGAAAACCCACGTGGGAAACCCGAGTACCGGGAGGAAAACCCACAGGCGGTAAGAGCCAATAAATCCACTATCAAATAAGAAAGAGTTCAACGAATCTTGTAGGAAATACAAGGGGTAGTGGACAAAACTCTCTCTTTACAATATAGTGGAATAGAATGTGTTTGTATGATGAAGGTTTCGTGTGGAGCCTTGAATAGACTAATGTGGATGGAGGTTGAATGGTGTGGGATGTGATCCCAAGTGGAAGTGAAACCATGGGATAAATCCACCAAGGGATTAAGCTTGAGTTCCTATTTATAGGCATCATGCTTGGGTAGGAAGAGAAGGATATGGCTTGGGAAGGTTCTAGAGAAAGGTGGAATGATAAGGCTTCGAGAAGCTTCAAGATCGAACCTTCCGAGAAGCATTGAGAAGCCGGTAGAACACTTTCTTCTAGAAATTTCTTCTACCCAATAGAAGTCGAGCCCAATAAAGATCAATTAAGCCCAAATGAGGATTTGAATGCAAACCCAACAAAAACACCAAAGGATGGATGGAGGAAAATCACTAACAATATCAGTGACAATCATCAACAAGAAACCCATAGAAAAAACTTTTACAAAACAAACTACAGAGATCTCATATTTGAACTTCGTCGCACTAGAGAAGGACCACGACCTCCAACATCCAAATTTCGGTGTTTTTACCGCCAATCGGATTTGCGTTTGCTTCCTAGCTCCACCTATTTTCTATCTATTCTTGCTTTAATATCATTGTTTGTTAAGTTGAAAGGCCAATTTTTTCCTTTTTTTATTAGGAAAAAATTCGGGTGAGAAGACTCTTCGCTGTTAGAAAACTATATAATTACTTAAAATCAAAGATGATGTAAGAGTAGAAAAAAATCACACTGGATAAGGAGGAGGCGACACATCAACCAATTTTTTTCAATTTGGATTCCATCTGGTGCCTTCTTTTCTTATAATTTTTCTGGTTTAAGATTCTTAACTACAATATATTGGTAATATATATCTTGAGAGAAATTTGATGCATGCGATGATAGCGCAATGTTAGAAAACTACAACACTTGACGGGTTTTTTTATTCCTTTCGGGTTTGTGGCTTCTTTCTATGGATACCTTGTCGAAGTTTGCATACGGTAACTACCATATAGTTGTTGTAAATTGTAATGGTGTCTTGATAAGATTCCCCTCATGCGCCTCTGATTAGCGAGGAATAATTTTGAAGTACATGCGGGGTTTTCCAGGTTCATTTTGATCTCATGTTGTGTATCAGTGTCAATCTCTCCAATCCACCTTACCATACAGCAGGAGGTTCTGTTATCTGTAATTGACTCATCGCAATATGATACGGTAGTTAGCGGTGAAGATATTTTATTCATATAACCCACAATCAATCGATATCGCTATTTACTGGCCGGAGAATAATTTTTTTTTCAATGGTTATAATATCAAGCCTTATCATAATATTGGAACTTGGGAAACAGCCAAGTTAAGGTTAAGGTTCACATTTTACATGCGAGATGTGCAATAATACGACAACTTTTGCTAGCTAGTTTGATTCATATTGTATGGCTCTCAGCAAATATGTGTACTACATCGTCATCTACACATGTATTTATCGTCAAAAACGTGCATCATTCCAATGAGTGTGCATCCTCTACAACATTCAGTGCACCACAAAATTATTTTAGGTGTAATTTTACTTAAGAAAATTTTAAAAAAATATATTTACATTCCACATACTTATATTTATATATTTATAAACTTTTTTTGGGAATAGTCATGTTTTAAAAAAACATAAAATTTATTTTCTAATATAATTGATCTTTTAATTTTATAAATTTTTTAAAATGAATTTTTTTATAATAAAAGTTTATAAACATATAAATATATATAAGTATGTAGAATGTAAATATATTTTTTTAAATTTTTTTTAAAGTAAAATTACACCCGAAATAATTTCGTGGTACACCGTATGGTGCACCGGGTGTTATAGAGGATCCACACTCCATTCCAATGCCCTTGATTTTGTTATTTGATCCAAATACATGGCACATACTCCGGATTATATAGTTTCATTTGCCCAAAAATGCGTGGATAATCATAAAAAGTGACACTCGTGTTCAAAATGAAAGTTAAAAATTCATTTTGTTCCCGATTGAAAAGAAATTCAATTATATTAAATAAACGTGAGTCAAAATATTAAGGGTACGGTGTGTGTTTAGATTTTATTTCATTTTAATTATAATGTAATTATTTTACCTCGTTTTATGATAGTGTTTTACATTATAAACATAATGTGTTTGGACCCTAATTTGATTCAAAATTTGGGTTATAAAAATTATTATAACTCATGACTAGATTTATGACCGAAAATCGCATGTACATGTACATATTAGGGATCAAAAAAGTCTCACATCAGTAGTGGACTAAAAACAACAACAAAAAATAAGGAGAGGAAAAACTCAACATAATAAAAACTTTTGTATTAGAATGATTGATTCCAACATTATAACAAATAAATAAATACATACATTAATAAATTAATAAACACGCAAATAGGATTAGGAGTAAATGAGTAATCCACCGGTAATTCATAATTCGGATGTCCACATCGGCAATTATGTAAATTGGAGTCTTTATATAGCAATTGCCGAGGTAGCATTAATTAAAACCAACTCAAGTTATTAGTTCCTCTTATCCTACAAAGTGATATAGCCTCCAATATGTCTGCAGCCACCCAAAACGCTAGAATTAGCACCACCGCCGGCGACGCCTTCGGGGACGGGGCTTACAAGGTGGCCACGCTCAGCGTAAAGACGACTGACGCCAGCAAGCCACCGAGGCCGCTCCACATAGTCTACCCGACCGTGGCGGAGGAGGCGGCGGAGTTCGGGGTGCTGCTGCTGCTCCATGGCTATATGTTGAACAACACTTTCTACTCTCAGCTTATGCAACACGTCGCCTCCTTCGGCTTCGTCGTCGTCGCTCCTCAGGTTGTTTTTTTTTTCCAAGTGAAAAACATTATTCTAGGCTTGAAAGTAAAAATTCTATAAAATATTAATCTTTTAAAATAATGTTATAGTAAGTACTCTCTCCATTCAATAATGGTTGTCTTTGGACTATTCATGTACGCTTTTTAATGAGTTAAAAACTATATATATAAAATATCCATTTTTTAATTAATTTTTTAAAATAATTATATACTTATTAGTAATATGTATGATATTATTTAAAAATATTTAATAAAATATTGATATTTTATATAATTTTTAGCTTGAAAATATGTATAAATAGTAATAGACATCTATTGTGGGACGGAGGGAGTAGTAATTAGTTGAAAAAAACTAATATTTTATAAAACTTTAGTTTCTCAAAGCGTGTCGGCAAATTCCAAAGCTGCTTGGATTTATAACAGGTCGGGTTTCGGATAATGTATACATTTTGATAACATTTCAACTCATCTAATTAAGTTCAAACGAATTAGGGTGGAGAATTTGGGTTTGGATCGAATCTTACCATCTTGAATTCTATAATTCTATTTGTCATAGTTAGTTTAAAAAGACACTTAATGATCTCATAGAGTTGATAAAATATATTTTTTTTGGTAAACTGGAGTTAGTAAAATAATTCATTAATGTAAAATTAAATAACTCATTATAAATTAAAAAACATTTCACAAAAAAAAAAACATTTATTTTTTTTCAAAAAAAGAGCTTTGCAAAAGCAAAATATCAAAACTAAGATGTATTTTGTGTTGCACTATATGTAGCTCTATGACATAACTCTATTCAACTCCACGGAGGCCATAAAGAGGGCGGCAGGGATAACCGCCTGGCTAGCCGGCGGCGGCCTCCAAAAGGTCCTGCCACCGAATATCACCGCCGACGTCACCCACCGGTTGGCCCTCTCCGGCCACAGCCGTGGCGGCAGGGAGGCCTTCGTACTGGCCCTTGGCATCGCCGCTTCTTCCTCCCTCCCGCTCTCCGCCCTCATCGGCATCGACCCGGTGGCCGGTTCCAGATTCGGCCAGACCTCTCCCGCCGTCCTATCTAACGACGCCAACTCCTCCTTCACCGCCCTCAACCACCTCCCTGTGATGGTCATTGGATCGGGCCTCGATGGATTCATAAGGTATTTTCATATGTTCGCCTTAAATTTTACAGAGTTACAAATAAGCCCATAATTTATTTATTGATTAAAATATATCTTAAATTTTGAAAAAGTTGTAAACGAGATGGTGTAGTAGTTATGGACCTATGGTTGATTTCTTAAATAGAGCTTATAGTATCATTTCAAATGTAAAACGGTTGAAGTCAAATCATATTAAAAAGGAAAAATGGACAAAAATAATATAAAGTATCAACTTTTGGCCAAAAATAATAGGAATTTTGAAATTGACTGTTTCATATACGAACTATCACCCTATTAACCGAAAATAATACATATGTGTATTCCGGTGAACTTTCCGACCAAATACGCCACGTGGACGCAGGAAAACGCACATGGCATAAATTTTTGCCACGTCACCAAACTTGTAAGTTATGCCGTGTCATAAATTTATTTTTCTTTTTTTTTTAAAAAAAAAAAGAAAAATTAAACAAATAGGCAAATAACTACAGTACTTTTCGAAACAATGGAATCGAGGGTGGGGCCGGTGGGCGTCTTCACTTTCTTCTCAATGTTATCTGCTCTCTAGTGTTTCGAAAGGTATTGTAGCTATTTGCCTATTTGTTTAATTTTTTTTTAAAAAAAAAATGAAAAATAAATCAATGACATGGCATAATTTACAAGTTTCGTGACGTGACAAAAATTTATGCCATGTGTGTTTTCCGGCGTCCACGGGGCGTATTTGGTCGGAAAGTTCACCGGAATACACATATGTATTATTTTCGGTTAATAGGGCGATAGTTCATATATGAATCGGTCAATTTCAAAGTTCGTATTATTTTTGGCCAAAAGTTGATACTTAGTATTATTTTTGTCCATTTTTCCAAAAATATAAAAAATTAAACCTATATATATATATCAAAATAATTGATCAAGAAATTCCAATTTAAGGATTTTTAGTGCCCATATGTAGTCATAGGGATGACAATTCTCGCGCGTGGTCGGTGGATAATCTACTTCCGTCACCTGACACACAACCCATAAGAGCATCTTCCCCCGTAGGTCATAATGGCTAGGGGAAATAGCCTATCAAAAGAGAATATTCTCTAAAATATTCTCTTTTGGCCTATTGTGCAGTTTGGTTGTTCCCACCGTAGGCCAATTTTGGCAGGCTAATTTTCTATAAATACTCATACAATTTAGAACTTTCACATCTCATTTCCGTCACTCGATTCTATCATTATCATTTCGATCTGAAGAGAGTAATGCGAATCTACCAGAATATTAAATGTGACCATAATTCAATAGTTGGTTGTTGCATTTTACATTTGTTTTTTCTTCTTCGGTACTTTAAGCAACTTAATATTTAATTTTTATTATAATTTTGATTAATCTATAATAGAAAAGATTAATGTCATTTTCTAAAAATATTATTTGTGCAATAATAATTCAAATATATCAAATATTATAGTCATATCTAAGAACTCTTGAATATCTTAACAATACTACAAATTTTATTTTTAATTGAAAATCATAACTATATAATATATAGATGTATAATTGTATTTTTGTAAATTTACATAAATATTAAACACTTAAAAATAAATAAATAAATAGGATTTGGCCTTCCAAAAGTGAAAGCCAAATTTGGCCTTTGTTTTGAAATTAGGCCAAATACAAAAAGGCTAAAATGGGTTTTGGCCTAAGGTGGGAGCAAAATTTGGCCAAAACCCATTTTTTGGCTTACCATGGGAGATGCCCTAAGTCATAATCCTACATCCTACCTGACCAATTACCCACACAAAATATTTCGCCCGTCCCGTCCACTTATCCACCAATTGATCGGGTGATAATTCGGGTGAAATACACCTCATCAAATTCAAAAAAAAATTATAGAAAAACATATGTCGAACACTTCGATAAATAAACAACTAGCAAATATAGTTAAATTCAGTCAAATACTTGTAAAGATTCACGCAACTATCAACACTTCAGCCTAGGAGCATGTTTGATAAGTTTGTTTAATTAGGGTTTGTGGGTATATTGGTAATTTTGTATATATAATGTAAATATATAATATAAGTCGGGGGACAGGTCGGGTGACGGATGGAAAATGCCAGAATACCTTCACCCGAATCCGACCCGACCCATCAGCCGTTCACCCATCGCCCATTTAATATCCGCTTTATATCGGATTTTCACCCACTTTTTCGGGTCGGATGAGACGGATATCCGTTGGGTGCAGGTAAAATTGTCATCCCTACCTGGCTACCCATATGTAAAAGTGTAAAATGTCTCCTTTATAATTCTTTCTATATTGTTTTAAAAAAAATCAATTATTTTTAGCCAGAAGTATAGTTTTTACTAGCGACTTTATTTTATTTTTACATTATAAGGTCGGATCAAATGAATGAGTATGGGTGCATTTTTTCTCAACCTAATTTCAGTTGTACACCGAAAGGGGTGAGCCACGCGGAGTTCTACAGGGAGTGCGAGAGGCCGGCGTGCTACTTCGTGGTGAAGGACTACGGGCACCTCGACATGCTCGACGATGACACCGGGGGGATGAAAGGGTGGATGAGCCACTACATGTGCAAGAACGGCAGCTCAAGGGAGCCCATGAGGAGGTTTGTTGGCGGTGCTTCGGTGGCGTTTTTGAAGGCTTATTTGGACAAGGATGACTCTTATTTTATCAACATTAAGAATGGGGATGTTAAGCTCCCCGTTGAGTTGAACAAGGTCGATTTTCGTTTGTGATTTTTAACTTCTTTTACCAGTTATTAATCTTGGAAGATTTTAAACTTCAATGAATTAATGGATTATAAAGATTCGTTTACAAGAAACCGGCTACGTACGTACCAAATCAAATGAGTAGTTAGACATTAATCAATTATAAGACATGCCCTATCTTCTTTTTTTTTGTAATTTCGTATTAGATCATAAAGATTCGTTGTACCAAATAAATCGATTGAGTATATCAAAAGATTGAAAAAGTCGGTAGATGAACATACTACCATCATTTGTATAAGCAGAAACTGGGAAAAAAAAAACACAACAAAACCAAAAGAAACGGAAAAATACGCGCAAGCACCAACCACACGTGGGGGGCCACGCACGCCCAAGCGCAATACGCGCACCAACCAAGCCGAGCACACAAGCCGAGTGGGGTTCCATCCTAAAACCAATTGGTGTTAGGTGGGGTAGCCCACCGACTTATATTCAAGGCTTGGATTCCCTTTCTAATCAATGTGGGATAATTATTTTTCCCATCTTTCCACGACAATATCAGTGACAATCACCAACAATAGAAACGCATGGGAAAAACTTATAAAAAACAAACTACAGACACCTCATATTTGAACTTTGTCACACTAGAGAAGAATCGCGACCTCCAACATCCAAATTTTGGTGTTTTTGCCGCAAATTGGATCCATGTTTGCTTCCTAGCTCCTCCACCTATTTTCGTTCTATTCTTGGTTTAATGTCTACATTGTATGTTTAGTTGAAAGGCCAATTTTCCCTTTGTGTCTGAATTTGGGATTGAAAGTCGAAACCCTAATTGTTGGTAAAAATAGAATTTATCTTCCGTCATTGAATTTGTGGAATTTTGATGAGGTGGTGACATAGACTCATAGGCAGAGCTAAGGTTGATAGTGTGTCATAAGCTATATAAGCTCTCCTCTCTCTTACACTCGATCATCTTGTTCCGTTGTAAGTTGTAACAAAATCTGCAATTCAAAAGCTTCGATTGTTGTCTTTCATGGCTTCCTCTCTTTCTTGATTGTTCTCTGTCTTTCTCTAATCGAAGAATTCAATCCTTGAATTCTGAAATGCTATCAAAGCTAACGAAGCTCGTCTAGTTCCGGGTTCAGGTTTTCTGCGTATTGTTTGAAATTCTTGATCAACTATGGATGGTCAAGATGCGAATCAGTTGGATGCGGGTGATGTTCTGTATTTGCATCACTCAGATCATCTGAGTTACAATTTGTCAACTCAACTGTTAAATGAAACCAATTACAACCATTGGAAGCGTGCTGTTGAGGTTTCCTTGGTTGCTAAGAACAAGATTAGTCGGGTTGATGAAACTTTTCAGGTTCCGATTGAGACGTCGCCTCGGTATGCTCAGTGTTTTTTATAACACCTCTAGAAAAAAAATTAAAGAAATTATATTCCAGTGTTTTTTATACTAAAAAAATTGGAGGTCTTTTTTTTTTCTTTACTTGTTTTTGATACAAGGTAAAGAAATTGGAGTTGGATGAGAGAGGTCTCGAGTTCGACTCCCAATTTCACACTTTTATTTTTTCCCTTCACATTTGGAATAAAGGGCATTAAAAAAACCTATCTGTTCGATTTTTTTTATTCAGACGCAGCACCACGCACTCAGGCAGTTGAACGGGCGAACGCCGAGCGCCGAACGCGAATCCAGGCCCTCCTCTCCCCGTCCGGCTCTCCACCGGCCGGTGCCCGCCTTCGACTGTTTGGCATCGACGCCGGCCACCTTTGACCCCGGTTGGCCGCCTTCGACTGTTCGACATCGCCGCCCACCTTCTCCATTCAGGATTCAGTTTGATTAACCTCTTGCGTTTCGATTCAAAGGTACATTTCGACTTTACTATGTTAAAGTTTATGCATTATGAATTAGATTTTCAATTCAATTTGAAATACTTGAAAGTTAGAAGGTTAGATTTTCAAATTGAAGTGCAATTTCTGAATAGGGATAATTAGGGTTTGTGAAATTTGAGAATCAATTCCGTGAACCTCTGATTTTTTAATAGAATGGTCATTTTGTGGCTTGTGAATGGTTTGTTATAGGAGAAAATTGGAGAAATTTGTTACTCGAACTAAGAATCCATTGATTCCAATTTCAAGTTTATGGTCTTCCAATCCTTCTGTCAGTCAATCTCCAAATGTTAGAATTGATGTGGTTCAAGATGATATTGTTAGAGATGATGTGAGGGTAGAAAAAAGAGCTCGCTTGGGAAAAAAAAGTGGGTTATTATTAGTGACCCGGCATTACAAAAACTAATTGCGGAATATGATCCTTTGATTAGAGATGATATCATTAGAGGCTATGTGAGTTTGCCCCCTTTTATCTTTCCAATGAGCTTGTTTGTAGAATTGAATTGGTTCGTAGTAGTGAACTCGTTTGTAGTATTGAACTGATTTGTAGTATTGAATTGGTCCGTAGTACAGATTTGTAGTATTGATTTGTAGTAGTAAATTGGTTATTTGGTTTCTTTTTTGAATTTTCAGAATTTCAGTATCCCTGGTGTAATTCCTGGCTCTGCCACTAGCTTCCGTCATTGAATTTGTGGAATTTTGCTGAGGTGCTGCTCCGGCATTATGAAGATGTATGCACTTGCTATCTTAATCAGCACTCTTCTTTTTCTACTGGTATCAGAACCACATTTGATTATAACCTAATTATGCGACTGAATTTTGCAGCCAGAAGTACAATGCCGGTGCTCTTACTAACTTTGAAGTACTCGAATTCCTGCGTTCTAGAGGTGCTTCCCAGGATCCTTCACGAGTTATGGCTCCTATTGCACCTTCTGAGTTTAAGGTCAGATGTCATTTCTATATATTTTTACTTTCTCGATTTCTTCATAATTTTGTTATTGTTGGTTGGATTCATGATTGGGTAGTTTATCCCCTCCTTGGGGTTTTTGTTGCAGGTTTATGATCATTTGGTTGAGACCACTGCCTGCAATCAGACTAGAGAAATTGTTGATGAGTTCATCCAAAAGTGTAAACCATATGACCTTGCTAAAGCTGAGATTTTTAACATCATCAACATCCGGCCATCTACACCTGCCCAAATTTATCCGGTAAACTCTCACATCTTCCCGGTTTTCCCATTTGAATTGTCAAGCTTTTTGCTTATTTGTAGTGCTAGTCTATGAATCTAATGGAATGTGAAATCTCCAAGTCAATAATATGTTTTTGCATACTGTGTTTTATGTTCATCACGGCATGCAATCCTATGAAAATTGAGTTCAAATCCCATACAAAATGGAATGTTTCTGCTATTAACATTGAAGGCTGAGCGTTTGATGATTTAAGTTATTAAGAAGCAGTTCCAATAGAAAATCCAATGGTTATATCTTCCATTTAATATGGCTAGTACTGAAAAACTGCTGTTCTTTGAGCCTCTCTTTGAATCTTAGAGAGCTGCCATGGGCCAACTTTGAAGTGACTTTGAACTGAACCTCTTAGCCCTTGTATTTCAAGTCTTTCGTGTATTTGTTTTTGAAGACAATCAATGAAGCATTGGTTTCAGTAGGAAGTTATACTTTCTGTTATCAGTTAGCAATAGCTTATGCCATTCAAATTCAACAAAGTCTGGAACCCAGCATTGACCTTGTGTAACCAATCGGTGCTGGTGCTGCCAATTTTTTTCAATTTGGATTCCTTCTGGTGCCTTCTTTTCTTATAATCTTTCTGGTTTAAGATTCTTAACTACAGTATATTGGTAATATTTATCTTGAGAGAAATTTGATGCATGCCCATTGGCCTATGATAGGCATGCAGCAGACGATAGAGCAATGTTAGAAAACTACAACACTTGATGGGTTTTTTTTTTCTCCTTTTGGTTCTTTGGCTTCTTTCTATGGATACCATGTCGAAGTTTGCAGACGGTAACTACCATAGTTGTTGTAAATTGTAATGGTGTCTTGATAAGATTCCCCTCATGCGCCTCTGATTAGTGAGGAATAATTTTGAAGTACATGTTGGGTTTTCCGGGTTCATTTTGATCTCATGTTGTGTGTCAGAGTGTGCATTTGAAACCAAGATGCTTGAACCAACTCATTCTTCGCCCAATTCTTGATGACTGAAACCAGAAGAGCAACATGAGGCATTGCCTATTTAGAATCTTTAGATACCCGCATTCATCTCAAAGCATTTATGACCACTGACCAGATCCAATGGCCCCAATAAGGACTTGATATTTTCTACTTTAATTGACATCTATATTGGTTTGCACTCAATTATCTGTACTAGAATCTGTTTGAGGGCCAGTTGGTTTTATAGCACTTTCAAGAGATGTTACTACTCCAGCAAGATTTTTAGAGTGATTATGCTCACATCTAGCCGATTGTTTATCTGCCGTTATCTCTTTGGTCCTGTTTTATCTTGATATCAATATGCTTTCCTTATTGTCATTTTCTTCTATTAATTCTGCGTGTGACACAATCTCTCAAATCTTCATATCTGATATTCAGTGAGCCAATGGTGCCTTTTGATATTTTGTGATAATATGCCAAATTAACTGATTATAATTTTATCATTGCCAAGTAGAAGTCATTAGGCTCACCTTTATTTATCACTTGTTTGCTATAGATAATAGAGAAAGCCGATGAGCGTTTAGGCGAGGAAAAACTGGAAGAGCTAGTGAATATGGTACTTGAGGTGTTACCAGCCCCTCCCGGTGAATCAAACTCTGATGAGGAGGCTGCTGAAGAGGTCAACGACGATGAGGAAACTGCAACTGAGGAACAGATGGAGGTCAATGCTGATGAGGAAACTGCAACTGAGGAACAGATGGAGGTGAGCTAAGTAACCATTCCGGAATAGCTCAACCGGAAAGGACTTGTGGGTAGTACCCATAGGTCCCCGATTCGAAACCCCGGATGACCGCTCTTTATTTACAAATTCAAGGAGGTGAGCTGAGTGGTGCCATGTTAACACACTTTTACTGAAATAGATAGAATTGAAATCAAAAGCTAAGAATCTTAGTGCTATACATATGACATAGGAAAATGAAAACCCATTTGCGGACTTCCGTAGATAGTCTTGATGATCGACGACTAAGCAGCTGAATGATTCTTCCATTTTTGTTTGTATCATTTAGTTGGTCTTCACTCTTCAACTAAGCCACACACAGCTTGGCTCTGTGTTACCCATTATGAGTCTCACTCCTAAGCTTTTCTGGGTAATAGCTTAAAACATGACCCCTCCATGCCTCAGAAACCTGAACATTTGTTGATGGGGTTGGTGGGGTGTTAAGGTGATATTACATGTGGGTCTCTTAACTTACACCATTTTATAAAATGTCAAAAGTGATTTTTTTTATTTTAAAGAGAGGAGTTTTTATGTTTGTTTCATTATCATTTTATAAAGAATCAACATATCACACATCTGGAGCCCTAAAATATAACTGAGGCTCAAACAGAATTCAAGAACTGAACTTTTTCCCCCACAAAGAAACCCAGAATGAGAAAAATCTGAAAACCTCTCCATAATTAGTGGGTCTAGTTCAAAAATTGAGACTGTGTGTGGGCTCTACGAGTCTTGGTTTACCGGCAACCCGGAAGAATACCATCAAATCAAAGTGTCAAAGCATCACATCAACTCATTGAAAACAATCTCTGTGTGGAATCAAAACCATAAGTGTAACTGGACTGACACTTTCATACAGACACAGATAGGGAGTGTCATGTGCGTGGGAGTGGGCAATCTGAGTAGACACATCCCCTTATTTGAAACTTTGAATACATAAGACATCATGTGATATCTTATCATCATCAACATCATCTTGCATTGTTTTTTTTAGCCCTTGAACAACTTGTGGGTACTATAAACTTGGCTGAACTTCAATGTAGAGTTTGTTCTTTGAGACCAAACTTCACATCTGGTGTTGTACAATTTGAAGTGGGGTCTAGGAAGTGAAGAAGCTGTTTCCAAACACAGGTTAGTTGAAGTGATAACACATTCAATCATTGGGCAATAAACAGTGTTTCCGGCCCTGTTAAGGAACAGTTTGGCGCTCGTCGCCACTGGATTTTTGGATGAATAGAAGCTCTAAGAAGTTGTTCTGTAATGGCTAGACATTTTGGCTATGGTGATGGTCCTTTGTGGACTGTTCTTGCTTGGTTTTGTTTGGCACCAAGAAGGTAAAAACTTTTGTTGCAGGGTAAAAGACACTAGATGAACAAAAAGAAGATTGCTCAATGATTCGAGTTTTCAAGCCAATTGGCTCTCGCGAGGTGAAATTAGTCCGACCCGCAAAATCAACTTGGATACTCACAATAATACGAAAGTGAGTTTCAATATCACTGGTTCAGTACTCGTGTTTACAGATTTTTACCCAAGATGCCCACCAACCTTCTGCCTCGTGGAATTAGTCAGACGCATTATGCATACGTTTGGTTGAAAGTTAGATGTAAGTTTGAAGTGAGGAGAACATATTTGAAAGCGAGGTGAAACTAGTTTGACCCGCAAAATCAACTTGGATACTCACAATAATACGAAAGCGAGTTGCAATATCACTAGTTCAGTACTCGTGTTTACAGAGATTTACCCAAGATGTCCACCAACCTTCTGCCCTCGTGGAATTAGTCGGATGCATTAAGCATACATTTGGTTGAAAGTTGGATGCAAGTTTGAAGTGAGGAGAACATATTTGGTTTGGGACATTCAATTCATCATATATGCAAATTCCAAATCCATACACATGAGTCTAAAAACTGATCAACCAAACACCACTTAGTGATTTAAACTTTCAAGTCAACAGATTTTTTGGGGGGAATGTCTTGCATTTACACGTTGGTTGGCAATGGCAGTCCTTGTTATGGATATGCATGTGTGTGAAAAAAGCTTCAATCAATCAATGCAACAGTTTTGATTGTGAAAGCTCAGTTATTCATGTGAAAACCCTTTTCCGTGGTAACATCGTTTATGAGCCTTAGCTTTTACCTTGTTTTCATGCCATCATCATATTATAAAATATCCCTATCCACACATTTATTATTTTTCAACCCTCTCTTGAGTCACAAAAATCATACACTCAAGAGTGCGTTTGATTGATATGTTAAAAACTCAGGAAGTATAAATTTTCAGGAAGTTTGAGAAATATATACGTTTGGTTTATATTTTTAAAACATGAAAACTCGGTAATTTAACTTCCACTATTTTGTATATGAAAATTTTCAATTCCCCCTTTTAATCCTATTAAAAAAAAAGTTCAACCAAACACATTTTCACAATTCCCATCAATTCGACTTCACGGGAATTCAATTCCAATGAAGTAAATTCCTGGGAATTTCAATTCCCACATTGAAGCAAACGAGCCCTAAGTGGTAATTAGTTTGTGGTTATGATATGTTTATTTAAAAAGTTTCTTTACTTAAAATAAAATCAGAGAATGAAAATAAATTCAAAAAAATATCAAGAAAGAGTGTCTTAATTCAGATCAAAAGTTGTTTTCAAAAACTCTTTTGAAGATATGAATTGTGGATGCTCTAAAATATATGGAAAATCCCATTAATTACCTTATTATTTGGCCTTTTGACCGACGTATCTTTTCCTTTTCTTTTAGAACTATTAAATCGTGGAAGCGTCAATGTCTTCATCAAACCCAAAGAACAAGAAGGTTGATGTCCTTTACAAGACACATGTGTATAACTACACGAGTGTGTTTGGATGATATAAGGTATTTTTGTCATTATAAGTGATGTTACAAGGTCTTATGAGCTAAAAAAAAAAGGTATCAAAACGATGTGTACAACATATTATAACTCGAAAGCAAAAGGTTGTGATTGTTAAAGATAGTGTTCTTCACCTTTATAAATACCTGTTCTTCTTCTTCTTCTTCTTTTTTTTTATAACCATACATATAATCAGGGGCGGAGGGAGGGGGGCATGAGGTGGCTCGAGCTCCCCCTGGGTCGGGGGAAAACGTAAAAAAAAAATAAAAAATATGTATTTTTTCGTAATTTTTGATAATTTAAGGGTTAAAAATAGTTAAAAAGAATAATGAATCAATGAGTGTGCTTAGCTTAGTTGGTATGGGTGGGGGAATAGAATGATAAGGTCTTGAGTTCGAATCATTATAGCTTCATTTTATGGATTTTTATTATTTTTTTAGCTTTTTAAACTTAAAATAGCTATTTAAATCATACATTTAGTGTGTTTTCTACTATATTCTTTATAACAAAAATTGTATCTTATATAAATCTTCAAAAAAAAATCCCAATCCTATATATATCCTAAAAAAAATTCCCGAAAATATAAGTGAGCCCCCCTCGGATTTTTCCTGGCTCCGCCCCAGCATATAATGTAAGTATATAAGCAATCCATGAGAAGTAATTCATTGATGAAATCTTTGTTACAATTACTTCATGACTGAAAAAGGAGAAATTTACAGCTGGGGAGAGTTGGTTAAATATAAGGTGGATGTCAGGGTAGGGAGGATTAAAAAGGGGGAAAATATTTATGATGGGAAAAGTAAAAATGAGAACATGAATGCATCCAAAAGGAAACCCATTTTAGTTATAAAAGAGTCTGTATACATCTCTCAGCCACAGGTAGGTATGAATAAATGCCCAATTTCCAATCCCTCCACATCTCCATAAAATATATACACACTAAACTACAATTACAACAGATTTTTTGATAGCAACCAAACCAAGCCCACCAATATTGCAATTTGCATAATACAATAAAAATGAAAAGGACCCTTCAATTTATCATTTATGAGTTTCTGAGTTCATTTCCAAATTACTTAATTGTTCTCCTTAAAAAAAAAGGTCTGATGAATTAGACACATTAAGTATTAGAAACAAATCACTAAGAAATATCTTATAAAAAAATCACTAAGAAATATACTCTCAACCCCTATTTCATTATTATTATTTTTATGACAACATGACATTGTTAGAATATAAAAACAAGGGGAAAATGAATAGATAAAAAAAAATTGAATTCAAATGGCATAAGCAACTAAATTGTCTCAATCAATCCTTATGTTTCTCTATTCCCTGCAACATTTTAACTAATAGCCACCAATTTATATATATATATATAAAATATATGTGATCATCTTTTTTGCACCATCATCAAAAACTCCAAATTACTATTATTTGTGTTTAAATTAAAACATACCCCAACACTAAGCTATATAGCTACAGTTCCATGGCCAAGATCGTCCGTACAGTCTTATATATACATATGTCCGTACACCAAGAATGCATATATAGCTAGGAATCAAAACTCCAAGCTACATATATAATCTTCAAAATTCAAATCATCAAAATTATGAATAATAAAAAACAATGGCCTATTTAACTCCATTATGATGAATTATTGACCAAACTAATAAAAAAGTTTATTTAATTTTATTGGGCAGTGAAAAAACTAAAGGTTATTACTTAGGGCTCGTTTGGTTAGCTTCCTACTTCCTGGGAAGTCCAAAATCATAGGAAGTAAGCCTCAATACATGTGTTTGGTATGATTTTTGAAAATGGAAAAACATAGGAATTTCAATTCATGGGAATTTCAATTCCTATGAAATGGAGGAAGTTAGCTTACCATGGGAGGGGTATGTAAGATCTACTTCCTCCATTCACCTATCCCAAATATTCTATAATTTTTATTTTTTATTTAAAAAAATCTCCAATTACTATGAAAATTCCATGTTTAACCAAACAAAACATAGAAATTGAATTCATGGGAAACTATTTCCAACCAAACACTTTTTTACATTTCCCATGAAATAGAATTCATAGGAATTACATATCATGGGAAGTTACTTCCCGGGAAGTCTATTTCCTGTGTTTAACCAAACGAGCCCTTATATAGCAAAATGGAGAATGAAATAGGGAAGTGGCAGGAGGAGAGGAGCAAACAAAAGGCAGACTCCAAAACCAGAAATATTAAGAATCTATCAAATCTTACCTCACATTATTAGTAATCCTATTTAACACTTCCTCGTTTATTCCTCCTATTTCAATTTTTGGCACATAATATTATATATATATATATATAACTGAAGCCAAAAACAGTGCAAAAAAAAACTCGATTTAATATAATTACACCCGTTCTGCCCTTACAAAAGTTAACAATTACACAATGGAACACTAATTTTATAAAAATTTCCCCCCAAAAAAAAGGGGAAAAATAAAACTGCCACCTAGCTAGCTAGAAAAGGAATTTAATTTAATTTAATTTAATTATACCTTGAGATGAGATCCATTGATGGATGATGGAGGGGGAGGGGTAAGATGGTAATTTCAGCTAAGGCATGAAGAGCTGGTTGCGGCACTTGCAGCGCCAGGCTTCCGGGTAGTACTCGAGAGGGAAGCTGAAGCCGGGCTGGATGGGCACGTGCACCGCCTTGCACGGCGAGCACTGCCCGCACCTGGATCTGCAGCTCGGCGGGGCTGAGCCGGGCCCCACCAGCCTCCTCCTGGGCTGGGCTTCTTGGGCCGCCCGGATGGCGGCGCAGAAGAGGAGTAGGAGGAGGAGGATGGAGAAGGCGAGGCGTAGGCGGCGGCGGTGGCGGCGGAGGACGACCATCGCCGGAGGCCGTGGGGGGTAAGGCCGGTGGTGTTTGATGATTTGTTGGGGGTGAATTAAGGAGGGTCCAAGTCAAAGAGTGATTCAGAGTGGGGTGTGTGGTGTTTTGTATGGAGGTGGGGAACGAAGTTGTGTTTGCTAGTCACTTGTTTTGCCTTTTCTTCTAGAGCGAGGGTGGGTCCCGTTGTGGGTTTGATTGTTGATAGATCGAATAAATTGATGAGGTTCAGATAATCGGAGTCGGGACACGCTGTGCTCGTGGCAGTGTTTATCGAGGCTTTTTCTTTTTTCGAAATACTGCTTTTTTACGGTTCTGCTTTTGAGTAGTGTTTGGCTTTGTCCGTCGTCTACGTCCTCATCTCGTTTGATCTGGTTGTGTTTAGTTGTCACTTTTGTAGAGTGTCGTTGGTTGTATCTTGCACCTTTTTTGTATTTTGTGTTTGTTTATGCGGTTATCCGTCCGTTGATTTGTCGACCTTTGAGGTTCGATCATGTATGTCTGACCTCGAATTTTTACCTAATAAAAAAAATTGAATAAATTAATGAACTAATTTAATGAAGTAGATTTTGGAAAATGTTTATCACTTAATCTAAATTGAATTGTTCAATTTATTACAATGTTATAATATATGATGACAATTTCAATTACTTTGACTATCAAACTTTGACACAATTGAGTTTAACTCGATCCTGTTTTAGTTGAGATCCCCTGCAATAGAAATATAAATCTCTCTCTACACCACAAAAACATTTTAATATTTATTTTATCTTAAAAAAATTTAAAAAAAATATATTTATATTACTAACATCTATTTTTATATATTTATAAGATTTTATTTTAAAAAATCATGTTTTAACATTTTTAATAATTGTATTTTGTTAAATATTGCCTTTTTAATTTTTAAAAATGGTAAAACATGATTTTTTAAAATAAAATTTTATATATATGTGTGTTAGTAATATAAATATAATTTTTTTAAGATAAAATAAATGTTAAAATATTTATGTGATGTAGGGAGAGGGTAGAAGACCTGTATTGATCATGTTTGGGTTGGCCCAAAAAACTCTAGAAGTACACTACTTTAGGAAATACCCAAGGAGACTAAATATAAAAAAATCACCCTTTTATTCAATAACAAATCTACTTACATTTATTTAACTATTATTTTCATGTTCAATTAAACATTTTTCCTAATATGACAAGAAATGTAATTCATAGAAATACATTTCAACTTAATTAAATTTCCGAGAAGCGCTGTTCCTACTTCCTATAATCAACCAACTTTTTTTTATACAAGTGATGATCTGGATGTGATTAGATTGACCCTACTCGACCACTACCCAATAACATTCTTACAGATTTAAATACAAGGATATCTATCTTGAAGAAGCGACGTCGAGATATCTTACTGGAAGAGGCGAGCAATGTGATCCACGCACCCATTGATCTCTCAGGAGATATGAGAGACTCCAACGACCTTTAGACCCCGTTGGACCACCATTAAATGACATCTTTACTGATACAAATACAAAGGTCGATCTCTATCCCGAAGAGGCGATGTCGAGACATCTAATTAGAAGAGGCGAGCAATATGATCTGCACTACCATTGATCTCCCGAAAGATATGGGAGATTCCAACAAAATCTCAAACCGTTAGAGAATGAACCAAGATCAAATGACATACAATTTTATTTTTTTTATATATAAAAGGGGCAGAAATCTACCCTGGTATATGGTCGAGATGCAACGTATGAGTATCAAATCATAAATCTTCTTTGTTTTCCGAAAAGAAAAATGAAAACACATTATACAAACGAGACGAGTGTGATGTATTGTATATAAAAATGAAGCTATCGATGATGCCAGCGACCATATACCGGAAACTCATTGGACGCTAGGAAGGGGTTGCTCCCCATTTGAAAGCGTATTTGACTCATTCAATACAAAATGTCTCCTTTACGCATCACAAGCAAAATGAAAACACAAATCCCTAAAACAACACATAAGTCGAAAAGGAAAGGGAGGGGGCGTTGCAGGGACAGCAACCGTGTGGGGATGCGACTCTCGTGGGTAATTTTTGGAGTTGTTCTTGTCTCCTTCTTCTTACCTTTCATCCCTCTCAATATTTCTTATGCCAATTTAAATTGATAAAGTGCTGCGTTTCATACATTTTCTTCCTTTTCTTTCCATATTGTTTTTCACCCATTACCTTTAGTCGATCCTTTACAGCTCAGCATGTGTGTAACTATGTGTATCATCATTCATCAATCATTGTTTAGGGCGGTTATTCGAGTCGAACAATCTAAGTATTGCTGGTTCATATTCAACTCATTTAGAAACGAGTCGATTTAAATTTTGGAATCAAGTCTTAAAAAGTGTTCATACTCAACTCGTTTGGTAAACGAACGAGCTCGAGCCGAACTTTTTTCGAGCATTAAACAACTCGACTTACTCATAATATAGTAACTAACAATTTTTTTTAGAAATTTTACAAAATCCGAGCTAACATCAAGGAAGGCGAGGTTTCAACCGAGCTTAAAAATGTGCTCATACTCGGCTTATTTAGAAAATGAATGAGCTCGACCCAAGTTTTTATCGATTCAAGCCCGAGTCGAAGTCAAGCTACTCGGCTCATATAACAGCTTTACATATATAGTGTTTGTGTGTGTGTGTGTGTCATGGGCGGATCCAAGGGTGCGCGACACCGGGCCGTCGCCCATCCCAGTCTGGAAAAAAATATAAGAATATTTGTATTTTGTAAAAAAATTGAAGGTCGGGGAAAATACAAGTATCTTTAGTAGCTAGTAAGTGATTGATCTCACCCCATTAAGTTTAAATAGAATTCAATCAACCTTGGTTCAAATCTCACTAGTCACATATTTTCATTTTTTTTTCTCAATCTATTTTCCAATATTTTAAAATTCTTATAAATTATTTGCTATTTTATAATTAAATAAAAATAATTCTTCTTACAAAATTTAAGGTATTCTCTTCATATATTTTTTTTAAAAAAATTATTTCTTATAAAAATTATCCATAATAAACTGTGCACTCTAAAAAAATTTATGTATCCGCCCCTGTTCTTGCCCCCGGTGTGTGCGAATGAATATATAAATTAAAATGAATTAAAAAGTAGATTATTGAAGCCAATGCCAATTTTGATCTATTGTCTTGTCAAATGTCTCAACTCTCCACCCCAGCTTGCGTATAAAATGCAATTCTTCCTACTATCACTCTTTGAAGCTCATAAAACGATATTACCTAATTACTCCCTCCGTTCTAAACGAAACACTATAAAGCCATTGATAATTAACGGACCACTTTTTTATTTTAAGACCTGGTCGTAGGATTCGTGTTAATTAGTTTTGGTTTTATCAAACATATCAAATACGAATACCACAATAAAAGTATAAAACCATAAATAAAAAAGAGAAGTGTGGCTGTGGGCGTCAACAAATCCACTGATGGGTACTATAGAGCTTCATAAATGAAGGTTGGGACCCCATGGTAAGCAATCAGTTCAGTGGAGGAGACAACACCAGATTTTTTTATTTTCTTTTAACTTTTACCGCTCTCTATTTTATTTTCTTTAAAAAAAAAAAGACATTTATATGTATAGTTACTGTAGTTATTTACCATCAATGATTCAATATATATATGAATATGACTATATGAGTGACGAGTCAATATGAGTATCATTTTGACTTGTTGACCACGAAATTTCTGAATATAGACTATTAATTCAGGTTTCTCTTTTAAGAATCTATTTTATCTGTAATAGTAGCAGGTTTTTTCAAGTATGGGTTTCAATTTCAATAATTGAACGCACGTTGGGAGGCAGGCCGAGTTTGGCTCTCCCCATAAGACTTGGGACCCACCAACCTCACAGGCCAGGCTAGCTCCCCCATGGGCCTTTCACCTTTGTTACCAATTGAACAAGGTGGTTCAGACTTCAGATGGGTCATCACTCATTGAACAAGGTGCGTGGTTCCTCCCGGTTATATCTAGACTCTAGTGTAAGGATTTTAAGAGGTTTTCTTGTGCACTTTTTTTTTTTTTAACGTTTTGAGCGGCGAGCATCTCTAGCAGATTTCCTATTTTTGGAATTTTGGAGTTTTTAGAGAATTTTAGGGCGTTTTTTTATCCAACAGATTCCTCATCACATTTTCCAGAATGGGACAGCTAAGAAAATAGAGAGGTTTTCCTAAATATGTGGCATTCTTCAAAGCTATTGGAGTTGGAGCAAAATAATTTGAAAAATATGTATTTTATTTTCCAATTTTAGAGAAATTTTCGAAAAGTTGGATTCTTTATTTTTGAGATTTTGAAAATTTGAAAATTTTTAATGCATTTTTTGTCCAAAAACAAAATATAGAGGTATCCTAAATCTATATCATTATCCAAAATTTTAATGCGTTTTTTTGTTTCTCGATCCATGTAAGGGAAATTTTGGAAAAGGTGTTGGAAATGGACTTATTCTTGTGTTCTCTTTGGTGCTTCAATTTGATGCGGTGGTTTTGGTCAAGCAAATGGAGTGGTTTTCTTCTTGAGGCGAATTTTCTCTAACTTAAGTTATTCTACCAACTTAAAGAGATCTCATTAATTCTTTTCCATTCGATTGTTGATTTCAATTGGGAGGAGATAAATAAAATTTTGTGCAATTTTAAAACATTTTGTTGAGAGTAGATACCGTGAGCTAACTTTGAAGAGAGAAAAGACGACTGCATTGCCTGATTTTCCTTGGCTTTCATTTTCAACATTTGGAATTTTTGCTTTGGACTTTTTGAGGATTTTTGGACCTCAAAAATTCCCGTCGTAGCCCATTAAGAAAGACATAGGCCCAAAATAGGTCGGGTGAGGTTGGGACCATATGGCGCCATGGCGGTAAAAAAAAAAGGGTAAAAGGCAGAAAACCACCCCTTAAATATAACATATTGTACAAAACCACCCTTTATATAAGAAATTGCAGCAAACCACCCCTTATAAGGTCTCCGTTATCAATTAACCACCCAACCCTCTATTCCGGCAAGACTCTGTGTAAATTTACATGAAAATGACTAAAATACCCATATTTAAATGTTAAATTTTCTCTTGAATGCCACTTACATCATAAACAACACTACCCTTCAAATTCATCCAATTCAATGATTCAAGAACAAAACCACACAAATAAAAAATAAAAAACCGAAATCAAACATACTCATCTCTTCAATTTCTTCTAATTCAACAATATATTGTGAACCGTAAAAATAAGAAACCAAATAAATTAAAAAAAAATTAATTCAAGCAAGTATGATATTCATATGTGATGATGCCCCCAAATTCAACCTTAAATAGTCGGATTCAATTAACCAAAAAAATTACAGGATTATGATAGGTAGGAGAAACAACTTAAGGGGAGCCCAAAACATACCGCTTCACAACGGTGGCAATCGATAAATGCCGTTAGTCAACCAAACATGGAGGAAAAAGAGGATAAACAAAAGATTCGAAAAGCCTAGAGCGGAACCAAAACGGATTGAGAAGTTACACACAACAAGGACAAAAAGCAACCATTGAGGGTTCGTCCTCAAACCAAAACACATCCTTGCTTTGAAACAACGCCCAAAAGAGCAATCATCGAAGAGAAGACACCACTAGAAGGGATGAAAAATAGATCGAACATCAATCTTCATCATCCTTTCCATTTTTTGTAACCTCGAAAGTTCAGCGACTATGGTGACTGGTGAGGGATTTTGGATCTAGGGTTCCTGGGTGTTAGGTTGAAGAAAGGGAGTTACACGCGCCCCCCTTGGTCTCCAGTTAACAATATTTTTTTTAATATTATTTTAATCATCTCTTGGATTAAAATATAATTAAAATAAGGGGTATAGTTGTAATCCTACATATATTGACACCAACTTAACGGAATAAAAGAGATGGGTGGTTAATTGATAACGGATACCTTATAAAGGGTGATTTGCTGCAATTTCTTATATAAGGGGTGGTTTTGTGCAATATGGTGTATTTAAGGGGTGGTTTTCTGCAGTTTACCCAAAAAAAAAAACAAATGTTATATGTTTTTCTTACTCGGTCCGGCCGAATTATATAAAATATTGTATAACATGTCATAATTATATGGTGATAAAAAATTATATAAAATATTAATTTTTAATTTTTTTTGAAAAAATGATATCATAATTACTTATTACTAATTACTATGAAATTATTTTTATCCTAAAAATATTTATATGTGCGTGAATAATAAATGATTTTTTTTTTAAACAATTGGATGATTATTAAAGAGGGATAGCCGGTGTAACCAAGGAGTGTTTGTGGCCATATTATTCATAATTTTCACTTTGATTATGTTGCCCGTTTATCATTCTAGCTTCTTCTTCTTCAAACGTCCCTTCTTATACTTTTTGACATTATATTTGCCTGTGTTAGTTTTATACGTTTTCTTGTGTTTGATTAATGTTCCAATTCGGTTTCATTAAGTTAATGGAACTGTTGGATCATTTAAAAATATCCTCTTCTTATAATTGAGAGAAGGGTTTGTATATTTGTGATTCTTTATATAGATCCTAATGGATCGTTTAAAAATACCCTCTTCATATAATTAATTTTATTCGGAGGTTCATTTAAAAAGGGAGTTGAGTTTGAAGGCTCACGAGCTCGAAGTGGCTAATATAACATAACTAGCCTATATCCCGTGCGCTACGCACGGGATTTTTAAAGTTAATCGAAGTAAACCATCTTATTTTTTCAGATGTCATCATAGTAATCAATGTATTTTAAATGATGTATAAAACATAGTTCTCGTCAGGGAAATCTAGAATGTTTCCCGGACAAGTATTGAAATGTAATAAACTTCTGGACAATGACAAAACAAAGGAAAGATGATCATACTATACATTTAAGAAAAAAAATCAAAATATTTATAACCAAAATAGGCTTGAATTGTGACACAATTGCTGAATTAATGGTTAAAAGAAATACTACTAAATTTCATGCTCTAAAAAGACACTTATTCAAGTAGGTAATATAATAAATTAATAATGTGCAGTTTACATTATAGAAATGGCACCATCACACTTCAACAAATTACAACATAAAGTAATATGAATTTAAGAATTGTGAACAAAATGTTTACGTACCCAAGTGCCATCTGTGTTGACTCTTTAATAACATCACCCAGTTGGCCTGTCAAGCGCAAAATACCATTCCTAACCATAAATGTGACCTCAACAAACTGAACTCCCCCTCCGTAATTTATCCAGACAAATCCAATAGAGACCCCAGTGTTTGCCACACGTTCTGCATTAATCTTGGAGGCTGCTCACACATAGTCAAGACGAGGTCTCTTAGTTCTCTTAGCATCCCCTAGGTTCGTATCAAACTACTATACTCTCCGATGCCCCAAATTTCTATTTCAACAGGTCTCTTCAATTATATCCATGACATGAGATGACATCACCTGATAATCTCTTTTAAAAGAAGTAATTTAAGAGCATCAGTATAATTGATAAATACAATGCAAGAAAATGCTTACGCAACAGTATCCATCATTTCCAAGAATTTCAACAGTATCAAGGTTGATTGGCTGCAATATAAACCTAACCAATATGAAAAGGATCAGAATAAAGCTGACAGGAGAAAACTGTCGTTGTTCCTATCAAAGTATAACTCAAACCTACAAACTAGTATAGTAAGCAAGTAAGAGGTCGATCCCACAGAGAATCAAGTATTCCTAAGCAATGTATATTTACCAATTAGTAGGAAAGAGGGGTTTTGGTGATTGAAGATGAGAAAATAAACTATAAACAAGTTAGTAGAGATAACAATTGAGAAAATAGTTCCATCTACAAATATCCACTTTAGTTTGGTTGGTTGATCATCGATTCTTCTTCAAGTTCTCTTTTCATCCTATTATTGTTCCTGTCCTGATCTTGTGTAAATTACTAGTCCTACGAGTCCTAGTAACCCTTACTAATTAGATAACCCTAACACGGTCAAGATTTAACCTAATAGTAGCATTAAGATTAAGGATTAACCAGGATACATGCAACACCAAGCTACGAGTCAGCATTTAACATGTAATTGATTCTCTACACACCAGTTTAGTCCTACGAGTCCTAAAAAGGCATGATTGCTACTATGGATTAAGGTTCGCTACGAGGAATCTACAAAATCCTAGCAATAATCTCAACTAGTTGTACGGACTAGAAGAAATCAACAATATTCGCAAAAGAATCAATACGAATCAATAGGAATAGAACAAGAATAGAAATCTCACAACTTTATCAAACCAAAGCTTCAATCCATAGACGAAACGGAAGAGTTTAGCACTCCATGGCCATGGAGGCTCTTCTCTAGGGTTCTCTCAATTGATAGTCTCCAAGTGCATAAACTAATGAATTAGATCCCTCAAATAAAACCATAAAACTTCCTTTAAAAGCCTCAAAAGAGTCGGCCAAATAATAATTCTAAAAACCTAATTAAAGAGATAAAAAGTCCATTTAACAGGTTCGGCGTTTCTGCATAGGCCGCGGGGCGGCCAGGCGATTGCGAAATCCTTCGTCAGAGCTACGGGCCGCGGGGCGGCTAGCTTGGCCGCGGGGCGGCTTTTACTGTTCACGGCGATTTTTCCTCTTCGAATTTGGTTCCGATGTCACCACGAAAGTTGTAGATCTCGGAAAGAGCTTTCCAAAGCATGGTCATAATAGTCAATCGGACCACCGATGCCTCCACAAAGTGCGAAACAAGTTCAGCATGTCTGGCGACAACTTCTGCTGACTTGTTATTCACTTAGGCTCTCTAACTTCGATTCCGCTCCCGGGCTCTTCACTTTTCCTCCTCCTCTTCACTCTTCTTTCATTCATGAGCCTCCTCATTCCTCGTCGGATCCACATATACCTGAAATAATCCATAAAAGTGTGTAGATTCCGACTCCACCAACAAAACAAGTATAAATTCAAATCTAGCTTAAATTATGCATTATATATATCTAAATCATGCTAAATGCATCCTAATATGCCTACCTAAATGCATGCTATCAAAAGCAAACTTACGACATATTTACAAGCCTTAGACAGAGACTTCATTGTTCGCATGTCCCATGCACGACTGCAAAAATTACGTATTTTCCCAATCAAAATGAAATAAGAATTCAGGATACCTATTACGAATTACTAGAACTTTGAATAAAAAATACAAAGTACTTAGTCTTACATATCAAAGATAGCTAAGATTGGCCAAAGCCTTTGAATTGCACTAGCTACAGCTTCTGGGTGATTGACATATCTAGAAAAATAGGATATTTAAGACATAAGATTGTTTACATAAATGTACAATTGATAGATTATAAGTTACGTATAAATCATTGTACCTAAATATATAAGCAAGCCGGTCAATATGAATGGTCAGCTCACGAGAACCTTTTTCTCCAATAACAACAGGCCCTTGGTTGACTATATCCTGGTTGTCATGGCAATGGCATGAAATAGGTACGAGTAATTTCGATGTGAAAAGGCAAAAGGGTACTTGGTATAAAGAAATTTTGATATTTCTACCTGCAAATTAAGGTGTCACAACAGGCGAGCATAATGCTTCTACAGCTTTATTAGCATGATCTGGAGGAAGCTCGGTAATCACCATGCTGCAAATACAATAGATCAGATTGGGCAAATGAAGTGTTGTACAAATAGGCTATATACTCTTGACAATCTTGTAGCAAAACTCTACCTCAATGCTTCAACCAAATGCAGGGAGTCTTCAGCAGATACCCTAAATGTTCCTTCAGCATGCACTGCCCTATGGTATATATGGAAGAGACCGTCTAAAGATGAACAGAGCTTTTTCCTGCAATCTGTATTGGTCATATCACATCATTCATATACTGATCAAGTGAATACAATAGTCAATCATTAGAGCTAGACATCTAGATAAGGAAAGCTTATAAATTTTACCGTCAATCAATCGAGAGCTCAATTTCACTGTCAAGGGTTTAAAGCTCTGTTCTAAACTCAATTAATTTCCTCAAATAACCACAAAATCAGAGGAAATCATTGAAAATTTAAGAATAAAATCAAACGGAAGCAAACAACTAAAACAATTAAAGAGGAGGGAACTGAAGGCAAAACCTTTTGACGGAGACAGAGGAGGGGGTCGCCGGCGGCGTCGAGGATGATGCGCTGGTCATGGACGCTAAAGACGAAGCCTTTGACATTAAACATAACATTCCCGTTGACGGCATACTCCTGCCATCCTCTTTGAACACGAGCTCTCTCTTCTCATCACCAATTTCATCCTCTACCAGCGGCCACGACGTTTATGAAGGAGGAGAAAGGCGGAACCCTAGTTTCTCTCAACTGCGTCGGTTTCTCTCTGTTTCTCGCTTTCTCTCTATCTCGCTCTTGCCATCTTCGCTAAAATTTGAGGTGAAACTGGTAGCATTCGAATTCTTCTGCCATGTTGAAACGGGGAAGAGATGGAGGGGAGATCGTGGGAAGGAGAGAGAACGTGGGGCGTGAGAACTGCGAAGGTGAGAAAGATAGGGGCAGAAAAGGAATAAACAAAAAAAATCCCTAAAGCTAGACACGCGGATAGGCTGAGAAGGCTAAAAAAGACTCAGCTTTAAGATATAGGGGGATTAAGAGTTTTTTTTTGTAACATAAGACTTTTTAAAATTAAGTATCTTATAAATATAATCCATTTAATTTAAACACCAACTTTTATTTACTAATCAATTACTTCAAATTTTCAGCCATATTTTATTTTAGTCACTAAAATGCCCTTATTTATTAATCAATTTTCCCGCGTGTGAAAATTAAAAGAAAAATTAAGGTTCATAGTTTAAATGAATGGATGACATTAATTAGTATGTTTGCATTACCTGTAATTATAATTGATAATGCACAATATTGCATTGTATTATAATATATATTATAATGCAATATTGTACATTATAAATTATAATTAATGGTCATCTAATAGGCCCAATTTATTTAAATATTTTTTAATTAAAATTTAAAAAGTGTCTAGGATGTGGATATGCAAATGAAAGGAATTGGATTTTGATTATTCTCTCAATCAAACCATAAATATTTTTTTTATAAATAATATAGACCACCATAAGAGTATAGGATAAACAAATTATATCGTAAAATATGCCATAAGAGTATAGAATAAAAATATCATTATTTTTTTATTTTGTTTATAAAAACATTCTTTCTATACTACTCCGTATGTCATAAGAGTACAGGATAAACAAATTATATCGGAAAATATTCCCTATATTTGAATGCTTAAACCGTAGAAAAATATTATTAAAAATGAATAAAATTATTTAAATTTAAAAAATCTCCCTAAACATAGTTTCTTAACATAGAAAAATCGTTATAAAAATTTTGTTTTTGAGAGATAAAGATAATGGCATAAGTTACTGGCGGTAATCACATACTATGGCCACATTTATTTAGACCCTTTAAAAAAAATAACCCCTCCTACGTGGCAGCTTAGGGTTCAACCCACCCGGGCCCACACTTCCCCCCTCCCCTTCTCCCCTCTTTCAAGCCCTTCTCCCCTCCAATAACAAAGCAGTCGCCGCGAATACACTCTCTCTCCCCCTCTCTCTCTCACTCACCCCTTTGTTCTTCCTTTTCCACCCAACGGTTAAATCAAAAAACCCTCCCGAATTCCCGAAATTCTCGCCCCGCGGTGGCCGATTCGCCCCCTCTCCGGCTGCAATTGGCCGGAATCTGACGCTATGAGCACCGGAGTGGCCGCCGTCGCCGCTTCCGCCACCGGCACCAGCGCACGCTCCGTCCTCGACAAGCCCTTGCACGAGCTCACGGAGGATGACATTTCGCAGCTCACTCGCGAGGACTGCCGCCGCTACCTCAAGGGAAAAGGTATGTGCTGCTCAATTGCTTCTATAACCGAAACGAACTTTGTGGATTGTTGTTTGTTGAGGCTTTGAATGGTGAGTTTCGTGTTCGTATAGGCATGCGGAGACCTTCCTGGAACAAATCTCAGGCGATCCAGCAAGTTATCGCTCTCAAAGCCCTCCTTGAGCCGCCGGCGCCGCTGGATCTTCCTTGCCGCACCTTCGCTGTACCGCGGCCGCCTCCTCCGGATGCCGCAGCTCTTTCTCCTCCCGAAATTCCGACTCCGCACGTGAGACACTCAAACGCTTTGTTGTTATTCTTCCTGCTACTTGCTACTTGCTTTTATTCTTTCAGCTAGGCTTTTTTGCTGTATATTAAATTTCAATTTGTCAGAATTGAATAGTTTAGTAATTTATGCACTAGTGCTGAAAGAAGGGATTTGGTTTGGATAATAATTTATTAGGCATTGATTTCCTCAGCTAAACTGGCCACATTTTGGGGGTTTTCATTCTGTAGGTGACTTCGAATTCGTCCAGTCCAGTGAAGGAACCGAGCCCTGCTGATGTGGAGGTTCCTTCGGGTTTGGATCCTCCCAGATCAGTTGGTTTTGCTCAGGCCGCCACTGATCACAGAGCTGTTTCCCTCAGGTCATCTGACGTCTGATGTTTCTCTTTTAAAAATGATAACTTGTGGTTATTATAATACGGAGTAAGATCTTTGTTTTGTGGTGCATTTATACTGCAATTACGTTTTAGCTTTGGCATTACAATCTCGGGAAAGCAAATTACCCGGCGGAAAGTGGAGCTAGGTCAATTGTTATATACTAATTTCAATATTTTAATTGCAGTGCTGCAACTTAGCCTACTTCTACTTTTCAAATGGATGGAATAAATCTTTAGATTCATTATGGCTCGACATATAAACTACTAAACCCTCTTGTAGGCGTTGTAGCTGCAATCTCGGCTCCTAAGGATATATTTTTTTGTATATTACAGGGATACTTTTAGAAAAGTATTTCATTATGTCCTGCTAATGCTCACCACTAGAGTTTGTTTCTGAATCGATTGATTTTTAATTTTTAGCTTGTGATTATCATATTAATAGTTGCTACTCAAAGTTTAAGGATAAGAGTAGGTGTGGGAGGTGAGGGGTATCCGAGGGAGGGGCAAGGAGAATCTATGTATTGATTGTGTTTCTATTACCAGGTCTTACAATACGTGCAATAAGTTAACCTAAGCTGTTTATTGCTTCCTTTAAAGTGAATGGAAACAAATTATGAGTTTTATCTGCATCATTTGTCATATACTTTTCTGTTTTCTTAAATGAAAGTAGATTAATCAATGGCTATGTGCTGTTTTAAATTACAGATTGATTAGTCTGTCTAGTATCAACTGCGAATATTGGGTAGTAGGGGATAGTATTTGATGAGAAAAACGAGCAAAGACTAATAGGTAACAAAATTGAAATGTACGCAACTGTCACCTATCAGTGCCTCATCCTATTTATATTTGGAATTACTCCTGCATGAAATCTACACTGCCACCAGTGGTTAGTAAGATTGCATCCTTTAATTTCTTAGCATGTCTTCCTACATGTGGTTAGTAAGATCAGAATTATTAGTGACATCATCCTTGTAATTTGGTTACAGAGACGTTGATTTGTCAGATTTGTCGGTTGGGCAAATGACGATTTTCTACTGTGGAAAGGTCAATGTTTATGATGGGGTGCCAGTGGAGAAGGTAACCTGTCAGTATCTGCTCATGACGAGACTTTAATAATCAGAGCATATTGATAATTTGATTATAATCTGCAGGCACAAAGCATAATGCAGCTTGCTGCTAGCTCTATTCAGTTCCTTCAAGACGAGCTAATTGATGGAAATTCTGCACAATGGCGCAGCCCTGGCCACTTTCCTGGTTCAGGTGTCAAAGTCAATGTGATTCCAGCGGGTACACCAGTTTCCCATCCGGTGCAAACTGGTAGGTGAAGATGGAGATTAATTTTTATATCCCTGGTTGTATTGATACTCGAGTTCCAAATAATTCATGTTTCATGGGTGGAACATTAAAAGGATACGGTTCACAATGTCTAGCAATACGTCTACATATATGTGCATTATGCTTGCTTTTTCATTTGTGAGAAATTTGACTTTTGCCTCTAGTTCCATAATGGAGAATTGTGTTTAATAAGTTCCTTCCTTCAAGGGTTCTCTGGGATGGTGGGTGATAGATGAAGTATTTGATTATGTAATTGGAAGATTGTATGATTTGGGTTGCTCGAAGTAACATGCCTCCCTTTTATCTGAAATCAGTGAGATTTAATTAGCAGAGAGTATACCATGCCTTCTTTCAAAACTTTGGTGCAGAATGATGGCTTAATAGATGTAAGGGCTTATGATTGTCTGCCATTGTTATTTGGTATGTAGCAATTTAGTTTGAGTCGATTGCAGGATGCCAGAGTGAATGGACTTCACTGGGCTTAAATATACCAGGTGTGACAAACAGACAATTTTGTCAATGAATTAGGGAAAATTGAACTATGCAGATGTTTTTGGAGAACAGTACGAAGGAATCCAGAAAATAATAGTATTATGTGAAATGTGAATGTTTTTTTAATCAATTAATTAATTTAATTTTATCATGTATGGTGGATAATTTTCAATGTCATTTAATGTACATTATGTACCTTAATGTTGACAATTTTGTTGTATATTCATTTGTGGAGGTGAGTTCTGTAATATACTCGTAATAATTTGGCAATTCAGCCAGAAAAGAAATTAGTCAAATTACATGCACTTTACTCTTGTGAACATTCAACTGAATGATTGAATTTGATATCCTTTCTTGTTTGTGGCGTTCTTGCACAATAGTCAATGCACAAAGTTAATAAAATCTAGCCAATTTGTTGTGATATTGGATGCCTAGGTTGAGTTACATACACTTGCAATACATGCTATTGAGCTATACTTTGTCTGTGCTTTCTTTGTAATTTGGCAGGGAAGGTGCGAGAATATATCCAGCAGTATAGGCAGGAGAGAAATGTGCCTCATGAAGCTGGTACACCCTCTTATGCTTTGACTAACCTCCAAATGTTTATGCTTTTCATGTTCATGGTACAAATTTGAAGGAATATCTGAACTTAATTTGGATTTATCTATATAATGACATGTTGAACCTAGTATAGATTCACTTGCAAAAGATGTCATGATGGATTTTTCACTTCAGACTGAGAGCCTTACTGCTCACCTTCTTCTATATGGTAAATTTATATTTTGAATGACTTGTTTGCAAACATTCCCCTCTGTCCCCTTCCTCACCTCTGACTTGTATAGATATAAGTGAACTTTCCCTACCTCTTATTGGTGTTTTCCGTGCTTCTGTTTTCCTTTTATCATTCAGCTCATGTCGTGGACTTCTGTTGCTACTCTGCTATTAGATGAGATACTTCTTTCCATTTTAGACGCATTTGATTTTGGTAGTTTCACGCTTTTCTTATTTTCTCTCCTATTTCCTGCTGGATCTATTGCATCCTTCTACTGGCAATATCTATCTCTTAATAAAAGTTTTCCTTTATTAAAGCAGAAAGTATTCTACCCTCTTCGTCTACTTCTTCTTGTAAGGCAAGACCTACATAGCTCCCAGTGTGATTGGATGAAGAATTGCTGATCCTCTCTCTTCTGTTGTAATCTAAATATGTTTCAGATATTGATGGACAGTCGAACAGACAAGTATCATTACAAAGATATCTTGAAAAGAGAAAAGACAGGTATGTAACACTATTGATGTGTCAAACAAGTAAACAACACCCGCGCTTAAAGTATAGTGGAGAAGTCAAAAGGCTATGTAATCTTAGACTCTGCTTAGTTACGCATCAAGTAGCCTGCATCTGATTGCGCAAAATAAATGCAGGGGAAGGTTCAAGACAAGGAAAAAGATGGGGGCTTCTTCTTCTTCTAGCTTGGAATTGTACCTTAACCAGCAGACTCGAATGCAAGTAACAAGTGGGCAATCAAGTCCTAACGGCGTGAGCTCTCCAACTCAAGCAGGCATGTCCCATGTTCGGTGTAGCTCCGCTGAGAATCAGTCAAAGCATGCAGGCTGTGCTGCTGATCTTAATGACTGAGGTAAGTTACTATGCTATAATGTTCTTGAAACATCCTGCAACTTGTAAACAGTAAAAGCAGAAATTTGCAAATACTGTCACTGGTTGTTTCTTGCTGGTTTGTGATAAATGTGTTGTTTTCTCTTTGAAAACTTCAGCTAGTAAATTAGACTTGCATGTTTTAGGAGATTTTCTGGCATTTCTCGGGATTCTTCTTTTATGGTACTTGTGTGTAGCATTATCTTCAGCTCTGTGTGTTTTGTGTGACAACTATTAAGATTATAGGAGAATAACATGTCTGAAGCTAGGAGTTGCTAACTTGCTTCATGGCTCTTGCTATAGATGATGAAGAATTAAGTAGTGGGAGAAAAGGTTTAGGCTCTTGACAGAATAGAAGAATAATATATGTTCCCAAGTCTTATTGGAACACTTAATTAGCCAATTTACGTAGCGAAATGCACATCAATGAAATGGTATAGACTTTTATCCTTGGCCACTTCATGGATCAGTTTTAGTGGAATCATGATCAAAATACCAAATATGATGTCACTCGAGTTCCTGGTATTTGTAAATGGTAAATTGAGTGCACATGATCTGAATTTTTCATGATCAAAATACCAAATATGTGTCCATTCTTCTGATCAGAAATATTAAATGGTAAATTGAGTGCACATGATCTGAAGTTTTCATTTGTTGAAAATTTTATACATTAATGCATCTTCTTGTGCGTACATCCCGACCCCCCAGACCCTGCTTAATTGCAGGATACACTGGGATGTTGTTGTTGTTGTTGTAATACATCTTCTTGTGCAAAAGAACAGTAGAAAGCCACACCATATGAAAATGATGCATTTGAAGCTTACCCACACCATATGAAAATGATGCATTTGAAGCTTTGAGTTTTCTGCTTCAGTGGATTATATCTGCAAGTATTTCACCATCTTCTTGTCTTGAACACTGATTTAGTTTCATACCAAATGCTTCCCTCTGCAGTTTAGATGCCTATGTAGCCTATGTCTGTCTGCTTTGGTGGAGATCAACCAGCAACATGGTGCATGCTGTACGCTAGTTTAACCTTTTTCAATGTAAAGTATTCTCCGAAAGCTTGTAAAGCAGAGGATCACGAACTCCTCGAAACTACGATCCATCCCTCGCTATTTAACCATCATGTTGGCGGTCTAATGTAGATTTGCATTTGGTTGGATCCAAATGCGTGGAGGTTTCAAGGGCGTCTCCTCTCTAGCGGTATTTATGAGTAGTAGTAATCTGATCCCTTATGGTACTATCATTTTTATGGAAGCTGCGGTGGCAAGATTTTTCAAATGTAATATAGAGGCCCTTGCTCTGTCTTGCCACCAGATTTGTATGTGCAATGTATGCTTTCTGATGCAGTGTTTGTTGCTGTTGGTTCTGGTAGGTAGCTTACGCACATTCCTCCCCCACCTTTTCGCGTCTTCTAGTCCGACTTAACACACATTTTAGGTCTGCTCATATGGCCGATAGTCAGTTCGGATCGAATCCACAAAGGCTTACATGGGTTTTGGATTTTGACTGTTGTCCCCAGTTACGTTTGTGTGGTTTGAGTTATGAGTGGCTGAGGGTTTTGAATGGATTTTATGCCCTCCTTAAGGGCTGTTTGGTTGGAATTGGTATCGATATCGGTCCGGGGTATTGGTTTCGGATCAGTATGGCGTTCTTATGTTGGGTTTTGCTGATAGTCCTTGGTTGAATGCGGCTAATGAGATACTCAAAGAGTCACCCAGAGTTCTGAAAGTAGCATGGGAGATGTGTGATGAATATCACCAACTTTAATATTTTATATATAATTGCATTTATTGTCATTAACTTTCAAAGTTGCAACAGATATAACTCATTTTTTTTATCTGGTTGTGCTCAGTGTCACGAGACTTGGCAAAAGATATGGCTTCACACATATGGCTCTATAAAATATATGACGAGCCATGTCATGTCTGTTTTTGAAAAGAATTATCGTTGGAAGGTCTTGTGATACAAAGCACAAATCAGGTTAAAAGTTGGTGATATTTGTTGAAATTTAAAAGTTTGCGATACTAAATGCAACCACCTGCAAATTTAGTTATATTTACTGCAATGTCCCCCCTTCATGAATAGCCATAGTTTGCCCCCATTGCTGAATTGATCTTATTATCATAAGGAGATAGGTTGGCATGGGCTTTTATCCAGAGTCCTCACCTAGTTCTTCATTGCACCTACATCTGTATGGAGAACTCTCAGAAATTCGCTAGCAAAAATTGATATGTTCTTTACCATTTGTGCTTGTCGATTTTCAATACAACCAACCATTTATCCGTGGTCTATTGAATCAGGCCGCGGATAGACTGTTGAATCAGGCCAGGAGGCACTTTATTGGGGATCCTGTCTAGACACAGTCACACAAGGTATAGTAGTATTACATTCGCCTTAATTTCAGCGGTTAGAGTCCAAAGCGCGTTGTTGTCATCTGATTACATGGAGTATATAGCGTAAATCAAACGAAGTTATGCTTTAAACCTCATCGTCGTTTCCCTTGATGAATAATAAAGGTGATGAAAGTTCCTGCATCCATATGTAACATCTCCTAGAAGTTGGTTAATGGTTATAGTGTTGTTTTTGTACTCTCTTATACCCTATTTGATATTGAACTCGATGATCCATTTTCAAGTTACAATTATTTCTCTTTTCGTATTTTCCAGACGAAATTTATTTTACTATACTTTCATGGACTGATACATCTAGAGCATGAGAGTGGTTAAATGACAATTGTTGAGACATTTTCATCTCGTTCGAGTTACTCGGCTCAGCTAACATGCTAAAATGAAACTTATACTCCCACACACATTACACATATATGGTGGTGGGCGTGGTTCAAAAGATGAATTGAGCTTTCTAAGGCATCATTTGTCTTTACCAACCAAATCCTTGCACTAATGAAATGATCTCTTTCTCAATCTAATCATATTAATTAGCATTAACATAAACTTTGGACATACGTTGATATGTTATCTATCACACATTCAAATCATTTTAATCTCCAAGTATGTTAATATAATAATATTAATCACGAGGTGTTACGGTGAAATTGGCCCATTACAATTAAAAATGAATTTCCTTGATTAGAAAAAAATAATTAGAAATATAATATAATAATAATAAAGTTTTGGCATATTACACGTCTATAAAAGACCGGTTGGGCATCGCATTGAAAGTGATTTTGGGGGTACGTGGCCTATTTTAAGCAGTAAACAATGACCTGACAAAACACCTCATAATTATATCCAAAATAATAATAAGCACTTTAGAGTTGATTCACAATCTTCTTTTTATTTTTTTATTAAAGAAAAAATCTTATTTTAATCTTTAATTAGATATATTTTCTAGGCCCCTACCTGCCTACACTTCACCAAAAATCCTCTTTTTCTATTGAGAATTGCACATTTGCATCCACTTTTCCCATATTTAGTAAATGATTAATCATATGGAAGATAAATAATTTCTCAATGCATAAAAAAATAAGGCTAAGATTTTTAAATGGTAAAGCTGTGAGCTTTTTCTGATAAATTTTATAATTCATGGAAAAATTCAATCAAATTAATGTATTTTGAAATCAAAGATTTGTCATTATCAAGTGTAAAGTTCTCTTCTTCAATCTTCACAAATCACTATGACCTACCCTTCCCTCATATAGGCATCTTTAGTTGCACTGTCTTGAATTTAGACCTTAACATAGACTAGTTCCAATAGAATTTTACACATTTTAGATTCATATACGAACTAGTAACAAACTAAAGTTAATATAAATCAAGACTTTATAAAATTCTGTTTTTTAATGATATAATTAAGAATCCCAATTTCAAAACTATTTTCTATAAAAAAAAATGTTCAAAAACTAATTGAAATTTTGACCGAGTATAGATTAGAAAAATCAATTTCGGTTGACTAAATCTTTTGGCGTTTTTGTCAAAGCGGCGTGTGGCTCTACTTTCGGCGTTTTTAGGAGGCCTTCTGTTTGGTTGGGGGCATAAAGTCTGGAGTCGGATTAGCTGGGCCCGTAGTGGTGCTTTCAGGGCGACTCCGTATTCGAAAAGGGGTTTCATTGGAGTTTCGCCTGCCCACAGGAGACAGATTCTTGTTGTACCGCTGGTCGGGAGTGGTTCTTCTTAGATCGCTATTGTTGTAGAGAATTTTTTTCTGCTTGTTTCATAGTGCCGTTTTCTATTTTCATTGTATGTTTGGCGGTTTTCACTTGCGGATTCATCGGCCTCTCGAGAATCAGGTCTGATCTCGAATTCTTACTTTATCCAAAAAAAAAAAAAAAAAAAAAAAAGATGCCACCCAAATACAGACTATACAGTCTACATCAGTACCCAACCAACCAAACTGTTTCCCAAACTAACTTCCCAAAGGAGAAAGCCCTGGCTGGAAGGCCAGAAATTCCCCATCCCATTTTTAGGTCAGTTCTTCCTGTTGCAGACCTTATAATTCAGTGAGAGACTCTCAGATTTTTGCCATTTGCTCCTTTCTGTTGTCTGGGTTTTTCATTCTGAATAGTTTCATCTTCAACAGTGAAAACTATTTGAGCTCAATTTTTGTATAGAACTCATTTTCTTTTCTTCTTCCTACACTTCTTGAAACCCAAATAGGTTTTTATGCCAATCCTGAATGCTTCTTCTGCATCCCTCTCTCCCTCTCTCTTTTTTGACCTTTTCCCAGCATCCAGGAATGGGTAACATTGCCTCTTAATCATAAAGCTTCAGCCTTTAACCCCCAAATCACATGGAATTGCACACACAGATTTAATTTTGGCCCTTCCACTTCCTTATCCATGAAAGCTTTCATGTTTACAACTACTTTGATTCAATTCACTATGACCTGTGTCTGATTTTGCTGCTTCTGTTAGGGCTGAGTTCAGAGAGAAAAAAGATATGAACTTGAAAGGTAAAGTAAAGCAGGAAATTGATGGAAGCTCTTACAGTGGCTCATACCCTGATGAGGCCTCATTGATGTTTCATCCTCAGCCATTAGAGGCTCTTCATGAAGCTGGTCCACCTCCATTCCTGACCAAGACTTATGACCTGGTTGATGATCCCTCCACAGATCCTGTGATTTCTTGGAGTAGAGGAAACAACAGCTTTATTGTTTGGGATCCTCAGAAGTTCTCCTTCAATCTTCTTCCCAGATTTTTCAAGCACAACAACTTCTCCAGCTTTGTGAGACAGCTTAACACTTATGTAAGTATCACATAAGTTTTTTGTGTTATCAATTTTTTGATTGATTTTTTTTGATTTTATATGTACACAACATGTTTGATAAATGTCCTAAAAGAAAGAGAGGAAAAAAAACTAAAAAAGGGTGTGTTTTGGGAGAGGTACCCTGTCACTCCCAGTGCTCTGAGCCGGATATACTGATTACTGAGTTTGTTGGCGAATTGAGTCTGATAATTGATCATGTACAAGATATGTATGGAATTTGAAATTTGGGAAATTAATGATATATGCAGGGATTTAGGAAAGTTGATCCAGATAGATGGGAGTTTGCAAATGAGCTGTTTCTGAGGGGGCAAAAGCATCTGTTGAAGAACATCAGGAGGAGAAAGACAAGTTCTAATCCCCAAACATCACAATCCACCACAGATGTTTGTGTTGAAGTGGGCAGGTTTGGGCTAGATGTTGAAATAGATCGGCTAAGGCGCGACAAACAGGTGCTAGTGGGTGAGCTGGTGAAGCTGAGGCAGCAGCAACAGACCACCAAATCTTACCTCCAATCAATAGAGAAAAAGCTGAGAGGGACTGAGCTGAAGCAGAAGCAGATGATGAGCTTCTTGGCGAAAGCGATCCAAAATCCCGATTTCTTACACAAGCTTGTGCTGCACAAGGGTAAGGATGAAGAGCTTGAAGATGCAATTGCTAGGAAGAGGAGGAGGCCTATTGATCAATGCCAGAGTGATGTAGGAATCGAACCCTTCCAAAGCGCGGAAGCTGCAGCCATGTACATTCACAGTGAAGCTGCCGATTTTGGGGCCATTCCACTGACAGATGAGCTCAATGAGGATGAATTCGGAAGAGGGAGGGTGCTCGACGAGGGGTTTTGGGAAGGGTTCTTGACCGATAAGCATGAAGAACACATTGCTTTGTTGGGTGATTTAGGGGATGAAGAGGAGGATATGGATGATGTGGTTTACACTCTAAGCCATGATTTAGGTTCTAGCCCACCGATCTAATGGCGTGCATTCGCCATTTTAGTCATTCGTATCAACACATTATGATCTTACAAGTTGTTATCTTACTAGGCCTTATCGATTGTTGTATCGATCAGGAGTTGATCATGTTCGCCAAACACGCCTTAACGGTTCCGACTATTCGTATGCTTATGTTCATGGCATGGTCATGACTCATGATTCTTGTTCTAGCTACTCATCAAAAATTTCAAGTCTTCCTGTTCAAGTTTGATGCCATTGTTGTAAAGGGGAAGGTTAGGCGTTCTTGGTTTGTGTAGTTCCATTTTCCACTTCAGAGTTCCATTTTCCATAAGTAGTTGGAAGTTGGAACTACTCAATTTGTGCCAAATTTCTTACAAAGCCAAATAAATCAGAAATGCAAATTAAGATTTAGAATTTTAAATGTTTTGCAATTTGATATATATTTTTTTGGTTAGATATCAAACGGTACGTCGTCGAGTAAATCGAGAGGTCGAAACAATGAAAGACTAATAGATTGTGATTAAAACAAGACACAATGAGGCAAAGGACAAATAGATTTTTTTAGTTACATTTGTGTTTCCGGAAGAAAATAATACTCCGTATAGTTTCACCTGATTTAAAAATTAAAAACTCAATTTTAAACTAGTTTATACTCATAAATTAACCTCCTTTGTCAATTTAGCCGACATACAAAAAAGGACAAAGAATCAGTACTGTCAGTTTGACAACTAAGATAAGTTCTGATATAAAATGAGTTTCCAATTACATACACATATTTTATTCTGCAGGTTACAACAACATACATAGCAGCAACCATTACATCTATATATTAAATTGTATGTCGGTCAATTAGTCACTAAACATTGCTCATCATAAGCCCCCTCTTTCAAAAGCATACAATTTAATAAAAACCCATAAATGTTAATGTTACATCAGAATAAACTATTCAATAAAACAACAATAACTCAGTATATTTTGCGATAAGGTAGGGTCTGGAAGTTAAGATGTATGTATTCTCACTCCGATTTTTTGATGATGTTATTTATGTTTTTTTTTAATAATCAATTCGTTGGAGATTGTAAAAAAATGGATGGTTACCCACTTCGCGAGGAAATAGAAGAGTAGAGAGGATAGTATGGAGAGCATGGTGTGATGCAGATGCTATATTCATAATGTTTGTGAGGTAAAAATGGAAAGAAACAAAGAAAGGGAGAGTAGAGTAGATAGGGTTTTGCACGTGATAGACAAGGTAGTGTGGGTTGCAATCTGCAAAAGACATAATCTATTACTATTAGCCAACACTTGCCAAGTGTTGTTGCCTGGTTCCTCCTTATAGATCCATTTGTGTAATGTATTGTTTTCTTTTTGTAAAGGGCACTCCATGTATAATGTATTCAAACATATGCATAATTAGGTATTTTTTAGGTTATGTTGGGAACTTGAGATTTGGTTTACTTTATTACATTTATTAGTGCTAACTACTAGCTAGTAGAAGGAAAAAGTTGTTCTATTTCTAATAGCCCATCACATTTAATTTTATATTTATCATGATATGAATTAATGAAAATGACTCATGTTACAAATAAAAAAAATCATGGTATCCAAGAAAAACCATTTTAGATTTTAGATGGTATAACACAAGCACACTAATAAATGACCAAACAAAGCATCCTTAGTTTTTTTTTTGAATCATTAAGGATGGATGTGTTGTAAAGATTATTGAGGATATTGAAGTAGTTGAAGGTGGGTTTAATGAATAAAGCTATAAAATCCATGTTCTCGACATTCGCATTGCATCCTCGAGTCTTCTTCAACTTTTGCACTTGACAGTCTGAGTGATGCCATGATCATTTGTGTCGGTTATTTTATGTGGTGTTTTGTGGTTCCTATTTTGCTGTCATGACTGTTTGGTCCCTCTGTCATTTGTTACATTTACTAGTTTGTGAATGTCATGAGGTGTTTTGCTAACATACTAGGTACAGTATGATAGATGGTTTTTTGTAATTTCGATTTTAGTTGGCAATTCAAGGGGTGGTTCCTTCAATTTATCCTTTTAGAATTCATCAATGTGGCCCAGTAACGGCCCACACCACACGCCATTTAATGGGCCGACGGCCCAGACCGTTTTGTTAGCCTATTTGGTAGTGGTGCAACAATATATTCTCTGTTTTTTTTATACATAAAAATAACTCAGGATTAAGTATGGAGTCAAATTGTTGATCTATAAACATTCTTCATAGACCGTGGAAATATTATGGGGTCCAAAATAAGATATTTGTGTATTTTATACTCCGCAAATTAACAGATTTTTTTTATAAATAATTTTGGATCATGAAGTCAAGCTGGATCTAATTGTAGGATTTTTTTTTTTAAAAAAAAGTGGGGATTCCTACTTGATATACTTTATGGTTGACTTGCCTGAACGTGTAAATCTGCCAACTAGCTTACAAAAGTCCATTTTGTATATGCAAGTTACACTTTATTTTTTGGGTGCAATTAATCCAAATTTAGGTCATTTAGCAATGACATATAAACCAAGAGAAAAGCTGGAAAAACAAAACAAAAAAAACAAATCAGATAGGTAAAGAAGGGGCATTTGGTAGTCTAATCTATTTTTTTTTTTTTGGTTAAAGTCTAATCTTAATTCTTAAGCACATTGTCTAAGTTTTCTTCCTTTTTATATTTGACCATACATTCATCACCTATTGTCTTTATTTAGAACTAAACTATTTAAACACATAGTTTAAGAAAAATCAACATTTAAAAATCCTAAATGGCAAAGTAATTTATTTATAAAAAAAATGTAGAAAAGTTGTACTTTGATAGGCTCATCTCAATTATATTATCTCGATTATGTGGGCAAAAAAAGTAACGATATATAAGCGGAATTATTCTCTTTACCTTAAACTTTTACTCCATCCGTTCAGTTTTATTCGCTTACTAAACTATATAAGGTATTAATTTTTTAAATTAATTTTTGTAATAATCTTATATTTTTTAGTAATAAGTATAAAATTATGAAAAAAATAAATATTTTATATAGTTTTTCATCACCTTACAAAATTGTGGGATCGTTTTTTTTCTCTTTATAGCATAAATAGTAAAAAAACAATTAAAAGTGAATGAATGGAGTATATTAGAGTATATATATTAAGAAATCATATTTGAAAACATCTTTCAATTTTAGCCATTTTTTTATTACTATCGAAAATCTTTATAATTTAATGTTGTAATCTATTAATTCTAAAGTACAGTAAAAAGATCAAAATTAATTAAATGATAATGAGAATTTGTTCATGAAATTAAATCACCACGAAGTAGTATTAATCAAGTGCCTATTGCTTAAAGTGGGAACCCACCCCTCTCTCTTATAACAGGACTTCACCTACAACATTGACGTTGAAAAAGCGTTCACCGACGGAATCCCTAATCTCAAAATCCCAAATTCCACACCCACATTTAATTCTCCCTCCTAATTATTCCAGATCTCACTCGCTCGCCAATCGCAATGCCATCGCTCCTATGAATTTGTGAGTTGGCTAGCTCAGATTTCGAATTTCCTCATTGATTTGGTACGGAGAGCGGATATTTGATCCACCACCGTTTCATCGATGGGTGCTGCGCCTTCGACGCCACGCCATGGCGAATCCCGACCGCAGGAGACGGCCGAGTACCTGATCGGGACCTTTGTCGGCGAGAAGTCCTTTCCTCTCGCATCTGAGTTTTGGCAGAAGCTTCTCGAGCTTCCTTTCAGCCTTGATTGGTCCACCGACCGTGTTCGTCAAGCTTGCGAGGCTTTAGGTTTGTCAATTTTCTTTTTTCTGCATTTCGGTTTATCTGTGTATAGTGCTTGCTTCCTTTGTGTTTATCGTGGAAAGTGTATTTATGCGTAAGTTGTGGATGGCCTTATCGGATCATATCTTAGTATGATTTTAGCTCGATTGTGTGCAAGTGTTGCTTCGTCTGTTAGTGAATTGACTCCGATTCGAATCCAGTGCTGATGATTATTGTGTGTGCTCGAATTTGGCGTTTAACGTGTGTCGTTGCTCAAATCACAGAGGGAATGATACGCCGTTTTTTGTACATCGGCTTGATGATGAACTAGGTAGCGGCTAGTTTGTATTGTCTTGCACTAATCTCAGTGGAAGTGAGAAGATTTAAATATGAACCGTTTGGTTAATCCTTTTTTTTTTTCTTTTTCTTTTGGTAGAACCGTTTGGTATAATCTGACATCAAGTGAACTGTAACTTTTCTTGCTCTGCAGTGCTTTATTTCATTTACAGCAAATTATTGTTTCCAATTTAGAAATGAACGAAGGGTAAAGTTTCATATGAAAGTTTCCAAATTAGAAGGGATTATACGAACTGCCAAAATTGTTATGCGCTGTATAAAAGTCCAAATCTTTGATACCATATATATTTTCTATTGTTTCAAATTTGTGTTTTCTGATTGCTTTCATCAGTGTCTCTTGAAAGGCGTGTAGTAATTTCTACTATCACAGTTTTATAATTGTTATGCACTGTAGGTACATAGAACACTAATTTTTTTTCCCTTATTCAACATTTTGGTCAAAAATGGCTTGATTTTTTCCCATTTTGAGAGGCATTTCTGTGTATTGAGTGTCCGGTTTCTTATTTCTCTGATCTATTCATTTACAGCACAGAACAACGGTTATTCAAGGCACCTTGCAAAGATACTGATTCACTTGGCATTATGCTTACAAGAATGTATTTCTGCTCCTGATGCCCGATCCATCACTTATACCAAGGCTGTTAATGCAACCTACTTGTCTTCTATATTTTTAAAATACATGATTGAAAATAGCAGAACTGAAAGCTGTGAAGAATTGTACCTTTCACTGGATGAAAATGAAGACATACCGAGTGGTTTTTTGAAAGGTAGTAAGGCATATCTCAAAGCTACATTTCTGCTTTTCAATGTGTAGGCTATCCATGATTCTACTCTGCATTCCAGCTTGATCTCTGGTATCATGATATAACACTGTAAAATTGGAAATGGAACTGGTGATATAAAAGGTCATAAGTAGTTGTACTCTTACTTCCCTGAAATTGGACATATATCTTCATTAGGTTGGTCTCAAGCTATATTATTCGAATTTAAGGCAAAAATGTGCTATAATAAGAGGTAAGATGTTTTTGAGTCTTTAGCAAGTTTAACTAAGGAATTGTCTTCCCTGCATGAAAGACTAGTTTGATATGTGGGAGCATTTTGTCCATTTAGGTGGAAGAAGCAAGAAATTTACATTTACTGATTTACATATGTTATTATTGAGAAATCAAGGGGTATACATAAATCAAGTGCTATCAAGCAACACAATATATCAAGCAACACAATTTACTTTTTTTAATAATTCTTTTTGTACCAGATTACCAGTGAGACAGATTCCGGCTTTAACGTTAACCTTTTATTAACATGGAACATATTGCATCTAACTGGCCTGGATTTCGTTCCTATCCATTTACGTCAAATTATTTTGGGACATTCTGTCGAGCGGCACTTATGTTTTAAAAGTTTTTCTTGTGGCTTTTCCCGTGTCTTTAGTGTGGGAGTTCTATAGTTTCGTTTACATCATTTGTCTAGCTAAGCTGTTTGATTTTTCTTTCTCATATTCAGGTCAGGTTGTTGGTAATTTTGTCATGAAAAGCATATTAAGCTTTATAAGCACCATAGATGTAAGGTATGTGAGCTATCATCCAAAATGTCTCACTTTCCTAAAGTTTTATATTTACCAGTCACCTGATTGTGCTCCTGATCTGATGCAAGTCCGACCACATATCTCCTCCACTATGAACTGCTCAACTTGATGATCATTGCCATGTCAAGTCAGCTTCTCTCTGGGCCATCACCAGGACCTAGAGATTTTCACCCCTTCATAGATGCTGCAATGATTCAGGTGATGAGGGAAAAAAAAATTTGTTCTCTTTATTTAATCAAAATTATTTTCCGTGATTCTCATTATTCTCAGCTTTTTCACTAGTGTTTTCCATTCCTTTTACTCTCAGGATGCATCTTTGGTTGCTCTTGTGGTTCATAGGCTGCTATTCAATTACGTTTCCCGGCATCGTAATTCCTTTAATAATGCATCTTTCTCTATGTTTTCTGAGGGAAGTCAACCTGGTGTTCTGAAAAGATTTGGTTCTGCAGCTGGTAAGAATTTATTTTGTCTTTCATATAAATTGTTTCTATGGAGTTTGTATGTTGTTGAAAGACGTTAAGACACCAACTAGAGAAGACTCTTCTTTCCCATCAAAGTGACTTCTCAAACTTTGGTTCTATGAAATTCTTACATTAAAGTAATTGATTTCCAGAAATTTGCTTTTGGTATGATTATGATATGCTTGCCTTTAACCTGCAGCAAGTGTCGTGCTACTGCCACTTAACTTATTTGTTGGCTCAGTTGGGGATACTTCTAGAAGAAGCCTCTTGGCAGATGCTAGTCTCCATTTGCTTCTTATACTCGTACATTACAGAAAATGTATTATCAGCGACGATTCTACAGATCGAAGTGATAACAGTGCATCTTCAGATCTTCTACTCAAGGAGAATACATATTTTTCTGAAAATCCTTATTGCCAAGCTCTAGAAAGTGCAAAGGATATTGAATGTATGTTCTTAACTCTTGGCACTTTCGGATATAAATGCATAATGTTGATGGCTAATTTAGTTGTGCCTTGCAGTTGATCGTGTAGACATTGAGGGAAATGCTCACAGTGGTCCACTTGTGAGGTTGTCGTTTGCTTCTCTCTTTGACACACTGGCCATGTGAGTATAGTTTCATTAATTTCACTATGAATGATCAAATAATAGTTGTTTGCAGATGTACTTATTGCTTTGGTTAGTGGAATGTTATAACCTGGCTATTATTGGCTGGTTGGTGCTATAGAGGTTTTATGCCTCTTATTTGGATAATGTGAGGGCTACTAATTTCAGTGCAATTATCTCTTTATGCAACCGTTTTGAACCATTAATTATCTTCTTACCCAGGAAAAGTTGGATAATATCAAAATTTCTGCGAATTTTATGAATGCTTGCCTTTCTTCAGGTACTTAGCTGACGAATCTGCAACATTGCTCCTTTACTCATTGGTGCATGGGAATGCTGACTTTCTGGAGTATGTTTTGGTCAGAACTGATATAGATACACTGGTATGCATCAGGTCTGGCGATATTATTGAGAAGGTCTAACAATTTTGGTCTCAAAAAAAAAAATCAAGTGTGCCCCCTTCTCCCTCCCTAGGAAAAAGAAAAGAAAAGCAAAACAGCCAACCCCCAAAGTAACCAAGTTTTGTAGATAGCTCAGGAGAGATATTTAACCTTGCAATCCCCCATCTAATCTCAAACAAAAACTTCACTCTGTGGATCAGCTTTTAATACTTGACTTATGCTGCTTACTGATGGTTGTGTAGATCAGTTCCTTCAACCTTATTTTCATGTTTTCCTTCAGCATATACTAATCTACACCTGCCACTCTATCTGAATGATGAACTACAGTTGATGCCCATCTTGGAGACATTATACAATGCTCAGAGGAAGACATCTAACCAGATCTACATGTTATTAATTATTCTCCTTATTCTCAGTCAGGACTCTGCTTTCAATGCAAGTATCCACAAGCTGGTAAGCATGCATCTGTTTGCAATTATTAGTTTCATTGAAGATATGTACTCTCACAGACATGCGTACATGAACAGCATTGTAATACTTTGATTCATTTTCCATTTATCAGGTGATCCCAAATGTTCCATGGTACCAAGAAAGACGTCTCCATTATACATCTCTTGGTTCCTTGGTGGTCATAGTTTTAGTAAGGACGGTGAAATATAACCTCAGCAAGCTGCGGGTATGAATTAAATTAAATGGTTATATTGCTTTCGGAGTTTGTTCCTGCAAATACATCACCTGATGATAAAAAAAAAAAATAGCAACCATGCTCTTGTTGCATCTTCTGTTGCTAATGTCGTGACTGAGAATTCTTATTCGTTAACATTATATGATATCTCATCTTCTCACTTGCATATGGACGACAATGGAGAATGCTTGACTGTTGTACTGTTTTATGCAGGATGTGTATCTTCACACAAACTGCTTGGCTGCATTGGCAAACATGGCCCCTCATGTTCACCGCTTGAGTGCTTATGCATCACAAAGATTAGTTAGCCTTTTTGACATGTTATCACGCAAGTATGTCAAACTCTCTTTTTTACATTAAAAAGAGTGTTGACTAAATTAATAGTTGATAAAAGGAGAAATTGATCTTAATTTTACTGATGTGGAATAAAACCTAGGTACACAAAATTAGCTGAGCAACAAAATGATATAAAGCAGATTGATAAAGGGAGTTCCATTGATGGAGAAGGCATTCCAGAAGATACGGTACTTGCCATACTTTCAGATTAAATGTTTCCAATGTTTTTTTTTCTCCAAAGCATTGTGTTCACTTCTTCTTTATTGTGGCTTGCTCATTATATGTTTTTATCATGTTTTTCTGCAGTCAATGGAGTTGCATATATATACTGATTTCTTGAGAATCGTCCTTGAAATAATAAATGCAATTCTGACATATGCACTGCCGCGTAATCCTGAGGTATCATTTACTTAAATTTCTTAACAGCCTTATACGAAGCAACATTGCACCTTGTAAAGATTCTTGCTCTGATACCTTTTTTGCCTTGGCAGGTTGTATACGCAATAATGCATAGGCAGGAGGTCTTTCAGCCATTCAAGAGCCACCCAAGATTCCATGAGCTGCTGGAAAACATATTTACTGTAAGTGGAAAAACTCCATCAAATATTCATAATTCCTTCAAGGGCAATACTTGATACAATAACAAAAATTGTGTTTGTAATTGCTTCACCTATAACTGAGGTGATTAGTAAAAGTAAGTTCCTCTTCTGGTTTGAGTATTTACCCAACAGAAAAATCTGTGATTATTGCTTGCTTTTGATCATAAAATAAAAACATGCAAAGGAATTTGAATCAGGCAGCTTCTATTGACCTAGCATTCCGATTGCTATCTTTTCAATTGTTTTAGGTACTAGACTTTTTCAACAGTCGCATGGATGCTCAAGAAAAGGATGGGGAGTGGTCAGTTGAGAAAGTTCTTGAAGTGATTAACCTGAATTGTAGATCTTGGCGTGGAGAAGGCATGAAGGTAAACAGCTGAATTCCCTAGAGAATACCTATGATTGAATGTTTTCTTGTTATCATGACATTTTCTTTCCTTTTCTAATTGTTGGCAGATGTTTACTCAATTGAAGTTCACGTATGAACAAGAAAGCCATCCTGAAGAGTTTTTCATTCCTTATGTGTGGCAGCTCACTATGTCCAACTGGTATTACCTTGATCCACTCTGATTTATTCTTAAACCTGCTTCATAAAGCCAACTAGGCCTTGTAAACAACAGCAGCTGTTAAAGAGCGGGATTTCCTGGTTGAGAGTTGCACAAATTCATCCCAAAGACTTTCAAACCCAACCTCCTTAGGATCTCCTTGCGGATTGTGGCTTGTTTTGCTTTCCACAATAACACAACAGTACGCCCATTGGGATGGGAAGCGCTTGACCCCCCCTCCCTTATGATCTTCGCCTTGCTCAAGGCCTGCTAGACCTTACAAACAAGCCGTTCACTTTTCAGATTTCTGATGTGGAATTTGGGTGGTACATGGTTCATCATCAGTGCTCTTGCAAACTTTTCATGTTACATATGTGTACTTATCTTTTCGCATAATTTCTCTGCAGTGGGCTTTCGTTTGATCCCAGCAAAATAAACTTGTTTCCAGTTGAACTCGTCCAAGAAGTAAGCGTTTAATCACTGATCTCCTTTCGATTCACATTAGTTCGATTTATCCTTTGTCAATCTCATTCCTCTTTCATATTTTCTATCCAAAGCAGAGCAGCTATGCTGGATCAGAACCTAAAAAGCAAATGGTAGAGATGAGTGCAGATGAAGAGCAGCTTGATCCATAAGACGTGGAGCCTGTGAAACTCGGATAACTCACCATGGTGTCTATGTAAATATATATAGTAGCAAGTTTGGAAGACAAATGTAATTCTTCTAATTCTTTCCTGTCTATATGAACTGTTTCTCATATGTTATCATAAGGTGATAAGTGATTGTGATAAACAAGAACGAACATCCAAAATAATAGAGTTAGATCATAGCCATAGATAATCTTGTATATCACAGTCATTTGATTCGAAAACCCGAGTGTCTACTTGCAGCTATTGTAGCCTTGCAGGGCATCATATAGGTTATATGAAGTTAGGTTTTTCGGTGACTTGAATATAACTGTCCCTTTCTTCTCATTCCATTGCAACAAAATTTAGCATGTTTCTTTACAAGCAGCTTATATGTATGAAGCTAGGACACACTACAACTTGTTTGAAGTACCCATGACCTACACAAGAGCACCACCCTTGACAAATTCAGTGAAGGCCAAGGCAACAAGGCCCAGCATAGCCAGCCTACCATTCCACAGCTCGGCATTCGAGTTCATCAGCCCCTCTGTCTTCGACTCGACAGTCACCCCCTTGAAGAGCGGGATCAATGACGCAAACGAGAACAACAAGCTAGTCCCGATGAACCACTGCAATCCACCATCCGATATCTGGACGAACAAGTCGGATCCTTTGGACAGCTCCATTGCCATCGCTGCTGCAAAGCCTATCATGGCCAGACGGCCATTGATCCTCTCCGGTGCTGGCCCACTGAAGGCGAACACATCACTGAACTTTGTGCTTGCCTGTCCATTGAATGCATCATCTTTAGCACAGGTGAAGTTCATACTATACAATACAAAGTTTTCACATATCGGATCCTCGGTTAGTTGTTACGTACCTTCGGCTTAGGGGGCGGGCTAATAGGCGTCGGTGAAGGGATGCTAGCTTGTGGCTTCACCTCCTGAGGCTGAGGAACAACATTCTCCTTATCCTGCAAATAATCCATGGAAACATATAAAACATAAACTAACTAACTATATATATATATATGTGTTATCAATGATACTAGATCTGCATCTATATATATATATACCTCAGAGGTGCAAAACACTTGGAAGCCAGGCCTCTTATTATGCACTCGGGGTACGAACCCGTAAACCACATGGTTCGACACCCTCGAGTGTCCGGTCAAGCGACCGAGAACCGGCTTAGTCAAGAGAGATTGGGAGGTAATAGTCATAGCCATTGCAAGTTTGCAAGTGGATGGAGATAAGATGGTCTTGAGCTTAGATCTGTTAGCTTTGCAAACACAAGCTGTTGCTGATGCTTAATGGGAGAGGGTAAGTGGGAGCATTTATAGTGGAATAGGTCAAGTGATAGAATGGATATTTTGGGTTCCACGTATCAGAAAAGCAAATGGGTTCACGTGGGTTTACATGTAAACACAAATTGAAAGTGCAAAAGAAAGATATATGGGGTGTAACGTTGGACTTGGTATCAACCACTCACATAAAATGGGGTCACTTTGTGAGGCCAAGATGTTGTCTTAGGTTTTGATTGGTTTGCTGAAGTAATTTCTTGTGCTTTTGGGGTGCTTTCTGGGGCCTTCGTTTGTGGAGGAGTCACCATCATCATCATCATCATCATTCATCACCTAGTTTGATTTGGAAGTTTGTGGCATGGGCATAGACTGAACCGTTCAATTCCAATTAAAGAAAGTGCTTCATCAAACATGAGTAATTTTTACATTGATATGTAGAATATTTAGCAAGGGTTTAAAAGTATCTCCAAAATGAATGAATAACAAGTGAGTTTTTTTAAAAATTCAGGGAGGTAGAAATCCTACTCGATAACATCATTTTGGATGAGATTACGGAGACCTAAATCATTTATAACATCCTGTCCCGAGCAGAGTGACAAATGTGCAACCTTATCCGCCACTCTGTTACACGGGGTACGTGAAGGAACAATTCTACTTCTCCTGGGCAAACTAATTTCCCTTTTAAGTGGTTTATTATTATTAGTGAGTTCGCTTCTATATGGAGTTTTTTTAATTTATACGCAATTGTTTTGCTGCTATCATGCTGGCGCCCGAGTCTCAGCCATAAGAGGGATTTGGGGTCCAATCCTTTCAAACCCAATTTGGATTGACTGCACATTCCAGTTGCGGATGATGAAACCACTAGAGTCTAGAACTATCCAATTTGAATTATACTTTTCTCTAGGGGTGGGCATAAATTCCGCAAATTCCGGTCCCGGTGGGATTTCGAAAAAAAATAGTAAATCTCGTCCCGGTCCCGTCTCGCAAAAATTATGCTGGACGGGACGCGGGACGATCCGTCTCAATCCTGCAAATTCCGTTCCGTCCCGCATATATATAAATATTAATATTAATATATATATATTGTAATACTATATATAAAATATATTATGTTATACAGTATATTATATATTATTATAATATATATATAGTATATATATATAGTGTATATATATATTTGATTACATAAATACATGTACAATCTATCTATATACATATACTAAAACCGATGCATTGTGCCTGCGTGTCGGCGTGTGAGTGAATCTGCCTACGTGGCGGCGCGTGAGTGCGTCTCGCAAAGCTTTCTCCCTTCAAAAAGGAAATCTAATAAAAATAATTATTTTATTTTATCATTAACACATATAATTAGATAGACGGAATCTCTTATAAAAGAGTAAATATTATATAAGGAAAAAACGATATCAATATAATTAAACGCAGACTACGCAGTAGTAGTAATAATAAAACTAATTAATAAAACTAATTTTCATAGTCATACTTACCAAAAATATTAATAGATAAATATGTAATATTTGATAGGTGCTATTTTATTTATATTTACATTATTTTTTGGTGGAAATAATTATTTATATAAAAATCAATCCTTTAATAATTGTTATTTTATGTCTATCTATATTATTTTTTGAGGCCAAAATAAATAATTAAAATATTATATAGCCATATATGTAGCCACAATCCATCCGTATATAGATATTTTAGTAAACTAATGTAATAAATATATACTACATATTTAATAAAAAAAGAATATTAAAATATTTTTAAAAATCAACTATCTAATTAAATTACATGAGATTTAATTAACCATAGATTAGAAAAAAAAAACTTTTACGTAGTAGTTAGTACCTTATAAATGTGAATTTAATTTATATTTTGAGAGAATCTAATTAAAAGATATTTAGATTATATATAACCTGTCGAACTAATTTTATTTATATTATTTTTTAAATGAAAAAATAATTTATATTTATATTAACGTATTCTCCGTACACGGGACGGGGTCTATGCTAGTTACAGTATATACAGGTACACATTGTAATATACTACGTAATATATACACTGTACAAATATATACACTGTAATACAAAGTGTATACTTTGTCCAACTTAGTAATTACTAGCAAATTGATTAGCGTAAATAACATAACTATATTCTATAAGAATTTTTTTTAATAATGTTTTTTATTTGAGGGATAGGGCCTGTCCCGTGAGGGACAAGGCCCGTGCGGAATTGAAAAAAAAGTACTGAATCCCGTCCCGGTCCTGTCCCGCAAAAATTACGCAGGACGGGACGCGGGACGACCCCATCCCGTCCCGCGCCCACCCCTACTTTTCTCCCTTTTAGTCTTTTTTTTTTTTTTTTAAGTGATAGTTTGTAAAATTAGTAATGTATTTACCAAAGGATTCGAAGAGTGTTATATATAAGGGCGAAAACCACTTCTTTTAATTAAGACATTGAAACCCTAATTTTTTTTTTATATCTCAAAACTTATATAGTACTAGGGTGGCAGACCCGTGCTACGCACGGGACATGGTTTATATCAAGTCGGATTGAATTGAGTCTATAAATAGGTGAAAGAAATAAAATATGAGCTTTAAAGTATTTATAATCATAAATGATGGAAAAAAAACTCACCTAACGATAAGTCACGCTAACGAAATATGAAAGCACATAATATCTTATAGTATACAGTATTGCCACCATCAATATAGAACAAATGATATAATTCATTGGATATCTTTGTAGCAACCCATTTAGCTTGGAGTTCATCCAATCCCATGTTGATTTTCCATAATAAAATATGTGTCATCAGTCAACACTTACGTATGTGATTTCAAGCTTTCAAATTAGCCAACAAACCCATGAAATAAAAACACAAATATAAACAATTACCTAGTATAGTTGCACCATAATGTTGAACTTTAGCTATTGGGTAGTCTTTCTATCCAAAATATTTCATGGAAAAAAAAATGTTGCATTTTAGCCAAAACAAAAGAGAGGTAGAAAAATGGTTGAATCTCTTACTCTAATCCACAAATAGAGTATTGAACATGAATATATAGGAGCCTAGAAAAAAAAAACATTCGGATTGGATGGAAAGCATTGTAAACAAACATGTAGGAAATTTATATATATATATGTCTTTGTTCTTTATCTCCTCTCCACCGGTGCGTCTTTATATATCAATCCTTGCTTCACCTGCCACAAAGAGAATATGAATTTATCAAATTCGTTATCGAGTTGATGTATTCAAATTAGATTTAAATAATAACTTACCTCTTTGGATGAAAGAATCGCTTAATCCATGTACCACCACCACCACATGGACAAACCTATAGTGTGTAGTGGTCTTTCGGGGTCGAGCTTCGAAACCACCACCACCGCATGTAGCGTGCATTGCCATATCCGTACTCTTTGACCATTCTCATCTTCACCTCCGACCTATAATGACCCTCATTCTTTCACCCAGGAGGAAGAGGTCTTCTCCACTCATCCATTTATATTAATAATTATGGAGATTCATTTAGTAATGAATATATATCCATTAAAAATAAAAATGACATTTAAAATGGTCTATTGATGAAACCGTTAAAACCCATTGTGATTCTTCATTAAATGTTTTGTAACTTCTAAGTATTTGAATCGTCTCTCATTACAAATTAAGTTTCAATTTATATTTAAAGATTAAATTAAATTAAAGCTAATATATTTTAAAAAGAATAATTAATTTTGAACGATTAATATATTGATTTTAGATTAGGTAGTTTGGTACAAATGTGTTATATATTCTGCTAATTAATTAATTAATTAATATAGTGATTATATTCCCATATAAAGTAATAAAATCATGCATGGAATGTAGATCTGTTGATAAAAATGGATTTATATTAGTAAATCTACAGAAATTGGTCTTTGATCGAGAACATGCATGGAAATTAATTATCTAATAATTAATGAGATGACGGTTACATCTATATCTAAATAAATTAAGTAATGCAATCAGGCTAAATGTAAGTCAGTAAGGGATCGATAAAGTGGTGAATGGATAATCACCTCTAATTTAATTTAATTTAATTATATGGATACAATAATAATAATTTAGAAATTAAAAGACACAAATCAATTGATTGTAGGAAAAAAAAAAAGAGTAGATTTATGGATACGCATTTATGAATAGATATATATTCCATGAAATGAGTAAAAAAAAATAGGTTATGATAAATTTGGATTAATTTTTTTTATTTGGTGTGGAATATTTTTAAAATGCTTCATAGAATACAATGAAATTCCGATGAGAAAATAAACTATGGTAAAAAAAAAGATAAAGTTAAATTAGGTTTTTATTGTATATGACGTAAAGTATATACATTTATGAAATTAAGACATATTTGGTAAAAATTTATGAGTAAGTTTGAGAAGGTGGAAGGTCTTCACACTAAATTGAAATTAATATTTTGATTTAATAAATTTTTTCAAACCTGATATTTTGTTGGTCTCTTGGTATTTCCTTTAATTAGATGTTTTGGAAAACGTACGTACAAAAGGCTACAATACCACATAATAAAATGTAATAAATTGAAAATCACAAATAATAAATTATTATTTATGATCAGTTTTAATATATAATCCATATAATATGATGCATTTTTTAAAAAATTTAACATGTGTTCTTATATATATGTATACTCCATATAGTTTTAATATATGCTCCATATATATAAAGTTGACGTGAGAAGCAAGAAAAAAAGTAAATTTAATATTTAAACATGGTATAATGATACTTCGTAGCTCCCTTAATTCAAAAACTTCATTTTATAGTGTAGATTTTTAAAATAAATAATGTCATTTTAGACATTTTGGTATTGATTTTACCTAATTTGAATTGGTAATTTTTAGTAAATTGTTAGTTGTGATGTTTTGATAAAGTAAAACAAATAATGTGTGTGTTTTTTTAAAAGGCTTATAATTAAAATATACCAAAAGTCTAAATGATAAAATAAATAAAGTTAAAATAATATAACCATGAAAAAAATAAAATAAAAGATGTAAATGTTAAGGTTATGAAGAGGTTATTGTTATTATATATAAATGACCATGAAAAAATATTATTATTGTTATTATATATAAATTAATTAGATTAGATTGTCATTGAGTAGAATAATGACAAAGTAAGAAAATAAAATAAAAGATGTAGTTGTTGAGGCTTGAACCTTGGACGAAGGGATTCTCATCAACAACTACTACCATTGGGCTAAAGAAATTATATTGATCCAAATTGAGCATATAAGAAAAAATAGCAAAATTTTTATGGAGTTAATAATGGCAATAAATTGCCTATGAACACAACTTTTAAGGTTTACTAGGTAGCATGCCCGTGCGTACGCACGGGACAGAGGGGTTTAAAATGTATATGGTTACCATATCAATACATAAGCTGAATGATATGTTGGGATATCAAACTCAATCAGATTCAATTTTGGTGAAGCGCACATGTTAATAGTAACAAAATTTTTTTTAAGAAATAAACTCAAGTAACATAAAGTTTGAAGATAAGGAAAAAAACTAATTGTTCTATGTGACATAGCTTATGGAAAGTAGAAGACTCATTTTGTCGTTGATCCTCCACCGGCCTGGTGGTCCGAACAACACATGATCGCCATATCTCTTCATATAGATGATGAATCCTCTCAGAAACCCCTATCAAACTTAAAGCATACTTCAAAATTCAATATAAAATAAATAATCTAAATCATAAAGCTTTATTTGATTGTGGGGATATGGTATATATTCAAGTAGAAGAACCAGGTTGGAGTGTTACCAAGAGCGATTTGAAGTCGTTGAATGTTGAGACTTGAGAGATACGCGCGCTTTGTGCCATTAGAACAAACTTAGAAACCCCGAAGAAAGGAGAACAATCATGTAAGAGTGCTACGAGATCGAGATGAAATGAAAATTGATAAAAACAATAGCTATAAACATGGTAAAGAATGCTTACAACGTCTGATTCTGTTAAGATGCCAAACGTGATGCTAGTCAAAACATCAGTAGGCACTTGTGCCTCCTGGATTGTTTCATTGATAATCGCTCGATCAATGGCTTTATCCATATTGCTGTGTCACTACAATTCAAGAGTCAAACCTATCAAGTAATCCAAATTAAGCATTAAATAGAGTTATCAAAGTGATTTTATTATGCAAATACAACATAAAACATTCCATGATTTTTTTTATTCTATATAAATCTGTAAAGAAGCAAGATCAGGCCTTGAAACTTGAATATATGCCTACTAAATTGAAGAGGTACTAACTGAATTTAATATTTTAAAAGCAAAATCTCACTTAAATTTCCCAACTTGAATATGAGAATAAGATAATAAACAATGAGAGTAAGAAAGAACTTATGGTCTTCACTCTTCAGACTTATACACAAAAGAATGCAGATAAAACAAAAACAGAAAAGAGAACAAACAGTTTAGAATGGGAAAGAAGTCCAACCTTTGTCACTCATTCCATAATCAGCAGTAAAGACATATGCAGTACACTTATCCTTAAAGTGGCCTTCAATTAAATGATAAACTCTTTTTGCTATTTGGTCGACAACCTTCACATTATTAAGATAGATGTCAGAGAAGGGACGATGAACATGTCCATTTGAACCACAACCTAGAAGATGCAGAACACGATAAGTTTATCTTCTTGCTGAAACAAGTTGTGCAGTTCAGGCTCTTCCTTGGACCTATTTATAAGACTCTAAAATTGATCAAAGGACCATTCATCCAAATAGGACACATCTGTAGCAACGTACACCATTGAAATGAGCAACCACTATATGGAAATATTTATGCCTATTCCAAAAATCTAAAGACAACTGCAAATAAATGTCTACAAATAAGGTAACAAACTAATGATAATCTCAGTCTTGCCAATGCATATGCAGTGAGCGAATAATAATTTGTGTCAAAGAAGCTCTGAAATACAAAAAAGATGCAACAATTAAATACGTCATATATTACTGAACATCATGTGGTGCACTTGGTTACTTGAAAGGTACCATATGACTATATGAGATCCCACTATGGATCAACAGTGTAAGTGAAAATTTCTGTTCAAAAGTTGATGAATTTAGTACCTTAGGCGGTGCCACTGTGCCATCAGATACTCTTCAGGTAAAAACAATTCTAGCTTGAAGACGCCTCCTGGATAGAGGATCAAGATATTGAATCACAAATCACTAAATCAGAAGCTCCAATAGAGATTGACCTTCATAAGCAGATTGAGAAGGTTGATCCGAGAATCATGACATTGAAGTAGCGCATATTTTCTTCGCGAGAAGAAGCACTGATTCCAGGAGCTACACGATTCCACACAGTAGGAAAAATGATGAAATCAAGTCCATCAACAACTCAAAAAGAAAACATCTGTAACTAATTTTCGAATGAAGATGTGAATTGAAATGAAGAAAGAGGAAGAAACCTGGCTTGCTCAGAAGCCTCTGCGTTTCATGTTCAGATTAGAGAATAAATCAATTAGGGATTGGCAGATCAAATTTTATAAACCAGGGTCGTTGCTCGAGCATTCCCGCAACAGTAACATGCAAATGCAAATCCAACCATGGCCCAGTTTATATACATATTCTTCTATAGCTAGATAATTAGTTGCGAATGTTATGCTTCCTAGGGAACAAAACATGTGTAAATTTGGATTTCAAATTTGGACAACATAATAGAAAGAAAACAATCTTATTCAGCATAAGAAGACACAAAGAATTTTATTCAGCACCACACATGGCTAATTTATATCAACACCATAAGAAGACGCAAAGAATTAGGAAAGAAAACAATCTTATTCAGCATGGATCTTAAAATGAGTTTTGGTAAAACCGACAAAGAGAAACAAAAAAGGGGAAAATAAGAAAAGAATTGTCATTTGTTGCTCGTGGCAGAAGATTCAGCTTAATCAAACAAAAGCATAAATTTTGGTCCTGAAACAGATTCAATCTCTGTCACCATTTGCAAACAAACATGCAAGCCTTGCACATGCACTGCAAGGCAAACCAGCATATAAAGTCACACAAAAACAAAACATAGCAAAATAAACCTGGGCTGCTAGCCAAATTGAGAAAGTACAAAAGACAATACACTCATGAAAACACAAAATAAACAAACCTTGCAACTGTAAAGACAAACAAACCTGCTAACGAAATATATTGAAATTTAATCTAAATACTTCGGATGTAGATAAACTGACAGAACAGAAATTTAATCAAAATCTTACTATAGATTAGAGAGATCGAGAGCTATTGAGTATTGAAAAAGAGGAGAGCGACCTCCTACCTCCACAATGTTTAGAGAGAGCAACCAACATCTTTCGGCCCTTCATTATAACCGGCGATTTCGAGAGATGAAGGTCAGACTGCAAGGACAACAAAGAGGATTAGTTCGATTTCAATTTCAGAGAGAGAGTAGCCGAACTTAATTCAAATAGACTGCGAGAGATGTGACTCAAACCTCCAAATATTGAGAGACTTCTGGAAATCGCAAGTCTGAGGGCTTCAAAGAATCAGAATTGGTCTAATTGTCAGAGTTTCAAGAGGCAGATCGAGATTATCGGCAATTGGAGAGCACAAACCCTGAAACCCCAAATCCATCTTTCAAACCTCAAGTCTCAAACCCTAATCTAACAAATCCATTTCAATTTCTCAAATCAATTTGACATTTCAACAAAATCAATTCAATAACGTGTATTAACATTCATCAATCTCGAATGAATTGAAGTATTGACAAAAGATCATACCTAAAATAAAAGAAACCTACAATAACCCCGTCAGCTATATACTCGACTGTAACAGACATACCGCCATTGAACGATCGAAAGAAGTCAGAGCTTAAACCTGCGATGAAAACAAATAAGCACTAACATTGAGCATCAGTTTTCCCCAAGGAAGCAGCCACAGTATTCCAGAGCTCAGTTAGCAGAATAGACAAATGAATTGAGACCACCGAACCGAAATCGTTCGGAAACTCGAACCAGATCGTGGGGCGAGAAGAAAGCAAAGACGAACGGGAAGAACAGAGATGTCAGGAGAGGGAGAAGATCGACTTATAGAGAGCAAGCTAACGATGAGGGTCTCCGTCTCTCACTCTCTGTGGTTTCCGCTTGAGAGAGATGATCAGAAGAGATGGCAGTAGCGGCGTCGGCGCAGGAACACAGCAGCCCTCGCCCGGAGTAACCCTCGCGCTTCGCCAGTCGCCCTGCTCTGTTGGTCTCGACAGTTCTGCTTCTCTCGCTCATGAATCTGAAAAACCTACATATGGAGAACCCTGTATGTACGAAGGAGGTAGAAACCATCGGTCATGAAACGGCTTGAATGTAAACGCCTAATTTTGAATGCTGGATTGACATTAAAGGACTATACAGTACACAAATAACGGAGGATGACAACATTATACATTAAATGTCTAATTTGTTAATTTGTGTGGCAAATTAAAAATATAATGGTGTATTTATGGTGGGGGCTGAACACAACTTTTACTAGATATATTATAGATATAAAGTTATAGATAGAGATTAAAACCCGAGTCGATTTTTGGACTTTTGAAAACCTTCTCCATGATTTTCGCAATGGTTTAAATTTCTCACTAGCTTTCTGTCCCTGATGAGGTGCCTCAGTGGTGTGGAGCAAGGGCAGTTAGAACTAAAAGGTTATGATCGAGATCGATCCGATCACGTGTTCGGGTTTAATTACCACCAGATGGTGGGTTTCATCGTCATTAAAAAAAAAATCTCACTTTCTAAAGCAAAGTTATATATAAATGTCCGTTTCTTCTCATTTCATTGCAACAAAATTTAGCATGTTTTCTTTACAAGCAGCATTTATATATGAAGCTATAGGACAAACTCTAAAACATTTATCCACAAAGTCACAACCTACACAAGAGCACCTCCCTTGACAAATTCAGTGAAGGCCAAGGCAACCAGGCCCAGCATAGCCAGCCTCCCATTCCACAGCTCTGCATCCGAGTTCATCAACCCCTCTTTTTTCGACTCGACACTCACTCCCTTAAACAGCGGGATCAACGACGCAAACGAGAGCACCAAGCTAGTCCCAATGAACCACTGCAATCCACCATCCGAGATTTGGACGAATAAGTCGGATCCTTTCGACAGCTCCACTGCCATCGCTGCTGCGAAGCCTATCATGGCTAGACGCCCATTGATCCTCTCCGGTGCTGGCCCGCTGAAGGCGAACACATCACTGAACTTTGTGCTTGCCTGTCCATTGAACACATCAATCATTTTTAGCACACATAGTATAGATTTTTTTTTCTTTTTTTTGCTTTTTTCTTTAGTGGTTTTGATTTTTTTTGTTGGTTGTAGCAAAGACCATCTCATCGATGCAGTCGTGATTATTCAAACTTTTGATATGAAACTTATTTTTTATCACTTCACATCTCAACACAACACAGTTATGTACGTTGTTATGTACCTTTGGCTTACGGGGCGGGCTAATAGGTGTGGGTGAAGGGATGGTAGATTGTGGCTTCACCTCCTGAGGTTGAGGAACAACATTCTCCTTATCCTGCAATCCATGGAAACATATCACACGTAAACTATATTAGTCAACAACCTCAGAACCCCACATTAAAAAAAAAAACCCATATTTATTTATGCATTTAATGTATATATAACATATGTTATCAATGATACTAGAGTTGCAGCTATATACCTCAGAAGTGCAAAACACTTGGAAGGCAGGCCTCTTATGCACCCGGGGCACAAACCCAAAAACCACATGGTTCGGCGCACTCGAGTGGGCGGTGTAACGACCGAGAACGGGCTTAGCCAAGAGAGATTGGGATGAGGTAATAGTCATAGCCATTGCAAGGAAAAGGGGATGAGATGATGTTGGTGTGTAGTTTTAGCTTTGCAAATAAAAGCTGATGGATGATTATATGATGCTTAATGAGAGGGGGTAAGTGGGAGTTTATATAGTGGAATTAGAGGTATATTGGAATGGATATTTTGGGTTCCACGTATCACAAAAGGAAATGGGTTCACGTGGGCTTACATGTAAACACAAATTGCAAAGTGTAAGGGTTGGGTGTAGCGTTATGAGCCACTCACATAGATGGGGTTAATTACTTGTGCTTTTGGGGCTTTGTCTCGTTGAGAAGTCACCATCATCACTGATTCACTGAGTTTGATTTGGAGGTTTGTGGCAAGTGTGATGCATTGGACCGTTGAAATCAAAGAGAGTACTTCAATCAAAGAGGAGTACTTTGTAAAGTTTGTACCAATTGACATGTGTAGAAGTTTCTACCTACTTACCTAACTTGATTTTCTTTCTTTAGTCACTCAATTATGCTCAATTTAATGGTGTACTACCCCCTCTTGACCTAATTGTCGTAAGGAAAGATAATGATTAACCTTTCGGTCCTTTCTGATTAATTTTTAAGTTATCATTGATCAATATTCTAGCCATTATCTTTTGTCTCTAATCTTTTCTAAACTCAAAAAAAAAATGATGATTATAAAAATTTTACACATAAAATTTGATTTCTTTTATTTCTATTCCCTCCTACTTAAACAAGCAAGGCCTTTGTTTATTTTATTTTGTTATTGTCTGTATAAAATAATGAGTATAACCACAGTAATAGAAATTAAGTTTTGTGCACAATACATGAAATTTCAACCACATTATCAGATTTTATTCATTATCAGAATCTATGGCAAGACATCAGTTTGGAGTGAAGATCTCCTGAACCTCCAAATACACCCTTGCCCTTGCCCTTGCCCCTTGGTCTTGGGTGTGACACAAAAATAATAAGGCTAAATATTCATGTTAAAAAAAATTCAAAAATTATATTTATGTTATAAATAACCAATCATATATATATTTATATAATTTTCTCATGAAAAAACATATTTTAAAAAATATTAAAATTATATTATCATCAAATAATCATCTTTTTAATTTTAATATTTTTTCAATATGTTTTTTCATATGAAAATTATATAAATATATATGATTATTTATTTATAACATAAATATAATTTTTAACATTTTTTTACTATAAATATATACCATAACTATTTTTGTATCATACCCAAGGGTGTATTTTAGGGTGTAAGAGATCTAAACTGAAGTAAATACTTGATAGTTGATAGAGTGGTTAGAGCTGGTGGAGTACAGGAAGATGATAAGTTATTTGTAAAATATATCTATAATATATATATATATATATTAAAAGTTGTGTTCAGCCCCCACCATAAATGCTATAATTGTGTTCTCGGTTATCCAATTTATGATATTCTCGGTTATCCGTTTAACCGGTTATTCGTTTAATAGAATAACTTGATTTACTTTTTTCTTCCTGAATGAATCCTGGCATTCAAATCAAGCGTTACATTGAAGTCAATTACCGAGCCGTTCACAAAATTAATACGGAGTTTCACTTCCTGTGTAAATGAGGGCCACTGTTGTGCAAAATGACCGTTCACTTCCTAATTAGGGCAACGAGCGGTTACAAATTTACATCCAAGTCCACCACTTCCCCTTGCAGTTCCCACTTTAAGGAGGAGAGATCGAGAGGAGGAAGGTGGAGGTGCGTGAGACCTCCTCGCGCCGGATCACCTAAGCCAAGGTATCCCCTCGAGACCTCATCGTCTGTCTCTATCACTTTCAGTTTCCTCCTCCTCCTCCTTCTCTCTCTCGATTATCATTTCCTATTTCTATCTCCGAAACGGTAAAATTCAAGCGCCTTTAGTTCTCTAATCAAATACTTGATATCATTATATGAATTGGATTTGAGGATTTCGGGTCTGTTTGGATTCCCTTTTCATTATGTTTATAATTAATTTGGATGTATTAAATAGAAAAGTTAATTATAATCATAATTGGTTTCTACAGTATTTGATGAATTAATCTTTCGCAGTCTCCGTTTTCTGCTTCAAGCCTCCCCCTTACCTCCATAGGAGCTCTCATATTTGAGCTTCAAAGATCCCACACCCTGCAAACCCCCAACCAATCTTGCCACCGTAGCTTGCCAAATCCCCATCGACTACATCGCTCTCCCCCTCCCGTTCCCAACCAATCTCGCATCGTTCGCCTTCCTCTCTAGCCTCACAATCTGGAATGCAAACCCGACTGGCCCAATTCCAAACAAAATCGATCGAATCGTCTCCCTCAGAGCCATTGATTTGAGCTCAAACTCCTTCTCCGACCCATTCCCACCCTCAATTGAAAGCCTAAAAAAAAACCCAAATCCGAACCCTAACATCCAACCAACACACCGGGAAAGCCCCACTGATCTCAACAATTGCGAAGCCCTCAAAAACCTCCTCATCTTCGACAAAAAACTTGCTGATCCTCTGCCTCTCGAACTCGGTCGAATTCCGATCCTCAAGATCCCTAGAGTAGGGGCGACAAGGACATCAATGACGACATCCCAATTCAATACGACGACCACAATGGAAGCGGGAGAAGGTTGTTGGCGCCGATGAGCCTTCTTCAAGCCCAATCTGCGTTCACCGGAGTCAGGCCCTTGGTCTCTCGAATGGCACCGTTCAAAGTGTCCCTCTCTCTCTCTCCCTTACAGTTTTCTCTTTCTCCAAGTGTGAAGGATGATTATAATTTAATTTATAAAGTTGCCATCCAAACGCTACTTATTTGATAAATTAATTATAAACTAAAACTATGTATTATAATTAAAATACAAAAGGAATCCAAACAGACCCTTCAACCATTAATTGAGAAATTTTGGGTTTCATGATGGGATTTGGGGATTTTGCACATATATGTTGTTTTTTTAATCGATTTGATATCATTGAAATTGAAACATTTATGTTCTTCCTTCTTTACAGGTCTCAATTTCCCTTGAGCATTGGATTTTTTTCTTTCTTTTTTATCGATTTGGGGATTTTGCGCATATGCATTTTTGGTTTCCGTTCTAACTGCTTGGCTTCAATGTGCCAATGGAGTATTATTTTGTTAAAGTGCATTATTCAATACATTGACCCCCCTGCAGTTGTAATTATGGTTTTCAACTATTTGAACTGCAGATGTTCTTGAGATGAGTTCAGAACAAACAGAAGAACAAGGCAGAAGTTAGATATTCGGTGAAATCGCACATACTAACAACAAAGATGGGGCTTCACTAGATGTTGCAAAGGTTGTGCTTCAGTGAGACTACTGTGAGAGCCAACAAAACAGAACTAGAAAACACTGTTTCAATGGCTGATAACTCTTTCGAAATTGATCCAGCCTTAACAAGCACCTCCATTGACACATTTACAAGAATATCCCTCCAGAGAGTGAATCTGGATATCAAGGTCTGCACACTCTCTAATCTCTATGCATTTGCTTTTTTGGCCATGTATTAATAACATGTTTACCTGTTTTTGTGTTGACAGACATACATCAGACATCATCTCCCAATTTCTCTGGTACTGTTCAATCTTTAATTTAATGATTTCGCTGGTTATAGAATAGAGTCATTGTGATGCTTGGTTGTGCGTTTGAGATACTTGGTTTCAGAATAGATTCATTGAAGGGATAATTAGTGTTATTGTTTCTACCTGCCTACTCTGATATGTTGACGTTTCTTTCTTTGCTTTTAAAAACATTGAAACCGTGGTTATAGAAGAAGGGAATTTACAAAATCATACATCTTATGTTGAAAGAGATGTCCTTTTGGGGCAAAAAGGTTGTAACCCCTATTTTGACAAGTGTAAGATCAAGAAAAATATAACAGTTTAAAAACAAGAGGATGAAGGCCTCTAACCAAATGACCTCTTGGATTGAGATGCCAAATCAATCGAGCTACAAAGATGGATGTGTTGAGATTTTATTTTACTGTATGTAGAACGGTTTCAAATGTGATTTGGAGAATATGCAAAAGGAATACTAGGTCTCGTAGAAATTTAATGCTTTATTTCTCTGCAGTGGATGCCGATTACAGAGTTTGCAACCCAACATATAGTTGAGAGACACATGACGCTTTCAAGCTAATATTATACAAACAGGTGCCCGCTACGTCTTTACTGAACGGGAAAATGAGCTGCCTTTGTGTAAATCCAATTGAGTTACATTTTTCAGGCTGCTCACATCAGTCTTGAAGTATAGTGTCGTGCCATCTTGCACTCATTACATGCTCTGTGGCAGTGCAATTCTCACCTAAATTCCTGTTGGCATTATTTGGTTGTGCAATTAGTTCCCATTGTTTGTCTAATTGTTGTTCTTACTCGAAAGGTAACGTAAACTATCTTATCATCCATCTGAGCATTTTTTCCGAATAGTTTTGCAATATAGCATTGAAAATGATGGCAGCGATTATTTATAATTTTATTGTTCATCCTTTATCTGGATGTTTTGATCGAAAAATAATTCGAGGTATTGGGGTTATGTTCTCTGACATGACAAATTATCGAATCCAAGGGAATTTGGTATGGTCGGCAACTGAGGTTTGTGCTCCTTATTTTAGTTATTCAATTGATTTTGTTGAAATGTTAAATTAATTTGGGAAATTGAAATGGGTTTGTTAATGTTATAGAAATCGGACCTGTTTCGGCGGTGGTTTCGATTCAACCTCCGATGTATTGAAGTTGGTGAATGATGCCGGACAAGTTAGAGTTGTGGCGCTGGTAGGAGAAGGTGGTACCAGTCCTCTTAAAGGAGCGCCATGGCAAGAAGTCATGCTTCACACTGTAAGTGACGAGCTTAGATATGAAATTTCAAGCGGAATTAATGTTTCGGAAAATAATTTGCGAAACGGGGTTTCTGTAAATTGTTTGATTTCTTTTCCAATTCAACATTGGGAATATTTGGAGGTGGTGGTTTTTCAGTTTTGAAATTTTGGAATATGTTTTGCTCTGTCATCTTCTCTCTCATTTTGATGATGAATTTGATCCTGGGCAACACTCACCGTCTGTTTACAGGCGAAGAGGCTAAAATGGATAGATGAGGGGTTTTGAGATGTTGGTATTCACAGGCAATGTCTGCGTCTCAGTCGGCGAAGAAGTTGAACATCTAGAAAAGGAGCTTCAATCTACAGATATTCTAATTGCTATTGCTGTTACTAATCAAGAATCGGTGAGGTGGATTCAGAAGCACAGTGGAAATATCCCAAAAATTATCAGTTTTCTCCCTTCTCTTGCTGGCTTGATGAACAAATTGGGCGGATCAAGTGTAACGGTAAGAAATGAAGGCAACGAGAGTTAGATTTGGAATATGAATTTGGGGTGTTTGTGTTCTCCTATTGGCGATAATCTCTGCTTCTATGGAACCTATCCGCCGGGATGATCTGGACCATGTTTGATGTGCGGATCGGTGGAGCTGTTGAAGGGTCCTGCAATTTGGCGTTATTAGTGGTGAAAATTAAATGGTGTAAGCAATGGTGATGAGAACTGTTGTGGTTGCTGTCATACGTTAGGGTGATTTGGCTTTGTCCTGTTCTTATTTTGAGGATGCTGTCGGTTGATACTTGATATATTAGCTTGAAGGGGCGAGTTCCTGGCTGCTGAATCTCCTATGATTAGGGATGGCAATTTCACCCGCACCCGACCCGAACCCGAATCACCCGACCCGAAAAAGTGGGTGAAAACCCGAAAAAAAAGCGGGTGGAAAGTGGATGTGGGTGAAGTGGATATGGGTGGTGGGTCGGGTGGGGTGAAGTTTTTCTCCACCCGCACCCGATCCACCACCCGACCCATCACCCACCACCCGACCCGATCCATATAAAAAATATATATTTTATATAAAAATATTATATATATATATATATATATATATATATTGTGTATAAATATAATTATACACAATATTATATACTATACATATAAACACCATTACATATATAATACAGTGTGTGTACACCGACCAAAAAAAAAAAAAGTATATTGCACTGCATTAGTATACATAGTAATATACAATATGTATATATCTATACAAAGTATAATATATGTATAGATAAATATATAATACTTACAGAAAGTGTAAATTATATAATATAATATATATTATATTATATTATATATATGCGGGACGGGACGAGATTTGCGAGATAAGAAATCTTCGTCCCGCGTTCCGTCCCGCATAATTTTTGCGTGACGGGATGGGGACATGATTCATTTTTTTTTTCAAATCCCACCGGGATCGGGACGGGACCGGGATTTGCGGGATTTGTGCCCACCCCTAAGCTTACCTATAGTGGTCTAGTGGTTGATGTTCATCCAAGGCGATTCGCATTCAAGTCGGACTACTTATTTTCCTTATGTTTTAGACTTATGATATGTGTTTAAGACTTGTGGCGTGTGTTGTTTAAGACTTATTGTATGTTTTTAAGACTTATTTAAGACTTAAATGTGTAAGATTGTCATATTTTATATACTGTTTTTTGTTCCAAATTGATTTGAATTCAATTACATGCATTTAGGGAAAATCACCCACATTTCACCCATATTTCACCCAATCACCCGATGGATATGGGTGAAGTGGATATGGGTGGGGTGATGGGTGGGGAAATGGGTCACCCATGGTGGGTCGGGTGAAATGGGGGTCCATCCACCCACCACCCGACCCATTGCCATCCCTACCTATGATTTGAAGCCGGACTGAGAGGTTTATTTTTGTTTACTGTTATAAGTATGAATGTGGTGAAAAGGGCCTATTTGTTGGGCCAGATATTAGGGAGCTGATGGAATTTGGATGGGTCGGTATTAAGAGAGTAGAGTGAATATTGGGGTGGCTTAAAATCTGGGTTATTTTTGAATTGGCCATCCCATTACAATATCTCCTTCAAGAGTTCGGGCCTTGATTTATAATTGCATATAAATACTTATGTGGTTATTTGCTTTTATAAATCGGGACTGTCAAGTTTCTTAGGTGGCTATATTAATGGGATGGGTTAGGATTGTGGGCAAGACAGTAGTTGAGAGACACTTGCGTAGTGTTCGGTAGATAGATGATAATATAGATTAATAAATTATTAGGTTTTATTTTCCACAAACCTCTAATGTTATACTCTGTATATAATATTTTCATTTTTCTATCATTACCTAAATCTTCTATGTATATATTAAATAATTATGTGTCGTAAAAAGTCACAAGTTTATGAATAGTTTACCTCTAATCATTAATTTTATTTTATAAATATCTATCTCATAAATATCATAGTCTTAAATCCATTAATTTTTTTAGTTTTTTTCCCCACAAACACAATAGAGAGAAGTTTTATAGCTTTTCTTCTCATCATAAAAAGCAAGTTACAATTAAGCAATAAAGTAGAGAAATTTTTAAAATAAACCAGTTAAATGGTATTAATGTGTATTCTTATATCAATATAAATAAAAATTAATGTGAAACCACATGAGTGTTAAAAGTTTGATTATCTTTAATATTAATTAAAAAAGTAATATGTAAATTAAATTACATTTAACGAGTCGATTATATCCACTAAAACATTTGTTGGTTGAAGCCCTTGCGCTCCACTCTGGTCTATTTACGGTCTGACGCCAACCAAACTCTTATACTGTATAAACAAAGTAGATAAATGGACAAACAACTAAAATATGTCCCGTGCATCACACGGGCATGCTTACTAGTATATTAAATTAAACCGTTCACAAGGTGGAAGGCGACTCTCTCATTGTAATAAATCACCTAAAAACTATGGGGACTTGTCCGTGGGAAATCGAACTAATGATGGCCTATGTACAGGGCCGGACCTGAGTTTTTGATGGTCTGAGGAGAAATTTGAAATTTGGCCCCCCACTACTATATAGTATGTATATACATAAGCTATGGTAGAATAAATGGTTTTAAAAATAGTTTTCTAATATCAAAACCATTTAAATGAAAGTTAAAATTTAAAAAAAATCAACTAGACCTCGTCTAACCAATTGAGGGTTGTCAAAAAAAAAAAATCAAACGTACAAAAAAACACAGGAATTTAAATATAAAAAAATCAACGAAAGTAAAAACTATTCGGGTAAAAGTTAAATAAAAAAAATCAAACGCAAATTACTAGGGCGAAATTTTTTTAAAATAAATTCAAACACAAAAAAAATCAACGAAAGGAAAGTTAAATAAAAAAAATCAAACGCAGGAAAAATAAACAAAAACGTAGAAAAAAACACAGGAATGTAAATGAAATTTTTTAAAAATAAATTCAAACACAAAAAATCAAGGAAAGGAAAGTTATGACGTACAAAAAAAAACACAGGGATGTAGATGAAATTTTTTAAAAATAAATTCAAACAAAAAAAAATCAACGAAAGAAAAGTTAAATTAAAAAAAATCAAACGCATGAAAAATAAAGGAAGGGGAGTTTCAATCCCTAGACCTCATGGTTAGATAAGAAACTTACCCACTTCCTTCACCAACTGGGTTACTATTATTTCATGTAATAATAGGGATCATTTAATACTAATATAACAAAAACAAATTTTATGGGCCCCTATATAAATTGGGCTTGATGCGACGGCCTGTTGGGCCTTGTCTCAGGTCCTGCCCTATTAATGGCCGATATCAAAACCATGGTGTCGGCGTGTCACGTATGGCGGTATGGGAGAAGTATCCTTCTCCCATATACCCCGCACAGGCAACGCTGTGGCTGATAAGGTTGCACACCTTAACTACGTTATCAGTGGTTCCGACTTCCTAACCAACTCAGGTCTCGTTGACCTCATCCAAAAGAATGCCCTCGGGTAGGTTATATCCACCCGAATTCTTACCTTTTCAAAAAAAAAAAAAAATAGCTCTAGCCGATAAGTAATTGATACAAACTAGTTAAAAAGATAATAGAAAAAGAATACATTAGTTAATATAAAAAGAACCTCTAAATTTTGTGAGATTAATTATAACTATTGAAAATCCAATTTCAACTACACTAAATAATGATTTTAATTACGAAGCAACATATAAGTTCAAAATGACCTCACATTTCCTCTAATATAATAATGAATTTAAATCTTATTAATTAAATCAACCACCATTTTGCCTAAATAGTAACAAGTGATTTTCCTCCCATATTGGTAAACATGAATCTAATCCTACCAAATGTCACACCCAAATTAATCCACACAGATTTACCTCACATTTATGTGTGATTTTCATGACATTTCTATTTTTAAAAGGTCATGAAAATCAATATTTATAGGGAAGTAAATCACAAAACCTCCTTCAAAAATAAAACATTCTTCCAAATAATTATCCTTCTACCTAAACCGGATTCGCGGAGAATTAATTCCGCCCACCCGGCTACGACGTGTACCGACCAATAAGATTCTGCCACGTGTTAAACAACGTAGCTGAAACGACGTCGTAGCTTTGATAAACCGTTCCCCTAAGTTGTATAACTTGTTTGACAAAATATAAAAGAAAAAGAAAACCCGTGTTTAAAATAATAATAATAAAAAAAAATCAGTCGTGAAAGGTCAAAGTTTTCATTGAGAAATCAATGGAGGTCAGAGGTGAAAGGAAGCCATGGCGGCAAATCTGTGTGCTTCTGGGGCTGCTCTTGTGCTGCTGCTCCGTTCGGGAGAGTTTGGCTCTCTCTTTACCCGTCAACAATGTCGAATGCGTGTATGAGTACGTGCTTTATGAGGGAGATATCATCTCCGGGAACTTCGTTGTTGTTGATCACGATATCTACTGGACATCTGATCATGGAGGCATGGATTTCACAGTAAGTTACTTCCTTTTCAATTTTAATTTTTTTTTTTTAATTCGAGACGATTTTTTTGCTTGTTATTGAATTGGGGAACTTTTTGGTTCTAGAGGAGTTTGAACAAATTGATTTGGATGTATGACTAAACCTGTGTTTGAAATTCTATTGGATTTGTAATTGACGTTGAAGATTCCCTGCGGAGGGATTGATAGCATATGAATTCTGGTTTTGATTGTTTTGCTAATTCCAATTTCTCTTGATTTCTGCACAATTTGCAATTCATTGAAAAGTTTGAAGCTTTGAGGTAGTTGTATACTCAATAAAGGCCATATCCTGAAGTTTTATGAATTCCTCAATAATAGTCTTGGTCCTAAAATGAACTTTAGGAGTTTTGAAGGATTTGGATTGCATGATCTATATGAGATTGTACTTCAGAATATAAGAAATCAGGCACTCTCTTATAATAATTTTGTTGATTGAGAAAATGGATAAACTTTTGATCCTCTTCTCCTAAGAATGTATGATTTGATTGGACAGTGTAGATATCCACATCTGGCAACACTTCATGAACCTCATGGCTGATTGCATTTGCGTAGGAACCCTTTGTTTCTAAATCACAAGTCAGATTTCCCAACTTCAATCAAGCTGGCCGCGCTTTCAAATGCGCATCACTGCTGCAGATTGACTGCTACCATCGTGAATTCTTTATATGCATTCATGTCTTAAACCTCGTGCACCTACAACAAATAGCGAATATGTATGGTTTTATGTTGCATTTTTATAATCATGGACTCATGGCTGTCACGTAAAGGAATTGTTTGTGAATCGAACGAGGCTTTCAGGTCTTAGAATTGGCTACACTGCCTGTTGTATCCCACCTTGTTTTACAGTCAGCTATCACGCAGTTCTGCTACAACTTGTCATTATCTTGCATAAAAAAAAAATACCAGCATGTTACTTTTTGAATGTTGATTTGGGAGCATAATCACATCACTAACTCGAAGCTGATTTATTATTAGTTACTAGATATTTTAACAGCTGTTGAGATCACATAACAATGACAAAAGCTTTCAGGATTACATTGAACTCTCAAACTCTTGTATTTCTGGTGCAGGTGACATCCCCAGATGGTAATGTTGTGCACACTTTGAAAGGTTCATATGGGGACAAGTTCGAATTGAAGGCTCCTCGGAGTGGAATGTATAAGTTCTGTTTCCACAATCCATCCGCTGCCCCAGATACTGTCTCCTTCCATATTCATGTTGGCCATGTTCCCACTGAGCACGATCTTGCCAAAGATGGTTAGTTAGCAACTTAAGATTACCAAAAAAACATATGCTCCCTGTCATAGTTCCTTGATTGAAGCAATTACCGTGTTAGATGAGTAATCAATGTTGATCATACCTGAACCCTGTGTTCATTACTTTGAATTGCAGAACATTTGGACCCAATCAATGTTAAGATTGCACAGCTCAGAGAAGCATTGGAGTCTGTAAGTGGAGAACAGAAGTATTTGAAGGCACGTGATGCACGGCATCGTCATAGTAAGTTCTGCCTTCTTTGTGTTACTTTGAAGCTATTCATGTTAACTGGTAGTCACTGTTTATGGTTGGAAAACAATATGCTATTCTTGGATTTCGTATGGTTCTAGGTTAGACATACTATTTTGTAAAATGCTGGATTATCTTCAAGATTAAGCTGAAACCATGTCCTTATAAAGTTATAATTATTGCCCTAATGTTTGATCTTCTGTAGCTGATAATATGAATGAAGCTTGCTTTGTTTGTTGCCTTACAATTTAACCAAATTCTTGTTACCGGCTGCAGCGAACGAGAGCACGAGAAAGAGGCTCGTAGTGTACACAGTGCTAGAATATATGCTGCTGTTGGTTGCAAGTGGAGTTCAGGTGCTAATCATCCACCGGCTATTTAGCAAGTCAGTAGGATACAACCGGGTTTAAGTAGTCTCTAATGACCTTGTAATTAATTCCTTGTAGATTATCCAACTCCGTTTTTTTGCCCTTGGGTGTTTTTGTACTTTAGAACTTTGAGATATGAATTCATACAAACTAGATTTAGTTGATGCAATGAGAAACATTCATTATGATCCTGTGCTTCAAGTTCTTTAGCCTTTCATTTTTTCTTCTGAAAATTACAATTTGCGCTTAAATTTTATTTGTGGCAGAGTGAGGTCATGTAGAACTTAGATGATGACTTGGTGCAGGTTAATGATATAATCCAAAATTTTAATATGCCCATAATTTTTAATATGCCGACAAGTTCTTCGAATATTCTCAATTGCAAGTTGCAAAGTCCACTTTTTCCTTTTTGCTTTGTTTTTCTTTGAAGATTCTCAAATCTTAAAAAAAAAAACCTATTTTATTCCTCAAATTCTAGCTAGGTGTTGGACAAATATGGAGTTATTAGACCTCGTAAGCCAAAAAAAAAACCAATGCCCCATTTATACCCTATAACTCACTCCCACCATACCTTATATCCCATATCCCAAAAAAAAATTTACCATTTGTTTTTTGAATGTGCTATATATACCATGCAGAGTGACTTGCTATATTGCTTTCATTTTTATTGTTTTCCTATTTTCTTCCATTTTTACCCCTTTACTTTCTTCTTATTTCAACCATATTCTCTATTAATTTTATTGACAATTTAGTTTCTCTTTAATTTGATTATATTAATGTTTGATAATAATAAAATTTATACCTTTATATTAATCTTAAGAAGCTCTTTCATATGAGCCTAATATTGAATGGAAGGAAATAACAAAGCGATACAAAATATATAATGGAAGGAAATAACAAAGCGATACAAAAATATAATAAAACCATCAGATATTTAGTATTCCGGGAAGACATCATCATTTCTGCTTTGTTCTTCCAATCAACCATAGCCGACGGAGTCGGAGCAATGGATTAAAAAAAATTATACCGTAATATTGGAATATAACCGAGCCAAATTAATTTAATACGTACATAATCATTATTTAAGGTTTCTTAATTAAAATAACATATATTATACATTATAATTTTATAATGTATAATACTCCTATAGCTGGTATTTAATTTTGTAAACTAGTTGTGGTACACAATTTTAAATTCATGTATAGCCTACCATTTTATACACTATGGTGGAAGGAGTTAAAAAATCTGTATAGCTATTTTAGAAATTAACCCTTTCCATATGCTAAAACAAAGGATATGGCCTATCAAATTTAAGGTATGGTGGCAGATGCTCTTATATGGTATGTAATATGGCCTCTAAAATTTTGTTAAATATACGATTATTCATTTTAGTATCTTTCAGTGTCAAAAAGTTTTTTTTAACTTGAAATTTTTTTGCCAATATTGAAAGTCAGTGAACCCACCATGTATTTGACGAAATGAAACTGTACGGATAGCAAGCCAGTATGATAACGGTTTAATAGATTATATACTCGAAAACTTATTTTCCTTGATTAATTTACTCCTTTTGTTTGAGAAAATTTTCTCATCACACCCAAACCAAGTAACCAACTCATGCAAACCAAGTATCCCACATGATGATGTGTCATATTGCACTTGTCAATATTTCATTCAACGATGCTATTTTAGTGGTGCTTGGTTTTATAAGACATTTTTTGATGGGAGAGTTTATATTGTCTCTCAATTTGTCAATATTTTGAATTATTATTTTTTAGTGATGTTTTGAGAGTATTACAAAATTAAAAAAAAGGATAATATTAGTAAATCAAGAAAATAATAAAATAAAATATCTTATAAAAAAATATTGCTACTTTTTATCATTTACTCGTTATTTTGACAATATTGTAAATTTTCACATATAAAAGGATAGTATACACAGTCAAAATATCGCTAGGTGATGACATCAAATTTCAAAGTTTTTATATATTTTTATCTGAAAGAAGTCCACTGACTCCAACTTCTCAAATTGTTAGAATGTCTACCTACTTTGAAAGTTGATATTAACAATCTATTTTAAAATAAAAATACTACAAAATTCAAAATACCAATATCATAACCGTACATTTAATAAAAAAAAAATTAAAGTATATAAATCATCTTTAAAGACGTCATTAGAAAAATAGCCAACGTTACTTCCTACGGAGCCAACTACGGACAAATTGAGGGAACACACAAAATCAATCACAACTATCTGCACGACTAAGTTATTGTCAAACGCACGGTCATTTGTGATTTGTCGATATGTACAAGAAGAAATGTTGACATGCTATTTTCAGGTAAAACAACTACTCCTTCCGTATCGCAAAACTTGTAGTTTTAGAGTAATAAACTTGTATCAAAAAACTTGTTGTTTTAGCTATAGTTATTATCTTTATAGGTAATGATTGCTCTTTTTATAGGTAATAATTAGTGCTTTTAGGTACTTTATCCTATAAAAGTAAAGGAAATATAGGTATTATTAATAAGTGTAAATAAAGCTAAAACTACAAGTTTTGCGATGCGGAGGGAGTAACTATTAGAAGAGATGTATTTTTTATTCGGTGTCAATTGCTGATAATCTATAATCTATTTATAACTATCTATAATCTATAACTATCTATAATCTATCTATCTATCTATAATCTATCTATCTATAACTAACTATTAAAAGAGAAGTATTTTTATGAGGTGTCATCACCACAATAACTATAGGGTTTTCAACCAATCAAATTAAAATAGAGTTTTTTTTTTATTTTATTTTCTTAATCAATTGGTTGATTTAAAACATTAAATTAGCATATAAATTACTCATTAGTACATTATATATACAGTTTCTAGCAAATCTATAATCTATCTATAACTAACTATTTTAAAAAAAAAGCATTTTTTATGAGGTGACATCACCACCATAGTTATAGGATTTTCAACCAATCAAATGAAAATAGATTTTTTTTAATTTTCTAATCAATTGGTTCAATTAAAATATTTCATTAGCATATAATTTATCCCTTAGAATATTTTTATGATTTTATTTATAAAAAATATGCTCTATAACGCGAAAATTATACTAGTTTTTATCATATGTTAAGAACTTTATGTGTAATTTAGTAAAAATTATATTTACTAATAATCAATTTGATATTTTATCTATTCCTTAAAAAAAAAAGAGTTTAGTATTGTTAGGACCTTGGATCTTCCATGGATGAATGAGAGGTTGAGGTGAGGAGATTCAAAGAGAGATTAGGGAGAGAGAGAGCGAGAGGTAGAAGATAGAATGTACTGTAATTGGGATTGATTCATGAATGCCCTTACAATTCACTTTCTAGATATTTATAGCCAGTTAGTTTGTACAAACCAAGTAACAACATGCTACAGGGGCAGCTGTTCCCTTTGGCCAGAAAAGAACGCGCCAGCGCGTGGTGGCCAGAAAAAAACCCTTTCCCTTTCATGTTCATCGCTCTCTTGTGAGCTTCTTGATTTTGCTGGGTCGGTCTCATCGGACCCATTCCTCCCGCCGGCCACCGCTTTGGCCTCAGCCGGTACCCACACCTCTTTCTTTTCTCCATGTCTCCACTACCACTTCTCCCTCATATGGAGCTCAGCAGAGATCTCTCCGTTCCGCCTCCGATCGGCACCAACACCTATGCGACCACCTCCTTCACCTCCACCGGACCTCCATTTTCGGGCCGTTTTGTTCTCCTTTCCCCTGATTCTGGGTTTTTGTTGATTTTCTTCCTAATTTCGAAATCCCTAATTTCTAGGGTTTTCTCGTTTTTGGGATTTCGGATTTTGTTTCGATTTCTTGTTTTTTTGTGTGTTTCCTGTTCCCTTTTCTCTTCCTCGCCTCTTCCTTTCGGATTTTGTTTCAATTCCGCTCTTTTCGGTTTGCTTTAGTTTTCGGATTTTTTTCTTTCTCTTGCCGGTTTCGGTTGTTTTTGTTTCTCGTTACGCTTCGGTTTCCCCCTCTTGTTGTTTTGTTTTCTTGTTGTCTTCGATTTCTTTCTTTTTTCTGATTCTTGGGTTTTAGTTTTTCGGTTGTCTTGCTGCTTTTTTCTCGTCCTTTTCATTTGTTCCGCCCCTGTTCTTTTCCTCTTCCCTTTTTGATATGATGCTTGATTTTGCAAGGTATTTTTCGGTTCTTTTCTTGCCCTCTCCTTTGCTCTTTTAGGTTTCCTCTTTGATTTATTTGCTTTGCTCCTTCCTGTTTTTTGTTGTTGATTGGGGGAAAGAAGGTTAGCGTGCTCGGCCACCTCTATAGCAACATCAAATCACAATCGGGGAAATACCGAGATGAACAACAATCTCAACCCCTAATCCAAAAAACAACAACAATACCTCATATTTGGGTAACCCCCAACAACATTCAGGGAAATACCGAGATTAACAATCTCAACCCCAAATCCAAAAAAACAACAATACCTAATATTTGGGCAACCCCCAACAACACTCGGGGAAAAACCGAGATTAACAATCTCAACCCCAAATCCAAAAAACAGCAACAATACCTTTTATTTGGGCAACCCCCACTATTATTAACTTCAGGTTTATCAACCACCATCACCAATAATCCACACCACCTTTAATTACAATAACTAAAAACAACAAATTATTGGGGAACAATTGAGATTCACTCTCAACCCCAATTCGACCTCCGATTTGCGTCGGCTAACCGGGATCGCTTCCCATTAATGAACAAGATTGTATAAACCCATAATCTGATTCCTGTTACGGATGTTGACCGAATCCAAAATTATTTTGGGGTCTCCGGTGATTCATCTGTCTTGTGCTACGCCTGGAGCGGTGGTAGTGCCTCTACTTGACGCAATTAAACCTTCTGCCATCTCGAATTCGCTTTGTGCATTAACCCCCATTTTGGATCCGTCTGCCCCTGTGCCATTACCGACGATGTGTCTGGTGGCGCTTTGGCCTGCCGGCCGTACCGGTGGCTCTTTGTCGGGGCTTACCCTCTTGACTTTAGTGGTCTGCAAGGTCTTCCTTTCCCCTGGCGTGACCTTGCACGGCATGTTTACCATCTTTAAATTCATAACCCGAAAGTTTTTTTCTCTTTCTTCTCTCTAGAACTTGTTTTCTAGAGTTTGAATGAGTAAACACCCACCCCAGCTTATCCTCTTTCGAGGTTACTTGGACCCGCTTTCATTTGATATTTCGAGTTTCGACCATGTCTTCTCAACAAAGAAACTGTTCATTAGGTTCTCCTTGGTGATGTTTTTTCTTGATGTGCTGATTGAGCTCTCTTTGGTGCCCTCGTGGTTCGTCTCCTTTGGTTGCGGATGGGTCGTGGATGTGTGATCGAGGTCTGACGGCTCGTTGTCGTTCGAGTCCATTTCTGAGGCCTCCACTGTTGTTCCCTAGGTCTTTCCTGTGTCACCTCTTCCAGCCTCGTAGACTGTTTTCCGCGGCTGCGCTCCTGCTTCGTCTTGCCTCCTCAACCAGCTCCTGATATCGGAATCGTCCCTAGTCTCCTTTTGTTTGTTTCTCTTGTTGTATGGGTTTGCTGTTGCTTTGTGTGTTGTCCTTCCCGGTTCTTCCGGATACCGATTTTTCGGTCTCTCGAGTTTCCAAGGTTGCTTGGTAACTTGAATTATTTCCGGTTCAAAAAAAAAAAAGATATTTATAGCCTTAATCCCAACTTTCTACTAATTACACATAATACCCTATTATACTAATTCCTAACAATACTCCCTTCCTTAAGAAAGCTTGTCCTCAAGCTTATACAAGGTAAACCCAATACAATGTAAAGTATTACTAGCTAGGATCCAAAGTGAAAACAAAGAAAATACATGCCAATGTAGGCTATATTGCTACTGTTGTGTTGTGGCCCTTGCTAACCCCTTCACCAGGTATGAGTTGCACCTGGCCAATCTTCACCAAAATATATGCAAATGTTGCACTCGGCCAATCCACACCACAATACATGCAAATGCAAATAATTCACCAGGTAACCATTTGAAAATGATTGGGAGCTGCACTTGGCCCAAAGTTGGACAATGATGAGAGTAATATTGATGTTGCTCTCGATATGCCTGATCACCCAAATTCCAGCAAAAGCATGGCAGCACACTTCCACCAAGCATCAATACCATGTATACCTTGATCAATTCCACCAAGCCCAACTGATCATCCTTAACAGTCATTAGTTTCCAGAAAAAAATTTCGGATGCCCTGCTTGACACAGCACTACCAACAACTAAGCACCCCGTACGCACTCAATTCCAATTTCCAATTACTAGCCAATCTCAAATGCACCCCTAAAATATGCAATGAATGGTGGTACAACACTTCACACCACACAACCCTGAAGATGTCACCATTTCAAGCTCTCTATGGCTATACTCCTCCACAGCTAGGACTCCATTCAGGCAATGTGACAACAGCATCAATAGAGACCTGGGTGCAGGAGAGGGAGAATGCCTTGAACATCCTGAAAACAGGATTGATGGAAGCACAAGAACGCATGAAGTTCTTTGCAGATGCCAAACGAACAGAAAGAGTACTGGAGTTGGGAGACATGGTATATCTGAAACTGCAGCCATATAGGCAGTCATCCTTAGCCTTGAGAAAGTGCTTGAAACTAAGTGCTAAGTTCTATGGGCCATTCGAAGTAATAAGTCGAGTGGGTGAAGCTGCATACAAATTGGCCTTACCAACTTCATCTCGGATCCACCCAGTATTTCACGTTTCTCAGCTAAAGAAGCGAGTTGGACCCCTCATTACAGTGCAACCCGAGCTCCCATCAACAGATGAAGCAGGATCAATCATAGTTGCTCCTGAAGCTGTGCTAGACTCTAGAGTGCAGCAACTGGCTAATGGGGAACCAATGGTGGAATGGCTCATCAAATGGACTAATCTGCCAGCAGAAGAGGCAACCTGGGAGCCCGCAGACCATGTTCTTCATCAATTTCCAGATTTTGATGTAAAACAACCTTGAGGACAAGGTTCTTTTCTAAAGAGAGGGATATTGTTAGGACATGGGGCATATAAATACTGTAATATGAGGCTGAACTCATTCATCCAGAATTTCAATGAAACAGTTTGTTACTTGTACTCTCCATCTCCATCCAAATTAGTTAGGAATACTCTCAAGGTCCAAACCAGTATTTCAAATTCAATTCTTGCCTAAAAAGAAAGAAGGGTTTTATCTAGTTCAGTATTCTTTAAAAAAATACTCCGTAAGAGTTTATCGTATTTCAAAGTCTTGCCAAAAAGAATTACCAAAAAAAAAAAAAAGTCTTGCCAAAAAAGAAAGATGGGTTTTGTGTAATTTAGACATCAATTAATTATGTGGGCCCCAGATGATCCGGATTCCACGTGTTTGCTTCACAGCAACCTTCACTTTCCCATCTTCTCCTTTTCCTTTTCTTGTTTTATTTTTTACTCCGTATTTTTCTTTTCTGGATAAATCAAAATAGACTTATCCACGAACCATGATCCACCAAGTCACCAACTCTTCCAGTCAAACCACCCCTATATAAATACCCTCTCAATCTGTGGGTTCCTCTCACACCAATCCATTTTTCCTCCTACCAATACAAGATCAATTTTATACCCAGAAAATGTTGGCTGTGTTCGACCAATCGGTGGCCAAATGCCCGGAAGGCCTCCAGAGTCCGAAACCGGTACCCGTTAATGCTCTCAAAGATGCAGATTTGACCCGACATTTCTCGTCGGTCAACCCTAATTGCATCGCCGTCAACCTCGGTTCTTCTGGCTTCCTCTCCTACTCCTCTGATCATCAAAACCCTCTTCTTCCCAGGTACCCTAAATCAGCTCTTCATCTAATCAATCCATTGTTTGCAAGCTTCTTCAACTTCCATGGATCTCTAAGCTTTCACTTCTAACTTCTAAGTATTGTTTGGTAGATCTGTTTTAATCCAATTGATCGATTAATTGTGAATAGAAAAAGGTTGGACTCTGATTAGGGTTTTTTGCTGAATTTCTACTTACTACTTGCAGATCTATTTGTTTGGTAATGTTTTTAACAAGATCTTTGATTTTAGTTGATGTTTGCTTGTTGACTTGTGATTTTCAAGGGCTTGATTTAGGGATTCTTGGTTAGGTAAAGCAACGAGTGTAATTAAAGAAATGAAATCTTTGATTCTAATAACAATCTTAGGGCTGGAAAAGGTAGTCACTGGATTGAAGCTTTGCCATGTCGATTTTCGATAACAAGCTTTATCATTGAGTGTAATGTTAATGTGGAATCCTCCCTTTTTGGCCAAACCAGATTGTTTGCCGTTGTGGACAACATATTCTGCCTGTTCCAAGGCCACATAGAGAACATTGGACCTCTAAAGCAGCAATATGGATTAGGCAAGTCGACAAACGAAGTTAACATTGTGATTGAAGCATACCGAACTTTGAGGGATAGAGGTCCTTACCCTGTGGATCATGTGGTCAGAGATCTCCAAGGAAAGTTTGCTTTCATTCTGTTTGACAGCTCCTCCAAGGTCGCATTTATCGCTGTTGTAAGTACACCATTGCCACCCAACATGTCATGTTTGTGTTGTTGCATTCAGTTTCGTTGACACGGTTTTTGCTGGTTTCTTTGTTGTGTAAATTGCAGGATGCTGATGGGAGTATTCCTTTCTACTGGGGAACCGATTCAGAAGGTCACCTTGTTGTGTCAGAAGATGTAGAGCTTGTGAAGAAGGGTTGTGGGAAGTCGTTTGCCCCCTTCCCTAAAGGTATAAGATTGTTTTGCTTTTGTTTCTCTACTTGATGTTTCGTTTGTAATACTTCTTTATGTGTCCTTTCATGCCCCAAAGTCGAATTTTCTCTTGAATTGATAGCTCATGGCTACAAGCCTACAATGCTTTCTTGCCTCATGATTCTTAAACTGAAATGGGTCCCTGTTATCAGGTTGCTTCTATACCAGCTCTGGTGGACTGCGAAGCTTCGAACACCCTCGTAATGAGTTAAAGCCAGTGCCTCGGGTGGACAGTTCTGGTGAAGTTTGCGGTTCAACTTTCAAAGTGGATTCAGAGGCACCACGCAAGCCGACTGGGATGCCGAGGGTTGGAAGTGAGGCAAACTGGTCTTCTGAGTATTGATGATTCCACTGACCGGCCTTGTATGCAAAATGCCAGCATGTGTGCTCAGTTGGCTTTGCACACGCTTCTATCTGTTATCTGTCTTTAAAATGTAAGGTCTCAAGTGCTATGCGATGTGAGCTTTCAAAGTTGTGTTCTGCTAGCTAGCTAGCGTCCAACTTTTTGGCTCCATATTGCTCTTAGATGAATACGAATAATCAAACATTGGTATGTCAGCATTTCTAAGCTGTTGCTACCCAAACATTCACTCCATTGTAAAGGCATATCGGAACTTCTATGTAGTTGCTGCGTTGATATTTGCTAAACTTTGCTTATCTAGTTACGATTAAAATTTAAAAAGCATAAAAAGCTGATAAAGATACCATTTTATAGGTCTTACATTTCGGATTAGTGAAAACAAAGGCACTGTTCTTTGAAATATAGATTCAGTAGTGTGGAAACACAGTTTCTTTATTCCTGAAACCTACATGGGATCTGAAAACTTCAATCCTTGGCATCTGCAATGCCTCCAGCAGTGATCTGAAAGACGTAGTTTCGTTAAGGAAACAAAAAACTGCAGATAAGTGTTGGTAATAGGGTGATACTTGATAGTTGGTATTAAATTGTAGAAGGTATGTTCATGTGTTAGAAAAGGATATAGCTTCGGACTCTGGGAGATTCGGGGCATCAAACACCTTGCATATCCGCTGTTCGCCTTTGCCCTTCCTGAACATTAGCCTGATCGTGGCAGCATGGGCAAGAACATGCCCACCTGCAGGCTTCTTTGGATCGGTTACGAACACTCCACCACCTGGGTCAGCAATGACTGCAAGAGCAAATCAATAGTTAATAGCAGTTTTAAACCTTCTGATCTGCACTGTACAATTGCTTTTCCGAGCAAAAAATATAGCTAATTCAACAGGAACACCTGAACAATAATACAGTGTCAATGGTCTCTTAGAAACAAAAAGCATAGCTAATTTGACAGGAACACCGAACAAATGTTGCAACTTTCAGTTTAAGACCAATAGCACCTACAGCTACAATTGGTTCATCTTTATCACATATGTTGCCACTTTCAATTGAAGATCAACAGCACCTAAAGCCATAGAAATCCTTAGTAAATCATTACAAGCAAGAGTGAAAGAAGAACAAGTACTTTTTCATATCAGTTGGTCTAATATCATTTTGCAGAGACAATATCAAAGAATTCTCTCAGTAGCAACAGTTGCAATTACTTCAGCAAAGGAGAAGGGATATGGAATAATATGACCCCACTTATGGGCAACTAAGAAATTTACCAATTGTACAAATAGGGTGACTGACATCTATGATTCTTTTGCAAGCAGAAACTAGAAAGTGCTTCAGGACCAACAAATTTACAAAGTTGAATGTGGTTAATAGATCTGCATAGTTCATTAGTTCCCTATTTCCATTATTTTTGTACTACATTGTAAATACCTTGGTTGGTCATGTAGACTGCAACATTGAATTCCTCAGCTAGCTTCAGCAAACGGGAGAGCATTTGAGCCAGTTTTTGCTGCAAGGAAAATAATTCAGTTCAAATGAGGTATAAAGTGCAGGAAATATAGTTTTAGAGGAATTCAAAAGTGCTGTCAACTATAACAAGGGGAGGAACTATATTATACAGATTAGGATGTCTGAGGCCTTACCTGGCGGTCAGCAAGCTCTCCTCTCCCTGTGAAATCCACTCGGAACAGAGCAATCACCGAATCAACAATCTAGAAATTCCAATTAAGTTAAAAATTGATCCTGGAGGCCGCACGAAATCTTCTGTGAGTCAATTTTCTAGTAAAAGCAACTCACTAATAGTCGAAAGGGTTCCTCGGACATTTTTGCAGCAAGACCAAGGAGAAGGTTGTACTGATGCTCATAGGTGTATGCACGTGCATAAATGATCTAACAATTTGCAAAATTATAACAAATTCAGCTTTATCTAGAATACAAGTTGCTGTAAAATAGTTGCAGATTGAGATTTTTCATACATTATCAAGGACTGCTCCTGGATCCATGCCAAATCGTTCAGCTATTGGCACAATTCGATCAGGTCGGCTGATAGAAGAGTAAGTCAAGGAATAACCAAGTGTTATAAAAATTGCAAATTTTTAGTCTTAATTCAAACAGAATAGTGACAGAAATGAAACATACAATGTTCCTTCAGTGTCTATGTAAGCAACCTTCCCGTTTCCTCCCTTCATGCTGGTTGGAAGCTGCAATTGATGGAAAAATAAGAAATAAGACTCAAGTGGATCTCATGATCAAACTATCCTCCGATGCAGTAGCATCATTCCAGAATCACAAGTTTAACATCCTCAAATGCAGTAGCACATTTCCAGAATCACAAGCTTTCCAAACAAATCAACAATTAGGTGTTTACCTTCTACACATATCCTTCTCATTTTGTCATGCTAGGTATGCATTTAGCTATCTTCTATACAACCTTCTCATTTTGTCACAAGCCCTTGCCATTAAACTAACCTTCTACTTGTTATAGTTTTCGCATAGCATAACTGATGCTAGTTAATTCAAATGGCCTAATCTAATAGCTATCTTGAAAGCAAATTGCCAAGTCCACAAATCTTTGCATAAATACCTGTGTAGAAACGCAGAGAGTATGAGCTAGCTGTGTCTTCCCAGAACTGACATATTCATGACAAAAACACCAGGATAGCAATTCATGTCAGTATATTCCAAACATTTACATGGAACAGAAGAAAAAGGAACTTTGTAAATGAATGTCACAAAAGAATATCACATCAAGAGTTTGATCACAGGATCTAGAAGATGTATTGCTAATTACCGAAACTCCCCAAAAGCCTCTGTAATTGCCAATGTTTCAATACCTCCTGTTGAAAGTCCAGGCAAATGAAAGTAGTTTTCAGAAGCTACATGTCTTTGAGGCTTAAACTAACATAATACGTTAGTGATACTGCTAAATTACCTCCTAATAGCTCATCTAAGGATTGGCTACCAGTTGTGATCTTAACCACTGCTTTCCTCTGTACATAATTTTAAAACCGTAAGAGTTTGAAACAAAATCTAGCTAGAGAGAAAACTAGGTACGCGACTGTTCAAAAAAAACAATCGACATCATTTCTCAAACTCTTGATTTGAAAAAAAAAAGTAAATGAAGTTAGATCCTACTCTCAGCAGAGCATCGCTTCCAGTGATGTAACCAAAATTCTGTGAAAAATCAAAGAGATAAGTTAGAAGAAATAATATTATTAAAATCGAAAATGTCATAACCATTTAGAAAGAGTGAAATAGCAGATCGTTACCACTATCTTTTCAGCAGCTTCGCATATCTTATCCACTTTAGCTTCTGACAGTCCTTTGATTCCAGTCAAATTCTACCATAAGGAAAAACACTACTAAGCTTCTTCTAGCAAGAACAAATTGAAAAGTCTCCAGAAACAATCGACAAACCTTCTTTGTGTGCATCATTAAACCATTGCATGTATAGATCCCTGCATCCTGAAGTTTCTTCACGTCTCCAGCGTTGATTCCATGAGCAATCACTGTCGTAATCTCAATCACAGAAAGCGACGGAATCAGATCCCTCGGAAATGTGCAAAATATGTACTGATATAACGTAATCAAGATCGATTCCAGATCGGCAATCAACTAAAGGAAAAATCACATGTAGACGCTCGCGCACACAGTAATAATCACATAATACTGCAGATCATCCATCAGCGGAAAATAATTTTGCATTTGGCCACAACTCGGCGATTGATTGAACTGAAACTTGGAGGTTTACAAAGAGCGTGGAAAAAGCAAAAGCAGAACAGATCTGGTGTGAAAGATCGACTTACGCTTATCGATTGCCTCAAACAAGTCATCTTCATCTTCAAATTCTTCTCGCTCAATCAGCTGTAGCTGGTTCTGATCCTCCGATCTGAGATCCAGAAAAGAAAACGAAGTATTCAGACTATGGATGAAACATGGAGTTACTCAGGTTTTGAACTGAATTACGGTTCTCGAATTCGATCTTACTTGAGCGCAAACATTTCCGGCATTGTTGATGTTCGTGAGAGCGAAAACTTCGAGCGCAAGTTGCAGTTCGAGCAAGACAGAGAGAAATGGAGAGGGAGCGAGCGATGGAAAGAGAAAGAGAGAGAGGGAGGGTGTTTCAAATTCTGAATGTTGATCTGAAACTGAATGGGGTGTTTTTAAAGGGCGCAGAAACGAAGACGCGCAAGCTAGTTGAGCTCAGAACTTAATGGCGGTTAGTTATTCCTTTTTGTTTGGATTCAAAAATTTTGACAAGTTTGAAAATCCATCTAAACTACGGAGTATCTATCAATAATTAGCACCTCTATCAATTTCGATAAACATAAATTGTGCACCAATTAAATTTAAAAAAAATCAGTTAAATTTTTCTCATTTAAAAAACTTTTATAAAACTTCTTTCACTAGCAAATTGTAAGTTAATTTAGAGTTTAGACTTCTTCTAATCAACATTTTAAATCATTAATTCCAAATTCACTTTAGTGTTAAATTATTCATGAGTAATTTAAAACATTATACTCCCTCCGTTTTAAAATATAAGACTTTTACTATTTAAGCACGTATTTTTAGGATGATAAAAACTATATAAAAAAAATTATAAAAAAAATTGATATTTTATATAGTTTTTATCCCGGAAGTACATTTATATTTTATACTCGTTTATATGCAAAAATGTTTTTTTTTTTTAAATATAAGTGGCACATTGACAAAATTCCCCTTGGGATCCCACCAAGGATACGAGGGCAAAATAGTCCTTTAAATCGCTTCCTCCAACAACTCAAATTCTAGGGATTTAGATCGCACACCTCTTTTTTTTCGCAAACGTGAATTTGTTCCTGGATGATTTCAGGAATTTAGGGTTTGATGGGGTTTCATTTGCAGAGTTTGAAGGTTTTTGAAGGAGTTATAGCTATCTAAGACCCCTCCTTGGCCATTGTTTTTCCTCGTTCTTACTGGCACTGGGTGGCCTACTTCTGCTGCGACGATATCGGTTAGCCACTTTCCCTATCAGGTCAGTCAGTTTGAGATTTGTCAAAGGATATGATAGTCTAATTGCCATTTTTCATAGTTGAATTTCAATTAATGCTAAAGCGTCCTCATTGTATGAGTTTGGTTTGAATGAGTGGGGTTTCTCCATAGTAGATTAATGAATTTAAGCCTTCCTAAAGGAGCTGTGGATTTGAGATTAAAATTTGCTTGTTCTGAATATTTGAGACTAAATTATGCCGAATGAGTTGGATTCCAAGCCAATTAAGGTGCTTGATGTATTCAGAAGCTTGATTAGAAGTTTCTGAATTTGAAAAAAATTAGTTGCAGTGTGAAATCTTTTATAGTTTTGGAGATCATAGATATATTGTCATTGATATTCAGTAATTCTATAAATGAGATTATCAATTATGCATTGTGCACGCAAATAGCAGGATTGATCATAGATATATTGCCATTGATATAACCATGTGAATGAATGGCACTAGTGTTGCTATGTGCTATTTCCGAATGTATTGTCTGGAGTCTGGACTACTATGATTCATGTGTGTTTATGTTTTCAATTGGAAACTTAATGGGTGTTGCTCTGCTTCTTTTGCGAAAGCAATGTTGCTAAGACGTTATATGCGGAGTTTGGTATTTCCTAAGTTCTTGTATGTTTGTTGATAAAGATGGGCTTGATATGTTTTGTATGCTTTACTAAGCTTTTCTAGGATTGAAATTGTTCGTGCTTCTGTTTTAAATCAATGATTTTGATTTGGCTAATGCAATGCCTCTAGTTGATGGTGTGTACGATTTGGTGAAACTATCTCTACCGAGACCTTAGTAGTCAGAGTGGAGGTTCTTAAAGTCAAATCATACATGTCCAATTGTCCATTGCCTAGTTGCTGATAAAATCGAAGTTTTAGTTTAGGTCTTTAGCAGCTTAAGGGCATGTTATAATTGGCAACTTTACTGCCATATGATTGGAGATAAAACTCTTGTGTGAAATTAGCTATGAATAATATGCAATGATATGTGATTTTTATGCAAGTAAGTTGCTCCTTTCCTTGCCCTTCATATGTGTGATATTATAAAGTCTTCAAGTTCATTATTACGTTTCAAGTTTCCTTGTGCATTCCCTTAGGATGTTTATCCCATTCTCCCTGCAGGAAGTCAATAGTTAGGAATGGATGGTTGCTATTGGAACTGCTAACCTTGCAAATTCCTTATAGTGGTGTCCAAGGTTCAAAGATCCGTCAACTTGTTCAAGTGATCTCCTTTTTCTTCTCGCTCCCTCTCCCTTCTCTCTCGCAAATATTTCCTTGCCGAGTAGTAGCAATTTTGACCCCCTTTTAGTATTCTAGGCTTTTGAAGCATGTACATGCCATGCTTCAAAAGCCTAGAATACTAAATGCAGCTACTTGCATTGAAACAGAGTAGCCAACGGCCACCATCGACTGATAAGCGGGACAGGACACTTGGATCATAAGCAGAAAGGGGGAAATCTGGCTGATTACTTATCAACCCAGATCTCACTGGCTCAACCAGCTAAGAGATCACATTGGATCTGTTGTTTCTGTTTTCATCGCACCTCTCGAATCAGAGATGAGATTCGAACCAGATAACTTCAATGCCAATCCACTAACAACAGATGCTTTCTTAGGTAACTTAGCTGTTTCATACAGTTCAAAATTCAAATACAGTGATTTCCTGAACTGAAGGCTACCATGACACAGGAAAATCATTTGTTGTTAATGAATTCAGAAATGCCCACTTGAGGTGAGAAATGTTCTCCCATTATCAGCAAAAGTTGTGTATAGAGCTGTAAGAAAATGGCCCGACTCATCCGACCTATACTTGATCCAAACCCAAGTCGACGCATAACATCCAAATTGACACCTGACTCAAAAGCACGCCTTAGCCCACATGATCGAATGCACACAACCTGACCCGAGAATTCAATCCACCCTGCGTGTACTTGACACAGTCGCGATTTGAGTATGACTTGAATCCAAACCTAAGGATGGCCCGAATCAAAAGTAACCAGACAGACATTAACCCATTCGACTCGATTGATTAGGTCAAATGGGATTGTTTATCAACTAAAACACAATGTGATTTCATTGCCTTTGGGGGAAAGGCTTATTTAAACATCCAAGATATTTATTTCACAATTCAATGTTAAATTGAGGACACTAGAAATAAATAAGGACGCCCAAAAATAGAGACTGAATTGCACCCTGACAGTGTTAAAAAGAGGTGCAGATTTGCAGTGCTGTAAAGGAGAGGAAGAAAACATAACACAAAAAGGACCACACTATAAGTATTAAGTAGACACCACCCAAAGAGAGAAAGAGACCCACAGGACCAGTCTGTCTTATTAGCCCCCTCTTTTATAGGCTTCATTTCTGCCTTGAAATGAAGACCTGGCCTGCCTTCTTTGTCTTCCTTTAACTTGAAGTCTATAGGCATCGAACATAGGTGTTATATACACTCAAGTTTAATGTAAATGGATCATCATGGACCCGTTAGGCAAATTGAATATATCTAAGGTCTGTTTATGTTATTTTATAAAAAATTTGCTATCAGGATTGAATAGATCTAGAATTTTCAATTTGAACAGTTTGAAGGTATATAACGCCTGTCGTGGGTGCATATAGTATCGCCCTTCTTTATATCTCTAAATATACATGTATCCCTTTTATAAATAAAATAATATATTATTAAATAAATATGTGTTTCCTATTGGGTGTTTTTACCCCACTTTGTGTTTGATAATATGAGTTCAGCATACCTGCACCTGCTGCACTCACGCACGTAATCTGTACTCTATATAAATTCTGAATTGCTGATGTATTTGGCTTTTTAAAAGATCACAAATTAACTGTTCATAGTATGTAGACTCTACATATACTATCTATCAACCGTTATGTGTCTATAATTTTTGTTTTTTATTTTTATTTTTATTTCATGGCAAGTAACCCGATCGAGTTAGAAATTTTATCTACCACTTAAGATTAAGGTCATTTCTCGATCTTTAGATTCATATAATTAATCTTGTTAAGCGAAAGAAAAAAGAATCATAACTCCGGTAGAAGTACAAAACATAAGGGTCTAAAGTCGTTGTCTAACGCGATATCGAATCTTGGTGAACATGACAAGGTATGAGATGTACTAAAAAAAAATGTGCATTTTTAGATGAGAAAAGTATTTGTTCATGGCAACCCTCTAGCAGAAGCACAAGAGTGGTTGCATTAAATAAAAACGCTCTCCAAAGTGTCAAAATCAAATAAAAAAGGACCACCCTAGAGGAAGCTAGGGTTTGTCATATATACTATAAGTATGATCGGCCAGCTACACCACGCACAGGTCCACTACTTGGTGAGAGTGAGAAGCCAAATGACAATATTCCTGATACAGAACCTATTCACATGTCCATATACTTAACTTTCACTTCTTCCATCCCACTCTTTTCATTTCTTATATATTAATTAATTATTATTATACCCTCCTATATAATGTTAATATATCAAAATGATTCCTTTCTTTTAATCTACATAATTTATCAATCTTAAGGTACTGCCTGTTTATCTATCACTTAATGCATAATGTAGATGTATAATGTCAAGTTTGTAATGCTTGTGTTAAAGTTTGGTGAACCATTAACTGGCTTGGACACTCAATCTCAAATAGGTATTTAAGGGTTTTTGTTTATGCGCAAACTCAAGAACACATCGCGAGCTAATTGTACTCATTTGCTGGAAAAAATAAAGTAAAACCTAATTAGGAAAAAAAAAATCTTGAAATTGTATGTTTCTCTTTGAAACAATACTCTCAGGCAACATCAGATCCGGCCTCCATCCCACCCAAGTTGAAATTCACATGAATTAATTAGTAAAGTGCTCAATCAATTAAGTTAATGAGAGAAATTCAAACATAAGGATTAAAAAAATAATATAAAAATGATAAGGAAATATCATTGCTGATGTTTCATTAGATGTCAATGTCAGTGGCTGGATATAACAGTTCTGCAGGTACCGTTCTTTACATGGAGGAGTAGAGTTACTTATCATCAAAATGGTAAGATTTGCTTGAAAAAACATTTCTACCACGAAGGCCCAAATTTCTTCAGTCTTATAAATAGTTTGCAAAATGGCATTTTTTGGGTATGTGATCAGAAACCCTTTTCAGGAACAACATGGTTATTTATGGCAAAAAACAATATATAGTATTATTGGTGCAATGGCTACATCAAAATCTTTATATATATAACACCAATATATCGAATATGAATAGATATATAAGATATAAGATATTGCCTACTCTCTTATACGGAATTGAAATAGAGTACAAAAGGGTAGATTCCGAAAGTGATCCACTCTTTGAAAAAGATTTGTAACGCTAACTTAATTACACATTAAATAAGGTTTTTGACAAGGGTTGTTATATGAACTGAACAGCTCGAGCTCGACTCGAAAAATCTCGACTCGAGCTTGTTCACTTACTTAAACAAGTCGAGCTTGAACAAGATTTTAAGCTCGGTTGGAAGCTCGGCTCGTTCAAATAAAGCTCGAATTCTATGGAATTTCTAAAATTTCCTTTAAGTTAACATGCTATTGACGATGCCATAGAAAATAGGCTATATAATAAACATGGAATATTACGTCATAAATGGGTCACCCAACGCAAAAGGACGGTCGGTCTCACCATTAGCATATCGCGAGCAAAACATCCAACCGGACCCGAAGAGCTAGGCCTAGCGCTCCCAACATATATTAACCTTTATTTCCCTCGCGACTCAAAACCATTATAGGAATCAGAGCTAACTCTCCCTTGTACCTCGTTAGCTTCCGAAGACCTAGCAAGCAGCTCGTTGGCTCAAGCGCCTCGCCTATAATGGCTCCACGTGTATTGCCTATGCCCCTAAGCATGTGGGCATATGCACTACACGTGTCCTATGTAGAACCACGAGGTTGCCAGCCAGCTGCTCGCGTGGTTTCCCTATAAATACCCCTCTCCGATCACAAGGAAAGGCATCCGATTCCGAAGATAAGAAAGGCATAAGAGCTCTGATTATCTCCCGGAGTTAAAAACCCCGGAGTTGAGTTTTAGAGATCCTCGGTCGGAGAAGAACGTTCCTTGAGATAACAACCTCGCCAAACTTCCTCCGTAGAAGACGATTGAACAGTAAAACATAATTCATCGCGAGTCAAACTCATAACCCTCATCGCTTGGACAAATAAGCTTACAATCTGATCATCGTCCTATCAGGCTAAGGCTTGCAGGTATTTTAAAAGTTTTATGTCGTCACAAGTGAGGTAATAAGTATAGGCGAAATCTCATGAACGCTTCAGTTATAACCAAGTAGAACTACTTAAAGCTCGAAAAAAGTTCGGCTTGACCCCGTTCATTTCCTAAACAAGTCAAGCTTGAACAAAATAAAAAGATCGTTTAAAAATTAGGTTCGACTCGGCTCAAGTTCGTTTAACAAACGAACCAAGTTTGAGCATGTCAAGCTCGGCTCGTTCGGCTCGAATAACACCTCTATTTTTTAGGGTCCAATTGTATGCATCTATTATTTGAATGAATTAAGAAGTTTTTTTTTTTTTCTTGGGCCAGGATTATGAAGATGTTTTTAAAAGACTCATTATCAACCTAAACAAAGATTAAAAAAAATGAAAATGAATAATGAATAATGAACCAATTAATTAAGACAAAAACACTCACACGCTAAAACACTCCCAAAACATTCATAAAGCATAAAAAAAAATACATCTAAAAAGCATAATCATACACAAAACACTCAAAAAGCAACGTGTCTATAAACCCTTAACCCTAACTCTATAACCTACAACTTGTACCCTTAAGTATAAAAATTGCCAAATTAAAGTAACTTTTGGTACAAGATCAAAGTAAAACTTTAATTTATTTTGCTGGAATAGTATATGCTTAACATGGAATATTTAGTTAATTTTAAGGTATCAAAAGAAAATACAAATTAAACTAGCTTTTAGTCAACTTAATTATATAGGGCTTGCTTTTCTATTGCAATTTCCTTTAGGTTTGCGTTTATTTATCTTTTTTTAGTCACAGCAATTTAATGAAACATATCCTTCATGGCATTAATCAATATAAATAATCTGAATGTCAAAAAATGAAATGATGAATTTGAATTGAGATCTTGATTTTCTGTAGTTAGGTCTCTCTTGATAGTGGTAAGACTGTAAGAGGACATGCAATTAACTTATGGTCCCCTCATAGGCCGGCTAGGTTTACAAGTACTAATTAATTAATTAATTGTTCATCTAACTCCTTTTTTTGAAACCCTTTTGCTTTTCCTCATAGAGATGCATGTAATTTAAATAGGTCCCCTACAATTGATTGTTCACCCTTTTTTTAACTAAAATTTTAGATTAACATATAAACAATCCCTAAATATAATTTTTTATGGGAAAATAATCAACAATATATCATTAATAATTTTGATCAAAATGTTCATTAAAAATAATACGATTACATCACATATATATACATCAAAATTATGATACGAATACATTACATGGAGTTTCCTTAATATAGAAAAAACATATGTTAAATCTTCACATTATTTACTTTTTTATTATGAAATTGATTGATAGAACGCTTATAAAATCCCTAAAATAAACCGCTGTCTTTCTATCTTATACCATAAGACATATGATAAGATCTTAATTGGGAAAAATACCCTACCAAAAATAACGAAATTAAAATTTAACTAATACATTTTAATTAAGGATATATTTTGTCTAAAAAGATAATCTTATCCTATGCCCCACAATCTAAAATATTTCCATATAGAATTGGATTTGTAAATTACAACACAAAATGAATATATCATCTACAATTTTGCTAGAAAAAATAATTGAATGGTACTTTGTATCCCCTAAAATTGGGCTATTTATGAGAAACTATATAACAATCTAAAATAGTACACAACTTTTTCTCATGCTTCAACAATGTCTTTAGAAAATTCAGATCTAGCATTGCATGCTACAGTTTTAATTATTATTCATTATTCATTATTATTATTTGTTATAATTATACATACTCCTTATAATAATTCAAAATTTTCTTTGCATCACCATCTGAGCAGTACAAGGACCACCTCCCACTCCTCCCTCTTTTAACCTTCTTTAATTAAATTTTCCTATTTCATTAATTATTTTGACTGTGATATATATCAATATTCAAATTATATAACTTACAGAAAACATCTCAACACAGCGATTGTGTCTTAAATCAAATTTAATTCATATTATATCTGTTTGTACGTACAAACTTCTGTTTCCATTTTCTTAAAAAAAATCTATTTTCTGAAAACAGTTTTCCCCCTTAATGTTTTCTTATTTTTAAGTATTGAAAGCTACATTAATCTTTAAAGAAATAATTTAATTTAAATAAGCCTTAAAATTTTGAAATTATTTTATCTTTTTTTTTTCACATCAAGTTGAATAAATATATGTTTCACCCAAATAAATAAATTAATAAAACCACCTCCAATCAGTTTTTGAGCTCTTTAACACCAGAAAATAAATTAATTAATTAAGAATTAAGAAAAAAAAGGAAAAAAAGAAGAAGCACAGCATCTGATAACGTAACCTCCCACGCGGCTATATATAAGCCCATCGTCCCCAACTCTCCATTATCACTTTCAGCAACCACCGCCACAACAAACGCTTTCTCCGCCAGGTTCTGCGTCCAGCGGCGGCAAAGCGCGGCCAGGAACAGCTAAAGCTGCCAGCATGATCTGAATTTTTCTTCCATCGATCTTCTTCGTTTTGAATTGGAAAGAAAAGATCAGATCATGTGGTAGCTTTAATCTGTTGCTGGTGTGTGCAATTTGGGAAAACGATAACCCTAGCCAGCGAATTTCAGATTCCGCCTCTTTCTTAATCCGCTTGTTGTTTAGAAGAGGTAATCGCTCCTTTTTTTCTTTTTAATCTCGGCGTGTGATTAACTCTTGCTTTTCTCGGTGAAAGACGAGATTGTATGTTTGTACGGATCCGTTCGTTTCGAAATTTGGATCTGATTTCTTCTTTCAATTGATTGCTAGGGTTTTGCTCGCGGCGAAATTAATCCTCTTTTCGATCGGACGTGTCAGGCTCAATTCCACTGTTCAATTTGCCCACTGTTGTATTTTCTGCTTGTTTGTATTCATGTTGTTGAATCAAAATATATCTACTTTTCGGTCTGGCGAACCACCGATTTGACGTTATCTGAACTTTTATTTTAGGGCTAATTATATAGATAACAAGGGGCTGAGATTCGAACTAAGGGTCGATGCAGGCGATTTTTCAAGATCTGGTTCGAGCAAAGGTATGAGTCTGAATCGGCTTAAGATCGAACAGTTCACCGTCATGATTTATGACTCCGGTATTCAAGGATCGAATTTGCTGCACAGAAGGTACATACGACTTTTAATTAAATTAAAGTGAGAAGTGAGATTTGTTATCTGTGTAATTTGGTATTTTATTTTGATCTGCATTGCATTACAAACTCAAATGTATATATTATATCATTTTCCTAATGAAAATTTAATTTTGGAAAAACATTTTTTTTTAATTCTTTTTGTAGAGCAAGGGATTATATATACAATAGCTTTAGGTTTTCATGCAGGATTCAGGCCAATGTAAGATTTCACTCTTTTTATTCAAATTTAAATTTGTTCAGTCAATTGAAATGTGTTATTTCATTTAAGAAAGCATATCATCCTTAATTATATATAGGTAAATCAGGAATTAAATTGTGGAGTTAAAAAAATGATAGAAAAATATATTCAAAGTAAATGAAGAGTAAAGAAACTAGGTAACAAGAAAAGGCCGGGGGAATTTGAATAATATATGGATCTTAATATATTATAAGGACGGAATGCTTTCATATGATTTTCTATTGGATCATATCATATCTAAGGCTTGGTGCTCATTAAAAAAAATGTTTCGACTTGGTTAAGAAGTATCAATCGAGTAAGAAATGAAAGAAGTGATCTGATTGTTAAAATAGAAATTAAAAGAAGAGAAGAGAGAAACTACTACATTTCGATCTTCGAAACCTGTCATGCATCTTCCCATCCCCGACCCCTAGCCCTGTATTAAACTTTCTTCCAGAGGTCCTAGCCCAAAACACAGTATTCACATTTCCGAACCAACCACATCTACACATCAAGATCTAATCAAATAAGATAGGCTCTAAACTGCTGCAATGGAAGCTCCCTAGAAACTGGGGTTGAGCCAATCGAACCGGTGATGCCAAGGGATAAGAGATTGTTCAAGAAGGTGTAGGGGAGCTAGATGGGAAGAGGAAATGTGATAAACTGACGGCTATCACATTTCCTCTTCCTATCACATTTCCTCTTCCTCATCTTTGTCCGCACGCCCAATCTTTAAGGACCTCTTCTTCAGTGACAGTTGTTCAATCTTCTCAACGACGATTTCTTGGGTGCTTCCATTGCGGCAGCTTAGAGACTATCTTAATTAATGCTCCGTCCGTCTCAAATATAGGTTGTTGGATTTTATTGCATATACTTTAAAAACTTAAAACCTCTATAAAATATTAACATTTTTATTAATTTTTTAAATAATGTTATACTTTTTTTCTAATAAAAAAATAATGCTATAATTAATATTAAAATATAAGTACGTATAACATTATTTTAAAAAAATAAAATATTTTTTTATATTTTATAAAGTTTTTAACTCTTTAAAGTACGTGCAATAAGAGTAAATCCAGTCAAAGGTACTTAGAAAACATAAGAACTTACATAGGTGAGAAACACATGCAGACATAGAGAGATATAGAAAATAAGAACAGATGAGGATGATAGTTGGTAGAAAACATAGGTGAAAGAGAAAAGGCAATGGCAACAAGAAAGACTTAAGCCTACTTGTCATTAAGGTTAGCCAGGATCAAGGATAGGTAGAGCTGTCAAAAACCCAACTCGATCCGACTCGAACGCTCGCAAAATTTTGGATCAAGACCCGGAAATTTTGATCTGGGTTTTTGTTTTTGACCCGAACCCAAAAAATTGGTATTTTTGTAGGTCAACTGGGTTTCGACTCGGTGACCCGATTCGTTAAAACAAAACTTTGACTAATTAAAAGCCAAGAAAATCCCATAGTCATATTAGGTAAGTACAATAATTATTATATTATTAAAATTAATTTATTTATAATTATATATTATTAAAATTATTCATGGAGATTCCAATTTATTACATTTTATAATTACAAACACTTTTTTTTAAATCAACTTTTATATTTAACTGTATTGTATATTAGTATATTACTCCCTTCGATTTTCGATTGGTAATATTTGATTTTTTATTTTTCAACTTTTTTTCAAAAAGCTAAAAAAAACTATAAATATTAAATTTTAAAATAGTTTGTACACTGATTAGTCATTACTAATCGATATGAAATAATTTTAAAAAGTTAATTACAACTTTGATATTTTATAGATTTTTAATTTTATTAAAAAATCATGAGAAATAGTAAAAATCAAATATTTCATATCGATGGTAGTATATAATTACAAGTGCTCAAGCATAGGATGACGTACATCTTATAATAAGTATAGGGAAAAAAGAACAACTTAGCAACAACCACGTCTTTAACTTTAGTATTTTGAAATTGTTGAAAACAATGGACCAAAAATTGTAAAACATATTTTATTTATTTTTTTAAATTTTGAGTTCGACTCCTTTTGGTTATCCTCTTGATTCGAAGTTGTATCAACACCAAGACTTGAGTGATTTTAGTGATTTGGGCCACACCTGAATTTTAGCGGACTGCCTTCGTATCTCTTGGAAGAAAATCAAACCTTACTTAGTTCAGAGTGTTTGAATTTATTTAATTTTTGAGTTTGGTGATTGAACCCGACGAGCTTGGTCGGGTGAAATTATTCAACAATTCTTACAGTCCTATACTAGACCCCATTTAATCAATGTCTAAATCTCTCCACAACTCCTATGCGAAAAAACCCTTCAATATCATCTCTCCATATGATAAGGGTATTTTGGTAATTTATCGATTTTTTTTCTCTAAAACTTAACGAAATCAGAGATAGGGTGGTCTTTGGCAAACAAAAGGGTATATAAAGGGTGATTTTTTGCAATATTTAATTTAAAGGGTGGTTTTGAGCAATATATTCTATTTAAGGGGTAGTTTTATGCGGTTTATATATTTTAAAACATAAGGGCTTCAGACAAGATGGAGAAAGGGATATTGACAAGATAAGTTCACCTAAATTACACACAGTCCTTTTCATTTTTTTCAAACAATTGCACACAAAGTCCTTTCCAACAAAAATCGATCCCCAACCATCCTCCATGGAACGTCATCCTCCATTTCACGCTACCAATAGCAGCAATATTTTGGAGTTTTAAGGTCCATTTAATAGAGAGTTCTATAGATATAATAACTTTAAGGTAAGAAATTTCATTATAATTTGTTTTTGATAAGCTTTTGGAGAAGAAATGGTGTGTTTTAGGGTTTGAAACTGACATTAAAATTGATGAAATTGGTTGTTTTTTGTGTCTTTTGTTTGATTGTCGTTGATTTGAGTATTGTTTGAGTTGAATTATGAGTACAAATTGGAACAAAAACGAAAGAAATTGGTTGTTTTGTTTGCGATTTTGGTGTGATTTTTTATGTCGTTTCTGTCCGGCATAAATCTCGTGAATTGCTGTCTGTGTTGAGGAGGCTCGGTTGCTGTCACCGAGCTGATGATGGAAGCTCATATGATGTCACCGAGCTGATGATGGAAGCTCAATTTCTGTCACCGAGGTGATAATGGAGGCTCGGCTTCTTTCACCGAGGCTTTGATGAAGGCTCGTCTAAACCTGTCGAGCTCCATCATGTAACTCGTTTCTACCTGCCGAGCTCCTTCTTTCGACGGTTTTTTCGAGCGAAGACCAAAAATCGTCATTCGATAATCATGTAAAGCAAGCGATATACCAATTCGTGTGTCGATCAATAGATATTTTGATTAATTTCATCGATTTTCGGCTGTTTTCGATCAAAACAATTCGTTCGACAGATTTAGGTTTTGATTCGAGAAAAGAGAGTTTTGGACATTTTTGCAATGTGTTCGGAAAAAAATGAAAAGGACATGCGTGCAATTTACTTGAAATTATCTTGTCAATAGTCATTCGGACATCTTACCTCTAGCCTCACTTATTTTAAATACAGAAATGAGGCCTCCAATTTGTGGATTGAATTGAGCCCACTTCTTTTTTAATTACAGCCCATAAATTAATCGGCCCATTCTATTTGTTCGTGTTAAAAACTTAAGGCAAAATTGTAGAAAACCACCCTTCAAATATGGTGTTTTGCGTGAAACCACCCCTTAAAATGAAAACTGCAGAAAACCACCCTTTAAAACCGTTTTCTTTGCAAAGTCACACCCATCACCGAATTTTTGTTAATTGAATATTAAAGTGTTTGAAAAATCAATTACTCCCTTCGTTCATTAATAAGTGTCGTTTGCCTTTTCGATACGTTTTTTAATGAGCTAAAAACTATATAAAATATTAACTTTTTTATTAATTTTTTTAAACAATTTTAAACTTATAACCAATATGTATAAAATTATTTTAAAAAATCAATTAAAAACTTTATATTTTATATAGTTTTTAACTCCTTAAAAAACGTGTCAAAAAGTCAAACGTCACTTATTTCTGAACGGAGGTAGTATATCCCTTGTTTTTATTATTATTTTACTTTATCCAATCGGTATTAATTAATTTTTACCTTTTAAAATTTTTTCAAAATTAATTTTTTTATATAAAATATCATTTTTTATATATAATTTCACATTTATTAGTAAAAACACTCTATAAAAAGTTGATATCATTGATGTTTTATATATTTGAAAAAGTTTATATTACTAAAGGGCTACTTGAAGAAAATAAATTTTTTAAAAATGATATTTCATATAGTTTTTATTATTCTAAAAATATGTTCACTATTCCACATACATTTTTAGAATAATAAAAACTATATGAAATATTATTTTTTTAAAAAAATTATTTTCTTCAAGTAGCCCTAGTATTACACATTTTTTTATATGTATAAAACATAAATTACACATCAATTTTTATAGAATTTTTTTATATGTATGAAATTATTTTTTAAAAAATTATTTTTTGATATTTTATAGTGTTTTTTGCTTTTGAAAAACATGTCAAAAAAATAAATATCAGCTAATACCAATTGAATTGAGTAAATTGATAATAAAAATAAGGGGTGTAATTGAATTTCCACACACTTTAACATTTAATTAACAAAAATTGGGTAATGGGTGTGACTTTGCAACGAAAACGGTTTTAAAGGGTGGTTTTCTGCAATTTTTGTTTTAAAGGGTGGTTTTTCGCAAAATGCCCTATTTAAAGGGTGGTTTCTGCAATTTTGCCAAAACTTAAAACACCATGAAAATCACGAAAATCACCATGAAAATTAATCGGCATATTCTTCCCTTATTTTTCCAGTAGGCTATTGAAGCTATGGCTATCGAAAAATTACCATGAAAATCAAATCAAAATGTACTAACCGAACCAATATAATTAGTTACCAATATAATTGGTTCGATATACCGAACCAAATTTCAAAACTTGGTACAGTAACGGTAATGAGAATGAAAAAGTTGGTATAACCATTACTAACCGATTTGAAATTGGTTGATACGGGAATACCAACCAATTCCTACCAAACCAATTATATCTGGATTTCCTTTTTAATTGATTTTGTAATTGTTTTAAGTTTTTAACTTTTTTTTTTTATTATTTTTTTTAACTTTTTTTTCTTCATAAAATGTTTTTAATCAAGGGAGGAATACTAACTCGACATTGATTAAAACGAAAAACTATAGTGTTAGTCGGAATAATACATTCCTATTGCTATGTTGCTTTTACTTTAGTGTTTAAACACTTTGTAATAACTTTAAAGTTTTATGTTGCTTTCGTCCTCAAATATAGTCTATTCGGGACTAAACCAAGCGTTGGAATAATTTATACGTTTTAATTAATTTGTATTATATTTCCATGTTTTTTTCTCAACACTCGAAAGTTGGTAAATTGTCATTAACAACAAGTACCAACCAACTTAATTGGTAACCAATTAGGTTAGTACACCCCCTTCGATAGTTGCTACATGGTAAACGGAAAAATGAAGGCCTAAATACCCCAATGGCCCTTGAAAATTTGTGACTAGGACATTTAACCCCTTATATCTTAACTCGGTTCAACTCAGCCCTTAAACTTTTACAATCGGGACACTTAACCCCCTAAATGTAATTTTATTTAATTCAATCATCAAAATCAATCATAATATTATTATATTTATTACTTAAACGAAAATAAAATGATAAAAAATTGGGAAATATTGAAGACTATTTTTCTTTTATTATTATATATATAATTTATGCATGGATTATATTTAATGTTATTTTCTTGGGAAATTTATAGAAAACCGCCATTTAAATATGAGTAGTTTCACTTAACCACCACTTAAATTCAAAATTACAAAAAAACCACTCTTTAAATGGTATTTGTTTATAGCTCACCACCTCTTCATCCATTTTCATTAATTTATCATACAATATATTATATTTTAATATTTTTAAACTCAAATTTGACTATTAAAGCTTGATTATATAAAAAAAATTATATACAAAGAAAGTTATCTATTAAAAAAAGTTAATATTTTAAAAACTTAAAATATGTGTTTGATCCATTTTATTTGTCATAGATAACTTTTTTCTTTAAATTTCCCTAAATTTAAAAAAAAAGGTTATCGATTAATCGTATAATTTAAATATAATTATAGACCTTTTTGAATATTTAAAAAAGTTTAATTAATAAACAAAAAATTAAAATATAAATAAATAATAATTTTAAGGCTATTTTGAACTTAATCAATAGAAATTATGATTCTTAATCATATTATAAATAAAACAGTAATTCATATAATGCTTTACAAATTTATAAATATTTTCAAATTTGTGTATATATACACAGAGTGATTAATAGGATCGAATAAAGTTTTATATATATACCAATGTAGAAAAAATATTTATTAATAAAATATAAACAAGACTAACAATAGTTTTTGAAAATATCAATGAATCTTCTCTTTATTTATAATTATTTAATGTAAAACTGATATGTGATAATTTATAAACTTACTTTTTCATGGATTAAATAACTTTATTGGACCCCTATTAATCACTCCATATAAATTTTAAATATAATATTTTTATAAAATTCATTATGAAACCGAAACAATAAGGTTTTTATTGAGAAAATAACATTAAATATAATCCATGCATCAATTATATATATTTAAAATAATAAAAGTTTAGAAAAATAGTCCTCACTATTTCCAATTTTTTTATCAATTTATTTTCATTTAAGTAATAAATAAAATAATATTAGGATTAATTTTGAGGATTATATTAAATAAAATTACACTTAGGGGTTAAGTGTCCTGATTCTAAAAGTTTGAGGGTTGAGTTGGATCGAGTTAATGTTTAAGGGACTAAATGTCCTAGTTATAAAAGTTAAAGGGCCATTAGGTATTTAGGCCAAAAATGAATTGGTAATTCCACCCGTAATTGAAGCAACTACTCTTTGCGCCTCTACCCGCAGGGAGGGAAGGTGATGAAGGCCGATGAAAAAGAAGAACAGAGGTCGCAGCTCGGAGGTCGTGTGCGCGAGGGAAGATCAGTGAAGGCAGCCAGGAAGATCAGTGAAGGCAAGCGATTTATATCCCTTTGATTTCGATCTAAAGTATCCCTAAATCCATGTTGTCCCTTTTTTAGCCCCAAATCGGTGGAATTTGAGTGATTGAAAGCCCAAATTTTAGATTTCTTTCACTTTTCCCTCTAACTAGTCTTATTATTCGCGTTTTACGCGGCTTTTTGATAAGTTTTTTATATTAATGTGAATTGATATTTAATAAGTATATATATAATTTTCAATCATACTATTTAGGTATATTTTTCTATATTTTTATTTTTCGTTTGTTTCATTTATGAATCTTGTGTGCTTTTTTTTTATCCTCCCTTTATTTCACTTTGAATAGTATCATTGATTAGTAGCTTTAAGATAGGAAATACTCTTTTTTAAATTTAATTTAGAGGTATTCATATACATCTATTTAAAAAAAATTGTGACAAAATTATAAAGAATAAATTTTTAATATAATTTGACTTATAAGTTTGGAAAGATGTTAACTTGAATCTTTTCATTTTAATTAGTTTCTAAAATTATTTCTTTATGATTAACAATTTTTTTTAATAAATGTATTTAAACTATCATTTACTTATGATATTAATGAGTGGAGTATGATGTTATATATAAAAGAATTAATAAATTAAAGAACATATCATGTATCTTGTTTTTGTAACACCTTGCATGTATTTAATTGATGGCAAAACTGGGCCAATTTCAACACAAAAACCAAACGTCCTCCTATATTTGATAATGATATTTGTTTTGCTTATCACCATTTATAAAAATGATGCACCCTCCTTTCATAAGATATGAAGTATAAATAGATTGTATAAAAATAACTTAAGAGATTGTGTTAGTGATAGGTTTTATAATAAGTTAAAATATTGGGCTGAATATTTATATTAAAAATGAATATATGTCTGTGTAAAATAACTTAAAAGATTATATTATGATAGATTTTATAACTACTTAAGATTTTAATTTGAGTATTCATATTTAAAATGAATATATATGTATATTAATGATAAGATTTTATTTGTCAATAGATAATTAATCAATGATGAAATCTTATCATTACAAAAGATGACCTTTGGATAAAATAACCCGAAACAATATCCGATGTTGCTTAAATAAATACTCCGTCCATCATTTTTTTATAAGTCTTTTATATTTATGCACATTTATTTAGTAGGATAAAAATTGTATAAAATGGTAATTGTTAACAATTTCATACTTATTTATATATACATAACTATCCATATAAGATATCCATCTAATTGAATGCATGCAATATGTAGTCAAACATTAATGTCTACATCCACGCAAATGTACAGACTTACGGACTTAATTATACAATTTGCAATCGCTCTATATTATTTGAACTTTTGAAGATAAAATTTTGTATAAAATCAAATCGGTTAAATTGATTTTCACTTTAGTTAATTTAAAATCTATCAAGTATCTGATTGAGATATGAATATATATAAATCTCTTAGAGCTTTATACATACTATTTATTTAAACTATTTAATATATAATTTATTTAAAAAGTATTAAATTGTACGTATATATAGGATATGTGGATAAATTGTATACATGTCATTATTTGACTTGACTTAAATATTTATAAATTAATCTAATCTATAATTTTTTCTAGATAAAATATTTATAAATTAACTTAAGGTAAAATGATAAGATTTGTAAGATATGAGGTTGAATATTTATACTAAAAATTAATTTAATTATTAATTAAAATGGACACATAGGATGACACATGTATAAATAGATTGGGTTATCGTCTAGCATGGCTTAAATTCATTGGATTATCATTAATTGACGTGTCAATAAAACCCGGGCCAGATTGCACCAGAAAACGACACGTAAGCGAATCACACCAGAACCCGCCACATAAGATTTCCACGCCTCTGTTTTAGTATTATATATTGATTGATTGATATTGATTGGGCGCTCAATTGCTTGGCTGACTTTCGTTTGTGATTTGTAATTTCTAGGTTTGCTATTTGTGCCATTTCTAGGGCTCTTCGGTGTGAGTAATCCCAACGATTTCATCTACTAGAAGTAGAACCCCCGACACCCTCAATTTGGCAGCTGTGTCTGTGCATCTTTCCCTACCTGTGGGCTGTGACCTCCTTGAATGTCAACGGCTTCCCGCTTCATTCGATCAACACAGCTTCCCGCCAGATACCCGCTCTGTTCTCCCCCAAAACAGACCCACCACCTGTTCGACGAATTGCCTCAAAGAAACCTCTCCGCTCTCAACTCCCTCCTCGCCTCTCATCTCCGCAATGGCGACCCTCTCGCCACATGGTTCCTCTTCACCCGCATCCACCGCGCTCGTACCGATCTCAACCCCCGCACTTTCACCCCTGCCTTGGGCGCTTGCTCCGCCTTGCCCACCTCCTCCTTCCGCGGCAAGCAAGTCCACGCCTTGATGCTCAAATGTGGCTCCGACTCCCAAATCGTGCCCCAAACCGCTCTCATGGACATGTACTCCAAGCACGGCTTGATGGCTGACTCCACCAGAGTCTTTGATGAAATGGTTTCCAGGGATGTGGTCACTTGGAATGCTTTGATCTCGAATTATATGAGGCATGAAATGGCTGACAAGGCGGTATTGGCTTTCGAAGCAATGAGGGGAGACGGTGTTGGGTTTACCGGCTTCACTTTGTGCTCTGTGCTTAAAGCTTGTGTATCCCTCCAAGCTCTCAGGCAGGGAGTTCAGGTTCATGGGTTGATTGTCACCATGGGGAGTGATGATTTGGTTGTTTTGGGCACGGCTCTAATCGACTTTTACTCACACTTCGCCATGATGGATAGAGTTATTCTTATTTATGACAGTCTTGGGCGTGATAAGGACAATGTTATGCAGAACTCCTTCATTGCTGCTTGTGTTAGGAACCAGAGATATGACGAGGCCTTGTTGGTTATGAGTACCATGAAGCCGAATACATTTGGCTTGACAAGTGCTTTGGTAGCTTGCTCCGAGAACACTAATTTATGGTTGGGGAAGCAAATACATTGTGTAGCTATCCGATTTGGTCTATTTGACGATACCCGACTTTGTAATGCCTTGTTGGACATGTATGCAAAGTGCGGTGAAGTTTCATTAGCGACTGCAGTGTTTGATCGGATTCCTCAGAGAGATGTGGTGTCTTGGACTAGTATGATAGATGCACACGGGGCAAATGGCAATGGAGTTGCAGCAGTTGAGTTGTTTAAGAGGATGGGGGAAGGTGGAAGCCATGTTGCGCCGAATGATATAACAGTTCTCGCCCTTCTCTCAGCTTGTTCGCGTTCAGGGCTTGTTGCGGAAGGCCGGGAGTGCTTCCAGTCAGCTCAAGACAAGTATGGTTTCACTCCAGGATCCAAGCATTATGCCTGCTACATTGATATTCTAGGCCGAGCTGGCCATGTCGACGAAATCTGGTCAGTGTATAGAGATATGGTGAAGAATGGAACCGAGCTGACGGGCCAAGTGTGGGGGGCATTGATGAATGCTTGCGGGCAAAACAAGGACATTTCGAGGGGTGAGTTCGCAGCGAGGAGTTTGTACGAATTGGAGCCTGATAAGCCTGGAACTTACATGCTGCTATCCAACTTTTATGCAGCGGTTGGGAAATGGGAGATTGTAGACCAACTTAGAAGTGTAATGAAGGGGAAAGGATTACTTAAGAATGTGGGAATCAGTTGGGTTTCTGCTTCACATACTGACCCCAAAATTTCTGAAGCAGGCTAAAAAGACAGACTTTTTGTTTTACAAGATGAAGATTTGATGAATCTGTCATACAACTAGATAAAAATGCTTCAACTTTGATACAACTAGATATGCCTAGACAAAATTAGGCTCCCAACTCATGAATTTGAATAAAATTATCTACTAGTTGTATACCTGTTACTTGTGTACACATTATGAAAATATAGGTATATCAAGCAAGCAAGCAACAAATGGATTTGTTGAAGGTATTTGCTTGGGCTTTTAATGATGTTATAATAAGCAAGCTGCACAAAAATAAGAGGAAGGAAATCATCAACTCTCCAAACTTCAAAGAGACAGCTATGTTGATGTATATGCAACACAGCTATGGAACCACACATGGTTTTATTGATACTTGATAGTTGATACCCCTTTCTTTGATACCCAGATGTGTTGGATACCCAGAGGTGTTTTTTATTTGAGCAACAGAGGTGTGTTGATACTTGATCTACATAAATTAAAATGTTTATAATAAACAAACTACAATTGAAAATTTGAAATCATCCAAATATATACATGTGGAGGGAACCTTCAGAGATGAAAGAGCAATTGGCCATGTATGTGAACCAGTTACTACTGGAACCAGTTGGTTCTGACCCATCCACCCAAAATTGAAAGGCTCCCTCCCTACACATTTTCCCCTACCTTCTACACTACTGTAACCAGTTACTACTCACTAACCACTCATTACATCCAAAGAACAAATTCAACTGTTACTACACACTACTACAGGTACAGCTACACTACAACACTAGCAATAAAACATGACTCTCTTGACATTCTCCTTGAGCGCTGGCAATGGCCGCACTCCCGAGTCCCCGGTTGTTCTTGAGCTCTTGGAACCCACTGACCCAGATTCTTGGATTTCTGGCTCCATGTAGAAGCGCGCACGAAATGCTGCCAGATGAGCGTAGTACGCTGGAGGGACTGCGTTTCGAAAAATCTCATCAGTTTCATTGATTCGGAAAAAAAAAATAGAAACCCCGGATGGCTGCTCTTTTATTTACCAAATTCAAGGAAAAAAATTGAAACAAATGTAGAATGAAACGCGGTTCTATACATACCTACAGAGACGGAGCGTGTGCACCTTGCGTAGGTATAGCAAAGGTTGTTGGTCAGAGACTGGATCCCGTCTGCTGTGAAGTTGTTCTCGTCCCACAGGACATGGTAGTGAGCTGGCCGGCTAGTGCCCTGCCCGTATAACGAATGTAAGCTTCTGTTAGAGGTGACATGTTGCGTATGAAGATCACAGAATGAGAATGCAAGAGCTACAGTCGTTACCTGAATACCCGCATGGCTGCAAAGGTAAAAGTCATGCTCTGTTGGATGGCATATCTTCGTGTCTACAACCGTACCTGAGATTTGTGAACAACTTGATCAGATGACTGATGTATCCGAGGAGCTTAAACAGTATGATACATAGATGTGCATTTTTTACCCGGAAGAATGTTCCCACTCTTGTCAGTGCTGCTTCGGTCCCTATGGTTGTTGGCAAATAGCCTTGTATGGTGTCTTTTCTGCACGACGATGAAGGTGACTGGCGGTTGATAGTTTGGCTCCAGCGAAGCACACGCCTGCATAAGAATTGCATTTGTCAGACTCTAGTGCAGCAAAATAGAAGGCACCAAGAAAAAAGGATTTGCACATTCAATCGGTTTGATCTTGAAAAATATAAGATGGCATACCTTTCGTATTGCGTCCAATTCATACAGCAAAACCTGATAAAACTGTCCTTCACTTACACCATCCCTACTCAATCACAAGACACTACATAAAAATACAATCACTTGTATAAATGAAGTGTAAATGTTACAATCATGTAGGATAACTTACCTGTAGAAAATTATCCTTAGCGGTTTTTGGCCTGTAGCCTTCCTGAAGGAAATCAAAAGATCCCTGCAAGCAGACCAAATATCGACAAGCTTGAAAAACTGAACAGCGAGACTACCCATGTTACCCTGTGTATAGGAGAAAAAAATGTCATTACCTAATCATACCACCACTAACTGCACCTCGGACAGGATCTTGCCATGTCTTGTACAAGTCTTGTATGAGCTCTTGCCTGTGCGCTTGGGCGCACACCAACCCAGCATATTTCGTCACTTCAGGCCAGTCCTGCGAAGCTACAACCTGAAATCCAAAACATGGTATATCAGTAACAAGATATTTCAATGCCTTAAGGAGCAAAAGGGTCTTCCAAGAAAACATACTGCTGCTATTGATGGGCTGGAATCTTCTCCGTTTTCAGGGTGGGTGACATCTGCTCCAAATATTATAGTCGGTATGTCACTTACTAATGGTATTCTGCAGCTGATGGCATCAACTAAAACAGTATTTCGGCCTCCCATCTGCATACAACAACAGCAACAAAGAAGTAAGTTAGAATGTTCGTACGAGGAATCAGTTCATTACATAAGCGATTTGCAGGAAGTTTGCTGATCAAACCTTAACGTTGATTTTAAGGGACACATTTGCCAAGTACTGCTTGCTAATCTTAAACACGTGTTTCGTTAGACAGCACTGGGATATCAGGCCAAGCTCGGTTTCACATTTTCTCTTGATATCACCTGGATTTTTGACAAATTTAGCCGACAATTAGAACCTGGATTATATAAACTTGAGGATTAACGTTTGCGGTATTGCAGGAAAATGCATACCATAAAGGGAACCATTATTATCAGGCAATATGACTAATAGGAGTTCGAGCTCTCTCCCTTTAAGTTTGTTCATAGATGTGGTGTAAACATGCTTTAGAGCTTTTTCTACTTGGTCAGGCCTGGCTGTATAAATTGGTATTACCGGTTCTGGATTAAATTCCTGCAAAAGAAATGGGTCAAACTATAGGTCAAATGGAATTTCATTTGGATATACACACAAAAAAAAAATGGTAAATGAACCATGGAGCAGTACCATGCCAGATACTTGACACATCTGTGCCAGTTCATTACAAAATCCACGGGCAACACTCTCCTGCACGCTGCGTGAAAAGTTGATGCATGCCCACCGACTAACAGTCATCCCGTTAATCACTTTCTGTAGATGAGAGAAGATTTTTCAATGATTTTGACATGAATATGATTAGCAACCTTGAAGCAACAATGTGAAGGTTGAAGGTTATGACCTTGTTCATCATGTTCCATTGACCAACTTGGGGCAAACAATCCTTTTCCTTGCCAGTTTCGTGATACTTCAGCTGCCAGTTGGAACAGTAATAGTGATTAGAAAAGGAAGCGAGCACGATAATGACCAGCAAGGAAATGAAATTTGGGTTTGTTTGACAGTCTATCTTACCCATGGAGCAGGAAGAATACGAGCTTCTACTGAAGCTAGTCTTTCACTAACTTTGATGCCAAACTCTTTCGCGTAGGGATCTTGATCATAAAGATTGTGCTGAACAGTCTGCATTTGCAAGTTCAACAAATCAAATATTAAATTTCTTTATGGCAGAATCTAGAAATCTGATGGTGAAACATACAACAGTAAACACAAAGTCTAAGCATCACACGAACCTGCAAAATGTCATTTTCCCGATCCCTCGGTCTTTGGCAAGTGACTTTCAGCAGGGCAGTAATCTGTTTCTCATTCAACCTTTTTGTATATCTTTGACCCTCGACAATTTTACAAGCCTGGTCATCAATCAAGTGAAAGAAATGAATTAGGAGAAAACAATGCGATTATGAAAGAACGGACAAAATTCATTGGCAAAAGAGAAAGGATGAAGAATCTTCAATTTAGAGCACAAACCTCCATGGGCAAGTAATTTGCTTTCTTTTGATTGCCCACTTGAAGGCATGGGAGGTGTGTATACTGAATGGTAAAACCATACATTTCTTGGAAGTAGTCAACAACCGATTTCATGGTATTATCATCATCAATGGGAAACCTGCACAACAGAGACAAAATCAAAATCAATTTCCCAGCTGCAACAAAACAAGAAGAAAGCAGATAAGGTTTAGTGAAAACTCTTACACAAGTTCCCTTGTAGGTTGAGAAGTTAATCCTGAGACACGATATTTCCTACGAACAGTCCCTCTATGTGTCACCTCCACTTTTACACCTCTAAGTCCCTTTTTGATCTGTTGCATTCAAATGGACCATGTAATTACAGTTTACGAATGCCCAACAATAAGCCAAAAATGAAAAAACAATAAAATAGGCGATCATAGTGTCGCTTATGTATGCTCTACAATGCCCTTCATCCTTCAATAGAATGGAACTCTTTTTAAAATGGATTAGACACAGAAATAAGTGATTTTATTGGCCGCGGTCCTTATTTTCATTGGGCTAATGAATAATGACTCTCACAAAATGCAGCAAATGAAGGTTACCTTGATTCGATCAGCATCTGATAATGGTCTAGCCAATGCATCTTTGCCGAGAAGCTGAGCAACAAATTCTATGACAGGCAGGGGTTCGATAAATGCAGCTGAAGCCATGTCTGCAATATGGAAGGCATAAAGCATAGAACATATCGGTATGTGTTTCACTAGGTAATTGAAATTTAGACTACGTTGAATTGAAAGTAATATAATGAGATAATTGCTTGTTACAGGGCACGCTTAAGCAATCGGAAACCGTATAATTTTAGATATTCACTTTCTACTATTCATTTTGCCACTACAACTATCATTTATCTCATGTTCATTTACCCACCTATGTTTAAAGACAAGCCCATCTGTGTTGGCCTCACACTTTGGTAGAATCCACACCATGACTCCAATCCTTCACCTAGGCGTTGTGGGGTCCGCACATCCCGTGAGAAAAATGACCTCCCCACAGGGCAATATCTTTAATATCCAAAACAAATTTAGTAAGTCAAAGATCAGCATTTGTAGTTTTGTGTTTGTTTCATTAGGAGTTAAGCATGTACATAGAACTACTCAACAAGAGTATAGTACCTCTTAGTTGCAAGCTCTCTCAAAACTATGTCAAGAATTTGAAGAGCTTCCTGAGGAGCATCTGCCCTTTTGCCTGCTAAAAACTGTCCCAAATGATGCATGTTTGCTCGCGCAACAAATTTGATGACCACTTTATACGTCCTTTCCCGTCTAAACACAATCAAAACATATCCCCAAATAAGCTCTATGGTAATGACCATTAAAACACCATAAGATTCACAAATACTTGCTCATCTACAAAACCTACATGTTATGGTATTCAAACATATGGAAGAAAATGACATAGTACAAATGCATCATAGTGGTTTTCCTTTACCCTTCTGCCATAAATTTTCACCCAGCAAGTAAAAACAAGGGTAACCAAATTTCAAATTGCAAGCCAAATGAAGGATGAAACTTGAGAGAAATGAAGACAAGAGCATTAAATTCTTACTTGGGACCATTCGTTCCATCATCTTCATCAACAAGCTTAATGGTAAACTCCTTCCTAGCAAAAGGAAACTCCCCAGCAGTGTATAAACTCTTCCTACCATCATAGGCAGGCAATCTCATCCCCAATTCAGATTCCCTGTACAATTTGACTAGCTCTGCTATGATTGCCCTGTTCACTATTTTTGAGGACACTTCAGGAATAATAGTAACCTGCAAAACCCACAGCCGTGCAATAAGAACAACATTAAATGCTCTTTCCCAAATACATATTAATGCAATTACAGCTTTGGGAGATCAAAAAACCGGTCAATTTAATTTCTTTACTACAAATTGCAGTAGTGATCACAGAGGTAAAGATGCAGCAAGAACACCAAACCCAATCGTCTGAGTAACTAATTATACTATTCCAGGCAATGCCAAGATTTGTACAACTTACATCATACTGATTCAAGTCCTTGTTTGGCAAATCGGCTAGGAAATGGTTGGCCTTCACAATACACTTGGTCCCAAGCTGACCAAACCCTGGCCTGGAAGCAAAGTTCATAGATTTGGTAGAGGAAGGGAAGCCAACACACCCACCAGAAGCCACCTCATCCTCGGCAGCTGGTGGTGGCTGTGGGCCCACCATTGCCACTGCCGTGCAATGTCGCGAACTCGGACGCAAAAAGCTTTCGCCTTGATCCGACTTCCGAGCGCCTCTTCCTCTTCTCCTCCCTCTATTCTTGGATGGGGGAGGAGGAGGGGAGCTTGTATTTTGGCTGTGTGTTTTGCTGCTGCTGCTGTTGTTGCTGCCATTGTTGTTATGGGATGGTTCTTGGTTGCTTGGTGGGCCTTTCCCATTTTGAGAGGCTTTTGAGGGCTTCTGGATCTGTTGGTTTTGCTTCTTAATCACAAGGTGTTGCTCTGAGCTCTCTTTCATCTGCCTAATAGGCATGATGATGATTGATGATGATGAAATGTTGAACTTGATCAAATTGAAACAGATGCTCAAAATCACAAAAGGAACTTTTTTTTTTCTTTTCCGGAGTGTAACTTCCAATCCCACACAGATAACTGCAAGAATTTGTCCTCCTCTTCTATACTTCTACTCTTTCCTTGTTGCCATCCAGGGCAGTTTTCCAGGCCAACCTTTGAAACAAAAACCGGAAGAACATTCAGATTTTTTTATTAAAAAAAAAAAGTAAAAATTTGAAGGCATATTATTGGGGTTTTCCTCACAAATTCACTCAAAAACAAACAACACAGAACAGAAGGAGGTAAAAACAGTGAAATAAGCAGAAAGTAATGATGTATTCTAGATGCATCAGAAACCAGAAGGTACAAGCAATGCCAATTCACTTCGCTGTTAATAATAGTAATACAAAACCCATGTCATGTATGTATGTAACAGATACCACAAAACCTACACTTGTCTTAATCTTGTTCAAAATAATAAAAGAAATTGAGGCCCAAAAAATTTCCATGACATTATAATCAACTATGACGCCACATAAGAGAAGTGAAAAAAAAATCCCCGAATTTAATCCTTTTTTAATAGCACAAAACTCCAATTGCCAGAAGCAGCAGAGAATTCAAACACGAAACCCAGTATAAGCAGCTGTAGCCATTCAAATCCCAGGAACCCTAAACCCCAAAACCAGTTCAGATGCTTCCTTTAGCAACCCAATGACTGTCAAATAAAGGGGGGGAAGGGGGGAACCCCTTCCTTAATCAGTTTCCTCCCCCAAGGATTGAGAAAACCAAAGCGCCACAGAGGTTGAAAAAAAAACCCAAATCCCCAATGGCACCCACATAAGCTAAACAACAAATGCAAATTTACAACCCAAGCAAATCCCGTGAGAGTACTCAAACACACTAGAGGATAAAAAAACAGGAAGTGGATGATGAAATGGGGGAATAGAAACAGGGAGAAACAAACAAAAGGGCCTCAAAGATGAATACAAGGAAAGGGAATAACCCAAAAGAAATAAAGACTGTTATTTTATCCTACTAAAAAAATGACAAGAATCATCAATAATCCCAAAACTGCAAGCTCGCCCAATGAATTCCGCGCTGGTTAGAAAACGACCCAACAAGGGGAGGTTGAACTTGAACCCAAACTAAACCTCTAAGCTTAAGCAACAAAGACTGGATCAGCAAAATGCAAATCCCAACTTACCTCATCAAAAAAACGCAGGAGAAGGATCAAGGAGGAGAATCTGAAAAGATGACTGGGAATTGGTGATGGGGAGCAAAGACCAGCAGTGAGCGGGTTAAAGGTGGGAGCTTTGGGATAAATAGAACAGAGGAAATGAAGGGGGTGAGATGGGGATTGGAAGGAATCAAGGACGTTGGAGGGAGTGAATAGAAATCATGGGAGGGGTGGGAGAAATGGAGGGTGGAGATGATGATGGCGATGAATCTACAACGATCCACGCATGCAATTTGGCTTTGGGGGGATTCGGGATTCCTCTATGCATCTATCACGTGTAAAGAGGGGTGCTTTTGGGTCTTCAGGCCATGAGATGGTCTGAAATAGGCAACGTCTCTCTATCCGCTTCACTTTTTATTTTGTGCTAATTGCGATGAATGGCCCTACATTTTGAGTTAATTACACTCTTCGTTTCAAAATATGTCATTTAACTTTTTAACATGTTTAAAGCATTAAAAACTTTACTCTGTATAAAATATATTTTTTAAATATTCATGCTTAATTGCTTATTAGTAATAAGAATAAAATTACTTTAAAATTTAATTAAAAACTTGACATTTTATATAATTTTTAGCTTTTAAAAAATGTGTTAAAAAGATAAACGGTCTATATTTTGAAATAGAGAAGTAAATTTCACTCTTTTGCCGAATAGGTTTATAACTCTTAAGTCTTAACCAAATATTCGGGGTTCGAATCATGAGAATGGAATACATCCTTATGAAACTCAATCGTATGGATATGAAAAATACAAAAAGCACATTAACCCTTTTATTGAGCCTACTCGGTGCAAGGTGGATTAAGCATTTAAGCCATTGATTTCAACCAAAACAAGAGATACGGAGTTTGAATACTAATAATGAAGTATTTCTTGTGATGAAGCACTTTGATTCTCTTATTAGACCTACTCGGTGCGAGTTGAACTAAACCATTGGTTTCACCAAAAGGAAGTATTTCACACTTTGATAATTTAACTCCTATCAAAAGAAGTATTCTCTTATTATAGTGGGCTTCAATCCGTCTCTGATTCTAATGTTAAATTGGACCCAACCCCCAAGAAACTAAAGGGTTAACATAACAATCTTAATCCATAAAGCAGAGTTTATTTGGAAATCAATTGATCATCTCGATCAAAACCAACAATAATAGAACTACAGAAGTGTAGCACATCCAAATATTTACTTGTTAAATAAAAAGTGTAGATAATCAATATTAACAGGTTGTTTAAGTCATATCTTTATTTTCGATGTAAGATGTAATGTAACTCATATCCTCAACAACTACTTAGTTTTCAAACCGCCCCTATATACTAAATAATTTATTATAATTTTGAAAGTTTCTACTAGTTTTTGCAATTATCTCATAATTAGGGTTATTTTATGCCACTAGTCTTTTTGCTCTGAACCTAGCTTCTTCTTCCTTTCTTTGCCTGAGATGTCTGAGTCCCTGGTCTATCTCGAACCCTCGAGGTTTTTTCCTTTATTTTAAGAAATACGGAGTAATAAATATCTTTTTCTTGTCATAAATTGCAATAATTTTTTTTTAAATAAAACATAAATGTGAAATAGGTGATGGTGGGTGAAGAGGGTTAGAAACTGCAAGCATATACTTTTGTACAGAAGAATAATAATTCAAAGTTGCAGTGCCCCCTCCTACCCAACAAGCCCTTCCTTTCTTCCTGCATCTGCCCTGTGGATCCTAAATTGTAGTTGTAATTAATTTGCCATTGAAAATTGTTTTTATATACAAGATGTTATTCGTCCATCTTAGAGCACTTTTAACAATGATTATTCAAGATGCTAATTTGTAAAAAAATTAATAAAAAATTATCAATATGAATGTTTGGATACTTGAGGGATGCTAAAGTTGCATCGATGCTAATTTGTTTCACCATCATTTCATTCATTGTCTTTAACAAAAGGGAGGGACATGTGTCACAATCTCATTGGCGGTGGGGAGAAGCGGTTGAGATTGAAACGATTCAAATGTTGAGATTTAATTTGACACATTTTAATTACATTCAAATAATGTCATTTTCGCTATTTATAAAATGTAAATTTTTTTTTTTAAAAAAATTACCATAATACTAGATTCATTTTTCTCTACACGTAAACATCAATTTTGAATATGTTTCGATATATTTTGAAAAAAAAATTCTTTGGATATAATTATATTGTAATTTTCCTTGGTAAATTGGATCTCATTCATTTTATAAAAAAAAGGAAATTTTAGGAAGTAAATACTAATATAATATTATAATAATATTATAAACATGTTGAAAATATTTGGTGTAGAGGGGTATATTCGTAAATTGAATTGGTTAAAAAACGATGGGTTATGAGATGCTAGGGATGCTATTGTTAAAGTGGAAAAAGTAAGGAAGAGATGCTATGCTGATATGGCGGAAAGAGATGTATAAAAAATTAATATTTTTAGTATTTTAAATAGTAACTGATAAACATGTCCTTAGTATAAAAGTTTACTACATATGTATTGCAAGAAATTTATATATAGTACAAAGTGAAATAAAGTGTAATAGTATAGGTTAATGAGCTTGGTTATTTATCTTTTAACGTGTGGTGAAGTTTGTAAAGTTTTAATGCAATAGGCAGACATCTTTTCAACTGTGTGTCATACTCATAAAAATAAAGGTTGATGAGATATAAGTGCAGCCCTTTACTTGCTTAGTTACCCCATAGCTTTTGTATTGTTAAATGCTGTGTTCTTTGCTTTATCTTTTACTACTACCCACATAACCACTTTTCCTGGCTTAATTGACTAATCAAAGAGACATCATTTTTTTTTTTTTGAGGAAGAGACAACAATTTTTATTTTCATTTTCATTTTTTCTACTAAGCTAGAATAGCGTTTCTTCTGATTTGCGATTGTGTATCAATTTTCTTTCCATAAAGAGTTATGACCCAAAATAAAAAATGTAAACTTGATCCTACTGGTTCCCTCGTACCTGACTCTATCCAATTCGAAGATAAAATTTGATATTTTTGTGAATCTTTGTGATAATTCGAGTTAAAACTAACTCAACTTGACAATGATAATGACACACGGTCCCGTTCCGGTGGAGTTGAAGGTAAACTCTATTCCTCTCTCAAAAAATAAAAAAAAATAAAAAAAATTGGGGATGGGGATGGGGGGAGGGAAAGGAGGGGGTTGATTTTTAACCACTGATTTTAAAATCTGTGGTTGAGATCCTCTCAACTCTACCCATAGAGTTTTCCACAAACTCCACTGAAACTGGATCCAATGACCCATACTAAAAAATGATCTATCCAAATATGAAATTAACCCAACTCGATAAAAACTTATATCAAATCTAACTCAATCCAAACCCGATAATAACCTGACTTGGTCAATATTGACTCAATCTGGCCCACCACAACCGGGTTGTTACCTTCTAGATGGTACATTGGCATCTTAATTCCTAGCTATACCCTTCTGCTAAGTTGCTATGATGGCACCCAACAAAGCTAAGCATATGCCAATTTTTGCCCCTGTAATGTAAATGAAAGTGCAAGAGTTGTTGTCATTATGTAAAAAAAATTAAAAACCCTATAAAAAATATACTACAAGTTACAATGAATTATGGTATTTTAGGAGTTGGTTGATGATAAGTTAGACCATCTACAATGGTGGTGTGTAAATGTGCAAATGTGTACTTTTTAGACATTTTTTAGCTTCATTTGTTGTTTTATGCGTGTGCAAATATACACATTTGAGCATATAAGACTAACTCCAATGGTTAAGTGTGCAAATGTACATATTTGCACAAGGTGTTTAAAAATGCACATCACTTTTTGATGTTTTACTCCATTGGTTAAATGTGCATTTTATACACACCTATCTCTAAATAAATATGATTAAATTAAAAAGGAAAAGAAAACAATAAAAAACAACCAATAGAAATGACTTTACTTTATTGAAAAGTGATAAAAAGTTTTTGCACATGGGGGAGGTGATGTGCTTATATTTGAGCACTTTGTGTGCAAATGTGCACATTTTAAACACTCAAAAGTAACCATTGGAGCACAATTTGCATCAAAATGTGCATATTTGAGCATTTGCACCATGCCATTGGAGTTAGCCTAAGACTATCCACAATGGTTTTGTCTAAAATGTATACGTTTGTACAAGATGTGTAAAAATGCACCTTACTTTTTGGTATTTTGCTCCAATGGTCAAATGTGTATTTTTTACACATCATTCAAATACAATTAATTTAAAACAAAAAAGAAAACAAAAATTATAAAAAACACACCAATAAAATTGTCTTGCTTTTTGAAAAAGTTTTTGCACATGGGGAGGTGATGTGCTCAAATTTGCACATTGCATGCTCAAATGTGCACATTTGTACACCCCAAAAGACCAATGGAGGTAAAAATGTATAAAAAATACACATTTGGACATTTACACACAACCATTGGAGTTAGTCTAATGTGCAAATTTGAGCACACCACCTCCCCCATGTGCATAAATTTTTACAAAAAGTAAGACAATTTCATTGGTTTATTTTTTTTATGATTTTATTTTCTTTTTTGTTTTAAATGAATTATATTTGAGTGATGTTTAAAAATAAACATTTTATTAATGGAGCAAATTACTAAAAGGTGATGTGTATTTTTACACCTCTTGTACAAATGTGTATATTTTAATCAAAACCATTGTAGATGGTCCTATGGTCATATATGAAAGCTAGTGGGAAAATGAGAGGGTAGTGATGGTGCATGGATGCATGATGACTTAAAGGACTATGAGCACATGGGTCCCTCCTTCCATAGTTCCATCTATGATATCATTACATTTATTGCCCATTATCATCATCATCTGCAAAAACAATAACCCACACCATGTTTGAGATCTCAAAGTTGGTGTGGTTCATGATGTTGCATCAAACCCACTCACATACTCTAGTTCCTTTGTTTGCCCTTGGTTTTTTGGTGGGTCTCTCCCTCACTATATAATTATTTGCCCCTTTACACATCTTCATCTTACAACAAAATTTCCTTTGATTTTTGGGCTTATCTTTTGATTTGTAAATTCCTATCGACTCGAGTGCTTGTAATAACATGGGTATATGTAATGTTTGATATTCAAGTTAATAAAAAAAAAATGTTCATAAATGGTTGTGATCAATAACTAACATACATTAGAATACAGAAATGATTTCAAGAACGAAAATCCGGAATAACATTTTTTTTAAGACAAAGAAGGAGGGATTCATGTTAAACAAGTGCATTGGGGATGGGCTTGCTTTGTTGTGATGTGGGTAAGTTTTGGACTTACTCTTTTGACATTTTATACCCAAGCATTAGATTATAATTAATGGGCTTAAATATAATGGAATTAGGGTTAGCACTTTAGCATTTAGCAATGGGTGAAATCAAAAAAATTTGAGATGGGTATGTTGGGAATTGCATTGACATTTGACATGATGGCAAGAAGGAAGATGGGCAGCCTTTGTTTTGTTTTGGGCTCTTTTTGAGGTGTGCAAACACAATAGTTTATTACTCACATTAGCATTAAGAAACTATTGCAATTGATGTATGGGGATATGTTGTTTTCTTTTGTTATAATGGGAGGTATAATGCATATAGTATTAGGAGGAATTTAGGGATGAATCTAGATTCCCAATGTCCCAACTCTTTATTTTATTATGCATTTCCCTAAGTTTAGTGCGTGTGGTGGGCCCATTTTCCCATTAAAAAATTATGTTATCTATAATCTATGTGCACTTTTCTATGCTTCCATTCATCCCAAATGATTCTATACAGTAGCACCAATTAAAAATATATTATTTTATTTCTCAAACTTTTGTGAGATTGCATTTTAGGGCCAACCCCATTACATATATTTGCACATCTTTGCAAAAACTAGGGTTGGAACTTGGGGACTGTAACGGTCAATAAACCCTTCTTTTGCTTTTCAAAACCCATGCCAACATTCACAGCTACACTTTAGGCTTTAATAATTTTGCACCCATCAAAATGGATATTGAAAATTCAAATCCTAAGTTAAGTTCCTTATATCTTCCATTTATGCAATATATGAAACAATATTTCTCGAACTCGATCCTAAATGCGATAAACTAAGTTAGGGTTTTCTGTTCGTTGAAACTCTTCTTCCTTAACCAAATATTTGGAGATACAAGTATATGTTTAAAGTATGTGAGATACCACTCGTTTCAACCAAAATATAAGATAGATTATAGATAGACACTAAGAAAGTTTGGGCAAGTATATCACTTTTTGTAAGGTGCATGAAAAGGCACCCAAAGGAGGGTTTCTTTTAACCGGGGGCCAGACCCCTTTCCCATTTCACAGAAAAGATAAGCAATCAAAAGCTCCAAAGCAACCAAAGGCCAAAACAAAGCAGCTGCACCACCCACAAACACAGCCACAAATCCACAATGAATGAGTTAATCCAGTAAAAAAGTGAATGTGGATGAATTACCCACCACCAAAGGCAAAAAAAAAAAAAAAAAAAAAAAAAACATACCATACCATACCAAAGGCAAATAAAAAAACCATTTTAATTTCCAAAATCTCTTAAAAGAAACATAGAGTCAAAAGTAAGTAGGATGTACTTCAATCAACAAAGTAAGCAACCAACACTTATTATTAGTAAGGATATGTTACACGCATGTCTAAAATTTCGCCAAATGCACAGTTATTTATCGACTTCTGGTGTCGATAAGCTTTTATGGCCGACCTGAAAAAAACTTGCTAACACGAAGTTTTATCACTTGTCAGCAAAATTGACATTCATTTTGCCTACACAAACTTTCCGTGTCGACAAGCTTTTTTCAATGAATCCAAAAAAGCTTATCGATATCGGAATTAGTGAACCTATCGTTTGTTTGACGAAACGGAACTGGGCAGACAGCAAGCTGAATTAGTAATGAAAGAGTCATTTTGTATTAAAAGATCACTGGTCTTGAAGAGATGCTTTGACCCTGTTGAACCCAATCCACCCAAAATTTTTGTAAGAGAAGGAAATCAACAAAGGAAGCAAAAACCAGTCTCCTCTCAAATTTAAGAGTTCCACTTTCAGGGTTCTCTATGCCACCACTAGCTTTGCAAATGGCTATAGCTTTTTGGTGGAAACAAAAGTTGCTCCATTTAAGGGTGTTTTTGTCATTTTCTTCCTTTCTTGTGAAAGAAAGGAAGATACACCTCCTTTGCCTTTGCTTAATTTCAAGGAGATGTATATGCCAAATTGGCAACTTAAGTGTTGAGGCCTTGTTCCTGTGGGTCTTTTGTTAGTTGTTTTCCAATTTTGAATAAAACTCTTTTCTACAAATTTTCAGCCACTCAAAATATTTACAAATTCTAGCATTTGAAATTTATTGTCTTAATAGTTTTACTAGTATTTGATTTTATATTTCTTTTTTTATTAAAAAAACATTAACAAAGTTTGATAAATGGGAAACACACATGCATATTGATATAAAGCATATAATACTTATATAGCTTAAAAGTTGAAAAGGGTATTATTAATCCACTTTATATTGGGCAATCTAAATCATTTTTATGGAAAGAGGGGAAAAAAAGTATGATGTTATCGGACCCTTTCACCTCAACTCACCTCATACAAAACATACATCATTTCTTCTAGTCCAAAGATGCATCATAATTGATTGCCCCCTTGGCCCTTGTACTCTTCAAATTAATTTATTTTATTTTTAAAAGGAGTAATTGTATGTAGATGTTAAAGCCCAATGTTTCATACTTTTTAAAGGGGTAATTGTATGCAGGAATCATTGCGATTGATACATGTTGATTCTGTTTGGATTTCAATCTCGCTAATTTATATACTCAGTGGCAGATTTAGGAGGGGTTTGGGTGGCATTAGCCCCCTAGCTTGAAAGAAAAATCAAGAAATTTATTTTTTGAAATATTTTTTGAAATTTTTATTAAGTTTAGGGATAAAATAGTTTAAAAATAGTAATGAATCATCATAAAAATAATTTAGCTAATTAGTTGATCCAGATTTATTATCTCGAGGTTATGTGTTTAAACCTCCTTTAACCTTAGATTTTAGATTTTTTTTTGGATGAAAGGAGAGGTTAGAGTTATCTTACAAGTTCATTAAAGATAAAAAGAACCAAGTAGTCAGTTAACGGGAGATAGTCCAACCTGGAGGTCAACCAATACTATATACATTTTTTTTGGATGGAAATTTGATTCATATAATTTTTTTTTAGTGAAATAGTCTTCTAATATATGTTTTAAGGACATAGGTGAAAAATCTTATTTAAAATGATTCTATACTAGTGAACTCTAGAAAAACAAATTTAAAAATAGCTAAATAATTTAAATTAGAGAAATATGTTTAAATTAAATGGAAGAATAGCAAAATATACCCAAATCAATAAGGCCCCGTTTGGTATGAGTGCTGGAATCGGAATCGAAATGGAATCAGAAAGTGATAATCACTCATTACCGGAGCTGGTTGTTTGGTATGCTATCGGAATGAACCATTCCTGAAATAATAATAATAATAAAATTAAAAAAGGGATAAAAGTTATAATATTAATATATTATTGTTATTATTAAAATAAAAATAAAAATATAATATAATATATATTAAATAATAAAATATTGATAATAATAATAATATAATATAATATAATATAATAAAACTAATATATATAATAATAAAATTTTGATAAAAATTAAAGTATTGATATTAATAATAATATAAGTATAAATATAATAAAATACTGATAAAAATAAAAAAATATTATTATTATTAAAAATAAAAATATAATATATCAAATAATAAAATATTTATAAAAAATAATAATATTAATAGAAATATATTATTATTGTTAAAAATTAAAATATAATATAATATATATTAAATAATAAAGTATTGATAATAATAATATAAGTATAAATATAATAAAATTCTAATAAATATAATAATATTAATAGAAATATATTATTATTATTATTAAAAATAAAAAATAATATTATATATTAAATAATAAAATATTGATAATAAAAAAATTATAAATATAATATAATATAATTAATAATAATAATATAAAAATAATATAAAATAATAGAATGTAGATAAAAATAATATTATTAATAGAAATATATAAATATTATTATTAAAAATAATAATATAATATAATATATTAAATAATAAAATATTTATAATAATAATGTAAGTATAAATATAACATAATATAATTAATAATAAAAATAAAAATATAATATAATATAATACATTAAATAATAAAGTATTAATAATATAAGTATAAATATAACATAATATAATTAATAATAATAATATAAGTAGAAGGGAATGAACCATTCCCTACCTTTTAGGGAGGAATGAAATGAGCCATGAAAAGGGTAATGGTTGATTACCGGTAATCATTCCGATTACCAATTTTCAACCTACCAAACAAGAAATGTGGAAATCATCCATTCCCATTACCCTTTTTGATTACCAATAATGCATACCAAACAAGCCCTAAGAGTTTTGCAAATATACCTTGTTTTTGAAATTTTTATACACACGACTTCGTTATTTTGAAGCTTTTATTTGGGCCTTTGAAGAAGGGTATAAAAGCCCAATACTATTCTCTAACATTAAGCCCAGTCCACTTACCTTAACTGAAGAAACCAGCCCACCTCTAACATAAGCCACACTATGTTGATTGTTGATTGCTTATTGGATTAGATTTAGGACAAATTGCAGAAAAGCACCCTTTAAATAGGCTGTTTTGCTGAAACCATCCCTTAAAACGAAAATTGCAGAAAATCACCCTTTAAAACTGTTTTCTTTACAAAGTCACACCCATCACCCTTTAAAACCACCCTTTTAAATATGAGGTTAAGGAGGTTAAAAAGAAAAAAAAGACGGAAGCGGGGGGGGGGGGGGGGGGGATTCGAACTGTAGTCCTTCTTCCACCCCGTACGGCTTACGCAGCACTTGCCAATTGAGATACAATTAGACCTGTCAAACGGGTCATTCCGGTCGGGTTCGGGTCGGGTCACTCCGGGTCTCGGGTAAAACGGGTCCCGGGTAAAACGGGTTCCGGGTTTTTCGGGTTGCCTAGAACCCGGGTTTGACCGAGATTTGGGCGGGTTCGGGTCGATTTCGGGTTTATCAATTTTTTCTTTTTTAAATTAAAAAAATCAAATTTGATAATTTTGCGATAAATTTTAATTAAATATAAAAAAATTTAATTATATTTAATTATAAATCAACCGGGTCAACCGGGTCACCGAGTCAATCGGGTAAATCGAGTCAAAATTACCGGGTCAATCGGGTCACCGGGTCGAAAAAAATTTCCGGGTCAAAATTTCCGGGTCTTGACCCAAAAAATTTCGGTCGGTCGGGTCGGGTCACCGGGTCGGGTCACCGGGTCGGGTTGTGTTTTGACAGGTCTAGATATAATATATCATTGTTCTACTAATACCTCTTTTAGTATATATTGAGTATATATATAATTTTTTTTTACAGGGACTCGAGCCACCGCATGCCCCTACCTCCGCCCCTGGGTATGGACATAGGTTTTAGGCAAAACTAAAAGACAGAAACCCAGGCGGAAACAATTAAGTGCAGTAGTTGTGTGGATTGCTAGCTAATTAATTTAGTAATTGATTGAACAGGGATGTTTAAGAACAAATGCAAGGAACAGGTCCACGTTCACTAATCCACTTCCCAATCAAGTTGGCTCTCCAACCCTAACAAGAGTTTTGCATTAAATTAAGTGTAAGCGTCAGCAATGGCGGTGGTCATCAGTATTTTTTTAGAACTCCTTGTTCTTTTAGCACCCAGTCACCCACCTATGTAAATAAATTATTCTAATTTGTGAACTACTATGGACAATTTTTTTTAAGTACAAATATTAATTAAGCATATAGCATTACTCCTAACTTCTTTGTGTAATGTACTTTTTGGGGGAGAGGGTTTAACGAGGGTAACCCACTTTTGGTGGTAAATTTCGGTCACGTGATCCAGACGACAATAGTCGTGTGTCATGTAAACAGGTTTGCACTGACTGGCTAGACCCAATGGTAAAAAGTAAAGTGAACCTTGATTATTTCACAAAGAGAAAGGACGGAGACAGAGACGAGAATCCCAAAAAAAATTCATGATGGGCTAAATTTTTCTATAAAATTAGAATGTTTAGTAAACGAGTAAAAAGAAAAAGGGGGGATATGTAGTGATAGAGATTTTAACCCGGATAAAATGCGAAAAAAGAAAGATACCACCAAATCAATCAAACTTCTATATTTTATACTATGGAAGTATTATTTATTTCTTAAAAAATGGAGTGCGTTGGAGCATATACCAGTGCGCCCGTGCCTTGTGCAATCACCACGAAGAAGACACTACTCATCTACTTTTTGAATATAGATTCTCACTCTGCTGTTCAAGTCTATCACCAAGAGTGAAGTCTGTTATTTCAGACAATATCATATTATCGAGAAATGTAGAGACATTACTGACAAAATTAGACGGACTACTTGATCCACAACAAAAACAGAAAATGGCATTCCACTGGTGGACCATCTGGAATATCCGTAACAAATTGATCTTCCAACAACAAAAAGTGCCAAATGCAAGAGGTTTTGAAAAACTGGTCGACTCATATATAAGTGAATGGAGTAAAGCAGGAAAGTATAGCGAAGAGGATAACAACAAAATACAGCATCGAGTAAGCACCCCTAACGAAAATGTGAGGATTATGAGGAAAGATAAATGGAAAAAAACCACCAACAAGGAAACTAAAACTAAATTTCAACGGTTCCGCCTCCGGCCAACGGCAAAGTTCGACAGGATACATCATTCGAGACTGCATAGGAAACTCAGTAGCAATGGGAAGCAAACTTATTGGACACCAATCCCCTTTAATGGCCGAAGCCTTGGCTTTGAGACTGGGCATCCAGAGGGCTCTCGAGATGAAAATCCCAAAAATTATAATTGAAGGAGACTCACTGACCATCATCATTCATCTACAGTCCAAAACCCAATGTCCATGGGAAATTGAACTAATTATGTCAGATATTAGCACTCTAATTACGGGGTTTTACGAAGTTTCGCTTTCACACGTTCTTCGTAACGACAATTGCGTGACAGATAAGGTTGCACACCTTGCTCATATTGTCTCCATCCCTTCTCTATACACTGACCCAGGTCTTATCGACCTCATTCGAAAGGATGCTATCGGATAGCGGTTTGCATCCGAATTATTACTCAATCAAAAAAACATATATATATATATATATATATATATATATATATATATATATATATATATATATATATATATATATATATACCAGTGCGCCCACCCCCCTTTAATCCTTTGTGTCTGAGTCCGTGCATAATCTATTAATCCTTTGTGTTTGAGTCCGTGCATAATCTATTCAATAATACTCCGTATTAATTAAAGAAGCAATAAAAGAAAGGTTAGCTAAAAGATTGAAAAACAACCTCATTCCAACACGCCCCTCAAGTGCAACGACATTTTTAGCCAACAAGTTGCACCCTCAAGTGCAACGACATTTTTAGCTAACAAGTTGCACTTGCCACATGCGTTTAAATGGGAACCAATGCCCGCGACATGTCAACAAGGCCAGCAACCCCACTAATCCGAAGCCCAGAATGTAACTAGCCGAACCCGGCTCTGATACCATGTTAAAGTCAGCTGGGCCCGGTGGGGTTAAAGACAAGCTGGATGGAGGTCGTGTGTGTGGGCCCACATACGGGAGACTCGAACAACACATAAACCCAACGGGGTTCCATCTCAAAACCAATTGGCAATGAGAGGAGTAGCTCTTAACCTTATATGTTGTTCAAGGATTCTCTATATAACTGATGTGTGACAACCACATTCCAACAAATATGTCTAACACCAATATGTGACAACAAAGGAGGAGAGAAATGATATGTCCTTGTAACAGTTAGGGAGGTAGTTTTCACTGTGACACTAGCAAACCACTATAAATATCGAGTTGCCTTGACACCCACCTAAACAGTTGGCGCCTCCGCCCACAAGATTGGCCACCACCAACTCTTCCAAACCACATTCACCTCAAAAATTGCTTCAAACCAACACCCAAACTGGTCTCATCTTCACCAAATTAAGATGCGTGACATCAAGATTAACATTGACAGAGACTTGCGGTGGAGGAGTCTACGTACCATCTGCTGAAACAGACCTCGACGTTAACCCCTCAAAAGTGTAGCCATGCATGAAATGATATACATGTACACTCGTGAGAGGTTAACTCTGAGGTCGCACAAACCTAAACACTCTAATACCTTATTTGTTTTAATCAGAGTAGGGAAACAAAGGAAATGAAACAAATCTTATGCATAAAATATATATGATCATTTTTTTTATGAGTCTAGAGCATGGGATCAGAGAGAAATAACTATAACATCGCAAGAGACATTAAGGAATTTGTGTCCTTTAATTGATGTGTAAAATACTAATGATATAATAAGATTAAAATGGAGATTTATAATCTGAATAATTTAGGCAATTATAGTGCTTTGCTAGAAACCAACTATAATTTATAGATTAAACTGGATTTAATCTATTGCTATTTTATTCGGGTCTTATTAGGTCACATCCAAAAGAGTATTAGGAATTGGATATTTGATTAATGATAATAATAATAAGTTATTATTGTTGATATATAATATCTTTATGAAAATATATTATGGATAGAAGATAAAAGATAAATGTAACTTAGTATGAATAAGTTTGACCTATTTTGTGTACTATATAAGGAGACTGAACTTATTGAGAATAAGTCTTAACCTAATTTTTGAACATTTGTGTCTTAATCTTCTCCCACCAAAATTGCTAGTCGGCCCTAACCCGTAAGATGTGAGTTGCAATCATTTGATCGTTCGTTCTAGCACACGGAGACAAGGAGATCCAATATCATGCTCGTGTGGACCAAGTAGAGGCCGGAGTTACGTTTGAGGCTCTCTTCTCCAAAGGTGATTCCGAATCAAAGTTCCGCATAAGAAATGTACAACTTTTCCTTTCTATATTGATCTTATCAATTCATGAATGAGATCCCGAATTAGATATTAGAAAATAGATTTTTACAATTCCGCTGCATATCTAATTTTCCTACGATTATCATATGCTAAAATTAAGTAGTTACTCTCCAATAGTATTATGATACAGTAGTAAATGCAACGTGTGTGATTACGGAATGTCCTCAAATGTATGAAATTTAGTAAACAAATCAAGTCAGCAATTTGCATCCAACCTTCAAAGTTTGACCAATTTCTTCACCCTAAAAAAGGTTAAAAAACTTTGTACTACGAAGATTCGCCCGTCTTATCATTCGCCTTTACACATACATTCTTCTCCCTCCCTATCCCCACAATCCCATCTACATTCATTTCTTACTTAAAGCTCCCTTTACGTCACAAAATATATACGGAGTACTACTTAATTAATTCATTCTTTCCTCTTTAAAGCCGAAATCGTCGCAAAAAGAGTATTAATTAAATAATTTATTTTTTTAATGCGTGTCCATTATAAATTTAAAAATTGAAAAAATTGAAAAAAAGAGAGGAAATTATAGAGATTAATGTATCGAAAAATTTAATCTTTTTTAGATCGTGTGATGTGCATACTTGGAAAATTCCTAAACAATTACAGAAAATTACAGAAAATGACCTCTTCAATCTTCATAGTTGTCGTACTGTATTTACCCCAATTTATCGGTCCTTTCCATTTCTCACATCTTTTATATTTACCAAAATACCCCTATCCTTCGTTGTTATATAAACCCCAAACCTTCAATTTCTGATTCCATCGGAGTATTTGATTTGATATTTCACCGACCAGAGGACCTTTTTTCGAGCTTACCGACAATAACAATGGCGTCCATTTCCATGTCTAACTTCCTCTGCAAATCCCCAAACCCCTCTCTCTCGCGCCCCCGATCCTCCCTGAGTATTAGCAGCACATTCCACATTCCGACCCCGGCGCACCAGACCCGGATCCGGAGGCTCCGGGTCTCGTCGGAGATGATCCAGCCCGACGGCGGGAAGTTGGTGGATCTTGTAGTTGAAGAGCCGCTTAGGAGGTCGAAAAAGAACGAAGCTTTCGGCCTTCCGAGAGTGAGCCTCTCCCGGATCGATCTACAGTGGCTCCATGTCCTCAGCGAAGGTTGGGCTAGCCCACTCCAAGGGTTCATGAGGGAGCACGAGTTCCTCCAAACGCTTCACTTCAATTCGCTCCGTCTCGCCGATGGCTCCGTCGTCAACATGTCCGTGCCGATCGTCCTCGCTATCGACGACACCGACAAGTTCCGTATCGGCGATTCCCGCAGCGTCGCTCTCTTCGATTCGTACGGCAACACCCCCGTCGCCATCCTCAGAGAGTGAGTGCCCTCACTGTTCACTTTATGAATGTCGTGATCCATTGATCTGATTGATTGATTCTCTTAATTTCCGTGAGCTTAAAAATGATAGCTTTCAGTTTCCTGTCCCTTTTGATGTTTGATTTTAGTTCGAGCTAGGGTTTGATGATGAGAAATGACCAATTGAGCTTTGAAGCAAGTTACAAATTCTCCAATGAGTTATGATCTGACCTTAATTTGGATAAACACCAGATTATACTGATCAATACCGATTGCTGTCATAGAAATTGCTTTAGGTACCTGCTAGATTACTGTTCTTACTTTACCTTTGTGGCCGATTCAGCATTGAGATTTACAAGCATAACAAAGAAGAGAGGATTGCAAGAACATGGGGGACGACTGCCCGCGGTCTGCCTTATGCCGAGCAAGCTATAACCAAGGCGGGGAATTGGTTGATCGGAGGCGATTTGGAGGTCTTGGAGCCTATCAAGTACAATGATGGACTTGACCATTTCCGGTTATCGCCTGCTGAGCTCCGCAATGAGTTTGCCAAGCGTGATGCAGATGCTGTATTCGCCTTTCAGCTTAGGAACCCTGTCCATAATGGCCATGCTTTGCTGATGACTGATACGCGTCGTAGGCTTCTTGAGATGGGCTACAAGAATCCTGTGCTTTTGCTGCACCCTTTGGGAGGGTACACGAAAGCTGATGATGTCCCTCTTGATTGGCGAATGAAGCAGCACCAGAAGGTATTTTGCTGCTAAACCTTTTTGGTTGCTATGTGTTGCTGTTTAATGCCAATCTTAACTGCAAGAACAGAACTATGTTAATCAATTTGATTGATATGATTTCCTTAAGTGATGCTTGACAGTACTGGTTAATGATGCAGGTGCTTGAAGATGGAGTTTTGGACCCTGAGACCACTGTGGTCTCCATCTTTCCTTCACCGATGCACTATGCTGGTCCAACTGAGGTGCAGTGGCACGCAAAGGCTCGTATCAATGCTGGAGCCAACTTCTACATTGTAGGTAGGGACCCGGCTGGTATGGGCCACCCGGCTGAGAAGAGAGACCTCTATGACGCTGACCATGGGAAGAAAGTGCTCAGCATGGCTCCTGGCTTGGAGAGGCTTAACATCCTGCCATTCAAGGTTGCGGCTTATGATAGGACGCAGAATAAAATGGCGTTCTTTGATCCATCAAGGCCTGAAGATTTCCTCTTCATATCAGGCACTAAGGTATGTTTAACATCATTTCACAACTAACGAAATTAAACTGTGAAATGCCATTTACTGACATGCTTTATTAATGGCGTAGATGCGAACTCTTGCAAAGAACCGAGAGAACCCACCTGACGGGTTCATGTGCCCTGGTGGATGGAAGGTCTTGGTGGAATACTACGACAGCATCGCAGTCAGGGAGAACGGGAAGGTTCCTATGGCTGTCCCCGCATAGACAGTTGCTTAGAGGGTTTCCCGCGCAAAATACAGTTCGTCGAGCTGTCAAGTGTGGACTTGTTAGAGTGGAAGAGATCCTCTGGTGGACTAGTCTGTCAATGCCGTGTGAAAAGTTGAAAGACTGTCCGGAGTGGTCTGGTTTGTTTGTAAATGGGCTTGTATGATGATCTTCCTTTGACATGGATTTGTCATTTGTGTGTGAGCTTTGGGGTCATGTTTTTATGTATAGATGGGATGAGAGGCACTCTTGATTGACACTTTCAAGTGTCAATGTCAAGAAAATATGGTATGTTGGAGAGTCTAGGGTGGATTATGGATTGACTTTATGAATAAACACATTACCACTTTGGGATTCAGATTAGAAAGAATGTTACATGGAAAACGGTCCGCTGTCTTGTTGGCCTCCATAAAGACATGGAAAACGAACGAAGGTTATGTCAAAGGAACCACGCAGAAATCTAAAATAAGAATTTCGATCTTCTAGCAAATTGTCCAGACTCTTTTTATCACGTTGACGATAACAAGAGAATAGTCTTCCACGGCTAGTCTTTCTAAATGTTAAGGGGACGTTTGGTATTGATATTTAGATATCAGATATCAGCCCCCGGTATCTGATATCTAGTGTTTGGTAGGGCTAGATACGATATCACTTTAACTGATATCGATATCTAGTGTTTGGTATGCATAATATATCATTTGATATCAAGTGATATCTGTGTTTGGTAATAGTCGGATATCGATATTAGTTGATATCTAGATATCAAATTTGACCTATTTTGATATACTCATTTTTTGGGAGGTATCACTTGATATCGATATCGCCCAATATCGATATCTTGATACCGATATCTTGATATCAAAATATCAAAGATATCAACCGATATCGATATCTAGATATCGTTACCAAACGACCCCTAACTTGTGCCTAATTAATAACAACTACTCCTGCTTATGTTTCCCCCCTTCAAATTCTTCCTCTTGATTACGAGTTGCCAAACAAGGTGTTAATAGACAGAAGTTTAAGACGGAAAGGGCGATGGAAACGAGAGCAGTTTCCAGTTTCTTCCGCGGTTCCACCGCCTGGCCTCCGAGCAAACGCCACTCCCATTCCTTCTTCTGCGAGGGATTCGGTTTGATGCAAATTTGATTTCTCCAGTTTCTGTGGAGGTTTTCGGATTCTAAACCATGGTGTGAAGGTTGGGGATTTTGATTTTCGATTTACCTTTCCGTGCTGAATGAGTGAGAAAGCGAGCAAGGATTTAGGGATATTACTCCTGAATATGGATGCAAGGTCAATTTTCGCTCTGTTTAATCCTATTGTTTTGAAATTGATGTAAATTGAGAGCTTGGGTTCTCTCTGATTGTGACATATCATATTTGTCTTCTTCTTCTTCGTCTTGTTTTGAATTCTCGTCGCTTTTGTTTATGAAATTGAATTACTGCTCTTAATGTCGTAGAAATCTAGACATCTTCAACTCATTTTGCATTGCTGATGAGATTTTGCGTCTAATCACTAGGGTTTTAGTTCAGGCGAATCCAGTTCTGATTGAGGCATTAGTAGAGATGATCAGCTGGTTGTTGACTGCTAAAAGCCACATTGAAGCTTAGCCCTCCCTAGGATGATAGGCTGAACTGAAATCAATCAATCTCATTGCATTTGCAACTTGTGTTTTTTCTCTATGGGTGAAGTCTGTAGCATTGAGAAACTGCCAAGTAAACAGGTCTTGACAGATAAAGTTTTTAGCTTTTGATAAGTGGAAACTGCAGAGACTTTCTACTAAATCAGTGCTCGTAAAGGATCTCTTAGCTTTGTCATATACTTTAACTTAACAGTGGATTTTAATTGTCTTCTTATTCTGCAGTCTATGGTGTCTTGATCTACAGCAAAACAAGTTCAGATGCATTACTAATAAAAGTGAAACTACTGTCGCTGTAATATCATGATGGGAAGATTGTTGTTTTTCACTTCATGGCTTATAGGCAAACTTTTGATCACACAAAATAGAAGTGTTGAATATGAAACAATGTGCATATTATTATTGTAAATAATTGGTATTAAGTACAAAGAATTAAGTATAGCTGAAAAAATGAAATAATATCAGGAAGCCAGACATGGTCTGTACAAATGAATTGATATTTTCACCACTTAATATAGCTAAAGATTGGTTTCTCTGGAACAGGGATGAACTTGACGAGCCACCCGATGGGCCAGGCCATAGCCGCCATTCCTATACAAGCGGCCCACTGCCCCCAATTCAGCCTTTCTGTGTTGGCAAACTTCTTCAGGAACTCCACCATCACCACTTGAAGCACAATCGTTATGCTGATTATTGCCAAGAACAGCTTGTTCTTATGTATGCCCTCAAAGACATTCTTCTTCTCCAGTTTCCTTGCGTTGAACTCGTTAAATACCTGGCAGAGCACGAAAGTGTTGAATAGGAGGGTGTCCTTGACCTTACTGTCAACTTTGAAGATTGATTCGCCCTTGAACTGCAGGGTCAGGAGGATGGTTATCTGGTACACAGCCTGGGCTGTAAGATTCCTCCACATAATGTTGGTGATGAGTGGCTCGGTCCTACCCACTGGTGACTTTTCCATAAGCTCCCTCGTTGGCTTCTCGGTTGCAAGAGCTAGAGCTCCCAGTGTGTCCATGATCAGGTTCACCCACAACAACTGGACGGCTGTCAGTGGGACTTCACCTGCCGAAACAGCTGCAATGAAGTTGATTGCTAGAGCAGCGACGTTGACCGTGAGTTGGAACTGAATGAACTTCTGGATGTTGTTGTAGACACACCTTCCCCATCCCAAAACCGTTGCCACTGATGCAAAGTTATCATCCAAGATAACGATGTCTGAGCTCTCCTTGGCGACCTCAGTTCCCTGGATCCCCATGGACAGTCCTATGTCGGCTTCCTTAAGTGCTGGTGCATCATTCGTACCATCACCAGTGACTGCCACAACGTGGCCCTTTTTCTTCAGGCATTCCACCATTAGGAGCTTGTCAAAGGGAGAGGATCTGGCCATGACACAAATCTTGTCAACCTTCTCCATGCGTTCTGCTTCGGTGTAGTTTCTGAACTCTGGTCCTTCAACAACTGCCCCACTTAGGTCTTGACCTGGACGAAGTATCCCACATTCGGTGGCTATGGCCTTTGCGGTAAACACATTGTCTCCGGTGATCATCTTGATGTTGACACCGGCGTTCTGGCAGTCTTGGACGGCTTTCTTCACTCCAGGTCGGCATGGATCCTTCAAGCCCACCAATCCCAACAGGGTCAATCCCTCTTCTTGAATTACATACTTGTGAGTGTCTCCATCTCTGATCTCCTCTTCCCGGACTTGTTTCTGTGCAAAAGCGATGCAGCGGAGGCTGCTGGCTGCCATGCTACGAATGATCTGCTCAAAGTTCATCCTCGCATTGTCGTCCATATCCTTCATCTCCCCAGAGGCCTCATAGTAGCTGGAGCACATTGCAAGAATCATCTCGGCAGCACCCTTCCATTGCACACGGATTGAACCATCTGCATTGCTCCTCATCATGACACCGCTTCTCTTCTTCTTCGAATTGAATGCCTCGACATGAACTACTTCACAGCTCAGCTTCAGTTGATCCATGTCCATGTTGAGATCCAACACAGCCCATGAAAGAATAGCTTTCTCTGTCGGACTACCAGAGAACTCGTAACCAGATCCCTCCGCGAGCTTGTAGACGCCTCCCGTTGTGTTCAGTGCAACACCTTGGTGTATCAGTTCAAGGACTTTCTTCTCAATGGAGGAGCTCAGATTCATGGGTTCTTGCCCCAGCCAGAACTTGGTGACCTTCATTTCGTTCATCGTCAGTGTGCCCGTCTTGTCTGTGCAGATGGTGGTGGCAGATCCCATTGTCTCGCAAGCCGAAAGCTTGCGAACCATAGCGTTATCTCCCATCATCCTCTTCATGGAGTATGCAAGAGTGAGTGTCACAGCCAGTGGCAATCCCTCCGGAATTGCGACGACAACTATGGTCACAGCAGCCGACACGATCTTTATCATCGCGTTTATAACATCATCCCGCTTCGTGGACCCTGCGGTGAACTCGCGTTTGCCATTCTCATCCGTAGTGTGCCCCGTGAAGTACCGAATCAATAGCACAACGAGGACTACAAGGGCAACAGCAAGGCCAAATTTACCTATGGCTGAAGTAAGCTTGTTGAGCCTCGCTTGTAATGGTGTCTCCTCATTGCTGTCACGAGCCACTGAGCTCATCATCTCGCCCCACGAGGTGTTCATTCCAACCGAGGTGACGAGCATTTGGCCATACCCGTCCGCGACCTTTGTTCCCGATATCAAGAACGGGTTTCGCATTGGATCGATGTCCACATGGTCGCTCTCTCCCGTCATGCTCGACTCGTCAATCTGCAGCGAATGCCCGTCGAGAAACAGGCCATCAGCCGGCACCTGGTCACCGATCTTGAGGCAAACGACGTCCCCAACGACCACGTCAAAGATGGAGATCAGCTGGCGCCGCCCACCCCTGATAGCCTCAATATTGATGTTGTTGCTCTCATTGGAGAGCTTATCAAACTGTCTGCTTTGCCTGTAGTTGCTGACGGCGGAGACACCGAGCACCAAGAAGACGGCGAGGAAGATGCTGCCACCATCATACCACCCTTCCTTGATACCGTTCTCCTTGATTCCGAACCCGAGAGAGAGCGCCGCGCAAAACAGAAGGATCAAGATCGTCGGATCCTTAAACGCCTCCCACACGAACTCAAAGAAGCCCCTCGCCGGAGGCTTCACATAAGTATTCACCCCAAATGCCTTCTGTCGGCTGAGGACATCGTCTTCGTCGCCACGAATCCCGCCCTTCTTGTCTATCCCAAGGGAAGAGGCAATCTCCGAAACCCCGCCAGACTCGTGAAGCAAGCTGAGGTCTCGTTGCTTGACGACTTTGATGAGCGTCTTGTGGTCGACATTGGAGAAGCGCTGCTCCGGGTCAAGGTTGATGATAGTGTAGGAAGGGGAATGGCTGAGCTTACCATCAATGGTGACTCTTTTCTTGGCTGCGGTGCTAATGGGGGAGAGCGAAAGAAGGGCTCTGGAGCAGTAGATGGCGGCGAAAGCTCTATGCCATCTCTTGTTCGATTTGCTGAGGGATTTCGGCACGGTGAGGAAGACCTCAATAGGGCCGAAACTTGTGGGGAGTTGTATGGTTTTTTTGTTCATGAAAGGTTGCAGAAAATGGAGTCAATGAAATTGGAAGATCAGGAAATCTGTGATGACGTCAGTTGATCGATGAATGTGTTTAATTGATGATGTAGGTGTGTTGGATGGAAGGGTATATATAAAGTATAAACACGGCGGGTAACGAGGATGGTGACAGGAAGGTTCATCGGAAACTTAGGCGCGGATGCATTTGCTCTTTCCGATCGACATACGCAGCAATTCGAAGCCGTTTTATATTTGGTGTTGAATAGTCAAAGCGATGAAGGTGTACTTTTCCCACCAATGAAAAAGGAAAATAAAATAAAATTGGTGTTGTGAAGTGTACGGAGTAATGATAAACGAGTAATTGGCTAATGGTGATGTGAGACCGCGTAAACGAATCTTCCCGCGCAAGGGTATCTTAAAAGCAACCGAGGGAACAATTAAAAAAAAACATTAAATCATAGTCCCGTTAATTAAACATGTTAATCAAACCTGTAATTGTTTTTATAAATTCATACTTAATTAATACGTAGTAATAATAGTATGCTAAAAAATTAGCTACTAGTATAATTCTCATGTTATGGAGCGATTTTTAATAAATAAAATTTTAATAAATATAATAAATTAATATTATAAAATATTAATAAAATTTATGATAAAATAATGAAGGTAGACTTGAAATCTTTAAGAAAAATGGTAAAAATGTTTTCCATAAATTTAGGCTTCATCAAAAAAGTTTTTAAGTTAAGATACTATATGGATATTAATTATTATTATAATATATAAAGATTTAAATATATATTAATACTCCATCAGTTTGGTAAAACTTGTCGTTTTAGAGTTTTGTTTTTGTTCGGAAAAACTTGTCATTTTAGGTATTTTTGCTTCTACTTTACTAAAATGCCCTTGATTTGATTGATGTGTTGTGAGTTGTAGTTTTTGATAAAGTAAAAAGTGAAGTAATAAATGAGGGTAAATTAGTAAAAAATGAGTGTAATTATTAACTTTATTAAAAGTTGAGTGGAGAGTTAAAATGACAAGTTTTGCCGAACGGATGGAGTAGTAGACATTAGATTCAATTCAATGTTTTGAATTAAATACAATGATTAGTAAATGGGTAAAAAAATAAAAGGGAAAAAATGTAAATGTACGAAAGAGATGAATAGGAAAAGAAATAATAAGAGAAAATTGTGATTAGTTGAAAAATTTTAAATTAAGGAGGTGTTGACACATCATCAAAAAGTATTCTAAATTAAAATATTATATAGATTATTCAAAAATATTAAAGACATTAATATTTTATATGGTTTTTAACGTCTAAAAAAACATGTGTAAATAGTAAAATTTTATATTTTAATTAATGGAGAGAGGATAACTTAATAGAATACTTATCAAATTAATATGTTTAATCTATGATTTTTGTTAAGGGTATAGATTATAAGATTTTGTTGATTAATTAATGTTGTTAAGGGTATGAATAAACATTTTACATGATCAATCAAATAAAGTAAACATCTTATCAAATGAAGCTTAAATTAAATTCAATTAATTGTTGGATTCAATCATATTTTCAGAGAATAGAATAAGATGATAAACTCGCTAATTTTTCTTTATTGAATTTAGGAGTTCAGGTGTTAAACGATATTTTTTTTAGTGTTAGTCATCTATTGGTTGACGATCGAGAGGAATTTTATTTTCCTATATAACTTCTCATTAAACTTTCTTCTTTCAATAAATGTTGTTCTCATTGAATACGGTTCAAACTTTATTTCGGATCAAGTCGACAATTTTAATTTGTTTATTATTCTATAAATGTTGTTCACCTAACGAAAAATATATCATAATGTGGTGGCTTGCTTACTTGGATCCTTGTGGACGATGACGGAATAAAAAATATTGTGGATGATGACGGAAAACATTTTTCTTATTCGCGGTCTTTTATGTTAATTTGTTTATTTGGAAACTAGATAGACTAGGTAATTAATTAAGTTGGTCAAATTTGGGTAGACTTTTATTTTATTTTACTCCCCAAACTTGTAATAAGATATGTTTTTTTTGTTATAAAAAAAAAACAGTTGCCTTGATTTTATATATATAAGATAAGATTGGTAATTGGGATGATTTGAAGGTTTCCTGCAAATAGGTTGAAGGATTGTTAATTAGTTAGAAAGCAAGTCAATTTAGGTTAGAAACAAGAAATTGCACAAAAGAATCAAGAATATAGAACAGTTTGTTTTTTGGTTGTTGCATATGGATAGAAAAAAAACCCTACTTACCACGTTATCTTATGCAATTTAGTGAGTAATTTACTGCATGTTGAAAGGACTTGTATTTTTTCTTGGTCTTTTTTCACTAGGTTTGCAATTGCAAATAGGGTGAACTTTCTCTGCTATATGTATGGAAAATGGATAGATTCTGAAGTTGCTTGATTTCGAAAGGAGGGTAGTGGTGGCCGTCGATTTTGGTTGATCGGCTACCCGGCGGTGCACAAAGTCCCCTCCGGGGCTGGACGACGGCCGCCTGTGCAGCGGCGTGCTCCCGTCGATGCACAATTGCAATTGGTCGTCAATATCAACTTTGGATTAGGGTTCTTTCTGGGCTCGAGATCGAGGCTTGTGGAATATTGTCGGGCCTTTCCTTTGGGCTCAAGGCTTTGCCTGGGGCCCAAATCAGCCTGGAAGCAAATAATAATAAAAAATAATAATAATAATTGTAGTAAGTTTTAATTTATAACTAATTCCGGAATCTTCTTGCGCTCTTCGCCCTCTCGCGGTCGTACTTCATTTTCTCGGGTTGGTTGGAGTTCTGTCTGCTGGTTCGTGGTTAGTTTCGGTTGAGGAGCAGTTCTGCGGCCCTGGTTGATCGAAGTGATCGTGTTGGTGGTGTTCGTGGTCTCCGAAGATCCTTCATCTAGGTGGAGGGAACGTCGTGTGATCCACACTTCCCCATGAGTCGTCTTTGCCCTACGTGGATTTCTGCTTTCCGTCTTTCCGGCGGCGAGAATCATGTCAGTTGTGCTGTCCCATGCGCTCGCTATCCACTTCTCCACGCCGGGTGACAGGACAAAATCGTTGTGTTTCCTATCAAAAGAATATCCAAACTAACCAACTAGTATAGCTAGTAAGTCCGGAGTCGATCCACAGGGAACTATCGTTACTTTAGGCGTTATAATTACCAACAAGAGGGAACGGGGGTTTGTAGAGATGTAAAAATGCAAAGAACTCAAAAGATGAATAATGGTGATGGTTGTAGACAATGAGGAATGAGATGTTTCACCTACGATTCTCAACTTTGGTTCGTTTCCTTGATCATAGTTTTTCCTTCTAGTTGTATCTTTTCTATCATCAACTCTTATCTTGATTTAAATAGATTATTAGTCCTATGAGTCCTAATAATCCCTTATTCCTAGGCAATCTTAACACGGATTAAGGTTTAATCCTAGGAATAGCACTAAGTCTCAAGATATGTAAAGCTTATAAGCAATATTAATTTCCTAAAGAACTAACATTTAACCTATAGTCAATTTCTTATACAATTAAGCTTTTCTATGAGATTCACTCAATTGTATTTGCTACTTTGGATTAAGTTTCACAAACGTATGAATCAAAACCCTAGCAATGATGCAATTCTAACGAGGTCGCGAATCAAGGTAGAATCAACACCATCAAGCAATTAAAGCACAAAGAAATTGAAGAAGATAATAGAAATAAACTAGAATTCCAAACTCACAATTCAACAAAAACCAAGTCTTGATCGTAGGCAAAACACGATGAGTTTAGTTGCTCATGCTTCTAAACGGCGTCTCTCAATTCTTCAATGGATAAAAGATAACCTAAAACCATCTAAAATAAGTCTTTAAATACCTAAGAATACCGTCATAAAAACCTAGAAAGTATTTCCCAAAGATAGGCCCAACATAAGAAGCAAAGAAACTCGGCGCTGAACCGGCCCAGGAAGGCCGCGGGCGCGGCTTCTGCAGAGGAGGTTGGTTTTCTGGCAGCACGTGCTGCCCGGATGGCCGCGGGTGCGGTTTTTTGTGTTTCCCTTGTTCCTCTTGCGGTGGGTGCGGTTTTTCCTCTTGTGTGCCCTTTTCCTCTTCCTTGTGCATTCCACCTTGGCTTCTCTAGCTCGTTTTCACCTCCATATGATCCATATGACTCTCATGAATGACCTCCTTACTACTTCGGATCCTCAATCTACAAATAAACACTAAACTTGTGTAGATTCCGAGCTTAAACACCAAATGAGCAAACAAGTAAACTAACCATTTAAAATGCAATATATACATCTAAATGACCCTAAAACTACTCTATAATGCCTATCTAAATATGCATTATCACCGGGTCTCCATCTTCTCGTTGTTGTGTCCACTTGTGTGCTTAGGGTCTGGGGTTTTCCGGGTTTATTTTGTGTGGTTCTTTTGATGTATTATGTGATTGTATTCTGTTTCCATTTCCATGTTGTACTTTCTTTTGCTATGTTGTATGTTTAGACGGCTTGCCGTCTGCCGACTTTGTCGACCTCTCGAGGTCCGGGCCTGTCCGGCCTCGAATTATTTCCTAATAATAATAACAAAAAAGAGGGTAGTTGATATGTAAAAAGATTAAAATATGGGAAAAAAACAAGCCCATGATGAGCATATGTTATCTAGCCACAACTCAATATATTAAAAGTGTTTATGAAAAGATTCACAGCTCAATAAAGAACAACCCTGTAAATCCCACAATAGAGTAGCTGGGGGTCAGGATGTACGCACTCTTACCCCGACCAAGTCGAGAGAGTGTTTCCGATAGACCCAGAAAAATAAGACACGGAAATCACGTGGTAGCCAGCCACACAGAGGACAAAGAGACAATAAAGAAGCCAAAACATAAGTTGATCGAAGAAGACAGACAAAAAGCATAGACATATATAAGAACAAAACACCCTAGCCCATAACTCTAGACTTCACTGGCCCGATAATACACCTCCTCCACGGATCTCTATCCAAAAAAAAAAGAACATAACAAAAAAAAAAAAGCAGGTGGAGCAAGATGTTTAGTTAATATATACGAGTGTTGGTGACTCTAAAAAAGAAATAGCAGCAGGCACAACCTAATATATTAAAGAATTTTTTTGCAAAATAGGCACTTTATTTGGACGTTTTTGCAATATGGTCGCGTATTTGGACAATTTAGCAAAATGGCCACAATAAATACCCCTAAAACCTAATCCCGTTCATGCCCCCTTCCTCTCTGTCGTTCATCATCGGTCTTCCTCCCCCGCTCAGATCCGATTGAAGGAAGCTTCGATGCCTCGATCTGAAGCAAGGCGATTGAAGGAATTTGACTTCAGATCTGGAACTGGACTTCAATCGACTTCAGATCTAGTTCAATCGGAAATTGGATTCGACCTCGGATCGGAGGAGGAGCTGCGACGAAGGAGGAGCGGCGGCGGCAATCGATAAGGAGAAGCTAGAGGAGGAAGATGGACGACGTCGAGCGAGCGAGGCAGCGGCGAGGCGGAGGCAGAGGCCGGAACGAGCGAGCGAGGGAGGGAGGCGGTGAAGAGCGAGCGGCAGAGGGAGGGTGGCGGTGGCGAGCGAGCGAGCGACATAGGGAGGGTGGCGGTGGCGAGCGAGCGAGCGACGGAGGGAGGGAAGCGGTGGCGAGGCCGGAGCGAAGTGAACAGCGTCCGAGATGGCGATGAGTCCTGGAGGAGAAAGTGAACAGCGTCCATCAATTAGGATAATTTAGAGAAATTACAAAAATTGTCCATTATTTTTATCTTTTAAAATTTTTACCCCAATATTACATTTGCACTACATAAAAATTTTGCATAACAAAGTGTTATATGAGCACAACATACCATTATGTTTAAAAAAAATAAAAAAATAAAATAAAACTAGACTTGGGTGATGGAAAAAAGGAAAAAAAACTTTAAAAAAGTGTTGACGTGAAAAAAAAATTATTTGAAAAAAGTGCTGACACAAATAGAATAAAAAGTGCACAAATTAGAATAAAATGCGCACGAATAATATTATAAAGTAAAAAAAAATTGTTATCCATGTAAAAAAAAACAAAAAAAAAAAAACTAGATTTGGATCATATTTGTGAAATTGTTATCCAGGCTTGATGGAATTGTTCGACATCATCTGATCGGCATATGATTCATTTGTCCTATGCTTCTTCGATTCTTTGTGAAATTGTTAACCATGCTTGTGCAACTCTAAAAAAAGTGCTGACATGGGAAAAAAAAGTGCTGACATGGAAAAAGTGCAACTCTAAATTAGACTTGGATCATATTTGCACAATTTATGGTTATATTTGCTCAGCATGATCTTATATTTGCACAACTTATGGTTAAATTTGCACAACGCACTCTTATATTTGCACGACAAAATGTTTAAAAAAAAAAAAAAAACTAGACTTGGGTCATATTTGCACAACTTACTCTTATTTTTGCTCAACAATAGGTTATTTTTTGCAAAACAATCGAGATTTGTGAAATTGTTCTCAACATGATTTTATTTTCTCTCAATATTATTTTAAGAATTGCACGACTCTGTTGTAAGAGTTACACGACTATGTTTTAAGAGTTGCACGACTATGTTGCAAGCTAGAGTTGCACGAATCTGTTTTAAGAGTTGCACGACTATGTTTTAAGAGTTGCACGACTATGTTTTAAGAGTTGCACGACTCTGTTTTAATAGTTGCACGACTATGTTGTAAGAGTTGCACGACTCTTGTTTTAAGAGTTGCACGCCTCTCTTGTAAGAGTTGCACGCCTCTGTTTTAAGAGTTGCACGACTCGGTTTTAAGAGTTGTACGACTCTTGTTTTAAGAGTTGCACGACTCTATTGTAAGAATTGCATGACTTTGTTTTAAGAGTTGCACGACAATCGGGACTTGTGAATTTATTCTCAACATGATCTTATTTTATCTCAATATAATTTCATACTTTCTCAATAAACTGTAAACGATTCAGAATAAATTGAAGCAAGTCTAGTTTTATTTTTTATTTTTTTATTTTTTTTTAACATTTTGTCGTGCAAATATAACCGTAAATTGTGCAAATATAATCGTATGTTGTGCAAATATAACATTTTGTTGTGCAAAAATAAAAATAAAAATATAGATTATGGATCACATAATAAAATATAGATAATTTTTTTAATTTCTCATATTTGTAGGGTGATTTTTGTAATTTTATCAAAAGTCTTTCTTCTTCCTCCGATTTCTGCAAAGAGGAACCCATCCCGCTCCGCGCTCGATGCCACAGCCGCCGGCTCGATCTGGCCTCCTTCGCTTTGGTGCCGCTCGCTCCCTCCCTCGCTCCGACGCTCGCTCACCACCGCCTCCCTCCCTCGCTCGCTCGCTAAGTCCTTCTTCAACCTTCGTCTCTCCAAATCCAGCGTTCGCAGGCCTCCGGCTCCGGCTCCGGCTCGCTCGACCTCGCTCGGCCGTTGCTCGACTTCGCTCCGGCATTCTCGCTCTCCGGCGCTCTCGATCTCCATCTCGAGCACTCTCGGTCGCCGACGCTCACGCCTCTCCTCCCGTCAATCCTCTAGATCTCCGTCAAGCAATTGCAACTAGAATTCGACTGGAATTCAATTTCAGAATCAATTAATCGAATTCGACTGGAATTCAGATTTGGAATTCGACTAGAATCAATTCGACTAGAATTCGACTTCAGAATCAATTGGACATAGATGGCGAATTCAGATCTAGCCGGGGGAGGGTGCGAGGCGGCGCGAGGCGGAGCGGCTGCGGCAACGAAAAGGTGGAAAGGAGGAAGATGGACGGAATTGCTTTAGATCCGGTGCCGAAGCCATAGATCTCGGCCTCGCTCACAATCGCCATTGCGCAGTTCGAGATTGAGAAAGAGAGAGCGCGCGGAGAGGGAGAGGTCGGAGGAGAGAGAAAGGCCCGTGAAACAAAGGGAAGGGGATTTATATTTAGGTCATTTCACAAAAATGTCCCAAAACGTTCCTATTTCGCAAAAATAAGCCCATTTTCGTGGCTATTTTGCAAAATCCCTCTATATTAAAAGTAGGTGGAGCAAGATGTTTGGTTAATCTAAAATCATTATCATACCCAAACTTCCTCAAGACAGCCCATATTGTTTCAATACGCCCTCTTTAGATCAATAAAAAAAAAGGGGCATGAAGATAAAGAAATCCAGACAGAGTAAGGCCTTGTTCATTCACCCCGTCATGGATCCTTTCCTGAACAACCCGTTGCAAAGGAGCGCTGAAACATTTAACATATTGATTGAAACATACGGAATAATCACTTATACCATAAATTCACAAAGCAACACACTGAATTGATAATAACTAATCTTTAGTTGATGAAATTCACCCATAGACTAGTCAAACTTCAACCTGAAATTCAAGGGCAATCAGAAACATTTATACAATTACCCCAAACATGCCCCCTCAAAATCATAAAAACAAACACTAATAAATGGGAAAAAAAACTAATCTTTAGTTGATGAAGTGAGCAAATTATAGCTATGAATATTGTATGCTTTTGATAGAAAAACCATCTTGAAATTTAGAGGTATAGAATCATTCTTTTCTTCTCTTATATCAGATATATACAAAAACCCATCGGCCGGCGCCGGCCTGTAGATTTCTTCCTCTTCTTTTTCTTTTGCCAGTTCCTTGTGATTGTGCATCTTTTTGGGGCGAGCTCTTCAGCAACTTTCAATTTCGTTTTGTATATGGACGATCTGGCTTTCAGATTGGGGCGATTTTTAGATCCGGTTTCCTTCCGGCCTGGTTGGTGGAGGTAGATTAGGGTTTTTGGTGGCAGCGATGAGGGGGCTTCGGTTCTTCCTCTGGGGAGGGTCTTTTGGGTTGACACACGCCCGGGCTATAAAACGCACTACATAATAACCCAGATTTTTTGGAGATCCGGGTTATTTGATATTTTGTTGAATCACTCATTTCAACCTATAATAGCCCGGGCGTCCTTATTTGTCCGAGTTTGTTTACCAATTTCAAGTTGAAAAGAAAAGAAAAAAATACGTTGTTTTAAAATTCTTACCATATTAAAATCCGTATATTTAATATCCGGGGTATTATAGAGCGTGTTAAAATGTGATTTTTGTACTGGTGGCCGTTGGCTTATTATTTATGAACGTTATGAGAAAATCATCAGGCGAGAAATACAAGTATAATAACAAGCTGGCTCATTATTTATTAAGATGATGAGAAACTCTCAGGTGAGAAATACAAAGATAACAAGCTGGGTGGGACTGGTATAATACAAAGCCTAGGATCGATATCACAACAAAAGAAAGTAGTAATACGGTAATATCCAGATGCGATCTTGCCCACCTCCCTTATTCGCGCGAAATATGATACATAATTTAAAAGACACACATATTAAACATGGAAGATATAGATAGATAGATAGACAGATAGCGAGCAGTGTGCTCATGCATGGAGATCGAGATCAGAGTTCATCGTGGACATGTTCAGACGGGTCATCGTGGCCATGTTTAGGATCTGGCATAGAATGCTCATGGAGATCGAGACCGTGGTTTTTCTGGGGCAAGATAGTGGCCAAAGAGGGCCACCTGGAAGTGATCTTCTTAGGCCCATGATCAATGATGTAGGCTTCGGTTTCGCCAGGGGGAAAGTTGATGAGCGCGTAATAGTCCTCTTTGAAAAGATAGGCCTCATTAAGTATGGAATGGGAAGCAAAGGCTGCCTCGATTCCACTTTCAAAGATGGTGTTCTTCAAGCTATAATACCCGTCAGTGATCTTCTTAGGCCCGTCAATGAGCCTCGGTTCCTTATAATTTATGAGAGCATATTGGTTCCCTTTAAAAACATAAGCTTCATAATTGGCCGACGACTCAAAGGCAGCATCGACACCGTCATCAAAGCCAGTCCCTTTGAAGAAAGGGAACATCTCAGCTATGGTGACGGGTCCTTTGATGACATAGTCATCAGTTGTTCGAGGAGCGAAATTGATGTGGGCGCAGAGGTTGCTTGTGAAGATGTAGGCTTCATTAGAGTCATGAGACCCGAAAGCACAGTCAAGCCCGTGTTCAGCAAAGGCCGTGCCGGCTAAAGAAGGAAAACCGTCACAGATAAGGAGCGGCCCATTGAGCACCTTGTCATCGGTGGTGCCTGGAGCATAGTTTACCAGGACATACTCGTTCCTCATGAACAAGTAAGCTTCATTTGTGTAAGAAGAGCGGAAGGCTGCATTTATGTAGCCATCAATGTTGGCCTGCTCCTCGCCGTACCATTTGGAAGTTTCACTCGCGTTGACGACGCTAACTACATCTCGTTTCTCCCTCCTAGGTTCGGGATCAGTATAATTGATGCTGAGTGGCGTCCTTATCTCATTTATAACGCAATAATCTACCGGGTTTCGGAGATGTAGGAGCCTTCTTGTTGGATGAGATGCTGGATCGATGTATGGATTTATGAGCAACAACTGGTCCACCCTTTCCCGTCTCAAACGCCCCCTGCATTATGTCCATCCGGAAAATTCATATGTGATAAACGTAACCAACTAGAAAAGGTAGTGTGTGTGTGTATATATTATGGGATAGATGCATAATTCTATATATAGGTCTCAAGCTGAGATACAAAATTGTGCATGTCTCAATTCATAAAATTATACCCCCATCTGTTTCCTTTTAATTGACTTTTTAAAGTCAAACACGTAGTTTTAGAACGGTAAAAACTATATTAAATATTAATATTTGGTGAAATTAATTAAAATAACCCAACCTTTGGGGAGAGGTGTTAAAAAAAATATCACAGCCTTTCAACTGTAAGAAAAATAACCCGACGATGGTAACAAAATACCCCGAGTCATTTTTCTAACCATAAATTGGGTCAAAACAATGATATAAAATTGGTTAAATGATCTCATTCGCCAAAATCTTAATTTCGTCAATTATATGTCATCATTTTTGCTCATATTTATAGTCGTAAAAACAAGTGGGCTACTTTGTTATCGCATCTTCCAAAGATTGGGTTATTTTTCTTTGTTGAAAGGTGTGGATATTTTTTTTCACACCCCTCCAAAAGTTGGGTTATTTTAATTAGTTTTGCCTTAATACTTTAATAATATTATACTTATCACTAATAAGTATGAGATTATATATTGAAAAAAAATTATTTAAAAAATTATTATTTTATATAGTTTTTCACATCTAAAACGTGAGTCAATTAAAAAGAAACAGTATTACTATTAGAAAGTTGAGATCGAAAATAAGGCTCAACCTGAGAGCATTTATATTATAGAGTGACTAAATGAAAGACTAAAAGTAAAAGAGTACGTACCTTTCATCATCATCGTCAATGGCGACAAGCCTGAAACGCTGGGCAGAGCGAATGTATTGACGATTGATACCCCGAACAAACGCGACCTCTTGCTGGCTCTTGAATTTTTTAGGGTTCTTACTGTCCTTAAAAGTTTGCGCAACCCAAATGCCACCAGGAGCATAGATTTCGTAACGCCAGACCTCCCGATCCCTGTAACTGCCGGTCTGGGGAGTCCACGCACTGTTGAGGGTGGTGCTAACAAAGACATAGTTGTTCCGATGCGTTTCCATAGGTCGGCCCGCACTGTAGACATACTCGTGGAGGTTGTAATAAGTGCTGTCCGAAGTGTTGCCTTGCGCATCCGCTTGGAACCCGTTTGTGAACACCTGGTCGGGGGGAAGAGAGCTCCAACGGAACACGTGCCGGCGTATGTCCTCTTCATTGTAGCTACTCCTGAACACCACATTATCGCCATTGTAGTGGTACAGAGCCTGTACCAACCCATCTGCCTCTTGCATTCCCGCTTCGTCAATAGGCTGAGGCAGGTGTGCTGAACATCCTCTGGCTAACATGTCCGTTGGGATTGACATTTTCTCCTGTCAATATAGGCACAAATTAATGTTAGTGACTATACATCACGTTGTTATGTTATGCTTTCTTCATAACAATGATATTATGATTTTAAGATTGATATTAATTATATGTTGTTTGATGATCCGGCCAGAATAACTTGGATTTGACCTAATAATTTGCTGGATATTAATTCAAAATTTAAACAATTTGAAATTTGATTCAAATATATAAATACTTACAATGCAACTGGAGAATGATTCTTCAGTAATGTTTTCTGGATGCCTAAGTCTAAGCATTCATCCTCCTTATATATAGAGAAGGGTTATAATAGGACAAATTAAAAAATTAAAAGAAAATTGATATATAGCCACGTGTGTGGCGCACATCCTTCTAGTTATTAAGTGGTACCGATTATTCCAATATTGGTTTAAATAGATTAATAGGCGAAACCGCACTAGAAATCTCTTACATTGTTAGGCAATCTGATCAACGATAATATGTTAACCGACTTGAAATTAGTAGCATAAAGTCTCGATCAATATACTCGGCATAAAAGCAGTATCCAATTCAAGTATTAGCAACGATCCTACAAGATCCGGTATTAATTTAACTAGTATGTCAACTTCTTACACATTTAAGTATTAGCAACGATCCTACAAGAACATGTTTGCTACTATAGATTAGGATCCGCGAACGCGAAATCAAAACCCTAGCATCATGCGATTCTATCAAGGTGATCAATCAAACAACATAATAATTCAGCACACAGAAGTTGAAAGAATCGATAGAAATAACTAAAAGTCATTCCTCGTGACTCAAGCAACCATATCTTGAATAAAGCAAAACAAAGAGTTTAGTTACTCATAATTATATGTAACGAAAACTCTAAATCTTCAATCCTCCAAAAAGCTTCGAATCAACCTCCTAAAAGGATAGAGATTGAGTAACAAGACATATCTTCGAAGATCTTCTCCAGATTCAGCTTCAGCACTCACAACGGGTGCCGTGATTGCATAAGCCTGCTTTCTTCTTCTTCTCATCTCAGCTTCCTCCTAACTTATCTTGGATGCTTCACGAACAGTTCCTCAGTCTCTTTTCCAGCTTCTCATCGGCTCTAGCATAGCCCGTCTTGCTCCACCTTCCAAGTCCGAATCTACTAATCTGCAAAATAACCCAAAAAGTGCGTAGATTCTGAACTCGACCACCGAATGACAAAATATGCAAACTAACAACTAATCATGCAATATTTACATCGAAACAAAGCTAAAACTTTCTATAATACCTATATAAAATATAGGTTATCACATCTAACACCTTTTAAATATTCCTTCGTAGATATTCACAAAGAATATATATAATTTTCAATTACTTTTCAATATCTTCAAATAACCCTCTTCAATAACGGAACTGCGTTTCCACTTCAACTCATGTTTTTCTTCTTCCTAGTTTCTGTACGTCACTCAGTTCCTGGTGACTCCGAATCCCGTCTCTGGTGATCCCAATTCTCTCCCCGGCCTCCCTCTTCGATTGGTCCCCCGGTTTCGTTCCGATCGAGTTCGCCGTCGTCCTAGGCTGCCAACGAGTTCCACTTTGGTCGCCGTCCGATCACCTGTTGGCTCAAGCTTTGCGTGCAAGTCCTTCCCCTTGGCGTGCAAGTTGTCTTTGGGTACTACGTACCAAAAAATCCTTTTCAGTGAGTCATTCCGGAATGGTTATTTCTGTATACATCAAGGGTAGGAAACTGACATTCCTGTTGTCCATTGTTTTGCTAACGGGCTCTAATTTATCATAATGACAATTTACAATTTGAGCCCATTTATTCTTGAGATTTGTTCCCTAAAAACAAATGGGCTAATTTGGACAAATGTACACATACATTAGATGTATGTTTCATTTCTACACCACCGATTAAAATTCAACATGTGTTTGTTTTTTATTTTTAAAAAAAGTGGTGGAGTTTAGAATGGATGGATAAGTAACCGTATTCCAGTGGAATTACTCTGATTATTGAAAGTAACCGTATTTTACAGCAAAAAAGGATTTTTCATCTATTTTTATTTACAATTTCAATTAGGGATGGACACAAATCCCACAAATTCCGTCACGTCCTGCATTACATCCCGATTCCAGCCCAATCCTGGCGGGATTTATATATATAAAAAATTTCAATCCCGTTCCGATCCCGTCCCGTAAAATATAAGCGAGATGGGACGCGGGACGAAGAGTTCTCGTCCCGCAAAGCTCACCCCGTCCCACATATATATAATTAAAATTAATAAAAACATCTAAGAACATATTTATATTATCCATCCACTCTAAACTCCGCTACTTTATTTATATTATACATTATATTATATTATTATACATATATTAAAACCAATGCATAGCGTCTTATGTGGCGCATTATGGTTGATTCTGGAGAAAAAAATCATATGTGTCGGGTTGTGATTGATCTTAAGGGTAAAAATTAATAAAAAATAATATGTTGTAATAGTTTATATAAAGTTATCTAAGCCACAATCTATATATATTAGTTAATTGACAAATATATATATAATATTTCACAGCCATACTTACCAAAAATAGTAATAGATAAATATGTAGGATTTGATCGGTGCTATTTTATTTATATCTTAAAATATTTTTAAAAATCAACAATCTATTATATTATATAAGATTTAATCAAAGATAGATTATAAAAAATTATTTATATAATATAGCGAACTAATTATATATATATATATTATTTTTTGATGGGAAAATTTATTTATATTTATATTATTGTTTTTTATTTATTAGAATCTATCTAGATTATTTATAATATTATATTAATGTATTATCCGTGCATGGGACGGGACCTACATTAGTGTATATATGTGTATATATATATATAATATAAGTAAATCCATTATAAGGGCATAGGATAAGACCCTAAATTGGGAAAGATTTCCTACTAAAAAAGCAAGAGACCCTAAGAATCTAATTAAAAAAAATGCTAAAATAATTAAAATTTTTAAAAAAAAATTCAAATTTAGGATTTTATCTTATGTCCTATAGATAGAAAAATCGTAAATATATATTCCATCCATTCTAAACTCCACTACTTTTTTTAAAATAAAAAAACAAACACATGTTTTTTTTTGACGCTAGATAAAGATTAGGTCGGGTCTTCCTAGCGCATCCTTCCGGACGAGAACATGCAGTTCTGGAACATCCTCAGCTGACGTCGGCAGGGGATGCATGGGCACTACGAGCAAGGTAGTCGGCCACCGCATTAGATTCCCTGAAAATATAACGAATAGCAACATAAGAAAAGGACGAAATATCTGCTTGTAACATCTCGATTGTCCAGGGGCATTTCCAATCCCCCAGAAGAGCCTTTATAACCAGTAAGTTGTCCCATTCAATCAGAAGGTTTGAAATTTGTAGCGACTTAGCACGCAGAATACCCAATTTGAGACCAAGGTTTTTGGCATAAATCACTCAGATGTTTGTACAAATGGACCGGTCAAGTGCGACAACCTCACCACCCGAGTCACGGATGACGTACCCAAGTGATGTAGAACCAAAAACAAACACATGTTGAATTTTAATACGGTTACTTATCCATCCATTCTAAACTCCACTATTTTTTTTTAAATAAAAAACAAACACATGTTGAATTTTAATTGGTAGTGTTGAAATGGAAACATACATCTTATGTATGTGTACATTTGTCCAAATTAGCCCATTTGTTTTCAGGGAATAAATCACATTTAGGCCCAATTATAAATTGACATTATGATAAATTAGAGCCCGTTAGCAAAATAATGGATAACAGGTGAATAAGTCACATAAGAGCAACTTACCTCTTGTCAGTTTCCTACCCTTGATGTATATAGAAACAAGAAACGGTTCTTATAATTATACAGTAATGTTCAATAAAATTAATTAAAAATTATTCTAAAACTTAATTAATTATTATGGAGATATGTTTCGCACTCCTTTTCTTATTAACTTTGTAAGCGGGGTCATCTCTTGGTGGCGATTGACTACGGAATTAGTCTACGTGATCCTCAGTTTTTTGGATTAGGATCGTTTGGACGACTTGGGCGGTTTGTTTATTACCTCTTGACAAGAACTAGTAGCTCTTGTACACATACATCTAATGTATGTGTACATTTGTGTCCACCCATAATTGAAATTGTAAATCAAAATCACTTTAGATCTCATGGAGTCGTTAAAATAACTCTACGTGGAGTTGGTTAAATCTTAACCACTCAATTTTAAATAAAGGGTTTATATTTAAATTAGTTTAACCATTTTTTAATTTATTTTTTAGAGTCGATAAATTTTTATAGAATAATCCTACCAACTCCACGAGATGTTATCCGAATACGGTTACTTATCCATCCATTCAAAACTCCACTACTTTTTTAAAAATAAAAAACAAACACATGTTTAATTTTAATTGGTGTAGAAATGGAAACATACATGTAGTGAGTACGTGTATGTGTAATGTGTACATTTTCTCCATTTCTCACTTCAGAATCACCGCATGCGCAAATATGTTTCTTTCACGACAGCTAAGGTGGGTGGGACCGGACGTCACAAAGTATGTAATTAACCGTTAATTTCTTATCTATAATACGTGATTTTTTGTACAACTCTAGTCTACACCTCCAATCAATACACGTGTAAGTAAAAAAAGATTTCTAAAAAAATATATAACCTTGAATAAAAATATATATAACCACCTTATAAAAAACGTGTTTCAATTTAATTTTTTTTTAATTAGGTAAAAATTCGAGGCCAGACATATCTGGACCGACAAGTCGGCAGACGGAAAACCGTCAAAAAACAAGCGAAAAAAAATCTATTTCAAATTATTAATTTTAGTAATTATATAAATATTAATAAATTTCTTTTATTTTTATATCTCTACGATATAATAGCAGAAGCCATCTCTATGCAATTATTATTTGGTCCCAAATTGTTTTGATTGATTGATTAGGGCTTTATGTGGCCAAGAAAGTCTCGAGCCGTAGGAGGAGAAGATCGAGCATATCTTCGAGGGGTGTGGTGGCTGCTGCTTTGTTAAAGTCGGCTGGGTCCGGTGGGGTAAGACGTTGGAGGAAGGCAGTGTCTGTGAGACCACATATGGGAGACTCGAACAACACATAAATTCAACGGGGTTCCATCTCAAATCCAATTGGCAATGAAAGGAGTAGCCCTTCAACCTTATATGTTGTTCAAGCATTCTCTATATTACCAATGTGAGACAACCACATTCCAACATGCCCCCTCAAGTGCAACGACATTTTTATAGCCAATAAGTTACATTTGCCACATGCGCTTAAATGGGAACTCAATGCCCGCGACATGTCAACAAGGCCAGTAACCCCATTAATCCGAAGCCCAGACCGAAACTAGCCGAACCCGATGGGACAAGATGATAGAGGAAGGTCGTGTGTGTGAGCCCACATACGGGAGACTCAAACAAAACATAACCCCAACGGGGTTCCATCTAAAAACCAATTGGCAATGAGATGAGTAGCCATTCAACCTTATATATGTTGTTTAAGCATTCTCGATATTACCGACGTGGGACAACTGATGGTCGTTGAGATGTGAAAAGATTAAAAAAATGTCTCAAATTGCTTGATCCTCCTATAGTCAGTTGTTTTTAGGATGGAACTCCATTCTGTTTATGTGTTGACCTATTAGCACATCTGCACACGTCAATGAGCTTCAATAAGATTGATAATCTAAAATTGGGATGATGCGGAGAAAAGAATAAAATTGTTACCTGAGCCAAACGAATTGAGTATTACTTGTTATGTAACTCATTTAAAAACGAGCCAAGCATAAATTTATACTCGAGTTTAAAATTTTGGTCATACTTGGCTTTTTTTAATAAATGAACGAGCTTGAACCGAGTTTTTTTTTATATAGTATTAAGCTTCTTTATTTGCTAATAATATAGTAATTTGAAGAAATTTTTTAAAATTCCACAAAATTTGAGCCAACTCGAGCTTTTGACCGAGCTTTAAAATGTTGTCACACTCAGCTCGTATAGCAAATGAATGAGCTCGAGTTGAGCTTTTATTGATTCGAACTCAAGCTATTCGACTCATATAATAGTCTTGGCCCTTAAGGGACCGGTTGGTATCGATAACTAGATATCAAGATATCGATATCGGGTGATATCTTCATATCAAGTGATACCTCCCTTAAAATCAGTATATCAAATATGTCTAAATTTGATATCTAAATATCAAGCTATATTGATATTTTGCGATACCAAACACAAATATCAGATACTCCCTCCATTCTAAAGTATAAGTCTTTTACTATTTACACACATTTTTCTTATGATGATAAAAACTATATAAAATATCAATTCTTTTTGTTTATTTGTTTTAACAATCTCATACTTGTTACTAATAAGTACGAAGTATGAGATTATTTTAAAAAATTAATATTTTATATACTTTTTATCATTTTAAGAAAATGTGTGTGAATAGTAAAAGACTTATATTTTAAAACGGAGGGGTATCACTTAAAAAAATTAATATTTTATATACTTTTTATCATTTTAAGAAAACATGTGTGAATAGTAAAAGATTATTTTAAAACTAATAAGTACGAAGTATGAGATTATTTTAAAAAATTAATATTTTATATACTTTTTATCGGATATCGAGGACTGATATTCGATATCTGACATAACTATCAATACCAAACGGGCCATAAGAGAACCCAAGTTGGGCTTGCTTTAAAATAGGCCGAAGATTAGCAATATTTATGGGCCTGGGCCTGAACTTTGTATTTTCACCTTTAAGTAGGAACTCCATTTAAAAAAAAAAAAAAAATATAGGGAACTCCTGCTCAAACTTCTTCCCCCCAAAATTATTTTGTAGAAATAAATTAAAAAAAGTAGACGATCATGTTAGTAATAATAAATTAAAGTTTATGTCCATTTGAATTAAATATTTTGGCCTTCGGTGGCGAATAGCTATTTTTTCAATGTTGGGGATTTGACACCAAATTTTGTGTAATTTTATTAAGGTTAAATAGGGTAACTATCCCTTTTTCAATTTTTGTTTTAGTATATATACCCTTGAAGATTTTGTTTTGTTAATGACAGATTTGCCCATGATTTGATTGTAACAACAAATATCCAAATCCCTAATTAATTCTCATTCCATTGACGCTTCTTCAATTAATTGTCGCTCCTTTTTCAAGGAAGGTTTGTAGACGCACCTCCCTTCAAGCACGCACGGGTATTGCTTGTGAAAACATTGCCGGTTGGTTTTGTGTTATTTATTCAAGTGATTGCTACTATGACTTCCATTGTTACAATAATTTGAAAACTCACCAAATTTGTCTTTAATGAATCGGTTATGAGGTCAACCAAAGGTTGATGAATAGCTTGTGATTTATGTCGTGATTCATAATTAGATGCAACACTTCCTTCAACTAGGAATTTTTCTATGATTTCATTTAAAAACAGATTCACAGTAATCGCTTATTGTGATTTGATGAAGTGCTTATTTAGTTACAATAATTTTATGCTACAATAATCGCTATCTATGACTACAATAATTGTAGGTTACAATATCGCTACATATTGTTACAATAATCGATTCATTTAGGTGATTTCTTGTAACTCAACTCCACAATTCAATTACGGATATAGTAATAGGTACAAGACCCTGTTCATTATAGGAATTCACTCGGTACACGAAATTTTGTATCACATGAGTTTGATTACGCAAGGTTGGTTGATGATTAACAATACAGGAACATGGTTACAATCTTATATTACATGAACGCTATTGTAATATAAGAATAATTTTGTATTAGAGGAATGTTATTGTAACACAAGAATGAGATTGTATTACATGATTTTGTAACAAGAACGCTATTCTATTACACAAATAATATTGTAATACAAGAATGATATTGCCTTACAAGAATCGACCACATACATGAATTAGAGTTTGTAAAATACAACCGTCAATAAACAATTCTAAGCAAATAATTTGAAGATTCAAGACTAACTTAAAACCCTAATCAATTCCACGTTGAGAAAAATATCTTCATCTACCAAATCTTCTAAAATAATTTAACCGTTTACTTTTTAAAAGGATAGAATTTGTTTTTAAAAAAAATTATTTTTACTTTTTAAAATGATAAAAATTTAATTGTAAGGGTATAAAGGTAATCTCCATCTAAAAAAAGTACAATTACCTAAAAGAAAACTCAAGGAGTATAGTTAGTAAAAAAAAACTTAAAAAGGGTATACTCCACCCAATTTTCTCTTTTATTAATTAGCTTGAATGCTTGATACCCTTATTGATTTATCTGTCTCTCGATTTCATCCCATCTTCTAATAAATGATTTTACGGAAATTTCGCGAGGTACCCCTGGGGTATTGCGATTTTCGCGAGGTATACAACTCTTTTACATATTTCGCGTGGTACCCCTGAGGTTTCCAATTTTGTCGCCTCGCGCCTTTCTAGGTTAAATCTAACGGATTGAGTTTATCCTCCGTTAGTTTCAATTAAGAAAAAAATAAAAAAAAAAGAAAAAAAGAAAAAAGAGCACGGAGCCCTAACCTCTCAACCTTTCACACTCTCTCTCTCCAACAAGAAAAACACCACCATGGAACGAGAGACCTGCAACAGGAAAGGAAGAACACCACCAATGGTCCAATACCATGGAATGGGAATTGAGAATGAATTTTCAATTCTAATTCCAAGCCCCTCTACTAAACCCCCAATTTCACAATCCCATTCCTAGATTTTCAAGCCCCTCTACTAAACCCCCAATTTCACATTCCCATTCCTAGATTTTCAAGCTCAAATTCATCATCACGTTCTCTCTCCCAAACTCCTCCCTCCCCGCCAGGTCCGCATCCATCCCCGACGACTTGGCCCTCTTCAACCGCGCTCGCACAGCTCGCACTGCTGTGCTACCGCCGCTCGCTGCTGCTCGAAGGTGGTCGCCAAGCTAGTCGAAGCTGCCGCGCTGCTTGAAACGGTGGCGACCATGAGGGGAGTGCGCTTCTCGTAGCCCATCTTCCTCGACTCGACCCGACTGCCGTACCAGAGTCCCGACCCGTTCCCAGGGAGGCGGGCGCCAGACTCTGCGACCTTCTTGAAAAACCGTCGTCGGCAGCAGCGAGATCCAGGAGAATTGAAGGGTTGTAGAAACCCTTTGTCGGATTTTGAACAGCCATGACAGGACTGCAACTGCACCTAGATTCAAAATTTCAATGAGAAATTGGGTAGGGATGATGGGAATTGGTCCGAGCAGCAGCGAGCGTCCCTTCTTCTCCTTCGCTCTCTTCTCTCTTCGCTCTCCATTCTTCTGTTCAATATTTCAGTGTTCTTTTTTCTTTTTCTTTTTTTTTAATTGAAACTAACGGAGGATAAACTCAATCTGTTAGATTTAACCTAGAAGGACACGAGGCGAAAAAATTAAAAACATCAGGGGTACCACGCGAAATATGTAAAAGAGTTGTATACCTTGCGAAAATTGCAATACCTTAAGGATACCTCGCGAAATTTCCGATGATTTTATTACATCTTCTAATAAGTCGAATTATTAACTATATGTGATAAAAAAAGAATTACTAACTATATATCATGAGAATTAAAATAGATTTAGTCCTTGGAAATTTCATCCAAGCATTCCAGGGAATAGTTAGGTAAGCAAAAACGCCAAAAAGAGACTCTCTGGCTAATGTGATCACTTCAACACTACAAAACTAGACCTGTCAAAACACAACCCGATCCGGTGACCCGACCCGGTCGGCCCGAAAAATTTCCGACCCAAACCCGAAAAGACCCGAAATTTTTTTCCGACCCGAACCCGAAAAACCCGAAATTTTCCGGGTAATCTGGGTTTTGACCCGATTTACCCGATTGACCCGGTGACCCGATTGACCCGGTTGATTTATAATTATATATAATTAATTTTTTTTATATATAATTAAAATTTATCACAAAATTATCAAATAATGATTTTTTTAATTTAAAAAAGAAAAATTTGACAAACCCGAAATCGACCCGAACCCGACCCGAAACCCGATCAAACCCGAGTTCGATTCAACCCGAAAAACCCGAAACCCGTTTTACCCGAGACCCGTTTTACCCGAAACCCGAAGTGACCCGACCCGAACCGGACCCGAATGACCCATTTGACAGGTCTATACAAAACTCAATGAACTATCAAACACTCGGGAAACTCCCAAAACAAAAAACCCTAGCCGCCTAGCTTCCCATAGCTATGAGCGGCCTCTCGCCGCCATGGCTTGCCTCCCCGTCAAGAACCCTCAACCCTCATACTAACCGGCAACCGCCTCCACAACCCTTCTTCTTCCTAACCCTTGGCGCCTTCCTAGAGTCCTCGGCCACCGCCGCCTCTGTTGACTCCGTTGGCCTGTGCAGCAGCCCACAAGTACTCATCTCCATCCTCTAAAATCCAACTGCCTCCGCCGCCGCCGCTGGGTTCCGGCCTATTTCCCATCGACCCCCTCTTCAGCAGCCATGTCTCTGGCGATTCTCCGTCTCATAAGTTTCTTCCACCGACATCCTCTTTATCTGATGAGCCTTCCGCTGACACCACCTCCATCCCGGTGCCTCCAACCCCGCTCCTCTCCTGCGAAGCTTCAATCCCAGTCATCGATGATCCTCGCCGACAACCTCGCCTCCTCGGCCCTGGTGGCTGACGTCGCCATCCCTCGCCGACTGTTTCTCTCCTTGCTCCCCTAAGTTCAGATCGGATTATCAAACCTACCTATAATCCTCCACATGTCAAAATTAACCTCAACCTTTAATACAAATCCAAAATTTAAACCCAAATCTCAAAAGATACCATGGATAACCAAAGCCCTCACCTTCTTAGCCAAAAAAAACGGATCCAGATACAAACCCTCGGCGCCTCCCCGCCGCCCCAACCCACACCCTCGTCGTCAACTCCTGCGTGGCCTCCCTCTTGGCTGTGGTACAAACCCAATCCCTCAGTCGTCCAGATATCAAGATCAAGACAAGATCTCAAGACATAAGGCCATAGTTGGTTTTTTCTAGTGGTTTTAGTTTTTTTATGTTGTTTTTTATTTCTGTCTTTTCTTTTGTTTGCCGACCCTCTGCGTAGGGTCTAACAAGTTATCTTCGGATGGCTTCAGGATCGCTTGTCGATCCACTTCTTACCCACGGTAAAAAAAAAAAAAAAAAAAAAAAAAAAAAAAAAAAACTACAAAACTCAGTGATTGAACACTCGGTTTTAACTTTTAACGGATTATATCCATCAAACAATTAATGTACTCGACCACTTCAGCTGCTTAGCACTTTCTAAATAAACATAGTGCACTAGCCCACCTTTAAAACAAAACAATAAAATTGAACTTTAGCAATTTAATTTTGAATTAATCAGCAACAAGCTAGCCCACCATCAAATAGATAATAGAAAAGATTAAACACCAAGAAACATTCCCAAAAACCTCCTCACAACACTGAAAACAAGTTAAACTAATTTATGAACTACTACGGAGTAGTATATATTCTATATCTATTATCTATCTATTAATATTACTAATTCTGCTAGCATTTTGTTGACGTGTCATGCTCACAATTAAAGTTGAATTTTTTATTCAAATGAGCTTTTCTTATTGGTCAATATTATTATGGAAACTTTAAAATATTTGTTTCCTATTTTAAATATGATTTGAATCCATTCTTTTTTTTTTCGGTTATATTGTCGTAAATATTGAGACATGTTTCCATTTTTTTTCCGATTGCAATATATCTTTTACTAATTCTGCTAGCATTTTGTTGACATGTCACGCCCACAATTAAAGTTGAATTTTTTTATTCAAATGAGATTTTCTTATTGGTCAATATTATTATGGAAACTTTAAAATATTTGTTTCCTATTTTAAATATGATTTGAATCCATTCTTTTTTTTTTAATTTTCGGTTATATTGCCGTAAATGTTGAGACATGTTTCCATTTTTTCCCGATTGCAATATTCTCCTAATTCGTCTACATACATTTAACTTAAATTTGAATCTTGGTATATTTTATTTTTTGAAATTTATACTCTACATAGACCCATATCCAATTGTTAGTTTATAAAATGCTACGGAGTATAAATTAACTTTCACATATGTTCATATTTTCTCACCAACCATGCAAGTATTTCATTTTCAAATAAATTAATCAAAGATGTACTCGGATTGCCTGGATTCATTATCTTAACGGATTGAATTCATTTAAATATATGTTTATTATATCACATTTATCCCAATCATGTTAAAATTTACTACTCTCTCTATTCGTTTAGCTAAATATGTTGTTTAATATTCATTCACGCTTTGTTTAGGTTGGTAAAAATTATATAAAATATTTTTTTTTCAATTTTTTTTATAAATTAATTTCGATAATAGGTAATCTATTTATAATATTAATTCTACTATGATTTTGCTGATGTGTCACCCTCACAATTAAACTTGAATTTTTTATTCAAATGGTATTTTCTTATTGGTCAATATTATTGCTGAAATTTTAAAATATCTGTTTCTTATTTTAAACAAATTTGTTTCCTATTTTTATACTAAAATATTATTTAATTTGATATGTTGTATGTCAATTTGTGATCTATTTTAATCGTCTACGTACATTGAACATTCATCAAGTCTTGGCTGATTTTATTCTTGGATATTGAAATTGTTGATTTATCATATTTAACCGATTGCAATATTCCCCACAATGTCTACATACAATGAACATGTAATAATCAATTTGTAAATATTCGATTTTAAAAATTAATTATAAATATCAATTAGAGCCAAAAAAGTGTTTTTTTAATTTAATTATTTTAGACATCTTAAATGACTATCGAAAATAAATAATATTTTAAGACTCACAAGCATTATTACTAATGCTTATTTTACATCTTGAATGAGGCTTCTTAGATCACTTTTCTACCTTTAAGGATCTTTTTTTTACCATCTTACCTTTATTTTCACTATTTATTTCTCTCTCTTTCTAACCATCTTTCTCAGGAAAATAATGAATAAGTTATGTACATCTACATAACTTCAAAATTATTCACACAATCATGTGCTTATGATTTTTTAATATTTGTACGGGAGCTTATATTTTACTTTTTAGATCTATGCTAATGATAATAATTATATATTTATTTCAAATTATATTAGGTCGTGTGTTTGAGTATTATTACTACTTTACCTTATTAAATCATTTTCAAAATTTGTATCGTATCTCTTTCCAACTAATTTATAAATTATAAAAAAATACTTTATACATATTTTTGTTGTAAACACGTATATATATTAATATATTATTATATCAATATATAAAATAATGTTCAAATTAAAATGGATCAAGCTCCCGTGCCTTTAAGGCACGGATATTACAAAGGCACGGATATTACACTAGTACATATACTAAAATTGATGCATATCGTTATATCTAACATATTATGGTTGATTTTAAGAAGAAAAAAAATTAAAATAATGTGCTTTCATCATTTATAGAAAGTTATTATAAGTCACAATCTATCTATATATATTTTAGTTAATTGATAAAAATATAAATCAAAACTATTTCATAACGATACTTATAAAAAAATATTAATAGATAAATATTTAATAGGTGTTATTTTATTTTATATGTAGATTTTTTTTGGGTGGAAAGAATTATTTATTATTTGATAGCTGTTATTTTATTTATATCTATATTATTTTTTGTAGAATGAATTATTTATTTTATATTTTTCACACATTTTGATCGTTAATATGTTAATTCTGGATAAGAAACACACTAGTAAAATAAAATAAAGGGTAAATTAAACATAAGCATCCATAAATTATGATACTTTTCACATAACCACCCATAAAAACTTAAATTACAGTAAACAACCCATAAATTTGACTTGTTTTCATATGACCACCCACACATTAAACCTCTATTTGTTTTGTTTAAAATGACTAAAATACCCCTAATTCAAGCTTATTTGTTTGTACTTTGTAAAGGAAAGATGTTGGAATTTTTTTTCTAAATATTCACTAAAAAATAATTAATTAACAAAATATTCAAGCTTTAAAAATATTTACACAAATATTCATTTTTTGCAGATTTTACAGAAAAACGCGGTCTCGGACCGCGTTTTATTAATAAGGTAAAAAATTCAAAATTGGAGAAAAGGGATGTATGAAGCTTAGCTTCATACATCCCTTCTCAAATCTCTATTCTACCTTCTTCTCCCTTCTCAAATCTCTCATTAATCTCCATGGAAGCTTAGCTTCCGTCTATCCGACCTACGGGTCATAACAATGGTATCAGAGCAGTAGATCTTCCGACCTATTGCTTATATTTTTGTCTTCATTTTTTTCGATTTTGTACTGGAATTCGCAACTTCAAGGGACGACAATGGAGGCCGTGGTTTCTTCACAGTCAAATGATTCAACAGGTGATGATTGGAGGATACGATTCGACGAAATTATGCGCAGGATGGGATCGATGGAGAAATTGACAAATGATGTAGTCGATTTGAGTTCACAGGGGGCCGCTACGCGAAAAGAGTCAAGGGATCGAACCCTTCTCATCAAGATTCATCTTCAGAGGTACGAGATTTCATGGGAAGAGTTGGAATGCTTGTTCGCTAGGTTTGGGATGATCGAATACATAGAAATTTTATGCCCTGGAGAGCAGTATCACTCAAAGATTCGCTTCCAACGGAAAGAATCGGCGATCAGAGCCTTCAAATCATTCAATCACAGGGACATATATGACGGATGCTGTCGATTAGAGTTGTTTCTTGAGGCCGAGGTTGACGACGAGTTTCAGGAACGTCGTCGTCAGAGTCCTGGAGTGCAATTGATTGTCGCCGTCGGAGAAGACGCTGATGGCGTCAATTTAGGAAGTGCGCCCGTGCATCGTACCGAGACAGGGCTAAATCCGAATCCAGAAAGTTCAGCAACAACTTCTTTTCCCTCGGAGTATTGGGAACGGGAAGCAAGAATACAGGAGAGCCTTCGCAAGATGGGGGCGATTCTTCAACAAATGCAAAAAGAGTCCTACGAGAATGAAGCTTCGGCATCGACAAAGGATATGGATGACCCCTGTCCGTACGAGTGCTTGAGTGAATCTCAAAACGCTGGGAAAGATATTGAAGCATCAGTTATTGACGAGAGTCGAATGGGAGCCTTTGTCGCACACAAGAACCAAGAAATCGAGGCTTCGTTGAATTCTGATGTTGATTCAATTGATGGAAGCGACGACTCCTTCTCAGACGAAGGTGAGTTCTCAAATTCTCTTATGATTTTGATTACACTTGCTAGCAAGTTTCCGGATTTGGATAGGAAGGGCAGTCAGTCCAGTCATTTGCGGGGGGAATGGAGGCCTGAGAACAATGGTTTTGTTTTGGAATTTTCTGAAATTTCGGTGTCTAAGGGTGCCCATAAGATGTTTGTAAAAATGCCTAGTTCAAGATTCAATGGTTGTGTCTGGGACCTGAATAGCTTTAGGCCAAGCACCATCAGTTCTGAGTATGTTGTTGGTGATAATCATCCCTATGGTCTGAATAAAGGGAATGTGGGTTCTTGGGCAGATATATCATGTGTTGCTGCTTTGATTGGGGGCAAACATAGGCTGTTGGAGGAGGATCTTATTTTTGATCCTGGAATTGAGAGGCTAGGTGTTGGAGTCCATGGACGTGCAACTAGAACAAAATCTGGGCAAATGCTTAGTTGTAGTTGCCAATTCAACCTTACTCTAGTAATTTGTGATGTCCACCAGCGCCTGGATGTAAGACAAGCTCTCTGGAAGCGAAGGATTTGGGTAATTGCTTGGATGTATGCCTTGTCAGAGGTGTGATTGCTCAAGCAGTCATGAGTGAAGTTTAAAAAACATGAAGCAGCAAAGGCGTTAGCTGTCTTGGGTGCGGTAAAATTTCTAAGGACAACAAGTTGGTGTCCTGATTACTGAGCAAGTGAAGTCAAAAAAAAAAATGAAAAAGATGCCAGGTATAATTGATTACAAGGGTATTCTCTCATCTGCACATGAGGAAATTGGGGGCCAACACTTCGACGTTCCTGCATTGCTTCTAGAATCTTAGTGTTGGAAATCAATACATCAAGCTGCACATAGTTCCTGCCTTGTGTGGTATGGAGAAGAGGCTACAAAAAGCCTACATGCCCTACAATTAGGAGGAAGAGCTACATGGACTTGCTGTCATATTTTTGTTTGTATCGTCATTTTGGCTCAATTAGAATTTCAGATTTTCATTGTAATACATTTTGATGATTAGGAAGTCCTTATCTAGATGAGACTTGGGGACAAGTCTCTTTAAACGGGGGAGTAATGTTAGGATTGGGCTGAGCTAGGATTGATGGGCCGAAGGCCCATGAATTGATGTATCCATAGACTATTATATAGAGCCTTTGTAACAATACGAAGGGCATCAGATAATCAATATACAACTCTTTCCTATCTCTTCTTCTCTATCTCTCTCTCTGAATCTCTATTCTACCTTCTTCTCCCTTCTCAAATCTCTCATTAATCTCCATGGAAGCTTAGCTTCCGTCTATCCGACCTACGGGTCATAACAGAGACGCGGTCTGAGACCGCGTCTCTCCTTTTTTTTTTTAAAAAAAAAAGGAAAATTGGAACAAGGGAGAGTGGGAGAGAGGAGGCCCGCCGGAGGAGAAAGGAAAGACGGAGGGACGCGGAACAGGTGAGGGTCGGAGAGGAGGGCGAAGCGGAGGAGTTGGCGGGAATTGGATCCGGAACAGGTGTGGCCCGAGACTGGCTTTAGACGGAAGAAGGGACCACCATCGTCGGCAGCGCTTGTGCACCGCGGCCATCACCGCCGCCGACGCCCGAGATCGGCTTCAGACGGAAGAAGGGCCACCGGCGCCGATGCAGAAGGTTTCACGGCTTAGGCGATCGAGGAGGAGCCGGCGGCGGCAAACCAGGGAGCAGGCACCGTGGCTCGGAGTGGATCCACCGGAAGATCTTGACGATCAGCTCGTCGGGATTCCGGATCCAATTCGGGCGTCGACGGATCCAATCGTTCATCCAAATTTCGGCGACGGTGGTGGCCGTGGTGCACAGGCGCTGGCTGCCGACAACGGTGGTCACTTGTTTCGTCCAGTTCCGGGCGGCGGCGAGGGTGGTGGCCCAGTACCGGCGGTAATTGTGCCCACACCTCTCCGACCCTCACCTGTTCTCCGGCGCCGTGTTCTCCGGCGCTTCCACCTCGGCCTCCGGCGCTGTGCTCCTTCCAAATCCACGCCCCTGCCTTCGCCTCTTCCTCCACCCTCTATTCATCTCCGGCGGCGGCCTCCTCTCTCCCCCAGGCCCCAGATCTCCGCCCCTGCCTTCGCCTCTTCCTCCACCCTCTATTCATCTCCGGCGGCGACCTCCACTCTCACCCAGCCTCCAGATCTCCGCTCCTCCCTGCGCCCTCTCCGGTCCTCACCCACGCCGCCTCCCTCACCCGCGCCGCCTCCCTCTCCTGCGCCCCTTCGGTTCCTCTCACCTCCGGCCTCTCTCTGTCTGTTTCAATTTCCACCCAAAAAAAAAAATTAATAATAAGAGACGCAGTCCTAGCCCGCGTCTCTTTTGTTTTTTTTTTTCCATTTTTTCGATTTTAGATTTTATCCCTTATTCATAAGACGCGGTCTTAGCCCGCGTTTTTCTGAAAAATCTGCAAAAAATGAATATTTGTGTAAATATTTTTAACGCTTGAATATTTTGTTAATTAATTATTTTTTAATGAATATTTTGAAAAAAAAAATTCAAAATGTTGCATGTATATAAGTACGTGTTTGGATTCCAATTGTATTATGTTTATAATGTAAAATAGATAAGGTCGTCTTTGGTAAACAAAAAATTTAAGATAAATTAAGGGTGTTTGGATCCCATAATTTATTAATTATATACTCCATGCGTTTCAAAATAAAAGTCTTTTGTCTTTTTCTGCATGCTTTTTGAGGAGGTAAAAACACTATAAAATATTTTTTTTTTAATAATTTCATATTTGGTAGTTATAAGTATAAACTTATCAAAACAAATTCATTAAAAAAAATAATATTTTATATAATTTTGATCTCTTTAAAATGCGTGCAGAAAAGTCAAACGACTTTTATTTTGAAATAGAGGGAGTATAATGTAATATTTTTATCCCGATGTACATTATTTGGTTAAATTACTATTTTACGTTAGTTTTATGAAATTTGTAGTTATACAACCAACTGCTCATATAAACCGAAGTAAATAATTGAATTATAATTAAAACTAGTACAATTCCCGCGCCATGGCGCGGTTTTTAAAACTAAAATCTTGATAATATAAAAAATAATATTATAAAATATTAATAAAAGTTAAGATAAAAATCATTAAAATATTTGCCATAAATGTATCTTATAAATATCTCAAAAAATTATTTTTAAGAAAACATCATGTAAAAGTATGATACATAAATATAGATATTTAAATCACTTAGTAAAAGTAATAATATCATTATAACTTTTTAAAAATGTGATGTGGTATAACAGTTATCTAAAATGATATTGGTTATGGCATATCATCATAAAAGCGATTTTTTTCTCGAAATATTCACGATTTAAAAAATAATTACAAAAATGGGCATCGATTGAAACAATTTGTCAAAATATTCACGAATATATATATAGTAAATGTCATAAAAATTAAAAAATATATAATTGGTTTGAAAAGATAAAAAGAAGGAGAAAATAATAATTAAAGGAAATAAATTTGAGTTAAGCCTAGTAGCTATATTAAATTAAATTCAATGTTTTGAATTAAGCCCAATTGTTAATGGAAAAAAGAGAAAAAGGAGAAATAAAAAAAATGAAGGAAAAAATAATAATTGGTCAATAGTCCTAAAACTACTCTAAGGTTGACACATAAGCAAAGTCTTCTGAATTAAAGTTATATATAGATATATAGATGTTAATGGAAAAAAGAGAAAAAGGAGAAATAAAAAAATGAAGGAAAAAAAAAATTGGTCAATATTCCTAAAACTATTCTAAGGTTGACAGGTAAGCAAAGTCTTCTGAATTAAAGTTATATATAGATTGTTAATGGAAAAAAGAGAAAAAGGAGAAATAAAAAAAATGAAGGAAAAAATAATAATTGGTCAATAGTCCTAAAATTACTCTAAGGTTGACACATAAGCAAAGTCTTCTGAATTAAAGTTATATATAGATATATAGATGTTAATGGAAAAAAGAGAAAAAGGAGAAATAAAAAAATGAAGGAAAAAAAATAATTGGTCAATATTCCTAAAACTACTCTAAGGTTGACACGTAAGCAAAGTCTTCTGAATTAAAGTTATATATAGATATAGATGGAATGAAATTCAAACCCACCCTAAATACTCCAACCAATTCAATATATATCTAAATTGCATTTGCAATGTGAAGAGTCAAGACTTGCAATAGCTCCTAACAGTCTCCTCTCCTTCAAATGTTGATTAAGTTAGGGATAAGCTCTAAAATAAAACAAGATTGTTGCTTTAAAAGAAGGGTAAATTAGCTCGTATCTTAAATTACAAACCATATCATTTAAAAAATAAGCTAAGCTTATACATATCATTTGAAAAATTAGCTGAACATGAATAATTTTATTATAATTCATCCTTTTTTTTAAAAGGGTAAAAGTAAAACTGGATTATTTAACAAATGGAAAGTCTTATGAAAACAAATCATTACATTAAATACAAATAAGCTTGAATTAAGGGTATTTTAATCTTCTTAAACAAAACAAATAGGGGTTTAATGAGTAAGTAGTCTTATGAAAAGATAACTAATTTATGGGTGGTTTGATGTAATTTAATTTTTTTATGAGTAGTTATGTGAAAAGTACCATAATTTACGGGTGATTATGTGTAATTTACCCTAAAATAAAAGAGGAAATAAGCAACGAACTTCCTTCCCGCGTTACGCGGTTCAGATCGTTATCGCTCTATTGTATTCAGGAAATAAACGGTTTCGGATTCCGGCCGGTCGATCGAATCAATACCCCCAACCCCAAGTCTCCGATGAACTTCCTGGAAGTCACTGGCCCCCACTCGTATTCCCTCCCAAACCCCATGATTTAAAAACCCACCCTTGTTACAGATTGTATCCAACACACCTACATCGTCAATTAAACACATTCATCGATCATCTGGCGTAATCACAGACTTCCTGATCTCCCAATTTCATCGACCGGCTTCTTCAACCTTTGATGGACAAAATCATACAACTTGATGCGAGCCTTGTCCGCATTGAGGTCCTCCTGACCGCGCCGAAATCCTTCAACCAATCGAGGAAGAGATGGCATAGAGCGCTCGCCACCATCTACTACTCCAGAGCCATTCTTTCGGTCTCCCCCTTCAGCAACTCAGCCAAGAAAAGAGTCACCATTGATGGTAAGCTCAGCCATTCCCCTTCCTACACTATCATCAACCTTGATCCGGAGCAGAGCTTCTCCAATGTCGACCACAAGACGCTCATCAAAGCCGTCAAGCAACGAGACCTCCCCTTGCTTCGCGAGTCTGGCGGGGTTTCGGAGATTGCCTCTTCCCTTGAGACGGATAAGGATAGCGGGATTCGTGGTGACACGGGCGATATCCTCAGCCGACAGAAGGCGTTTGGGGCGAATACTTATGTGAAGCCTCCGGCGAGGGGCTTCTTTGAGTTCGTGTGGGAGGCTTTTAAGGATCCGACCATCTTGATCCTTCTGTTTTGCGCGGTGCTCTCTCTTGGGTTTGGAATCAAGGAGAATGGTATCAAGGAAGGGTGGTATGATGGTGGCAGCATCTTCTTAGCCCGTCTTCTTGGTCCTCGGCGTCTCCGCCATCAGCAACTACAGGCAAAGCAGACAGTTTGACAAGCTCTCCAATGAGAGCAACAACATCAAGATTGAGGCTATCAGGGGCGGGCGGCGCCAGCTGATCTCCATCTTTGACGTGGTCGTTGGAGATGTCGTTTGCCTCAAGATCGGTGACCAGGTGCCGGCTGATGGCCTGTTTCTCGACGGGCATTCGCTGCAGATTGACGAATCGAGCATGACGGGAGAGTGCGACTATGTGGACATCGATCCAATGCGAAACCCGTTCCTGATATCGGGAACAAAGGTTGCGGATGGGTATGGCCAAATGCTCGTCACCTCGGTTGGAATGAACACCTCGTGGGGCGAGATGATGAGCTCGGTGGCGCGTGACAGCAATGAGGAGACGCCATTACAAGCGAGGCTCAACAATCTTACTTCGGCCATAGGTAAATTCGGCCTTGCCGTTGCCCTTGTAGTCCTCGTTGTGCTATTGATTCGGTACTTCACGGGGCACACTACGGATGATAATGGCAAACGCGAGTTCACCGCAGGGTCCACGAAGCTGGATGATGTTATAAACGCGATGATAAAGATCGTGTCGGCTGCTGTGACCATTGTTGTCGTCGCGATTCCGGAGGGATTGCCACTGGCTGTGACACTTACTCTTGCTTACTCCATGAAGAGGATGATGGGAGATAACGCTATGGTTCGCAAGCTTTCGGCTTGTGAGACAATGGGATCTGCCACCACCATCTGCACAGACAAGACGGGCACACTGACGATGAACGAGATGAAGGTCACCAAGTTCTGGCTGGGGCAAGAACCCATGAATCTGAGCTCCTCCATTGAGAAGAAAGTCCTTGAACTGATACACCAAGGTGTTGCACTGAACACAAGGGGAGGCGTCTACAAGCTCTCGGAGGGATCTGGTTACGAGTTCTCTGGTAGTCCGACAGAGAAAGCTCTTCTTTCATGGGCTGTGTTGGATCTCAACATGGACATGGATCAACTGAAGCTGAGCTGTGAAGTAGTTCATGTCGAGGCATTCAATTCGAAGAAGAAGAGAAGCGGTGTCATGATGAGGAGCAATGCAGATGGTTCAATCCGTGTGCAATGGAAGGGTGCTGCCGAGATGATTCTTGCAATGTGCTCCAGCTACTATGAGGCCTCTGGGGAGATGAAGGTTATGGACGACAATGTGAGGATGAACTTTGAGCAGATCATTCGGAGCATGGCAGACAGCAGCCTCCGCTGCATCGCTTTTGCACAGAAACAAGTCCGGGAAGAGGAGATCAGAGATGGAGACACTCACAAGTATGTAATTCAAGAGGAGGGATTGACTCTGTTGGGATTGGTGGGTTTGAAGGATCCATGCCGACCTGGAGTGAAGAAAGCTGTCCAAGACTGCCAGAATGCCGGTGTCAACATCAAGATGATCACTGGAGACAATGTCTTTACTGCAAAGGCCATAGCCACCGAATGTGGGATACTTCGTCCAGGTCAAGACCTAAGTGGGGCAGTCGTTGAAGGACCAGAGTTCCGAAATTACACCGAAGCAGAACGCATGGAGAAGGTTGATAAGATTTGTGTCATGGCCAGATCCTCTCCCTTTGACAAGCTCCTAATGGTGGAATGCCTGAAGAAAAAGGGCCACGTTGTGGCAGTCACTGGTGATGGTACGAATGATGCTCCAGCACTGAAGGAAGCCGACATAGGACTGTCCATGGGGATTCAGGGAACTGAGGTCGCCAAGGAGAGCTCAGACATCGTTATCTTGGATGATAACTTTGCATCAGTGGCAACGGTTTTGGGATGGGGAAGGTGTGTCTACAACAACATCCAGAAGTTCATTCAGTTCCAACTCACGGTCAATATTGCTGCTCTAGCAATCAACTTCATTGCTGCTGTTTCGGCAGGTGAAGTCCCACTGACAGCAGTCCAGTTGTTGTGGGTGAACCTGATCATGGACACGCTGGGAGCTCTAGCTCTTGCAACCGAGAAGCCAACGAGGGAGCTTATGGAAAAGTCACCAGTGGGTAGGACCGAGCCACTCATAACCAACATTATGTGGAGGAATCTTACAGCCCAGGCTGTATACCAGATAACCATCCTCCTGACCTTGCAGTTCAAGGGCGAATCGATCTTCAAAGTCGACAGTAAGGTCAAAGACACTCTCCTATTCAACACTTTTGTGCTCTGCCAGGTATTTAACGAGTTCAACGCAAGGAAACTGGAGAAGAAGAATGTCTTTGAGGGCATACATAAGAACAAGCTGTTCTTGGCAATAATCAGCATAACGATTGTGCTTCAAGTGGTGATGGTGGAGTTCCTGAAGAAGTTTGCCAACACAGAAAGGCTGAATTGGGGGCAGTGGGCCGCTTGTATAGGAATGGCGGCTATGGCCTGGCCCATAGGGTGGCTCGTCAAGTTCATCCCTGTTCCAGAGAAACCAATCTTTAGCTATATCAAGTGGTGAAAATATCAATTCTTTTGTACAGGGCAGCTTCCTGATATTCTTTCATTTTATCAGCTATACTCATTCCGAGTTAATTTTTTGTACTTTATACCTATTATTTGCAATAATAATATACACATTGTTTCATATTCAACACTTCTATTTTGTGTGATCAAAAGTTTGCCTATAAGCCATGAAGCGAAGAACAAAAATCTTCCCATCGCGATACTACAGCGACAGTAGTTTCACTTTTATTAGTAATGCATCTGAACTTGTTTTGCTGTAGATCAAGATGACTGCAGAATAAGAAGACAATTAAAATCCACTGTTAATTTAAACTATATGACAAAGCTAAGAGATCCATTAGGAGCACTGATTTAGTAGAAAATCTCTGCAGTTTCCACTTATCAAAAAGCTAAATACTCTATCTGTCAAGACCTGTTAACTTAGCAGTTTCTCAATGCTTCAAACTTCACCCATAGAGAAAAAACACAAGTTGCAAATGCAATGAGATGGATTGATTTCAGTTCAGCCTACCATCCTAAGACTAAGCTTCAATATGGATTTTAGCAATCAATAACCAGCTGATCATCTTCTATACTAATGCCTCAATCAGAACTGGATTCGCCTGAACTAAAACCCTAATGATTACTATTTACTAATTAGACGCAAAATCTCATTAACAATGCAGAATGAATTGAAGATGTCTAGATTTCTACGACCTTAAGAGCAGTAATTCAATTTCATAAACACAAGGAACGAGAATTCAAACCAAAACGAAGAAGAGACAAATATGATTTGTCACAATCAGAGAGAACCGAAGCTATCAATTTACATCAATTTCAAAACAATAGGATTAAACAGAGCGAAAATTGACCTTGCATCCATATTCAGGAGTAATATCCCCAAATCCTTGCTCGCTTTTTCACTCATTCAGCACGATAAGGTAAGTCGAAAATTAGAATCCCCAACCTTCACACCGTGGTTTAGAATCCGAAAACCTCAACGAAACAGGAAATCGAATTTGCAACAAACCGAATCCCTCGCAGAAGAAGGAACAGGAGTGGCGTTTGCTCGGAGACCGGCCGGTGGAAGAAGCTGGAAACTGCTCTCGTTTCCATCGCCCTTTCCCTCCTAAACTTCAGTTATGTAACACCTTGTTTGGCAACTCGTAATCAAGAGGAAGAATTTGATGGGGGAAAACATAAGCAACATAAAGTATTAAGGACCAAAAAAAATATATGTATAAAGTATATGACCAAAATACCAAATTGGCATTTAAAACTGGTAAAGTTGAACATTTGAGTATTTAAAAAGGCTACGATACTAACTTTATGATAATTAATATTATGATCGGAATTTCGTTTTTCACACCCAACTCGTATAGTAGATGAATGAGCTCGGGTTGAGCTTTTATTGATTCGAATTCAAGCTATTCGAGTCATATAATAGCCTTGACCCACTTAAGGGATCGTTTGGTATCGATAACAAGATATCGATATTGGGTGATATCTTGATAACAAGTGATACTTCCTTTAAATCAGTATATCAAATAGGCCCAAATCTGATATTTAAATATCAAGTTGTATCGATATCTGGTGATACCAAACACAAACTCATACTTGTTAGTTGTTAGTTGTTACTAATAAGTATGATTTAAAAAAAAAAAATTATCATCGTAGGAAAACGTGCGTGAATAGTAAAAGACTTATATTTTAAAACGGATGGAGTATCACTTTAACTAATATTGATATCTAGTCATACCAAACACTAGATATCAGGTATCAAGGCCGATATCCAATATCTGACATAGATATCAATACCAAACGGGCCCTAAGAGAACCCAAGTTGGGCTTGCTTTAAAATAGGCCGAAGATTAGCAATATTTATGGGCCTGGGCCTGAACTTTGTATTTTCACCTTTAAATTAAAAAAGTAGACGATCATGTTAGTAATAAAGGGTAAACTGCATAAAACCACCCTTTAAATAGGCCATATTGCCCAAAACCACCCCTTAGATATAAAATTACGGTAAACCACCCGTTAAAACATCTCTGTTAACAAAATGCCACCCACACTTTTACTCCGTTAAGGTTCTGTTTAAATTTAAGTCAAAATGGCTAAAATACCCTTATATAAGTATCCAATTTTCACTTGAATGCCACTTACACACATAAAATATCAAACTTCCAGTCATTCTCCATCTTCTTAAATAAAAACATATGGTCAGACCTCTTGCTTAAGATTATGAAGAGGAGAGGGCAAATTTCTTTTGGAAAACCAAAGCTAAACCCCAAACGAAGCAAAAAACAAACAAACTCTTGAAATCAATGCATACAAAAAATGTAAAAACACAAAAATTCCAAATCGCGTAGAACGACAATGAAAGGTCAAATACAATTAGGGCTTTGATGAATTTCATGTTCAAGTTCTTGAATCGATTAATTTCCATGCCAAAATCAAACAAAAATCATCCAATTTTTGAAATTAGGGTTTCGGGTTCATAAGAACAATAGTGGTGGAAATTAATGTTTCTCAAATTTGGGATAAAGATGATGATCTGATATAATGTTTGAGGTATTTAGGAATTAGAAGACCGAATAGTACGTGTAGTGAAGAGATGGTATACGAAGAAGCCAGTGGTGTTCGGCCCCACGACAATGAAGGCGAATGGTGGCTGGACCCTTGTAGTTGGATATCGAATGCAAGTTTGGGCGGATTGGTCGGCAGAGATTTACCTGTGGTTGGATCGGTGATTTGGTCGGATGTTTGGGCGGAGTTTAACGCTCATCTGAACAGAGAAGAATCAAGGAGGAAGCCGGAAGAATGGGAGATACATACCGAGAGCATATATAAGAAAATGGGGGTAAATTAGTCTTTTCATTCATTTTAAACAGATCTCAAACAGAATAGCAACATAGGTGTTTTTTTGCAAACAAATGTGCTTTAATGGGTGGTTTTCGGTAATTAAGCATGTAAGGGATGGTTTTGGACAATATGACCTATTTAAGGGGTGGTTTTCTGCAGTTTACCCAGTAATAAATTACTATGTACATTTGAATTAAATATTTTGGCCTTGGGTGGCGAATAGCTATTTTTTCAATGTTGGGGATTTGACACCAAATTTTGTGTAATTTTATTAGCTTGAATGCTTGATACCGTTATCGATTTATCTGTCTCTCGATTTCATCCCATTTTCTAATAAATGATTTTATTACATCTTCTAATATGTGGAATTAATTACTACGGAGTATTATCATGAGAATTAAAAAAATACCTTTAGTCCTTGGAAATTTCATCCAAAGCATTCCAGGGAATAGCTAGGGAAGCAAAAACAGACTCTCTGGCTAATTAATGTGATCACTTCAACTACAAAACTCAATGATTCAACACTCGGTTTTAACGGATTATATCCATCAAACTATGTACTCCACCACTTTAGCTGCTTAGCAATTTCTAAATAAACATAGAGCACTAGCCAGACTTTAAAACAAAACAATAAAATTGAACTTTGGCAATTTAATTTTGAATTAATCACCAACAAGCACACCATCAAATATAACCCCGCCGGTCTTGTGTACTCAACTTGGGTGCGCATGATACGCTTAGACGTATGGATCCCCACGCGTTAACTACTCCCGATTCAAACATTCCCTAGCTAGCTTATTAACAGACATTAACAACCTCATAACTCCTACATTATATTTATATAAAAAAAACTGACAATATATATATATAAAATGTAGTCCATCAAAATGCCAGCGTGTCTTCATCTAATTAGCCCCTTCGCAATAACTAAGCACAAGTTGAGGGTAATCATCATAATTAAAGAAGCAAAGCTCTTCTTTTGGACATTCAAGTTATTCAACACCCCATAATGTCTCTTCCAAATTAAGCAGGACAGGACCAGAGATTAGATAATCATACATAATTAAGGCTGATAAATAAATAATTAATCAAAAAGATATCGATCAGCTGCTTTAATTATTCCAAAGGCCTCCAGTCATAAACATTTTTTAAATCCCTAATGTTGTGATGTCTTGGGATTGTCCCACATCGAAAAACACGATAACCCGAGCCTTGGATATAAGTCATTGGGCCACTCCTCCTATTGCCAATTGGTTTTAGGATGGAACCCCGCTGGTCTTGTGTGCTCGGCTCGGGTGTGCATTTTTACACACAACTGTGTACTTTACCTGCTGCTTGATCAACTGAGTTCATGCATCTCTCCGCCGCATTATTTAAACGGTAATCATGCCTTGCATTGCAATATTGATCATGATTAGAGGTGGCAATGCCCCGAATTTCGTTGATTCAAAGTAATTAATTATTAATTGTGTAAATATTCAGGTTTGGCTTAATTAGGTTAATTTTGATTTTAATAATTTTAGTTTTTTAATCTCAACTTTATGATTTATTAATTTGATAAATTTCCGTTGCACATACAATCTTCCAGTGCGAAATGAACACGGTAGAATCGATTGAAGGAACGAACTCAAGGTAACATGACTCACTTTTATAACTGGCTCAAGTCGGGTCACATCAGGTTTTGAATACGTATAAATTTTGATAAAGTTTCGGGTTTCGGGTAGGTTTCGGGTTTTGAGCAAATCTGGTTGAGCATTCCAAGTCTAATCATGAAGAGCACTAATTACACTTAAACATATAAGATTAGTATATAAACCTACAAGCTGCTTTATATCACTAACTAATAGTGGGGGCAAAGGCCTAGTGCTTCACTGTAACAAAGCATCTTCATTGACATAATACACAATCAAGTACAAACCCCCTAAAGTTGCTCATTTTATATGTTGCTTCCATCAAGGTTGTTTTCGGGCAATGCACCAATCTTTCGTCCCCAGATCATCAAGGCCAAGTGGGTTACACTTTAAGGGACAATCTCGCGGAAAATGTTCATCACAACATTGCTCTAAACAACCTGTCATGAGTCCCCATCAACCCCAACCTGTGCTGTTTTGATCTTAGTTTACTTAGCTTGAGGCCTATAGATCCAATCCGGTGTTCTTGATCGGAGTTTTTAATTTGATATGCAAATAGGATGAATAACTGACATGCTAAAGGAGATGGGCAATCAAAATGCAACAGCAGTAACAGGTAAGGTGATTAATTCCTTAAGATATGTAATGTAACAGTTTTAATTTATTTGGTGGATTTTTCTAATTTTGGTGTTTTTTTGATCAAATTCGCGGTATGTGTAGAAGAGGAGAAGGCTGCAGATGAAGCTGCTAGGAATTCTTCCAATGAGAATGCAACCGAGGAGAATGAAACGAAAGACGAACAGCTGATTTCCACAGCTGTATCACAGGAATCAGCTGATGATTCACTGCCTGGAAGTGCAGGAGATGATCTTCAAGAAGACCAACCACTTGATCATATTAAAGGTACATTTGGTTCATTTATAGGATGATGATTGAGCGATTTCTCGGTAATTTTGATTCCTCTCTTCAATCCTGCAGAGCAAGATCGACACGATGAAGGCAATGGAGTAAATTCTATGGAGCCGATTTCGAGTGAGACTCAACGAATTGAGGATCAGGCATCACCTATAGAAGGTCAGTTACTGTACTGATTTTAATGTCTAATTGAGATGAGAAGTCATATAGATTGTTCTTTCTGTAGTTGTTTTATACAATCATTCAAGTAATTGATCAGTTTAAGCTGAATCAATTCATTAATGCAGATGATGAGATAGAAGATCAAGGGCTTGAAGATACAACCTTGGATTCGAATGCAAGAGTTTCACATGAATCGGATGATCTTGCAACTTCGGATGCCAAACCCGAGGATCATGTTCTTGAAAAGCTCGATCAAGATGTGTGCTTACAAGTCAGTGAAGTGGACACTGGAACAGCAAGAAGCATAGATGAAGTTTCGGTCCAAGAAACCGAAGAAGAAATAGGGCATCCGATGGTTGCGAAAACGTCGGAAACTGAAGAGGAGAAGGTGATTGATCAAATGGTAGTATTTGAACAAAAAAGCATAGATTTTGTTGAAGTGAATGAAGAGGATAGTTCTTCAGATGCTTCACACAACCAACAAGTACTCCTTCACTCGGAAACTCGTTGTGTTTCCACCTTGGAAGCTTATGGTACCGACAATGAAACGATAGGAGCAAGCTTGGAATCAGGAGAGAAAAGGCATCAAGGGATTGATGAACACACAAGTGATCAAGAAATCGGAGGAGACGAAATTGAGGAGGTCAAGGGTGTGATTGATACAAGCTTACATGTCGAAAGGTATGATCATGATACTAACATCAACTCAAGCTCTCCCCAAGATTCAGATGATGATGAAACCAATTTCAAGGACCTTGAAATCGTCGATACCAAACCCGATCCTGAGTGCAATTTGGCATACGAAACTTCAAAACTCGAAAGACATGATGAGGAAATTGTTGATGCCGAAACAGGCAATGATCAAACTCGATATGTGATCGAGAAGTCTCCGAGCTTTGAGTTCACAAACTTGACCACAAAAGCCGAATATTCCGACCAAACACCGCTGCTCTACCACAAGAAGAAGGCTCCAATGAGGAGCCTATCAACACCGGTCACTGCGCGATTCTTCGCCCCACCTGATGGAGCTGAGAATAGCAATGGGTCGGCTGAAGAGAGGACCATCAACACAGTGGACTATGATCAGAAGCTGCCAAGGACCCCATTGAATGGGTTCCTCAAGGATCAAAATGAAGAAACCCAGTTGTTGAAACCTCACAAGAGTCAGCAAGAACCCGAAATCCGGCATGGGATGATGATGATGGAGCCACAAGGGTCTAAAGAGAGGCGCACCAAAGGGAGGATTTCTACAGGCTCTTTCTTCTTCAGCAGCTGCATTTGTTGTGCAAGAGTTGAACAGCTGGCAGATCCATAGGTATATACTTGCATAAATTGTTTCTTGGCCTAAATTAAACAGCAAAAATGTTTTTTTTTTTTACTTGAAAAAAATCTGGGTTTTTCTGGGTAATGTTTAATTAATCTGTTGTTTGAATTACTCTGACTTCACATGGAATGGAGTCAGGAAAGATTGTTGGGGATTGATTTGGTCTATGGTGGTGGGATTGATCTCATGTATTGTATGCTTGAAAGGAGGAGATATTGTTCTTTTTTCAAGTGGGTAGCTTTTGAATTTGCTGCCTTTAATCTGTAATTTGATTGTTCATAGCAACATCATATTCATATATACTACTGTATTAATATATTGTTTGGTTTGTTGATGGATGAAAATTTGAAAACCAATGAGCAAGATGATCAACAAATTTTTGAATATTGATCATTTAGTTTGATCCTATACAATTTTGATTCGAATGAGAACTTTATATTAATATTTAATACATATAATCCATCAGTTTTAAGTTTTAATTATTCTATCAACTTTAGCTACCTTATCGTTACGAAACTGACACAAACACTAGTACAAGCAACGAAAACACAAGCAAAATTCAACCAAACAAATGTTGGCGTGGTTTGATTAATCCAAGTCCCATTCAGAATCCAACACATACTTATGGTTTCCAACCAAGACGGCCCATACATTAGCTTGATTTCTGACTAGATTATCTAGTTGGAAACTATGGTCAATGTAGAGTGAGCACCCGGTTGAAACAACAAAAATCATGTTAAGTTTTTTCCAAGAATTTAGGATCTCTTATAAGTTACCACGTGTCTTTGAGGGGTGATATAAAATTATTTACGGTATTTTTTAATAATAAAAAATTATAAAAATGATATTTACATATTTGCATCGAATAATATATAACATATATTTGTATAACTTTTTAATATAAAAGAATAATGTAAAAAATATTAAAATTAGAAGATTCATTATGTTATAGTATTAATAATAATAATTATTAAATATCATTTTATAAGAAAAAGGATGTAAATATACATTATTAAACATGTACAATATAAATATAATTTTGTTTAAATATTAAAAAATAGTATAAAAAAATTTGTGTCACACTCAAATAACCGGTCCAAATCGTCTAACTTCATATTTTTCTCGCAAACGTCTTTATTTTCTATTTTTATTATTTAATTCTAATTCTAATTCTAATTTTTTTTATTTTAAAAGAGTCTGAGATAGGAAAAATGCCGTCATCATAACACAAGGGCATTCCGGTCTTTTACCAATATCATAACCAATAAATTCGAGTATTCAATACGGCATTGATGCTAGCGTTTCGCCTATTGATTACGATAACGGTTTCGTCTGAACAGGTAAATATATGGATGATGGCAAAAGCCAGAGAGTAACAAGGAGCAAAACGATAACGGTTTCGTGCATTAAGAGTGTTGACCGAATTAAATACGGTAACGGTTTCTTTCATTTAATATCATAACGGTTTCTTTTATTTAATACTCGACTAGCTAGTATAAATAAAGAAGATAGATTCAGATTGAGGACAAATAAGGACTAATTTGAATGTCGGAGGGTCCTCCGGGGGAGACGAGCCCCACCCCAACCTCGTTTGTTCTTGTTTTGCAGGCTACAGTTCGAATGAAGTGGATCAACGAAATCGCTCTTCTTCAACAACGATGATAATGCAGATTTCATGCATTACAGAGTCATTAGCGACGGGAGAGGGATACAATCATACAAGCAACTAAGGAAGGGAGACAACAACACCATTTTTCATGGATTTTACCATGTATAACTATTAATTCAAAAACCCAAAAAAAGCTCTCTTCTCTCTCCTCCTAAAAAAACTCAAAACCCAACCCTAAACAATGCTTCTGTAGACGGCCGCCGCCACTCCACAATGTAAGCAGCTCCAGAGCTCCTCCACCTCCGGCTTCCCGGCCGACCTCAACCCACACACCCCCAAGTCCTCCTCCACCACCTCCCAAAACAGCCCAAAATTTACCAAACCCTTTAACTTTCTGCAGATGGCCGCCGCCGACGACCTGCGCCGCTGCTGTCGGACCTCCTCCGTCGACCTTCCCCGGCGGGCTCTTGGGCGATCCGGACCCTCACCCTCTGTGGCGGTTCCCGATTTAGCCTTTTGGGTTCGCGGGTCTTTGGGGCGGTCCTCCCTTGGCTTCCTGTTCGACGGCTCCCTGGTTCTCCGCCATCTTCCTCCTTTCTGACCAAAGCGTCCGCCGTCGTCTCGGTGATTATCGATTTGTCGCCGCCTATAGTCTGTCGGTATCCGATCCCACACCACCAATCTCTCCTCCACCATCGCATGGTGGCCGGCCGACGCCGCCCTTTCCCCTTGCTGTTCACCGGCTTGGGCGGGTTTCTGACCTCACCGGTTCCCAACCCTTGCACCTCCGACTCCACAAAACCCCGTCAGATCACACCTCTGACCTCTCCACCTTGAAACCCAAACCTCAAATCAAACACCCATACTCAACATGCAACCCCAAATCTCAAAACAAAACTGATTTTACCCCTACAACCACAAAATCAAATAACCCAAATCTAATTTTATCCCCAACCTCTAACCCCAAAATAGTCGATTAATGGTGCTCTGTTTCATGACTCTTGGGTTCTGATCCGGCATCACCCCCACCTTAATTTTTTGAAAAGGATTGTGTAACTCCGGATCTCAAATTTTTGAATCCGAGCCACCACATGCAACAACCCTGCTGTGCGAGCTTGCTCATTGCCGTGGCGGGATTCAGATCCGCAATCATCACCGCTTCTCAAGCCACAAGAAAGGGATCAAGAATCAACGAATCCAATTTTAAGCGTAGAATTAAGGGCTTAATTTTCTAGGCATTTTTAATTATAATTTTATGTAATTGTAATCTTATATTATTTTTTTTCTTTTTTGACTGGCGACCCTCTGCGTAGGGTCATTCAAGCCATCTGTTGATGACTTTAAGATCACTTAATCGATCTACTTCCTGCCTACTGTTAAGAAAAAAAAAAAATAGAAGGGAGACAGATGATTTGATTTGGTTCCTTGGTCCTACTCTGTCTCAATCAGATGACGTGGCCATGCGTCAGCACTTGTACAGTGGCTCTAGCGTGGGTTGAATACTTGAAAGTTGGTATGGGACTTGGGTTTTCCAAATTGAGTCGTGGGCTTAGTAGCCCGTTGGGTTGATGGACCCAAAGAGAACGACGCACTCGATAGAGACTTGCCATCTCTCACGCGGAGAGTCCAAGAAAACGGAGCCCAATTTTCTTGAGTTTTTTTTTATATATTTATTTTAACAAATTAAAAACTATATAAAATATTAATTTTTTTAATAATTTAATAATTATTAAATTATAAAAAAATTAATTAAAAATAAATATTTTATATAATTTTTAACTCGTTAAAATACAGGCCAAAATCTCTAATTGAAATATAAAATAAAATCATATGTGAAATGATAAACAAAAAACTTTCGGATAAAAAAAAGGACATAAACAAAGCAGTGTAATTACTGCTAATTAGAGATCTCTAAATTACAACTAATAAAAGAATACAAATATCCACGGAGCACTAAGCATCAAAATGACTTTATAGGGAGAACTACAACAAAAAAAATATGAATATTAATTTCCATACAAGTCTAATTCATTTGTGATTTCTTTAAAAATAATAATAATAAAGGAAAAGTAAATGTAAAATAAATTAATAAATGGAAGATAAAAAAAAAGGATCAAGAGGGAGTCATCATCTTGACGAACTCATCAAAATTGACAAGACCATCACCATCTAAGTCAGCCTCTTTGATCATTTGCTCAACCTCTTCATCTGTCAACTTCTCCCCAAGATTTATCATTACATGCTTCAGCTGCAGATTTACCCATTTATTTCATTAATGATTTCAATTTACCTATTCATATATATTAATAATAAATATTTTCTAATTACAAAAGCAATTCAAATTCTCTAAAAAAAATAATCTATATACGATATTTGCGTTAAATTAAACAAACCCACCATTAAAAAGAGGAATTTGCAACATTCACCCATAAAATAGAATATTTTTTAAAAATGACTTAAATTTAGTTTTCTTTCATGAAATGTGTACATATAATATTAATTTAAAAAAAAAACATTTCCTTTATTTTAAATAAAAAGATTAAATTTGATGAAAAAAGCAATAATTTTTTTTCGGAAATTTCGTGAGATACCCCTGAGGTATTGCAATTTTCGCGAGGTATACAACTCTTTTACATATTTCGCGTGGTACCCCTGAGGTTTTGAATTTTTTCGCCACATGCCCTTCTCGGTTAATTTTGATAGACTAAATGTTCCTCCTTTAGTTTTCAATTAAAAAAAAAAAGAAAGGAGACTCAGGCTTTGATTTGTTCAATGTCCATGGCTTTACAGCAGCACTTCCCCTCCTACTAGACCACCACCAGCCCCTGTCGCCGGATTCCTCCTCCCCTAATTTTCTCAACCTGCAGACGAATTCGGAACCCCCTCGCAACCCTCGCCCAACAACCAGTGGCTGTCACGGTCGACGGCACCGGCGATTGACGATTCCTCAGTGCTCTCGATCTCAACCAAGACGGTGACGGCGATGGCGGGGGTGGGAGTAAGGTGGAGATGGGCAACGGCGGCGGAGGAGGAGATGGAGTGGTGGTCAATTGGGAAAATGCCAAGTACAAAGCGGAGATACTCCCGCATCTGCTGTACGAGCAGCTCTTCCCTAAGATCCAACCTTTTTCAATCAAATCGAAAACCCAGAAAAAGTGTCGATCGATGGTGCGAAAACAGTTGAGGCTCAGCCACGACGCCGGAGAGTTCAACCGTCTCCCGCTCGATCTATGGTTCCAAATCCTATCCTTCCTCCCCGTCCAATCCCTCCTCGTCCTCTGCACAGTGCACCGTCTGCAAATCGCTCCTCTCCGTCATCCAAGACCACCGCTTCGCCTCCTTACACCTCCGCTGCTTCCCCCAACAACCTCTCCAAAATTCGATTCCTCACAGTCCACTCCGACGGAACGGCCTACCAAGGACGCTGGACTCGTACAACGGTCCGAAGATAGCGGCGACGGCTACGGTCCCGGCGGCGAAGGAGCCTAGGAGATCGCAGCCAAGGACGCCACCGGTGGCGCCGGAGGATTGCCGGAGCGACTCCCACCTTCACCCAGAAAGGTCGGATCTCCGTCCTCACCCTCAAACCGCCGACAGCCACCTTCACCCACCGCACCACCTTATCACCTCTCCGTTCTCATATGACCGGCGGCGCTACTGCCTTGCTCCGGCGTTGCCCATGGTAGCCCTCTTCTCTTACTCCGGAGTCCTCCGCGCCGGTGCTAGCACCATCGATACCCAGCATCGCCATCTCTCTGATTTTAAGGTTGGATGTTCTTGGTGAACACAAACCCTAGATCTGGAAAATTGAGATTTTTTGGCTCGATTTTGGCATGGAGATGGATGAAATTGAGAATTCTAGCCTAGAATCGACAATACCCATATTCAATTTGGTCGTTTTGATTGAGTTTTGAGATGGGATTTGAGATTTTGGGGCTTTTCTCGCTCTTGTTCTTCGAGGAAATTGGGAATGGTCTCTCTGGCTCTATTCTCTTCGCTTCTTTCTGTTTTCTTTTTTTTAAAAAAAAAAAACTAACGGACTCTGTTAAAATTAACCGAGAAGGGCATGTGGCGAAAAAATTCAAAACCTCAGGGGTACCACGCGAAATATGCAAAAGAGTTGTATACCTCGCGAAAATTGCAATACCTCAGGAGTACCTCGCGAAATTTCCGGTTTTTTTTTTAATATTTCTTAAGTATATATAAAAAGGCATTGTAGGTTCGGAGCAATTTGTTGTACGTATATACGTACTTTTTTTCTTCTCATTTTTTTTGGTGGAAGTACTTATATGCGTACTTTCATATGATTTGCTATGATTAAATAAAACAAATGGCACTTGTTTATATATACCCGCACATGAAAGAATCAGTTGGTTAATTAAAATAAAATTATGGAACTGAGTTTATCGTTTTTTATGGGTTAAAATTAAATATGTAATTAATGCTACAAGTTCGAATAGGTTGGATTCACGTTTTGGTCATATATATAACTCTGAGAGTCGGCAGAGGATTCTAATTAGTTTCAATTTTTTTTATATAAAAAAAACACTTATTTTTCTTGGTAGATCATTGATTAATTTAGCTCAAATTATATAACATTTACAAAATTAATGGAATTGCAAAAAAAAAATAGAAATTATGTAGCACGAGTTTGACCAAAAATGCATATAATTAATTAAAAAAATTGAGCATTTTATATTTTATAATATAAGATTGGACTAACATTTTGGACAAAAATCCATTTAATTACAATACGAATAAGAAAAGAAAAAGAAAAAGGAAGTGTGAAAGGAGATATAAATATATAGTGGTGAGCGAGGTTACCTCACTCGGAGAAATGAAACCATTTTGGTCCTTGTCAAAAACTTTGAACGCCTCTTTTAATTCCTCTTCGGTATCTTTCTCCTGGAAAAAATAATGTAAAAATAAAATATAAATTATGAAAAAAAATAAGGAAAACATTAAAATAGAAAGAGAACATATGAAATCAAGCTGGATGTTTGAGAAATGCAATCGGCAATACCCGACAACTGCATTAGTTGGTTCATTACAGCTGTTTTGGTACGACTTTATAGGAGCTCTATGTAGGTTTTTGACGTCCCTATTAATTTATATAATTAAATCCCTCTTATATATTAGTTGACTCCTTTTTTCAAAAAAAAATATATATTATTTTTATATATAATTAAGTTGGGTTATGGTTAAATTTTTGGTAGTGTATGACAGTGTACAGTTACACCTTCCATTGTCCAACTCATACTATTAATAATAATAATGTAAGAATATTATCATACCTATGTTAATGTTAGTTTAAATTTGAAGGCAACTTCGGATTTCGAATTTCAATCAAATGAGCACTAAAATTAGAAGAACTCATGGTTAATATAAGAAAGTACCTTGGTTTTGCGGGTGATAAGAGTGAGGAACTCAGCGAACTCGATGGTTCCGTTTCCATCAGCATCGGCTTCGGTTATCATGTTGTGAATTTCCTCAGTCGTTGGGTTTTGACCCAACGACCTTATCACCGTCTCCAGCTCCTCCACCGTTATACAACCTGTATGGTACGGTTTACATATATGTATTATTATACATGAAAATTATATGTGCCAATGAAGACGAAGAAGAAGATATATATGATGAGCACCATACCATCGCCATTGTTGTCGAACAAACCAAAGGCTTCCTGTAAATCTGATGTCTTTTCTTCTGAAATTGCTTCTCCCATGGCCATGGAGAGGTTTTATATATTTGGTCCTCAGAAAGAGAGAGAGATAGAGAGAGGGAGGGAGAGGGTTTATAAAGGAACAATGGGAGAGTTGCAATAAAGGGCTTAGCTGGGGGTGTTTAGGTCTGCATTTATATATACTCGGCGAAGGGTTGGGGTCTTTTTAATTATTATAAAATTTCATATTGTTAATTAACAATACTCTGTATTATACTGATAAATGTCATCAAATATACTATAAAAAGTCTACTTTAAGTCAGAAATTATCATCTACATATTTCAATATATGGTAAAACTTTGACTGCACATTTTACTCTTAACTAAAAGGAATGGCTGCCTTTCTTTCTTTTTTAATTTTTTTTTATATAAGGTCAGATTTGGGTAGGTATTATCTTTCAATGACATTCTTTCAGATGAAGAACAGAAACTCCATATGAGATGTGAGAGTCTCGTTGTCTATGGAGTGTCTGAGATGAGTCGCATTTTCTCTACTACTTGTGCTACATAAATTTTGCCTCCCTCTTAAAAATGAGTCACATGAACCACAATACATATTGCATATGTAATATGTTGTTCTTGTTTGTTTAATATTCTTAATGTATAGTTCTCGCTCCTGCTTAAATTAACAATATTGCGTACGGATCCTGTTGCATGTTATAAGCAACTATGGTGGAATATTTTTTAGGTGATCGAGAAAATCTAAATTTTCTAGGGAGAGGCCTATTTTTCTTGTCTTTTTTTTTTTCAATAGCAAATTTGATTTACCAAAAAAAAATTGGAGGTAATTAAATACATGCAGCTGTAGAGTTTAATGTTTTGGGAGACAAGAGGAGGATATGAAGTTAAATGCAAAATAAAAAAACAAGCCAACAAAGAGTGGATAGATATGGGGAGACGTGTTACAATATAATTTTTGTTTCTTTCTTTTTCCTCGTTATTTTTTAAATATATAAAGTCCATATGGTATTATGGTACATATATATATATATAAGAATTTTTTTAAAATATTCAAGAAAAATTACAAAATTACAAAAAAAAATTACAACTTGAAAATATTTACAGAAATATTCAAAATTTACAGGTGTGTCGGAGAAACGCGGTCTCAGACCGCGTTTATTGGGTAGATTATCAATTTAAACCTGGCACACCGAAGGAAAATAGCATTTTAAAATAAAAACGCGGTTTGAAACCGCATTTTAGCTCTAATTTCGGGTAAAACGCGGTTTAAAACCGCGTTTACTTCCTTTAAAAAACCAAAAAAAACTGTAAAACGCGGTATATATATAGTACCGCGTTTTACTTGCAGGCCGATTGGAGTACCAGCAGAGCTCCGGCGCCTCCGTCTCCGACCCTCTTCCCAGCCTCCCCATAATCTCCGGCGCCTCCGTCTCCGCCAACACCTCCACGCCCCTCTCCTGCCACCACCCTCTCCGATTCCTTCTTCCCTGCAGCCCAAGCTTCGACATCTCTGAGACCGAGATTCGCCGTCGTTTGCACCTCGAACACCTGAAATCGGTTGCAATTGGTGGCTGGGATGGAGAGCGACGACGGAGGGACGGATAGCGAGGACGGAGAGAGGAGAGCGAAGTCGAGAATTCGGTAAGGAGAGGCGGAGAGCGAGGACGAAGGGAGGAGCAGCCATGGTTGTCGGAGGTAGGAGGAGGAGGCGGAGCTTGGGCTGTAGGGAAGAAGGAATCGAAGAGGGTGGTGGTTGGAGAGGGGCGTGGAGGTGTTGGCGGAGACGGAGGCGTCGGAGATTGTGGGGAGGCTGGGAAGAAGGCCGGAGACGGAGGCGCCGGAGCTCTGCTAGTGCTCCAATCGGATTGCAAGTAAAACGCGGGTTAGTACCGCGTTTTACAGTTTTTTTTTTAATTTTTTTTTTGGGTTTTTTTTGTTTTTTTTAGGAAATAATAGCGGTTTTAAATCGCGTTTTACTCGAAATTAGGGCTAAAACGCGGTTTGAAATCGCGTTTTTATTTTAAAATGCTATTTCCCTTCGGCGACAGGTTTAAATTGATAATCTACCCAAGAAACGCGGTCTGAGAACGCGTTTCTCCGACACACCTGCAAATTTTGAATATTTCTGTAAATATTTTCAAGTTGTGATTTTTTTTGTAATTTTTTATTTTTTCTTGAATATTTAAAAAAAAAACCGTATATAAGGTATCACAAATTTCATTTGATGACACCCTTTTTTCTAATATAAAATATTATTTTTATTAATAATAAATAAAAAATTTAACATTTTATAGAGTTTTAAGTTTTTTTAAATAATGTGTTAAAAGCCAAACAATTTATATCTTGAAATAAATTGTGTTTTAGAAGTTCTCATTCGTATTTTAATGTATGCAAAGGCTATATTTGAAATGCTATTGTAAATTTGTATTTAAATTTTACAGGGATTTTTTATATGTGGTCCACAAACTTTGAGAAATATATTATAAATAGGTGCCTTAATTTTATTTTGATTAAGTATGAGATTTGAAGTGTATATAAAAACAAATTACTTGTTCGTTAAATATTATTCATTTTTCGCGGAACATATATTAACGGGTTATGATTATAATTTATAAAAATAAAAAAATCATTAATTTTTTAAAAGAAAATAATAGGCACTAAACGAAATGTACAATTATCATACGGACTACGGAGCATATTATTTCCTTTTCCTAATTGGCTAATTCCCTTTTTGGTTTACTACCACGTCCAGGAATAGCGTGGGGCCCAACTCCAACTCTCCAAGTCACGTGACCCCATATCAAGCTAGCTAGCTGCTCACGCTGTCAACCACGTGTCTTCTTCTTCTTTTTTTCGACCAAAATATATACGGAGTAGATATTACTACCTCCGTATAAAAATACTTGTCTTTTTACTTTTTGGCACGCTTTTTAAGAAGCGAAAAAATCTATAAAATATTAATTTTTTTCATAATTTGTTTTCATAATTTTATAGATAATTATATTAAGTATGAAATTATTTTTGTAAATTAATAAAATCATTGATATTTTATATAGTTTTTATCGTTCTTAAAAAACGTGCCCAAATTAAAACAACAAGTATTTTGATACGGAGGGAGTATTATTTTTCTTTCGGAAATTTCGCGAGGTACCCCTGTGGTATTGCAATTTTCGCGAGGTATACAACTCTTTTGCATATTTCGTGTGGTGCTCCTGAGGTTTTGAATTTTTTCGTCTAGCGCCCTTCCTTGTTAAACTTAACAGTTTCCGTTAGTTTTCAATCAAAAAAAAAAAAGAGAAAGAAAGAAGCGTTGTCGTCCTCCTCCGCTCCTCCTTGCGCCCTTCCTTCTCAAGCGACGCCGTCCTCTCCGCTCCTCCATAGGCAAATGTTAGGGGTTTGCAATTCAAACAAAGCAAGAAGCCCACACCAGGTTGCAATCACCACATCTGTCATCCTCTTGTCTTTGAAATCAAAAGGCAGTTTCAGAACCCTAAATTTCTCAGTTCGCAGATTGAATCCTACAATCGCTGAATCATGAGCAAGCCAGTGAACAACTCCATTCAAATACGCCTGACGAGGGAAAAGGAGAAGGAGATTGGTTGCTTCCGGATTCAAATCAATCATCGACCATGAACGAGTGCTAAGCCTGTAGATCTGAGCATAAGGATCAGTAAAACCACAATCAAACCTAACGGCCTTATAATCGTTAGCCGAAGGATCGAATCCGAAACTGAAATGAGGGGAACTCGAGAAGGTGATTGGAAGGGGAATCAAATCAGGGCTTTTTGAATAGCCGAATTACAGACAATCAAACCGGCCTTATTCATCATACAGACTAATCCATTGACAGAGCCTAGAATTCAGGGGGCCGGGTGAGTGATCAGCAGCGGGGAATCGAATTGGGCCGGATGAGTGATTAGCAGCGGCGACCCGTCGGAGAGCTGGCAAGAGTGCAGCGACCGACGGTGGATTGGTGGTCATGGTGGGAGGAGATGAAGAGAGGGGTGGCGATGAGAGAGCGCCATCATCTGCAAACGCGACGGCATCGGAGGAGTGATCCGGCCGACGGTGGATTGGTGGTCGTGGTGGGAGGACGGCATCGCTTGAGGAGGAAGGGCGCGAGGAAGAGACCGCGTCACTTCTTTCTTTCTCCTCCCTTTCTTTCCTCCACCGACCACGTCGTTCTCTCTCCGCTTCCTCTCTAAGCCTCCTTTCTTTCTTTTTCTTTTTTTTTTAATTCCAAAAGTAACGGAGTAACAATCCATCCGTTAAAATTTAACCCCGAGGACACGACGCGAAAAAATTTAAAAACTCAAGGGCACCACGCGAAATATACAAAAGAGTTGTATACCTCGCGAAAATTGCAATACCCCAGGGGTGCCTCGCGAAATTCCCGTTTTTCTTTTAATAAGTCAAAAGTTACTACTATCGGTTACTTTGAAATTTTTATTAATCTCTCTTTATAATTTTACTAATACAATTCCCGCGCCATGGCGTGTTTTTCTATAAATAAAACTTTAACAACATAAAAAATTAATATTATAAAATATTAATAAAAGTTAGGATATAATAATGAAGGTAGACTTAAATTTTTTACGAAAATGGTAAAAATATTTACCATAAAGTTAGGCTTCATCAAAAATATTTTAAATTAAGATATTACATTGATATAAATTATTATTATAATATGTAAATATATATGTATTAATAGTAGATATTAGATTTAATTCAATGTTTTGAATTAAACCCAATGATTAGTAAATGGGTAAAAAAATAAAAGGGGGAAAATGGGAAGGAAAAAAAGGCAAAAACAATAATTAGAAGAAAAAAAATCTCATTGAATAAGGAGGAGTGGGTTAAGGATGAGGCGACACATCAGCGAAAAGTCTTTGGTTTTAAGTAATTATGTAGATATATAGATGATTAGTAAATGGGTAAAAAAAATAAATGGGGGAAAACGGGAAGGAAAAAAAAGGCAAAAAGAATAATTAGAAGAAAAAAAATCTCATTGGATAAGGAGGAGTGGGTTAAGAAGGAGGCGACACGTCAACGAAAAGTCTTTGGTTTTAAGTAATTATATAGATGACTAGTAAATGGGTAAAAAAAATAAAAGGGGGAAAATGAGAAGGAAAAAAAAGGCAAAAAGAATAATTAGAAGAAAAAAAATCTCATTGGATAAGGAGGAGTGGGTTAAGGAGGAGGCGACACATTAGCGAAAAGTCTTTGGTTTTAAGTAATTATATAGATATAGATATAGATGATTAGTAAATGGGTAAAAAGATAAAAGGGGGAAAATGGGAAGGAAAAAAAGGCAAAAAGAATAAATAGAAGGAAAAAAATCTCATTGAATAAGGAGGAGTGGGTTAAGGAAGAGACGACACATCAGCGAAAATTTCGCTTTGGTTTTAAGTAATTATATAGATATATAGATATTTAATTAGTTACACTTTTCATTATACTAAAAAAAAATTGACTCGATTGGAAAAAAAATCCAAAAATGAATAGGGTAAAAATCAATATTATAATACTAAAGGAGAAGTCGCCTAAGACATGTGGCGGCTTCTTCTTTAATGTAGGGATTTTTAGTTAGGGTTTAATTAAATTATTTAGTATAATCCAATTAAAAATTAAGTCAATATCTATTTATCTATTAATCTTTATTAATATTATAATTAATAATACTAATTGATTTGGATATCTAGATATTATGGTTAGTTATTTTAGATATTCAAGGGATCATAATCTTATCCTTAATAATTATTTTTACCAATTAGTTTAATTATCTTTTTTAGTTTAAAACATTTTTCATTTCTATTTAATCCATTCCATACCCTTGACAATCATTATACGTTTGACGATAATCGGTGAGTCACCTTTCTATTTCTGAAAAACCTCTACTCTGATCATTCTATTGCAGTTTTATCAAATTCTAACCATATTTTTGTAATTTTCAATTTTTGTAGGTATTTGAATCTATTGATAAAATGTTACTAACGATTTGAATTTTAAACTTTTACATTTTTTATTGCTTTATAATCGAGTCTAACAATGTTTTTTTTGCTCAGGTCGAAGATGAAGAACGCTTTAACTTTATTGGATGATCTAAAAGCAAAAGGAAACTACAAATTCGAGTCATGTTATTCACAGTTGGAAAAGCAAAAGTTCAAAGAGTGGATAAGAAGTCAAGTTCGTGTTTTTTCTTAGTCCCGTGTTATATTCCCTGCTAATTTCAGTTCTATGTGGTGCCATATTATTTCACCAATCCTTCATGTTAAATTGTGGTATTTTCAGAATTTGTTTTCTTTAAATAAATAAATAATTACTTCGTAATATTTAAGTGGTATGTTCTGCTGGTTGTTACAACAAATATATTTCTTGGATTGTTTTATTGGATTGTTTTGAAATTTAATCCAATACAAATTGAAATCTTTATCTTCAACGAGCATCGATTTAATAGGCATTTATTTTATTGGATTGTTTTGAAATTTAAATAACAATATATTTCTTGGATTATTTTACAATTTAAAAAATACTTTATTATATGTTTTAGTTAATATTTGACCATTTAGGATAAGAATTAAATCAAGATGTAGACAAATTTTCCAATTATATAAATAATTTGTTTTACCCGCGTATTTATGCAGTTTATTAATAAATTATATTTTATTACTACTCCGTATATATTATTTATATTTAAATTATTTTTATTAAAATATGAATATTTTTTATTTTAGTTTTTCTTTGTTAAAAGTAAATCAAGGAATAATCACCTAATTGTATAAGACATGCTAATGAATTATAAATTTAATTCACAATTTTATTGATACTATCTCATTGTCATCATGGAATGTATATAATATAATGAGATAGTCCATTTTTAAAAGACCTATATTTAATTTGTCATATTCTTTCTTTAATACAATGGAATTGAAGGAAACTTCATATGAAGATCTCTACCATTGATCTAAGATAAAAAAAAAAAGTCAAATAATTCCAATAGTATGTCATTGCATCTCTAAAATGAAAAGGTTATGTGAAAATTAATATTTGATATTGTACATAATTAGATTTTAAAAAAAGAAGGCACGGGATGTGAACTAGTTAGAATATGAAGGGAAGCCAATTAACATTGACACGTGTTGACTTAGAGTGGGGCCCGTATGGGCCCGTAACGGGGGATTACAGTCAGTCACCGTGATCGTGGCGTGGACACAAACAACATGAGTAAGTGATTTTTTCCTTGGAATTGGTCAAATAAAATGAATTTATGGCAAATTTTAGCCACCATTGGTACCTGAAAAAACGTCATCCATAAGAAAATACAAGGCATATTGGCTTGTAATATATAGGATTGAAAAAACGGTAGCAAGTAACAACACATCTCTCACACGCACTTTACGCGTCAAATATAATTTTTGTTTTCACACCTTTGAATCTCTGATTGTCCCCATCAACCTTAATTTTGTACACTACACGGTACCAACACGCCCTTTCAAAGCTATTTTTGAGGTGCTTGCAAAGTGATTCGGTCAAGTCAAGAACTACTAGCCCTTCATTTAGTGAACTAAAGGAGGGTTTATACATACATGTATCTCAAGTGAATGTGCATACATAATACATTACATTATGCAATAATAGTTTTATACTGTATATGTGAGTGATGATGAGTTGATGACAGTTCAACCTTTTTTAAGATAAAGAGGAAAGATAATCAAGGAAGGAATCATTGATAGTACAACAAACACAATCTGAATTAGATATACCCATAATTACCTAATGATAAATTAAGATTCAATGGCAAGTACACATACCCATTTGGAATAACTAGATTATTGGTCGCTAATATAAGTAACATTAACCAAACCCAATTATACACAACACCAAAATCTTGGATATTCTGATTTCTTGGTTGTATTAGCTTAATGTGGCCACTTTCATTGCTCTGATCTAACTCCATAAATATATAACCAACCTGTACTGGCATGCTGCGTGCATTTAAACCTACACATAATGCCTGCAGTAGTTGTATTGTTGTAATACTCCTAAATTCCATGAAAATAAGTTGGACCCAACTCCATTTAATTACTTACTCTTAGGCCACATTCCATGAATGTACAGCTGGTGTGTCACTTCAGATGCTATATGCAACTTTTAACCTTGAGATTGATTGCTACTTGCTAGCCTGTGAAGATGATTAACTTCAATGTTTATGCTTTTTGATCCGTACAGAGTCAGAGATAAGGGAATATAATCAATCAAGTATCAAAGCCCTTGGTCAACAGTAATAGTGACGATGAACGCAATAGTCACAAAACCCACAGAAAAAAATGACAAGGCATAGAAAGAGTGACAAGTGGAAAAAACCGCCTAGCGGAAAAATGAAACTGAATTTTGATGGGTCCGCCCCTTCTCATCGTCAAGGATCAATAGGATATGTAATCAGAAATGACAAAGGACTACCAAAGGCAATGGGATGCGGTCTAATTGGGAACCAAACACCTCTGATGGCCGAGGCTCTGGCTCTTAGAGCAGGAATATTGAAAGCGATAGAACTACACATCAACAAAATTATTATTGAAGGAGACTCCCTTATAATCATCAACTATCTTAAGAATAGTGCCAAATGTCCGTGGGAAATCAAACTATTAATGTCAGACATTTGTTCATTGCTTAAAGGGTTCAACGAAGTCTCGTTCTCTCACATTCTTCGTGATGGTAACTGCGTAGCAGATATGGTTGCACACCTTGCTCAAGTTACCGCTAACCCTTCCCTATATACTGATCCAGGTCTTGCTGACCTCATCCGCAAGGATGCTATCGGATAGCGATTATTCGCATCCAAATTTCTTACCCAATCAAAAAAAAAAAAAAAAGCCCTTGGTCAACCAGACAGTTTCTCTCCCTCTTTATCTTTTGTGTTATTGCATCTTACAGAATCAGCAATGGACCTATCAGGCCCAATGGGCTATTCAATATCAGGCCCATCCCTAACCACATGCAGCAACACATTTTTGCCTTTTCATTAGAACCAAATTCTTTACTAAATACAAGTGATAAAAGCCATACAAGCTAACCTGTTATATTGGCATTCCTTTTGGAACAATCAGGTTCTTGAGCCACATGTATATTGGAACAAGCACATAGTAGGCTCCTGCCAACGATCCGAGAATGAACCGGGCGAGGAACACAACGGGGTTCACTTGCTTCTCTACGTCTTCAGCCTTTGGACCGGGCTGGACAAGATCACAAAATTGCTCACCAACTTGATATATATAACACAAGTCCTGTTTAACGCCATGCTCTATGCGATAAGGCACTTGTTTTAAACATATTAGTAAGTTACCTGCAAAGGGGAGTCACCAGAAAAAGGCTTGACACCGGTAACAGAGCAACCCATGATCAGGCCATGACGACGAACCCCACGATACCATTCAGGGCCTATCCTCTTAAGCTTAACATCCTTGAAACCAGCCTTATGAAACCACTCTATGTACTCTTCCTCCTTTGGGAAAAGCATCCAGACATCAGCGAAGAACCGAGAGAGCCAGAACGTTGGGTAGACGGGTCCAATCACGCAAGCCTTTCCGCCTATCTTAAGCACTCTGTAGGCCTCCTTGATGCCACGCTGTGGTTCCGGCCAGTACTCGATACTGAAAAGAGAATCAAAAGATATTCATAACTAGGCAGGCAAGTAAAGCAAGTGATGATTGGGCAAGTTTTCACCTTCCAGCAGAAATATATCTGTGGAAATGATCCGTAGGGAAAGGGAGATCCTCAGCATCGCCTTCAAGAATGGTACACTCCTTCAACGGCTCCTTCTGCTTGGCCTTGGCAAGCTGGTGAGGCGACTGGTCAATTATGGTAACATTCTTTGCGTCCACATACTTAACAATTCCCAGAGTGGCGAAACCAGTTCCACCCCCAACATCCACCACCTTCAAGTTTCTACTGTAGAGATCAGCGGGCTCAAGGGCATCCTCTCGCATGTCCTCGGTCCAGTGACCGGGGTTTATTATGTGATCATACACAATCGACAGGAATCTGTAGAACCAAAATGCTTCCTTCTTGTGCTGTATAAACCTGGGCTGAGAAACTGGCCTAGATGCTGATAAGCTACATCTGGGCAGCTGGGTTCTGCGGGTGGTAATTCTGATGTAACAAGGGGAACAACTAGATGCCTTCTTGTTAGCACATTTGTGATGAAAACAATCAGACCCAAGATACCCAGTTTTGGGAAACCCAGAAATAAGATTCAGATTATCAGGTCCACATAGCAATGAAGGTGCCATGGAAACAAGTGATTGTGCAAAATACACAAAAGATGCAGAATACTTAATTTGTAAGCAGTTAGAGCAAAAACAGATGAGCCAAAACAAACACCAAAATAACTCAACTGTCCTGAACCCCCAACCAAGTTGATGTTGAAATTACAAGGTGCAGTTAGTGGTGAAGAAGATATGAGGCATAGGAGAGAGAAGGCTTTGTTTTCTCTAGAACTTGTAGTGTTCATATATTCAATGGGCACCACACAATTACACATCATAAGACATGGGTCCTTTACCCTCTTTTGTCCTTTTTTTTGGTATGAAAAGGACAGCAGTGATTCACTCCACTTATTTGTTTTTGTATTACTTTCCATCATTTTCACCCTATTGCCATTTTAAACAATGTGTTAGCACTGCTCACATAACATCAAATGTAATAATCCAAGATATTTTCATCCACGGCTTAACAAGTAACAATGTAATAATCCATATCAGAAGGCATTTCCTATGCAGTGATAATCCATCCAATCAATAGTAAAAATTACCTAAAAAAGTTGTATATATGGTAATCACTGTTTTGACTAACCTTAATAGTTACAACCCCGCACATCTAAGAAGTCATCTTTTGTCCAGAAATGGTGATAAAAGCTGCTGCATGGAAATCGTTACTGTATACAACATTGCACCTTCACCTGAAAATCAATATGCTAAGTGCCTGTTTGAGATCCTAAACAGTATCATATCCATAAAACTGTAGCTAAAAAGAATCATAAACAAGCAAAAACCACTCACATAACAAAGCCTCAGTTTTGAAATAGGACAAGCTAGAAAATTTACAGCTTGGCTTGGCTTTGAGCTCTAAAAGAAACCTGCTACAAGCAAAGACCATATAAAACAATAAAAGCTTGAGAACAGTTCCATCTCGCAGAGCGCTCTTCTCTTAATACAATAGGAAAAGAGTGATAAATGAGAATATACACAAGAAGATTCTGTAATTGAGATTCTAACCAAGAAAAAGAACACATAAGTCCCTATTTTCAGCAGTCCTTGTACAACAAACCAAGTCTCATACCGAGTATTTCACAAATCAAGAGCTAACACTGATGACATCCACCAATAGCGAAACAACATACTATCTATCAGGGCCATTTTCAGTTATTAGGATGAAAGAACTGAAGAAATTTTCAGGCTTTAAACCTTTAAGTGAATTTCATCACATAGGCATGTAAGGAAATTTGATCACTGATATTGTTATATACGTTGATTGTTTGCGTGCAAATAATATCATAGTGGTATAATTTATTACATGTCCCTAATAACACACACAATCCACTCTGCAAATAATAACAGAAGGATCAATCGTGTCTTACATAGTCACTGGCTCATTGCATCTCTGACGGCTTCTTGACTTCCCTCAGCTGAACTGAATTTTCCAAACAGTGCATAAAGCCAAAGTGAGGGTATTTTTGATACCATGTATCTTCCGGGACATGTGTATCCCAGTGCTCTCCGCTACTGCTCCTTCCATACTTGTGAAGCCATCCAGAGCCATTATGTTGCTCACCCCATGTCCGGTTCCAACGCTCTCCATACTTTCCTTCCCACCATGTTTCACCTTGCTTAACACCATGACCATTTAGATCAAAGTGCTCATCCCATTTGTCGCCCCATTTTGACCAGCCGTCCTCTTCAAAGCGCTCTGCCCATTTGTCCGTGTACTTGTCGCTACCACCATGCCCATCATACTTCTCTCCCCACCTGCCAGAAAATATAATATTTGGCCATTGTGATTAAGTAGCCCACCCACTAAAGTTGAGCAAATGCAGAAACAAGTAAATTGCAACCTCAGTACCTTTCATGCCACACATGAGCATGACCAGGATCAAGTTGCGTAGTTGGGTTAATTCTACACCACTTGTGCGCCCATTTATCAGCCCTCCCTGAGGAATCATATTGTTCCCACCATTTCTCTTGCCATTCATTCTCCTCACCTTTCTTTCCCCACTTGTCAGCAGTTTTCTCAATATGCGTAAGGCCACCTTCCTGCAAATCTCAAATTCAAAGGAAAGTGAGCATTAAGACATTCATATAATAAAGGCAAGGGAGTAAAGTTAAGGAAGCAATCCACATTACCTGCCACATAGATTCCTTCCAATACTCATGCCAAACATTACCTTGGGCATCTCTTCCCGACTTTTCTGAACCAAGCTCCTTATAACCAACTTCATCAGCAGCCTCCCAATACTTCTCTTCCCACTCAACCGCCTTATCAGCAGTCACACCTCTCAACATTGTCCACCTAAAAACCACACCATCAGGACGCCTCTCTACTCCTGTGTCTTTCCACCACCGTGATCCATCTGATTTTTTTCCATGAGAAGGCATTTCATCAATTTGCTTCAAAACCTGAGCTGCTTCTGCAGCATGCTCCGTAAACTGAACCTCGTGTTCCTTGTTCAAGTCAGTGTTCTCTGAGATGGCAATGGACTTTTCTTCAATTTCTCTTTCCATCCAAGACTGTAATGGTGGAAGAGAAGATGTGATCTTGCTTTCATAAAGTTTGCTTTGCAGTGGAATACTAAGGACATCTGCAGATCGATCTTTTTCCAACACCATGTTCATTTTATTAGCATCCGCGGAGGATTTTTGTGCTTTTTGCAAGCTGTCACTACCATCCATGGATATATCATCCTCAGCAGGTGGTACCCAGCTCCAAAAGTCTGGACCAGGCGTTCCAGTTCGAGAAGGTTGGGCTTGCCGATTCTCTGAGTTATGAGATGGTTCCCCTGATAATTGACCAAAAAATACATAAAGAAAATCAAGTGATTATCCTATTCATTTTTGGTGATTATGGGAAGTAGTAAATTAACCGCGAAACACTAATTACCTTTCTACATCAAGTTACAAGTCTAGTGTTGTTTCTCACTCTACTCAACACAATATAAAGAGATCTGATAGTTCTCAACCCAGGTAAATATATAAGCATCGAGAGAACACCAAGTGGCTTAATAGCAATTTTTTTTATGTAACTTCACTGGGAAGAAAAGGGCTGAACCCATCACAAACACCTCATTGCACTCCAAAAACACTCTCACGGGAATATAATCATATATCGCAAGCTATGTTGATCGAACTTCCAAAAATAGCTTCACATTTATTTTTTTATTTTTTGCAGCATATTTGCATTGGGCATGCTGCAAAACAGGTAAATGGAATCAAATGCAACCCAAGAAAACGAAGTCGTCTTCGTGCTCGTTTGCATCGGGCTTCCACAGTTCCACATACACTACCCACAGGAATGGATCTTCAATTACAAACAAAGAACCTTTCAATGTACGCTCAAATGCAACCTACTGCACTAACCATATCTTGAACAAGCTCTAAATCAGGAACTCTCTCCAGGTTGATGTCAACACTCAACAAGCTTAAAGGCATTGATCCTATCACCTAAGCAAAGAACTGATTGCAAGAACATCTCACCACTCAAGAATCAAGTTGATTCGCTAACTTAACAATAATGCTATCCAAATTAGAGATCTATCTTCAAATGAATTACTTTATTATGCACATTACTTTTATTATGCACCTCATTGTTACTCATGAATCCAATCTAAATAACAAGAAAGAACAATAATCTCAAATTACCTCCATCCTGAGGTTGTGACCTAATTTCGCTGCTGCTGTCTGCAACAAATGCCGAAGCCCTCCGATCAGCATCCTCGGCCGGAACCCGCGGGGGGAGAGGCTTCTGCTCGATAATAGAACGGGCAGCCGCAATCGCCGCGGCGGCACGGTCAATCACCTGGATTCGCTGAACTCTGTCTCTCTCCTCCTTAGGAACTTCCAGAATCTTCTCGAACTCAATCGTCTTCCTCTCCAACTCCTCCGGACTATCCTCCTCAGGTTCACCGCCACCGTAATCGCTCTGCGCCGTACTCTCGAGGATCCTATCGAACTGCTTTTCCATCTTCCGAGGCCGGCGCTTCTGGAAGCCCTTATTTGACACCTTCCACATGTCAAGATACGTATCTCCGCCATTGGAAGCCCTTATTTGACACCTTCCGAGGCCGGCGCTTCTGAAACTCGCGTCCCGGCGCCGGGATCGAGGATACTGCAGCGGCGAGGGTTTAAGGTTGCTGTAAGGCGGTGATGCGGGTGCGGCGTGGCCGACGAGACGAAGTTGGAGCGCCATTTCAGTGTATGTGCAAGAAGAGAGTGAGTGAAAGCGAATTATTATATACAAACAAAGAATCTCTCCATTGATCTATCGTCCGCTAAAATTTCTGCTGCTCGCAGATAATTTCGCATGTCGTTTGCGGATCGCTTTGTGTGTTTGGTACTTGCGACGGTGTGTGGACGATATTGTAGCGCCAGTCCCTTCCAGGTAACTGTGAGTCCGTGACAACGACGTTATATAACTTGTATTGATTGAAGCGTCGGGGAAATCATCAACACGACGACACGTCGACACGTCTTTTTTGGCACTAGCCTCGGAACGTTATCAGACAAACAAATAACCAGTTGCGGATCCTGATACAATTAGTTGAGCGGGCGGAAAATTAAATCCTAAATTTTTCCCCGAAAAATCATCAATATTATAAATGCGTAGTTATAATAAAAACATAAATCATATATACTTTATTTCACGGTTTTTAAATATTTTAATAAAGCATAGTATTAATTTGAAAGTTTCGGGTTTAAATATAGTATTAACTATTAAGTTATGATGTTTAACACACGATAATTACGATAGAAGTATATGAGTTGGGTAAATGATGTACATGTTCAATCTTTAAACGTTTATAACTTTTTATTCGGATGTCGGAATTGAGTTTATAATATATCAAATCGAAGCTATCGACGAGAAAAACATATTAAGTTTTATTTTTTATTGGTCCTTTAAAGGATCTGCCCCTGCAAATAACACCCCTAATTATTCGGTTTGGATGTAATTTTTTATAATTAGGTTTTTCGAATCGAGATGGTTAAGTATTTTATTATTTCAAAAATGTTCAGATTATCGAATTATTACAATATCAGATTAAAAACATTATCAAACAATTGGTTACCAATATATTCATAAGGTTGATGTGCTCAATTGGTCACATTGATAATTGTTTCGAATGGAAAGCATTGATTATCTCGTTACACAAGTTATGTTGGTGAAGATCTCGTCATTAACCTCTTTTTACCCGATCGAATCGTTAGACCATGTGCAACCATGAGTTTTACTTACCTTATAGGTCTTAAAAGTTAAACCCATGGTTGCAAGCCAAACCTTAAGGGAAGAGGTTGGAAGGGATTACCCCTTCCCACTAAGGTAACCTCTTTCACCACAAGTGGCCCCCACCCTTTTATTCTTATATTTATTTGATGTATTAATTATTAAAATGTATTTATAATATATATTTATTATTATTATTTTCAAATAATAATTATACCATTAATTTTATTTTATTTTTCTTCATAATTTGAGTATAATTTTTTCCTATATATACTCATCTTGACCTATTATATTGTTTGCACTTCTTTTTCATATTCCATTCTCATACACTAATGTAATTATTTTTGTTATTTGCTTATTATATAATTATTTTTGTTATTTGCTTATTATAAAATAAGGTAACCTCTTCCCATTTTATTTTTTATTTTTTTTAACACACAAGTGGGCCACAACATATTATTCTTATTTATTTAGTATGTTAATAATTCAAATGTATTAATATATATATATATATATTATTTTAATATATATATTATACCATTAATTTTATTTTATTTTTCTTCAAATTTGAGTACAATTTTTTCCTATATATGTTTTTTTTGTTTTTTTTTATATATATGAAATAAAAAATATTAATACCAAGTACTTATGAATTTTATTTATAATAAAAATAAATGAGGTAGAAAATGTAATGTTATTATTTTTGTTATTTTCCATCTATATGAAATAAAAAATATTAATATCAAGTATTTATGACTTTTATTTGTAATAAAAATAAATGAGGTAGAAAAAGTGGGAAACAAGGTAACCCCATGGTTGCCAACCATGGGTAACCCCTAAAGAAGAGGTAGAAAAAGTATAAAATATTTTAGTGAAAAAAATATATTAGGTGTCAAATTATGATAAAGGAATGGAAATTGAAAAGGAAAAGAGGTAACCTCATGGTTGCACATGATCTCAGGGAAAACAAAATTTATAAGGACGACGGGGCAAAAAAGTATCGAGCACTTCAATACAAGCAGCCAGAAGTAGCGTTATACGGAGTATGTATATTTATATATTTTACATGACCATATGTATATGGTCTAGAGAACTATAGTCGGGCCAGGAGGATCTATCGGTGGGACAGGTGGCACGCCGGGTGGCGGATCACGTGGCAGTCTATCAGGCGGCAAAACATCCGGGCCGGAAGGAGGGGGGAGAGTGTCCGGGCGACGTGGCGGGTGAAGCGGAGGCATGGGCGAATCCGGGACTGGCTCGGGGCATAGCGGCGGCAGGCCTACACCCTTGTCGGGCCACGTATGGCCAATTTCATCGGGGGTCGAACCGGGGTCGATCTCGGGCCTGGGGAAGATGTCGGGCAATTCAGGCGGCGCGGTGGGTATCGCAGGCTCTTGCACTTGGCCCGGATCAGGAAACTCAGGCGGTGAACCCGGGGAGTACTCCGGCGGAGAGGTGGAGAGTCGACACCGGAGGGTGGGCTTGGAAGAGAGGAGGATGCTTGATTTCTTCACGAGATTGGATGATACCAAGTGAGGGATAGTGGAGGCCATTCCTTTTACCGATCGCTTGATCTGAATGGATAGTTATCAATCAATGTCGTCGAATCCCAAATAAGAGTAACGGAGATGGATAGTCAACGTGACAACGTGCATGGTTGACATTTGTCGTTTGACATCGCGTTGCAAGTTACACGTATGTGGTCTACATGCAAATTAAGGTACAATGCGTAACACTTAATTAATTATTTATATATTATAATATAATGTTGTGATCACACGTCGAAAAATACGAGAATCCAAGTTTTTCATATAGGTCAGTGAGTCACTCTTTCTATTATCAATTGATTTTAGAATGGAAACTCACGGATCTTGTGTAATGGGGTGAAGTACTGCACCGAAAAAATTGTTGGGATAAATAGTCATCCCACATTGATTGTGGGTGGTATAACAAACCAAAATATAAGATTGGGAGAAGCCCCTACACATTGGCTTAAGCTTTCATTCGAAGTTCCCTCTTCATTCTCCATTCCAAGCTCAAATTCCAGATCGATTCTTGTTTCTAACACAACCGTCCATTTTATTTATGAATTATAACTCCCTCTCTATAAAGACTACGCCAAAGAAGCACCTTGAACTCAAGATCATCTATCTCACTCGAAGACGCGCAAAGAAGACGACGACGAAGTAAACATGTTCGGTAGGGCGCCGAAGAAGAGCGATAACACCAGGTACTACGAGATTCTTAGCGTTGACAAAAATGCGAGCCCTGAGGATTTGAAGAAGGCCTACAAAAAAGCTGCTATCAAGAATCATCCTGACAAGGGCGGTGATCCTGAGAAGTTCAAAGAATTGGCTCAGGCTTATGAAGTCCCGAATGATCCAGAGAAGCGTGAGATCTATGACCAGTACGGAGAAGATGCGCTCAAGGAAGGAATGGGTGACTGCTATCAAGAATCATCCTGACAAGGGCGGTGATCCTGAGAAGTTCAAAGAATTGGCTCAGGCTTATGAAGTCCCGAATGATCCAGAGAAGCGTGAGATCTATGACCAGTACGCGGAGAAGATGCGCTCAAGGAAGGAATGGGTGGCGGTGGAGGAATGCACAATCCATTCGACATCTTTGAATCTTTCTTTGATGGCGCCAACCCATTCGGTGGTGGTGGTAGCGGCAGAGGAAGAAGGCAAAGAAGGGGCGAAGATGTAATCCATCATCTCAAGGTTTCCTTGGAAGATTTTTACAGTGGAACATCGAAAAAACTATCCCTTTCTAGGAATGTCATATGTTCAAAGTGCAAAGGGAAAGGATCCAAATCCGGTGAATCAATGAAGTGTGCTGGATGCCAAGGAAGTGGGATGAAGGTCTCCATCAGGCAGCTTGGCCCCTCTGTGATCCAGCAAATGCAGCATCCTTGTAATGAATGTAAGGGGACTGGTGAATCGATCAGCGACAAAGATCGTTGTCCAGACTGCAAAGGCGAGAAGGTTGTTCAAGAGAAGAAAGTACTCGAAGTAATAGTTGAGAAAGATATGAAACAAGGGCAGAAGATTACATTCCCTGGAGAAGCGGACGAAGCTCCTGACACAATCACGGGAGATATAGTGTTTGTTCTTCAACAAAAGGAGCACCCCAAGTTTAAGAGAAAGGGCGATGATCTCTTCTATAAGCACACACTATCTCTTACTGAAGCCCTTTGTGGCTTCAAGTTCATGTTGACCCACTTGGATGGTCGGAATCTCCTCATCAAATCAAATACAGGAGAAGATTTAAAAAAAAATAAAATTTGTTCAAGTGTCAACCCGATCCAGGCGGGTTGCACTTGAGGGGGCGTGTTGGGATAAATAGTCATCCCACATTGGTTTAAGCTTTTGTGTAAAGTGATGGATCCCGACCTTATAACAAAAACAAAATTAAACCCGACACGACTCCCGATTTGATACGACCCGGCTCGGGATTCTCGGATTCTCACAAAAATACCATACAAGGACATTTGATGAACCATACCCGAATTTAAATCCGTTTGGAAAACGAATTTCAAATCGACCTTATTGGTTGTTAGCTGTCGCAACTCGCATTTACATCAAAACGACGCCGTCCCAAATCCACAACAACAAAGACGCACATCTCAGTCTCTCTTTGTCCTCTCCCAACCCACACTCGCCAATCTCCTACTTGTCACCTCCCTCGTATTCTCCGCCCCTCTCCGCCGTCCTCACCGGCGCCGCGATCTCTACTCCCTCTATCCCTCCGGTTAATGTCCGGTTGATTCCGTTCACCACCATGTCTCAATCTCTCCACCTGATCTCCTCCGCCGGCCGCACGCCCCTCCGTAAACTATCATCTAAACCCTCCCTTCCCCTCTCCTTTTCCTCCGCCAAATTCCCCCTCTCTCTCCCTAAACCCTCCCCCATCCGTGCGTCCGCCAACGATGCTGGCACCGCCGTTGCTTCTCCGCCCCCGCTGTCGGGGATCGAGGTGTGCGCGGTGACGGAGGCGGAGCTCAAGGAGAACGGCTTCCGTAGCACTCGCCGGACGAAGCTCATCTGCACGATCGGCCCCGCCACCTGCGGCTTCGAGCAGCTGGAGGCACTCGCCGTCGGCGGGATGAACGTCGCCAGGATCAACATGTGCCACGGCACGCGCGAGTGGCACCGCCTCGTCATCGAGCGAGTGAGGAGGCTGAATGAGGAGAAAGGATTTGCCGTCGCCATCATGATGGATACTGAAGGCAGTGAAATTCACATGGGAGATCTCGGTGGTGCCCCCTCCGAGAAAGCTGAGGTATTTTCACTTGATCGAGTCCCTTTGATAGAAAATCAAATTTTTGCTCTAATTTTCCTGCTACTGCTTGATTTATTAGTAGATGTTGCTTTGATGCCCTTGTTTATTGACATTCAAACTATTAGGATTGATTTATGTTTTTGGTTGATTATGATGGTTGAATTGGAGATCTAGGATTTGGGTAGATGTTGACGAACCATCAATTTTGGCATAATTGGATAAGGTGGGGCTATCTAAAGTGAGTTTGGTATATACCAGGGAAGTAGGTCACTTAGTTTTGGTACCTATCTTTTGCTCGTTTGTCCTATCAATGAGTCAATTGCTTGGTTTTCTTGACACAACTTTTTTGAACAAGGAATATGTTTATTGAATCATACATTTGCCAAGGTATGAGAAATCCAACATTTTTTTTTTGTGGTGGTGGTGGTCTGTGTCTGAGAAACTTGGCTCCGTAGTGTAACCATGCTATTAATCTGCAGAGGTCCGGCAATTCGGTTAAAGCATCTAATAATTCAGAGCGTATCACCTGCTAGATGATTCATTTAGTAGCCACTACCCTTCTGTGGTGACATAGAAACTGTGGGACTATATTCCATGCAAATCAATGGTGACCGAAGCATAAGGAGGTGGCATTGAGTTCAGTGCTCTGAAGCTCTGGCCAAGCTAATTTATCATTTTTTAAACGATGATCTTAAAAGTAAATTAAGGACCTATGCATAATGTACCATATTTCATTAGATGCACTGGGATGTAGGCTTTGTGTTTAACTTCTTATTTGCATGTTTAAAATCAAGATATAGATTGGTTCCTAGACCAACTGAGCTTATCTTTTGATCTAGGATGGAGAAATCTGGACCTTTACTGTGCGGACTTTTGATGTTGCTCGGCCAGAGCGCACTATTACTGTGAACTATGACGGATTTGCAGAAGGTCAGAGCTTTAGTTCAAATACAGTCATATGATGGTTCATTTGTCCTTCCATGCAACTTATTTTCATGCATGCTTTGCTGGACGAGGCAAAAATTATTGCTGACTAAATGTTCTGGCACAGATGTGAATGTTGGAGACGAGCTTCTTGTGGATGGTGGAATGGTGGGGTTCGAAGTAGTTGAGAAGATTGGTCCTGATGTCAAGTGTCGGTGTACTGATCCAGGCCTCCTCCTTCCACGGGCTAATCTAACATTTTGGCGGGATGGGAGCTTGGTGCGTGAGCGCAATGCAATGCTTCCAACTATTTCATCTAAGGTTAGTGCTTTCATTGTTCCATGCTTCCTCTATATTTATTCTAAACAATTATTTTATATGGTTACTTCTCTTGCATAAAGCTGTAGAAGGTATGGTCATGGAGGAGTTTTTTCCCGTAAACTCTGGGATTTGAAGATAATTTGGAAGTGACCATTGTGCGAGTACTTTAATCAGTCATATTCTATTAATTCCAACTCTAGACATATCTAACATTCTAATGTGGTTTAATCATGGGCAAAGACTTTTTTAAATATTCTATAATTCATGTTTGGGTTATGGTGTTAAGTGTTATCCATATAAAATGCCCTGTTTTTTTTTATTTTAGATTTATTACGTCTTCATTCACATTTTAAGTAATTGTTCGTCACCAAAGTTGTTTCCTTGAGTTTTACTTTACAATGGTTACTCATATCTTAGCTTTCTTTTTTCTATAAAAAAATTGGCCTACTATACGGCAAACATAAGGCAGAAAACTGAAGATTGAAAATGCAAGTCTAAGCATGAGTATTTAGCATTTGATGCATGAGGTTCTACATGTCTGCATTACATTTGACTTCCGTGGAAATCAAAATATTCTAGCAAGAATGTAGATGACATGCTTAGTCTTTATAATGTGTGCAATTATTCATCTGTACTTGTGTTTTATCCCTGGAAACTGCATCTCTTTTCTTAGATTGCAGATGACCAAGAGAAAATAAAAAACTAGGTGTGGATGCTCTAGATATAATCCTATCTCATGCTTTAAAACTTTCTTCTTTTTTCAGGATTGGTTGGACATTGACTTTGGTATTGCAGAGGGTGTTGATTTCATTGCAGTATCCTTTGTCAAATCCGCTGAGGTGATCAAGCATTTGAAAAGCTATATTCAAGCCCATTCACCGGATAGGTAGCATTCTTATTAGCATCCACTGTTTTATAATGAACTGAAAATTTTGTAAGCTGCATCTCATTTAGTTGATTTTTTAAAAATTTAAAATAAAATAAAATTTAGTTGATTACTGTGGTGGACTTGTTTCTTGTCTTTAGGGTTAAATAGAAATAAGTGAAAGACAAATGAATACAATATCTTGCTCCCTTACGGCTCAGACCGACTTAATTACCAACTACTTTGTAGTGTAATGAATAAGCCTTCATCTAGACATTTTCCATTGTCAAGGAAGTCGTCATAACATCTTATGGAAACTTCTTCCTGTTGGTTTTCATCTATGTTCTTCTGTCCCCTTATGGGTTTCTGGTGTCTTCAATGTTTCAGTGCCTTGAAGTTCTTATGTTGACATATATATTTGGTAATTTAATGCAGTGATATTGCCGTCATTGCAAAGATAGAAAGTATAGATTCGTTGACAAATCTGGAAGAAATCGTCCAAGCATCAGATGGAGCTATGGTGGCAAGGGGTGATCTTGGTGCTCAGATCCCATTGGAGGAGGTTCCTTCAATCCAGCAAAAGATTGTCCAGAAGTGCAGAGATTTGAATAAGCCAGTCATTGTTGCTTCTCAGCTTCTTGAATCCATGATTGAATACCCAACCCCTACTAGAGCTGAGGTTGCTGATGTCTCTGAAGCTGTCAGACAAAGAGCTGATGCTTTAATGCTCTCAGGCGAGTCAGCCATGGGCCTGTTCCCAGAAAAGGCATTGGCTGTCTTGAGAAGTGTGAGTGTTAGAATCGAGCAGTGGTGGAGGGAAGAGAAAAACTATGAACCAGTGAGCCTTCCTTCTTTACCATCCTCTTTCACCGGCATAATTTCAGAAGGAATTTGCAACTCTGCAGCCAACATGGGTAAGTATTTTTTTTCCAGAAGATTTAGATAAATGTGTGCAATGATTTGATTATCATGGAAAGTTCCATGTCTATTAACTTTCTTGGGAACTTTATATGACCAAACATGATCAAGGTGATTGCATCTCTATATTTTCGTTAACCATTACGTAGCTGACTATGTGTTCATATGGAATTAAATGAAAGGAGTAGCTGACTTTGTGTTCAATTTTAAGAAGTCCAGGAATCTGTAATGCTTATTTAAGATGATGCAGTTTTGATTTTTTCTATGGTGTCTACACGGCAATAGACTTGTATATTTTTGCTTTGTTAGTATGTAATAGAATTCTATTCAATTGCTAAAAAAGTTGTTTTAAGCAGCTCGAAAAAGCCAGTGAAGTGCTCATCTTGGTCAACCTTCATACACTCATCAGGCTTGAACATTTTTGGACGTTTTTATCCTGTCATCTGTGCTTGTGCAATACTCTCTGCCTCTCTGGACTGTTTGCTATTCTTCCTGATTCATCACTTCTCATCTTTGGCATTTATATTTTCCATGTGATATTCTATTTCTGGATATATAAAAGCTAAATCTACTGATATGTGCAATATTGTGTGTGCACCTCATAAGACTATCTTTCTTGCATTTGAACATCCTAGAATCAAGGCATGATTCTTGTGTACAAGTTTTCCGGTTTAAATCCGGGATGTAAAGTATATTCCCTTAATGTGGTTGCTCATATAATCATATTAATAATAGCGTAATATGTTTTTTTTCCCTCAACTTGCAGCAAACACTTTGAAAGTGGATGCGCTCTTTGTGTATACCAAAACCGGGCACATGGCATCTCTCTTGTCACGATGCCGTCCTGACTGCCCAATCTTTGCATTTACTACCACATCCTCAGTGAGGAGAAAGCTGAACCTTCAGTGGGGTCTGATACCATTCCGCTTGAGCTTCTCAGATGATATGGAAACCAATCTCAGCAAAACCTTTTCTTTGCTAAAAGCTAGAGGGATGATAAAGTCTGGTGACCTTGTCATTGCTGTTTCAGACATGCTGCAATCCATCCAGGTTGTAAGAGTTCCATGAAAAAGTGTGGGTGTCAATGATACTACTTCTTCATGAGATCAGTCTATTAGAGTGGTACAAGTCTACCCCGGGATTTGTTTTGTAATCTGTCTGTACGTTTATCTAAAAATTACTTGTTTGAAACTGTACTGCTGCTGCTAGCTATCTGGATTTAGGATCCTTGAACTTCCTGTATCATGATCTTCTTCTTTGTTTCCCAAAACTTATTATTAAATAGCTTGTTTAAGGTTCTTTGGGTCAAGAAAATGCTACTCTTTTTCACTGGTTTGCAGAAGTTGCCTTTCTCCGTACCCAGTGTTTGCTTCCCTTGGTTGCACAATTATTACAGGATAATCACGCTTACATTCACAGCTAGAGCTTTCTGACCAGATGTGAGCACAAGAGGATATTGTGGTACCTGACCCAACTATTTTTGCCGCTTATTCGGAAGATCACGTTCACAGGTATATTCATCGTCTCATATATTCCTTATTGCTATTGTCTTCTTTTGGCACGTTTGAGGTTCCCATAATCTTCTAGTACTCTAGTCATTTCTAATGGGGACGCGCTAATGCTTGCAATTTCTGATTTGGTCATTCGTAAGCGTATTTTTCTGTTTGTATCCTGGGTCATCGTTTCACGATGGTGCTTTCATTTCCAGTGTTGTTTTGTAAGCATATCCGGAAAATATGATGCCCTTATCTGTTAGGCTTGAAATTTTAGGCAGTACCTTTCTCTTATTTAATGCACCATAGAATTTTGGACCAGTTCCATGCCTCATTTAAGATTTTAGGTCATACCTCATCTAGCCTCATAATATACCCAACTGATATCCTTTATTCCTACTGTGAAGTTTTAGTCGTCGCACACATGTGCTTGGACTCATCACTCATGTCATGTCTTCATGAGGAAAGTGTGTCAACTTGCTCATTGCATGTTAACGTAGGAATAGGATCAGTAATAGAGTTTACATTTTTATCTTCCTGGACTGATTAGGAGAGGCTCATATGGAGCGATGCATCATTTTTCCCCGGACATGCCCCAAGATGATTAGGCCCTCGGGCAATAGCGTTCTTGAATAGATAGGAGAACCGACATGAGGAATCCTCGTGTATGAGTAAAGGAGATGGTCTTCTTTATCAAAAGCGTTATTCTCTTGACGCGTACACTGTTTTTACTTGACTTACATAGATGGGCTCTACACTTCTACTGTTCTGCACATCCCATCTACTTGAACATGGTAAAAGTTTTCCTCCCTTTCGCCCCCCTGCACTTTGGAAAGAAAGAGGCCCTCACTATATAGAGCTTAGTTGGATAACGCTCCATCTGGGCGCCCCCACGAACCCTGCCCTGAACCGGGTAAATAAGGTAAATCGCGAGGATGCAACAGGTCTTTTTTCAAGACAGTATGTATGTGAGCCACTGAGGCCAATGGCTCAAATCAAAATGAAAATCATCCATCACCATTATTATTCTCATAATTTCAGTAGGGTCCCCTTGTTCTTCATTTATCCTTTTTCCTTTTCCCCTAACATTTTGATTGATGATGTCCATGTAAATATGTAATCTGTGTAATCAGTGCTTGCTAAGGTATGATGATGATGAATAGTCATTTGAAAGTGCATAAATTTGAGGAGAAATTAGATGCCAAAATCAAGACATTACAGGACTTAATCTCTTTTCTTTACTTTTCCATGACTGTAATTATGCATACTTTTACTTTCTTTCTTTTTTTTTTACTACTTTTTAATATTCCTCCAATACTGAAACAAGTGAAAGTAAAAGTTTAATTGGGAGGAGGGTTTTCCTGTTCTCCCTTTTTCTGCTACACCTTAAAGTTTCCTGGGCTGTTCAAGTTAGCTAGAAACATTTATTTGACATTGTAGGTTGTGGATAAGCTTTTCTTTGATCCCACACATGATTCATTGCTTTTCTTATAATGTTTTCACATAGTTTATTTCATATAGACATTGAATGTGTCAAAGATACTTTTTATCAACCAAGGCAAAGCAATTCGACTATCAGATATGTCTGGTAAATCGAGAAACCGACAAATACACTAATGTGTTCTCTTCCCTACAAAAACTTCAATTCAAAAGGTCCCTTAGCTCAAATGCCAACATTTGTCCATTTTTTTCTCCCAATTATAAGTACAGGCAACAAAAAATTATGGTTATGAACTTGCAATGTTTTGTTTATGCAGATAGGATAAAAAAGCTGAGAGCATAAATAGGGAGATTGGTCCCCAATATTTTGCAACAATGATTAATTAGACACCAACACATGGGAATGGGCCCCCCATTTGATTAACTTGATAATCATGTACTTAAAATTAAACACCTATGATGCTTGATTTAAAGTGGTATTACTGCTAAAACACCACCTAAACCTGCCCTATGTAGATGGGACACCCCACTCTCCTCATGTTGCCCTTTATTAGATTTTGACACCTTAGAAATTAGAAATTAATATTATTAACAACTATGCTACTAGTGGTAAGGTAAAATATTATGATTACAAACATAAACATAATAATTAGTAGGAGCCATTTGGCTTATTGGTGTAGGTACAACTTACAAGGCATCAATTTAATCATGACTTTGGTTTATACACTTGTACTAAATTATTTGTATGCTTTTTTAGATTCATAAGTTTATAAATTGATTCGTTGCTTTTGCATTAAAACTGTTTGCAAGTCTTTGAAATTTCATAAACTTTAATAGTTTGTTTAATAGATTAAGAATTAGGCTTTGAGATAGCTGCTAAATACATAGCCTAGGATATGGCACCATGAACCTTAAACTCGATCTCTTAACTTACTTTTTTTCTCTCATATCAGGTTAGAAGCCTCATTTTAACCTTTACTCTATTCACGAGTTCGAGTCTTGAACCCTTAAATTACTTTTTTTTTTTTTTTTATTTGTTCAATACTTCTACTACTATTATTATTGTTAATTTAAAATAACATATCATAAAAAATAAAATTTAATGTTTAAAAAATACAGTTATTATTTAGATGGATTTTTTTCAAAAAATATGCAAGACTGAATAGGGTTGTCTATCTGTAGATAAAATAAAAATAAATTGTTTTATTTTTTTCAAACAATTTTAGAAAACCAAAAATCATTTTAAAACAAAAAATATAAGTTATGCCACATGACATCTATAAGCCTTAGTTTTTTAGTCTCTCGGGCCATCCACATTGGTTTTGGTTAAAATGTGCAAATTTGCACAATATGTATAAAAAATACACATAACTTTTTAGTAATTTGCTCCATTGGTGAAATGTGTATTTTTTACACACTATTCAAATACAATTCATTTAAAACAAAAAAAATCATAAAAAAAAATAAACCAATAAAATTGCCTTGTTTTTTTTTATATAAAAATTCATACACATGAGGAGCCGAGGAGGTGATGTGCTCAAATTTGCACATCACATGGTACAATTACACGCACCCAAAACAACCAATGAAACTAAAAAATGTCTAAAAAAATACACATCTACATATTTGTATACAACCATTATAAATGATTTTATATACGAAATCCAAACCATAGACTTTTACATTTAATTTTTGCTTAATCTTTATTTTTTTTTAACTATGTGGCAATGGATAAAAGCTTGTAGTCATTAATATGGGGGGAGACAATCCGCACGGTGAAAATATCGCCATTGACACGGTGGCGGCCACGGTTTCAGAAACCGTGAGGATATTATGCGACGGTTTTGAAAACCGTCGCCATAAGTCTACATTTTTCTCTCACTACATCGAGCGGACACAGTTTCTAAAACCGTGGGAGGCGTCCTGAGAAAATAGCCTATCTATTGGATGGAAATAGGGATTTGTGGCGACGGTTTTCAAAACCGTCGCCATAAATATTCCCACAGTTTCTAAAACTGTGGCCGGTCAATGGGGTGGAGAGGCAAATGTGACTCATTGCGACGGTTTTTAAAACCGTCGCATAAATAGTTTCACGGTTTTAGAAACCGTGACTGCCACCGTGTAAATAGCGATAAATTGACCGTGTCAATAGCAATACTGTTAATATGTTGCGGGTAAACTTGCTGAGGACCCATAAAGTCTAATACAGTAAGAGTTAATTTAATGTCCTCTGTCATTTACCTTTTTAAGAAAATGCTATAGCCCCACTAACAGTGGGTTTATATATATATTTATATAAATTTGTGAACTAAAATAATTTTGTAGTCATTAAGTGGCAGGTAACAAACATTATCTATAAATCTTATCAGAAAAATAAATAAAATAAAATAATTAAGCTGCAGGTTGGGATATCTGAAGTATCCATCCAGTAAGAGGTTAAGTGTGGCTGGAGGCAAGCAAACAAACAACATGACAGCCTTGAGACTTAGCCTTGCTTCTTTGAGTCCTTCTTGTGTGTGTTATGGTCCAAATCCCCACTCATTTCATTTTGCTTTATAATATTAGTATTAATTATATGTATAATGTCAATTGATGTAACAGGTAGACAAAATGTAGACAATAGTTTATAGTGTTACACATATATAACTATATATAATTAATTTAGGTTGCTTTCTGAAATACAGCAATAAGAGCATTTTTATCGGCCTTCGTACTATTCAAGATACTAGTACTTATAATAATAAAAAATTTGAATATTTGAAATTGGGATACTAGAACGATGCTTTTGAAGAATCGATGCTAGCTTAGGAGAGAGAAGAAGCATTTAATGCATCTGCAGCATGGGAGGACAAGTGTTGGCACCAGATTTGCCAGCACGAGAGGAAGCCGGATCGCGCCACGTGTTGGAGCATGGACGACTCTGATTTGCTGCTGGAGGAAAGTTTATGTACCAATTAAAATCAATTTTCCGGGAAAAAAATGTAAAAAAAAAATTACAAAAATGACCACAATACTAGATTCATTTTTACCTACATGTAGACATCAATTTTGAATATATTTGACTTTTTTTAAAAAAAAATTCTCTTTAATTATAAATATGCAAAATATTATCCGAAAAATTGAATTATAATTATGGAAGAATTTGAAATAATAAATATTGTAAGAAATGAAATACATAATTATTAAAAAAAAATTCATTTATAAATGATATTAATTTAATAATAGTATTTTAATAATAATAAATGAATATAATAATATAATCGAGAATGAAAAAAATTGTTGGGGAGGAATATATTTGTAAATTTGGTGGGTATGAAAAGATGAGTTTTGGGATACTAGGGATGCTATTGATAAAGTGGGAAAAATGAGAATGAGATGCTAGGATGATGTGGCGGAGAGAGAAGAATAAAATAATAGTATTTCTAGTATCCCTTGATAAACATGGCCTAATGGCAATCCAAATCACGGATTTGATATTTTTTATGGTTGTGTGCATCTATATGTGGGGTAGAAAAATACATATGGTTTACATTATTTGTTGTGTCATTTTCAATAATAATAATAATAATAATAATAATAATAATAATACATTTATCTTGGCTAGATGTAATAATACATGGTTTACATTACTAGTTTTGGGGGAAAATGGTCTTATGATTTTTTAAACTAATTTAGTTATTTCTCTTCTTCTCTTTAGAAAAAATGTTACTAAGATGGTTTGAAAGTTTCCAACTTGTATGAATTTTTTTTATTACTTTTTTAAGTATATCTTGGAGTACTGAATTGATTTTCCATGTTAAAAAAATAAAATTATAATCTCCACTGTACTTCTATAATCTCCTCCTTTCTTACCCTTTCCTAATGTTCATCCTTCTACTAATTTCTGTTATTGACAAATTATTTTCCCATTATGTGAAATTTTCTTTTCCTTTTGAAAGTTCTCTCTATTAGAGTTCACGTCTCATATAATTGTGAGAAAAAACATTTTATTGTTGGAAATCAAGTGGTTTGCAATTTTCAATGGAAGAAAAAAAGAGAATAAATATCCATATAATAAGACCTAGTTAACTAAATGTCCACCATCCAAGATTAGTTAAATGTCCACCGGTCACCTTTTTACTGTTGTCCGCTTCTAACTATGATTTTACAACTGACAAGCAGAACTGTAACAGACAGATGACAAAACATGACAGACAGCTGATAAATTAAAGCATGACTAACAGGCAACTAACAAATGGTAGAACATAAGCTGACATTCATAATTACGAGGCGAACAATTCTAATTATGAAGAGCATGTGTAAACTCTTTTTCATTCTCCCTTATGTTCTCTATTTTAGATATATTAAAAAAAATGAGAGGAGTTATTCGATAGCAAAAAAGAAAACATCAATATTTTGTTAAATTCTTTCTTTTTTCTATAATAGCAATGTTGTTGGAGATGCTCTGATTAGATTTGAGAATGAATTCTATTTGCAAAAATTGCTATAAATAACCAAACATTTTCAATTATAGATCTGGCTGTGGATGATAGCCTTAATTAAACTCTCTTTCAATCTAAAACTAATTATAAAAACTAAGAGCATGTCCAAGAGCTTCCCTAAAAAATTCTCCAAAATGGAGAACTATAAATCACATATTCTGATTTTTTTTGGTCAAATTTCAACTGCTTTTCCATTATAGAGTTTACCCCAAAATATATAGAGTTTTCTCCAAAATTAGGGAATGATCTCCAACTTTTCTCCCCATTCTCTATTTTGGAGAATGTAACGGGGAAGCTGTTGGATCAAAAGATTCAAAACCAATCTTAAAATTCTCTAAAAACTTATTATGGTTGGGGTTGCTCTAACTAAATGTTTTTGAACCTGCTTCTTTTAACAAAATGTCTCTCACCAACTCCATACACAACTTACAATCATCACCATTTTACACACAATTGACCTAATATGCGTGATTAGCTTGGAGAATTTGTGGGCTACTTTCAACGATGACTTTCATTCAAGTATTGAACTAGGGTTCAAAATAACATTTTAAAATATATTTTACATTGTTTTTAATTAAGGTGTTTTTTATAAAATGTAACAATTTGAATAGAATAATTGTTTCGAGATGTTTTTGTAATCAATTTTAATTTGAAGAGAGCTTGCGATCATCGACAACAAGTCTATATTTGAAGTTATTTTCTACATTTTTAAATCTTCGAGCTATTCAGTGCAATACTGCTGAATTTTAACTAGAGAATTGAGTATTTTTAAGCATATATATTATATTTGTAATCCTTTATTAAATATCCGCCTCCTATAAAGTGGATTATTCAATTTCTTTTTGGAAACAATAGGTCAAATTAGTACTCAGAAGAACTTGTAAACGTTGTCATACCTATTTATTATTATTAAGTAATAATTCGAGCCAAAACATATCTGAAATTTGAGAGGCCGACAGAAAAAGATCGCTAACAACACGTTACATGTACTCTGAAAAGAATGAAACTGAGGCGAACTAAAACCAAAGCGTTGTCATACCAGAATTGAGATAACCTACTAATGGAGGTTATCTCAATTAGTAGGTTACACGTTACACGTAACCAAAAGTCTCCTCAGTGCTACTGCTTTCCACCTTCCCGCCCCACCTCTTCCTCCCTCTTCGGAATCCGCTCAGTTTCTTTGTTTGGGTTGTCTGGATCTGACCCTCTTGGCGTCGCCATAGTCTATTATGGCCCCTCTTTCAGAGCCATCACGCCATCCACCGTCACATCCCACCTCCTCGTTCTCCTCCCTCTTCGTTTTGGGTGATCTTGATTTGGGTCTGTTACCTTCCTTTCATCTGCCTCAGGGTGGTTCTAGTCGGAGGCCCATTGGGATTCCCTCTCAGCATGGGTGTCGTACCTTTCCTTGGCCACAAGGAGGCCCGAATAGAAGGGTTGAAGCCAAAATCCCGTAAGGGCCTTGATAAAATTTCGAAAGGGCTTTCAGGTGTGTTTTTACTAGGTGGTTCTCGGTTGCGTTTATGATGTTCTTGGCGCTCCTATTCTTGGTCGGGACTCTGACATCCGGTGTCGAGTCTGACTGGAATCGAAGCGGTGTGTATCGAGGCGACTCCGTGATCTGGAAACCTTCTAGGAGGATCGTCTTCACTGCCCATAGGGACTCATGATGTGATGTTGACTAACGGTGTCATTGTTTGGTGACCCTTGGTGTTGGGTCGTAGTTTATGTTGTCCCAAACGCTTTAGGGTTAGGTTCGTTTGGTCGCATGGTTCTGTTAGCTTGTCACTGTTTGTATTACACCTTTGTATTCTAGGTTGTATGTTTGACGGTTTGACGTTCGCCGACCTTGTCAGTAACTCGATGAATCAGGTCCATCTATCTGATTCTTGAATTCTCACCTTATAAAAAAAATGTATGGTCGATAATAAGAATTATTGAGTAAATACTTGCATATACTCCGCATTGCATAGAGTTTATGATAATGTTTTCAATTAAATCAAAATAACCATTACATCACTATTAATTACTGGATCCATATATAATTATAGTATATGGTTTCCCTTCACCCTGTTGGCTGTTGCTTGTGTAATTAAGTAAAGCTATTTAGGGCGTGTTTGGCTAGGGGTGGGAAGGGTGGGGGAGATAGGAAATTTTTTCTGGGGAATCGTGCCGGGGTGTTTGGCGGGAGATGGCGGGGGTGGACGAGATGGAGGTGGAGGGGATGGCGGGGGTGGAAAATGCCGGATTTTGGTACCTTCATTTTTTGAAGATTGGGGGTGGAGAAATTTTCCCACCCCTAATGCCCTTTTTTGCCCTTCTTCTTGTTCCCCAAAGGAAAGCTCGTGCTCCATCGCCGGAGCAAGCAACCATCGCCGGAGCAAGCTCATGCTCCACCGAGCCAGGCCACAAGCGCTAGCGGCGGCGGCGGAGGGTTCGTGAGGGCGGATCAAATTGATCTGAAGAGGCCGAGCAGTTGGAGAGGCAGCTCACTAGAGCCTGGACGATCCAAGAACGGAGACGAAGCAACAGCTGCTGCAGCGGCGGCGGCGGCGCAACCACCACAGCAAGCTATTGCGGCCAGTCAACACCTCAAATTGGCCGGCAATGTGACCCGACACGAGTGGGAGATTGATCCTTCCAAGCTCGTCATTAAAAAAGTTCAATTTTTGATGATTAGCCTTTAATTTTGATTTTTTACGTTGATTTTTTATGAGCAATTGGAGATGTTTGTTTGATATGAATGGGGTAGGAAGGAGGAGGGTGTGAGGACATTTGTGTCTTTTTACTCTATACAAAAAAAAACCATCCCTATCCAACCAAACACGCAGGGGCTTATTTTTCAAAAAGTATCTCCACCTCATCCACCCCCAAAAGTATATCCATCCCTTCCACCCCCAAAAAGTATCTCCACCTCCTAAAAAATTTTCCCCAGCCAAACACGACCTTAATGGGTAGGCCTACCCGTTTATCTAATAGCCTATAACAATAGCATATCATCATCAATCACCATCTCCATTATTCATCCTTCAAACCTAGCTACCTAATCGCTGCCTAGTAATAGGCTCCATGATGTAAATTAGGGGTGTGCATCGGTCTAAAACCGAACCGAACCGAATCGAAACGAAAATCTCAAATTCTCAAACCGAAAGCCGAACCGAATGCATTCGGTTCAGTTCGGTTATTTACCGGTTCGGTTTGTATTCGGTTCGGTTTTAACATAATTAAACCGATTTTTCATTAAAAAAAATTTACGTATACAAATATATATATATATATATAATATAGTATATATACACATTCCAAAATATGTGTATATATTCCAAAATATGTGTATATATTCCAAAATACTTTAAAGTATACAAAATTTAAAATTTTAACAAATACAGTATATATACATATACAATATATTATACATACACATGCAACTCTAGTGTATATGTTTATATTTAAGTATAATGTATGTATACACGTACATTATATAGCCACATTATGAAAATACAGTAAGTATGTGTGAATATATAAAATATTCAAAAACATATATATATAATATATTTACGTAGTGTATAAAAAAATTCGGTTTAACACAAACCGAACCGAAACCGAACACAAACCGAACCGAAACCGAACACAAACCGAACCGAAACCGAAAATTGAAAATTCTCGAGCCGAAAACTTCGGTTCGGTTTGGTTTGTGTTGGTTCGGCCCGAAATTCGGTTTGGACCGAATCATGCACACCCCTATCCATGCATTCGCTAAAACTTATCACTCTAGCTCCGGACACAATATTTAAATTACCTAAATTGCACTTACTTTTATTTTAATTATCTCAAATAAAAGTACAATTACATTTTTCAAGATAATTCAAATTTTAAATAAATGAGGGTAAGTTGAAAAATATGTGAGTAAAATATCTAAAATGACAAGTTTTTTTGACAAAATCAATTCTAAAATGACAAGTTTACGCAAACAGATGGAGTAATCTCTAGTCTCAAATGAAATATCATTTAGCATTAAACGCACGCTTTTGAATGAGATAATTTTTTTTATAAAATATTATTTTTTTAACCCTAGAAGGGCAAACTTCGTAAGAGTTTAACCAAATTCCGAAAGCGCTTGACCAAATTTCGGTTGGTTGAATGTTATTGGCGCTTTATCACGAGCAGTGTGTGCTTTACTTCCGACGTTTCTAGGAGTTCTTCTGCTTGGTTGGGGGCGTGGAGTCCGGAGTTGGAACTGACTAGGGTCGTGGTGGTGTTTTAAGGGCGATTCCGTATCCGGAAAGTATAGTTCCCTTGGAGTTTCGTCTACACTGCCCATATGAGATAGATTCCTACTATACCGCTGACCCGCAATGCTATTGTTTTGTGGTGCTTGACTTCATTCTTCGACGGCGTCTTCAACTTTTGGGAGTAGTTTTTTTAGGTCGTTTTGATGTATAATTTGTTTCTGTTTGTTTCTTTGCGCATGTTTTCTGTATTCTTTGTATGTTTAGACAATTTTCGTCTAGTGATTCATCGGCCTCTCGAAAATCAAGCTTATTTGGTCTCAAATCATTATTCGTTAAAGAAAACACCTTTGTAGACGGAACATAGATAGAAAAAAATTTAGACAAAATGTACTATATTATGATTAGCCTTTTATTCTTTTATTGGGCATATCTAATGCAGAATATACTATATTATGATTAGTATAAATGAAAAAAATTCAATTGAGGATTTTTTTTAAATGATGTGTTAATTACTTGTATAAAAAGTTGATAACTTATAAAGATAATACGACGTAAGGACAATATGTTTAAAAAAAATTACAAATAATTTTTTTTTATGTGGCAAATAGCCTATGTAGATGAGATTCTAGTTTCTAGTGTGTATAATATATAGACATATATACATGTCACGTAATATATATCATATTATCACAGCAATAATATATGCTTTTCTTTCCGTGTGGGGGATAGTGGTAGTTTGGCTTTTCCGTGCAAATAATTTAATTTGGATGACAACATTTGGTTAATTAATTAGTTTTGGTTAATAAGCTAGCTTTATCATACTTCTTTATATATGAGTTCGTATGAGACGAAGTTAATAAATTAACTAAAATTATAAACAGGGTAAAATTTATAAACTGTTGGTAAAAGTAGTTAAAAATTTAAACAATAAGATAATCTCCGTATGGGGCGAAAAACAGTTTATTTGTAAAAAGTGGAGTTTATTTAGTTTTTATTAGCGGTATTGTGGTACTTTCAAACCAAATAAGATAAAAGAAAAGGGGTAAAATAATAATTATGGAATATAAACCCCAAAATAAGCTTCAATCTGCAGCTTATTTTTAAACCTTTTTTTTTTAACTGATTATAACTTATTTGTTGTTCCCATACACCCTTTAAACCGATTTATTTTTTTAACAGCTAATAATTTCACACTTTTTAACCGGTTTATACCGGTGCCATACATACCCTATATATATATATAAAGCTTTATCGTAAGGTTTAAATATGCCAAAGTAAGCCAATTCAAAGTTATGGTTAATCAATAATTCCTCCATTAAAAAATATAGGTTTTTTTAGATTTAATATTTTATTTTAAAATGAAGTCTTTGAATATTTTAGACATCTGAATACGATAATTTTTACTTTTTGACTTTTTTTTTATGAAATCTTATTACTTGCTAAGGGTTATAAATAATTATTGTAAAAGTAAATTAATATATGTGCGTAATTAAAGTTTAAAAAATAATTATACTCCTTTTGATATAAAAATATAAAACTTTTTCCTATTAAACACGTATTTTAAATAGATAACAATATATAAAATATTTTTAAAAAAATACATTTAGTATTTATTACTAATTAGTTTTTATTTTTGTAAAAAATAATTAAAACATAATATTTTAAATAAAATTTTAAGTTTTTAAAATCAGTGCTAGAAATCAAATTTCTTATAGTTTTTCAATAGGGGAGGATATTTAATAATTGGTCCCTCTCCTCAAATTATTTTATGAAGGTAATCTAAACAAGGCATTCAAATAATTAAATTAGATGGAGATCCAGTCAATAAAAAAAATATAAAAAAAAAGAGGGTTGATTTCATGGGGACCCATAAGATAAATGATTATTTTTTTTTTGACGCAAGATAAGAATTAGGACGGGCCGGGGGTGACCGGAGCCCTTCCTAGAGCGTCCTTGCGGACGAGAACTAGCAGTTCTGGATCATCTTCCCAAGCTCCGTCGGCAGGGGATGCATGGGCACTACGAGCAAGGTAGTCAGCCACCGCATTGGATTCCCTGAAAATATGACGAACAGCAATATAAGAGAAGGATGAAATGTCGGACAAAATATCAGCTTGTAGCATCTCTATTGTCCACGGGCATTTCCAATCCCCCAATAGAGTTTTTATTACTACTAAGTTATCTCCTTCGATCAGAAGGTTACGTATGTTTAGTTCCTTTGCTTGTAGCAGACCCATGCGAAGAGCGAGAGTTTCCGCATAAACAACTGATGTATTAGGGCACGGAGTCCTCCCTGCAGAAATAACCTCTCCTAGCGAGTTCCGAATAACAAAACCGTAGGACGATTTGCCACTCGCGAGAACCGAGCCATCGAAATTTAGCTTGTAGCTATCCGTTGGTGGCTTATCCCATTTACCCGAACGAACCTTCGTAGCCGAAGATCTGTCAGCAGGGGCATTTTTGTGGGCACTCTGGTTTGATAGTGGGTGACTAGTAAACTCCTCATCCAAAATTTTGGTTTGTTTCCAGCAATGTGTGGTCGTACTGTGAAGCAGCAATATTTCACTGATAGTAACTTTTTTGGTCTGATCAAAGACGAGTTGGTTTCGGAAGAACCACAAAGCCCACCAAGCGGTGGCCACGTTCGCAAATCTGCTGGCCCCTATCGCAATTTTAATTTCGGAAAGAGGAAAAGCCTGCCCTATACGAGCTGGACCCGTAATATGGGCTGGGATGTGGATTCGTAATTCGTGGAGAAGTTTGCTCGCCAAAGGACAATGAATGAGTATATGGTCTGTAGACTCATATGTGTTTCCACAGAAAGCACAGCCAGCCGGAACGGCCACATGAGCCCTCGAGAGCCTCGATTTGGTCGGTAGGCCATCGCGTGAGATTTTCCACAAGAAGTGCCGCACCTTCGGAGGCACATCAAGTTTCCAGATCCAACCACAGTCGAAATCAGGCTGACCAACATTTTTGGTTATAAAAGAGTTAGCAGAAGCGGTTGAGAACCACCCATTCTTGCTGGGCCCCCAGTACAGACGGTCCGTGATATGGTTGGTGGGTAACGTGAGATTCACAATATGATCTATATCATCTTGTTTGATTATATTCACTAAGGAGTCGTTCAATAACTGCTTGTTCCACTGACGGTTGTTAATAAAAAATGCCACTGAAACGCCCTTCAGAGCATCCGGGATAGGTGTAATAGTTTTAGTACTAATTGGTGTCTGAAAGGCCCAGTTGTGGTCCCAAAAATCAATTGTTTCCCCATTTCCAACCCGCCACTGAAGCGCCGGGAGGAACTGAGGCCTTAAAGACATAAGGCGTGACCATTGCCACGATGTTTGACCTTTCTTACTGTAGCAGAAAAGGTCCTTACCTTTAAGGTACTTTAGTGAAATGACTCTAACCCAGATGTTTTCTGGTTCAGAAATAATTTTCCATAGAAGTTTCATTTGCAGAGCTATATTCATAGATTCTGCCTTATGAATCCCCAGACCACCTTTCAGTGTATCCGCACAAATTTTGTCCCAACTGATAAGCGGTGGAGCTGTCGATGCTTTATTCCAAAAAAATTGTCTATATACTTTGTCAAGCTCATGAAGGATATGGGATGGCAGTAGAAATGCCTGCATTAGGAAGATTGGTTTAGCACTTAGGTTTGCTTTGATTAAGAACTCTACGGCCCTCGGCCGATAAGTTCGAAGCTTTCCACTTGATTAGTTGATTCTTGGTATTGAGGACCACATCTGCGAATGTATCCCTATTGGTCTTTCCATTAACTATCGGGCAACCTAAATATTTGTCGAAATTGTTCGCTTGTGGTATACCGAGCGTCGCCGTAATAGAGGTTACGGCGGTGGTCGTAGTGTTTGTAGAAACTTGGAAGCTTGATTTAAGCAGATTTACCTTTTGGCCCGAGACGGAGCAGTACCTATTGATGATAGATAGTACCGAATTGCATGCTGATTGGGAAGCTTTGCAGAAAATAAGAATGTCATCAGCAAAAGCCAAGAATGGGATCTTAATACCCGGTTTCCCGAAAGTAATGCCCAGATCCTTGCAAACCAACCCTTTGGAATGTAAGGACCTAGCCAAAACCTCGGAAGCTAGAATGAAAAGAAAAGGGGATAGCGGATCTCCTTGCCTCAAACCTCTAGTGGGTTGAAAAATAGTGGTAGGTTCGTCATTAACAAGGACCGAGTAGGAGACCGTGGAGACGCATTCCTTTATTCTGTTAATAAAAAGGTCGTTAAAACCAAATTTTGCTAATACTTGGAAAAGGAACGGCCACTCAATACGGTCGTAGGCCTTCTCCATATCTAATTTGATTGCCGCCAAGCCCATTTTGCCTTTCTTCAGCCGAAACGAATGCAAAGCTTCATGAGCAATCAGGATATTGTCCTGAATTGATCTTCCTTTTGTGAACGCTCCCTGTAGAGGATGTATAAGCTTATCAAAAATTTTGGTTAACCTTGTGGAGATTACTTTGGCTATGATTTTATAAATCGTTGAGCATAAGCTAATAGGTCGAAAATGGTTTACTGCAGTCGGATCATCACATTTTGGAAGCAACGTAATGAAGGTATGGTTTATCTGTCGTAGAATCCTGCCGCTAGTGAAAAAGGCTTTGACGGCTTTAGTTACAGAAGGGCCAACTGTAGGCCAGAATTTTTGGTAAAAACCTGCCGGGAAACCATCAGGACCAGGAGCCTTGTCCGGGCCCATAGAAAACACCGCAGCTTTGATCTCATTGTTGGTGACCGATGCAGAAAGCATGTCGTTATCCGATTGTGAGACTAGAGTAGGGATAACCGCTAGGTCCAGTGTAAGATCTGGACATGATGCCGTCGAGGCTCTGAATCGCGATTTGAAATCGCGTACAAATTCTTCTTGAATAGTCTTGTAATCGGACGTGATTTCCCCATTGGGAAGCTTAATCGTTTTGATGATTTTCCTGCCTCTTTTAGCAGTTGCCATCTTGTGGAAATATCCAGAGTTGGAATCAGTGAGTTTGGTGTGTTTTATTTTAGCCCGTTGGCTCCAATAGCGACGATGAAAGTCCAGCATTCTTTCTCTCTTATTGAGTAATTGTTTTAGTATTTGAACATCTTTGTGGTTATAGTTCGCTATAATTGAAGCCTGTAAAGCCAGGAGTTTCTGGTCCGTGACCAGGATTTGATTATGAATATTGCGCACCGTGTTCTTGTGCCAGACTTTGGATAACTTTTTGAGGGTTTTAGCCTTTTGAATTAGTTTAAACATAAGGGAACCCTGAGGGTTCACTCTCCATGCTTGTGAAACCAAGCGTCTATAGTCAGCCCGAGCTGCCCAAGCCATCTCGAACTTAAAAGGCCTGATCTTAGATTGAATGTTGTGACGACAAGATAAATGATTATGTGTACATATCATATGAATATATGATAACATATAAATTCGAATATTTATGCTGAGGTGTAATGATTTTGCACATTTATAATTTATTTAAGAAACTCAACAAGTTGATCGAATGCATATTTTATGGTGTTTAGACCGTTGCGGAACTTCAAAATTATTTAGGGGGTTCCTTTTATTTTGGGGGGAATATAAATTTAGGGAGATCACATAATATTTGAGGGAGGGTAGCATAAACATTTTTGGAAAATTCCGTTTGGTATCCCCGAGTTTTTGACAATTCCGGATGGTGTTCCACACTTTTTTTTTGTCCGGATGGTACCCCTGAGTTTTGTCAAAAGTCCGGCCCATGCCCAAAACTCATAGTTTCTTCTTTTTAATGAATAAAACCACCCATTATTTTTATTTTTTCATAAATATGCCCATTTACTTTTAACATTGAACAAAACTACATATTAATTAACAAAATTCAACACAAAAGTGACAAAACCAACTTTATTTTTTAAAATTTTATAAAATCACATATTATTTCCAAAAATTTTATTGCAATATTTGTAAATGTGATTGATCAATATTTCCAAAATTTTTATTGCAATATTTCCAAAAAATTTTATTGCAATATTTTTAACACATATTATTTTTCAAAACAATATTTAACTTATATCTCATTAACTTTAAACATTTGTAAATGTGATTGATCAATTTAACTAAATGCTTGATTATAATTTTTTTGAAAAAGAAAAGTAAATTTTATTTATTTATTTTTCTTCTTGTAAAAGAAAAATATAATAAGAGATTAATCATTCTTATTTTATTAGGTTTTATGTATTCCAAACAACAGAAATGAATAACACCTTCTTTTATTACACAAGAAATGATTTTGTGCATTTTTTAAAGCATAAAGGGTGGTTTTACACAAAGTATGGTTTTACAAAGTATTTTTTTTATAATGTATAGGTTAACTATTTTTGTTCACATAATAAGATAGTGGATTTGTGCAAAATTTTGTAAATAATGGGTGATTATGTACATGCAATATTTGACAAATAATGAGATTTATTTTTTATAAAATATGAAAAATATGTAACGGATCTTTTGTGTAATGTCAAAAATAATAGTTGATTTTCTTCAAAAAAAAATTTGGAAAGAATGGGTATTTTTTGCTACAACTTTGGCAATAATGTGTGATCTTATTAATTTTAAAAAATAAAGGTGATTTTGTCAATTTTGTTTTGAATTTAGTTAAATGATAAGTAGTTTTGTTTAATGTTAAAAGTAAATGGGCATATTTTTGACAAAACTCAGGGGTACCATCCGGACAAAAAAAAAGTGTGGGACACCATCCGGAATTGTCAAAAACTCGGGGGTACCAAACGGAATTTCCCAACATTTTTTTAGTGCATTTGTTTTAGGGGCGATTACCTCGATGTCTAAAATTTTGGGCTTTATTAAGAAAATGTCCACCCCTAAAATAAAGTTACTGAAATTGAGTTTCTTTTTTCGCGAAATTGAGTTTTTTTTTTTTTTCCGCGTTGCTGAAACCTATGTGTCACCCTCTGTTTCAGCAGTTTTTTTTCGCTTTTTTTTTCGTTTTTTTTTTCGCGTTTCTAGAGTTGCTGAAACCTCTATGTCACCCTCTGTTTCAGCAGTTTTTTTTGCGTTGCTTTTTTTTTCACGTTGCCGAAACCGGAGTTGCTGAAACCCCGATTTCAGCACTGTTGTTGATGCCGAAACCCCCATCAGGTTTCAACAGTTTTTTTTTCGCGTTGCTGAAACTGTTTTTTTTTTCGCGTTGTTGGAACCCCGATTTTAGCACTGTTGTTGATGGTGAAACCCCGGTTTCAGCAACGTTGTTGATGCTAAACCCACGGTTTCAGCAATGTTGTTGATGCTGAAACCCTGATTTCAGCAACATTGTTGATGCTGAAATTGTTGTTGAAACCGTGTTACAGGATATAAAATTTAGCCTATGCGGGATTCGAACCCACGTATTTGCGCATAGCACATCACTCTATCATTGAGCTAAGAGACTTTTAAAGGAGATTTAAAGCAATGAACATCAAATTCATTGCAGTCCGCATTTCAGCAATCTAGAGTCTGCAATTCCGCATTTCAGCAATTATTGAAACTAGGAAGATGGTATACAACTACCACTAAAATCCAGGCAATGTACTTACAATACACTACAAGAAGAGAGCCAGAGATAAACCATACATATGAGTCATTTCAGCAACTATATAATCACAAAACTAACAAACACACATTCACAAAAGCACCTACCATTTACTGCAGCACCGAAAAGGGATCAAGTATAGTATTTCCTATTGCTTCAAATGGAACGAGTCATGTCAGCAACTATATAATTTGATGGCCAGAGAAAGAAGCTTATAAATCTCTAAATCAAGAATGCATATGGAAGAAAAAACAAAGCAACACAAATACATTTGTGATTTGACATTAAGAATTTAGCAAAAGCAGAAAAACATGCATATGCATATGGCATCTGTTTCATTTGGTTATTGAAATTAATTCAAGACTGATGGAGTTGGGAGAAAGAAACTCGCAAGCTGCATCATATCAACACATTGGCAAATTAATATAATGACCTGCAGGAGAAGAGCAAGTCTCCGTGAGTGGAAGAGGAGATGAAGAAGAAGACAACGAAGTGCGGACACCAACTACAATAGCACTTACCAGCAGCAACAACCATCATAAGTGCGGACACCAGTTCTCCTTCGCCATGGACTCAATCTCGGCAGAATCCTCGCCTTCGATCGAGATTTTAGTAGGATCCAGGGGATAGCGAGAGCGAGAAGGAGGCGTCGTCGATTGATCTCGATCTGCTAGAATCTCGATCGCTAGTCGCCATCACCGACTGAAATCTCGATCTGCTGGAACCTCGATCTCGCTCACAGTTTGAACAGCGTCGATTGATTTCGGCAGGATCCTCGCCTTCGATCGAGATTTCAGCAGGATCCAGGGGATAGCGAGAGCGAGAGGGAGGCGTCGTCGATTGATCTCAATCTGCTGGAATGTCGATCGAGATTTCAGAAGGATCCTCGCCTTCGTTCAATCGCCGACACAATCAAGGCCGCAGGTCGCCATCGAGGTCGGGGAACAGGCCGCAGGTCGCCGTCGAGGTCGCCTCTGGTCACCGGATCTAGAACGAGGCGCTGTTGAAGATCCAGCCAGATCTGGAACGATCTCAACAAGCGGCCGGGGGCGTTCGATCATCACCGACACAATCAAGGCCGCAGGTCGCCGGAGAGGAAGAGAGCGATGGGAGGCTTCATCTCTGGCGAGGAAGAGAACGAGAGAAGAGAGCGAGAGAGGTTCGACAACGGTGAGGAAGAGAGCGAGAGAACGAAGTTGTGAGTTGAATTAGGTTTAGATCTCTTGAGGGTAATTTTGTCCATAAAATTTTACGTGGACAAAACCTCAATTTGCCGGACTTGGGGGACACTCCATTAATTTAGTCTAAAATTTGCGCCTTCGGTGCAAATTTTCTCTTCGTTTTAATTGTACAAGATGTTAACCTGTCTATTATCTATTATATATATAGTATAGAAGAATTCGTACGTGATATATGTCATCTTCTCCTTAATTAATTGTATTAATATTATATAATCAAATTTTTTTTATCTACTTCTCACCTTAATATATCATAAAATTATAGTTTTCTCAATTTTGTAAGATTTGGATAATAATTATATTACAAAGAATTTATCTTGTACACTTTATCTTTATCTTAAGATAATATTTTTTTTGAAAAAACATCTATTGCATGTGAGATAAAAAATTTATAAAGCTAAAATAATAAGTTGTCTGGGGTTGATATATATTATATTTATATAATAAAAGATCAAATCGTTTATACCTATAAAAATTAAATCATCAACTATAATTACATATATATGGTCATTAAAGATAGAAGATAAATATTCTAATTAGCACGAATAATATATACTTTTATCCATGACAAATCGATGTTATTTTTAAAAAACTTTATGTTAGTGCAATGTTTTTCAAAATCTAAAGGTATACAAGTATATTCTATCAAATGCAAAGATAAGAAAATGCCCATGTTCCCCAAAAGCTTATAAAGAGAAAAAGACACACATATAATTTGATTATGGTTGCTTAAAGTCATTATATATAATTATGGAAAGTATATATAATCTATGAATCACAATTTACAACAATAACTTTTAACCAAAAAAAAAGTTACAACAATAACAATTACAATCCCTCCAAACTAGTTAGCTTGTTAGTAACGGTTTTTCTATCTTATACCTTTGGTCTTGGGGCATAGGATAATAACTCAAATTGAAAAATATTTTCCCTAGATACATCCGGTTTAGCCATTTCTAAATTAGATTATAGAGTTCACCCATTTCTTTTTAAGGTTTTCTTTCCCAACAAAGTATATTTATCCTATACTCTTATGACACACAGTAGACAAAATGGCTAAAGTTAATTAATACTTGGATAATTGTTATAGTTATTTAACCAATGCAATAAGAATAGAGGGAATTGCACAAGGTAACCCAAAAACCCAAAAGTGTTGCAAGGTTAACCCAACCCGGATGAAAATGGGGTGAAACCGGTTATCCGGAAAACCTGCCCAGCAGGTAACAGGTTGGGGAAGTGGGGGCCAACCGTGACACCTCAGCGAGGGAGAGAAAAGGAAGGCAAGAGAGAGAGAAAAGGAAGGAGAGAGAGAGAGAGAGGGACGTCCAGGAAGGAGAGAGAGAGAGACGTCCATTGAGAGGAGAGAGGCAAGAGAGGGAGCTGTTGAGTTTGATTAGACAAAGAGAGAGAAAGCTAATTGAGTTTGACAGGGACTCTCTCAACAGTCCGGGGAAGGAAAATTCCTGCCAAAAATTTGCGCCAAAAAATCCTGAAGAGGAAGAGGAGGGAGGAGGGAAGAGGGGGAGAGTATATAAGCATTGAAGCTCCACCTCAGTCCAATGATTATTCCACATTAATGCACTGCAGTAGGAGAATTAAAAGGAGGAAGGAGAAGCGCCGACAAAGAGTGAAGGAGGAGGGTTGGTGGCCAATGATATGGGGATCTATATAAGGATATGGGAGGGAATGATGGGGGTGGCATTTAATGGGTACCAGGTGGAAAAAAATCTGAAGATTCACAGAGTAGCCAATGTAGAAGAAGCAAGTGGGCCGGGGTTTATCTTAAAGCTGAAGGGGAAGTTACGAGTTAGTATTAACTGGACAACCGGGAGAGAACAACGTGACAACCAACAGCAAACAACGTGACAGCTAGTGGAATAGACTGGACCGAGTTTCGACCGCCTGCAGATACAAAATGGGTAAGTAGTCTCTCAAGGAAGATGACGAGAAAAAAAACTTTGCTACAACTTAATGTAAACTTAATGTATCCCCTCTCTATGTAAATGAACAGGGGAGAAGACAATCGTATGTCTGACTGTGGTGTTTGGAGGATGGTGGGCTTGCGAAGAAGGCGGTTGGGTCTTCAAGGGGTCACGGAGCCAGAAGGCTCTGCTGGTGGATGAACGTATCGACTACGTTGCACTAAAGAAACTCATGATGGAAAAGTTTAACGTCGATGGGAGAAGGCATGAGGTGGAGCTCACATATGGGAAGCTGAAGAAGGGCGGGTGCAGGCCATATGCAATAGGAGATGACGAAGACCTGCAGGCCTTCAAGTTTGTAAACGGACTCACTGGAGAACGATCGTGGCCTGTCGACCTCCATGTCTCCCTGCGAACCAAGCTATGTGGTAGCACTGTGGCACCTACACAAGGATCGTCAACGGGTGGCTCCGGAGGGTGGGGTATCTCAGTGGCGGGAGGTGAGGAATTTATACTGCCATTAACTGGGCCGCCTGTTACCCAAGAAGATCATGCACATACGGGCATCCAATTGGCTGGTGGTGAAGAAGACGCAGTCTTGGTAGCCGGATGTGTCCAGGCAAAACAAACTGGCGTCCAGTTAGAGGCCCAATGCGTCCAGTTAGAAAACGAATGTGTCCAGTTACATAATAGTACCGACGCGTACGGGCGACATGAGGAGTTGGAGTTCGAGTTGCGAAAGAAGGCAAAGAAAGCCGAGGAAATAAGACGTGGGAAGCAAGTCATTTCTGTCAGCAGTGATCCGGAAGATGAAGTTATTCCACCGGGTGGAGATGGAAGGGTGCCCATTGACATCGGGAGCTCCTCCGACGACGATGAGGTACTACCAAATGCGGTGAAGATGGAGCTCGGGTGCGCAGTTCCTACCAAGTCGTGGTCATGGGATACTGAGGCCGAGCAGGCTGTGAGGGAAATAGAGGAAGCATACGCACGCGGAAAACAAAAGTTGGGACCGAATACGGAGGGTGTGGAAAGTGAACCAATGGTTGCAGTGAACCCATTGGGTCCCCGTTAGCACACGGGTGAGCTCCGGGAGGAAAAAGTGTTTCGGTCGAAGGAGGAGGTCCAACAGACAATCAAGTGGGCGGCCCTATCTAGGTGTTTCACGACCAAGGTGAACAAGTCGACGAAGAGCTTGTATGTTGTGCGCTGCGGTGGTCCCAATTGCAAGTGGCTTTGTCGGGTTTCCACATACAAGAAAACGCGGATTTGGATTATCTCCAAGCTTGTGGACGAGCACACGTGCGACCTGACCGACATGATGACACAAAAGCGTCGTGCGACATACACCCAGGTTGGGCAACACATAGTGGACAGGTATCTCCTTCGCTCTAACCAACCGAAATGGACAGTATGTTGTTTATAACTGGACGCTTGTTAAATATAACTGGACAGGAAATGTTATAAAACTGGACAGGTACTTCGACAAACACTAACCCAATGCGCCTGTCCATGTGCAGTTTCGTTGGTTCAAAGAAGGCCCTTGTGTCGGAGCAAGTGCAGGCTCTGACGAAATCCCAGCTCGGGGTGCCGTCCAGTTACTGGAAGGCGCGGCGAGCCGCCATGAAGGCGAGGGACACCACCTACGGGATAGACGAGGAAAGCTACCAGAGAATGTACTCATACATGCACATGCTGGAGCAGTCCAACCCTGGCACGTACACCAGGATAGAACGCGACACAGAAGGACGATTCAAGTATGCGTTTGTCAGCCTTGGAGTGTGGCGGAGGGCGATCCCCTATCTAAGAAAGGTCAGTCCCTCCTTCTCCGTACCTTGTGTGACCTTTACTGCAAAGCCGTTAAACTTATACAACTACTACCATTACAGCGACCAACTACCCCGCATGACGTCCTCAGGAAATAACATGACATATAAGTTATATGACATGACATTAGTCAATAACGACATGACAACGCTAACCAGTGAGGTTGTTGAATTTGTAGGTGGTGTCAGTGGACGGGGGGTTCCTGAAGGGGAAGTTTCGAGGGTGCCTCCTGTTCGCGACTGCACAAGATGCCGACCACTCTGTCTACCCAATTGCATTCGCAATGGTTGACGGAGAGAATGATGGGTCGTGGGGGTTCTTCTTCAGGCAGATGGTGCATGTTGTTGAAGATACGACTGATCTCATGTGGGTATCTGACCGCCATGTTAGCATCGAGAAGGGAATACGGGACAACTACGTCTTCGCCAAGCACGGCATATGCACATGGCACTTATGGCAGAACGTCCGGTTTCGGTTCAAAATCAGCGCTATGAAGGACCAATACTTCTCCATGGTCAAGGCTTACACATACGACGAGTTCCAGTCGTTGTACAATGACTTCTGTGCGGTTTCTCCCGCCGCGGGCCAATACCTACGGGAGGCCGGATTCGAAAAGTGGGCAAGGGCGTGCTACCCGGGTAACAGGTACAACATAACCACCACGAATAACTCAGAGTGCTTGAACTCGGTTTTCAAGTACCCTCGGGACTTGCCACTCACAGCGCTGATGGATGCCATTCTTGAGACCGTCGGGGACTGGTTCGTGAAGCGGAGAGAGATCACCTCAAAACCGGGGAAAGTTGTAAGCGATTGGGTCGCTAAAGCCATTAAAGCAAACTTCGCTGAGTCTCTGTCGATGTTGGCCAGGCCGCTCAGCCCCCACGAGTTCGAGGTCCGCAATGGTCAGTCCACTTGGCTTGTCAACCTCACGGGACGATTATGCAGCTGTAGACGGTTCAACGTCGACCAATACCCCTGTGCGCACGCACTAGCTGCTGCACAATTGCGCGGGGTGGATGTCCACTCACTGGTCAACGACTTCTACAAGGGAGAGGCGTGGCGTGCTTGCTACGCGGACGTTTTGTACCCAGTTCCGTCTCTAGACACATGGAGGGTGCCCCCGGAAATTGCCAAAGAGACCTGCCTCCCGCCCAGTGTGAAGGCCCGTCCGGGTAGACCCAAGACTAGACGTTACCCCTCGCAGTGGGAAAGGAGATACAACCGCCGGACAAACTAGACAATCAATGGGACAAGACATGACGATCAGGTAGGAAAAACATGACGACCAACTACGATTAACATGACGTTAATGCATCTGTGGCTTTTGGGTTTTGGTCAGCTAGACTAGAATGCGTCTGTGGGTTTTGGGTTTTATTCAGATGCACATGATGTCCCAGATGGGGTGACTACTGCGTCTTTGTACGTAAGTGTGTTGATGTGTGGGTCGTCGTCTAGACTAGAATGCGTCTTTGTACGTAACTGGTATGTCACTTGTTTCAAACTGGACGGGTAATGTTTAAGACATGACGGGTAATGTTGTTGACATGACAGTGTCTACGTATTTGTTGACAAGTTTTTCCCTAAATGTCTGCGATTAACAATGACAACAAACCTAAATAATCCATATCAAACGACAGAGGTAACGAAAGATGTTCAACATTAGCGATGGCAATAATCCATCTAAAACGACAATCTAAAATGTCAACCCCAAACAGAGCAAAAGGAGGTAGAAATGACATCAAAACATCGGAATCCAAAAGAGAGTATTGATGTTAACGGCAACTACAACCACAATAACCAACAATGTTCACTGCTTCACATAATGACGAGGGGACTACTTAGGATCGTTGCTGAGACCGAAGCCAAGGTGGAAGATAGAGACGCATAGGAGCTGACGGTATGCAGCGATGAAGTCGTCGTCCAAGCCATCGAATACGCGGTCCCCCATAGCGAGCTGCTGCATGTACCGGATCGTGTACGGGCCACAGTCTCCACTGAACACGGTCATCATTTGCGTCAATGGATATTCGGTAACATTACAAAAAATGAGGGAAGCGGGACAAGTACTTACGATTGTTTGTTTTGCGGGATCCCCTTCACGCGGGTGAGGGTCAGGGGGCGGTCAGCATTGGCTTTGTGCTTGGCATGCATCTCCTGGTGGTCGGCGAACATGGTGGGCAGGAAGTGCGTCACGGGCTTCAGCAATTGGGTGAGCTGGCGCTCTCTGATGAAGTTCGTATCGGGGTCAAACACAAGCACGGTCCATTCGGCGAAGTTGATTTCCAGAGCCACCCAGTGCTCGTTCTTCAAATTCCAAGGGAGCAGGATGCGGTCCACGGAGGCCCAAGGCTTGGGAAACCGATCTGGCAGTACACCATCCATGTACAGCTTGAGCTCGTCCGCGACCACCAAGCCGGTTTGACGCTCCAGCAAAACTCGGAAGAAATTGTCGAGCACGGCGACGGAGGCGAACATCGGGTCAGTGAGTATGGCCCTGCGAAGGATTGCGCATGCCTGCTCGATGTGCTGCGGAACAGAACTCGCATGTCAGAGGCACATTAGGGGGAATTGCTTGATATGTGAGGCAACAAAAAAGACTTTCGCGGGAAGGAGCTTTACCTCAGAGGTTACCTAGTTCGTCGGCGCCTCTAAATCCTCGAAGAACTTCTTCTCGAGGAGGGTACCCTCGATAGACCGTGTAGGACTTGTGCCCTCTTTCATCCAAGCGTCGTAGGCGTCCAGCTCTGCCCTAGTCAGAAGGCCCAGGTCAACCGCGTCCTTTTTGGTCTTGGACTTGCTCACCCGTGGCTTCTTCACAGGTTGAGTGACCTCGTGCCCAGCAAATGCAGCAGTAGCCTTACGGGCTCGCGTCCCCCTCCGCGTTAGCGGCTCGACCTGAGAGGTGTCCTCCGTGTCCAGGTCACCCTGCACACACATGACAACGGGAACACTTGAACATTTCAACATGACAACAGGAAACTTTCAACATGACAACAGGAAACTTTCAACATGACAACAGGAAACTTTCAACATGACAACAGGAACATTTCAACTGGACAACATGAACGTTAGTAGTGAGGTGACATACCTCACTTGTTTTCTGGGTGGGTGCATCGCCGACGGTCGCCTTCCCCTTCTTATCCAGGCGCCCACCTTTGGGCTTCGCCAAACCTTGGGCATCCCCTTTACCATCGTCCTGCACACAGCGTTGAAAGGGACATGACAATTGGAAAATTTTAACATGACATTTAAATATCCATAACATGACAGTTGAAGGGAATTGACATGCCTCAGCGCTTGTCTGTTTGGGGACGGGGGCAACGTCGGCTGTCCCCTTGCCGTCCTTCTTCCCCTTGGGGGGCTTCTTGCCCTTCTTCCCCACCTTGGCCTTCTTCACCTCCTCGTCCTTATCCCCCCTCTTGTCCTGAGAAACTCTGTCGACATCCACTTTGTCCTAGTTCTTGTTCTCATCCCCTTTGTCCTGCTCCTTGTTCTCATCCCCTTGGTCCTTCTCCGCCTTGTCCCCAGCTACCTCATTCGTGATCTCCTGGTCCTTGCTCGCATCCGCTTGGCCCTGTTTCTCACTATCCTGTGGCTTTGGTTCTTCATCCACTTGGTGCTGCTGCTCACTCTCCTTTCTCTGTGCTTTTTCATCAACCTGCAAACATCGTAGTAAGCACAGTATTGGGTACCCAAAGGTGCTATGCCATGCGAACGAAACTCTTACCTCCTTCACCACCGACGATTCCGCCCTTCCCAGCGAGACTACGTGGTCGGACTCGTCCAGTCCCTCCCTCCCCGTCCTCTGAAGCTGGCGGATGGCATCCTCAAGGGGTTTGATCCTCGCAGCGAAGTCAGCTCTTAATTCCCTTGCCAGGTCATCCATCTTCGACAACATCAGTGAGAAATCACCCACCGATGGCCCTTGTGTGTTTTCCTGCGTAGGGGCTGCCTGGGTCGGTGCCTGGGTGGCGGTCTCCGCTGTCGCCCTCGTGTGCACACCCTTTCTGTACTCTACGCGGAGGTTGTCGAAGAACAAATCGGTCTTCTCTCTAGGGTAGACAGCCCCGTGGGTCACCCGTTTTTTCGCCTCAAACTCATCGGGGATTAAAACTGTCTGCACACTGTCTTCAAGGTCAAAGCTTTTTAGCTCGTCCTTCTCCTCCACCATGAGGCTGACGATTAACTCGTACTTGATGTTGTGCTCTTTCGACGCGTACCGCAGGCACCGAGGGTGGGCATTCACGTCAAGGACGGCAGCAAATTGGGATCGGATTGGATAGAAAGCTTCATAAGCCCACAACTACATAAACCACAGGGCATGGATGTCAATATCTGTCCAGTGTAAATATAAGCCTGTCCAGTTCAAATATAAGCGTGTCCAGTTCAAATATAAAGGTGTCCAGTTAATTTCTAAGCGTGTCCAGTTATATTATATGCATGTCCAGTTGAGATATAAGCCAATACCTGAAAGGCGAGGGGGAAGCCAGCTAAAAAATATGACGGCCGAGGGCCCTGGACCCCATGCTGGAGATTGCGCTCAACAGCGTTTTTGAGGAACTCATGGGTCCTCTCGTAGCAGTGCCTGCCCCACGGGAATCGCAAGAAACCGTCGACGTCGGCCACCATATTGACCACCCATCCATGAATGTAGTTGCGGGGATCCTTCCCAAATAGCACACCCTCAACCAGCATCAGCAACGCATACTTAAACTTCATCGCGGGCGAATGCTCTCTGCCCTTCATCGCCACTAGGAATGCAACCTCGAACTCTTCCATCCTCATCTTCTCCACCCCAAAGAAGTCCTTGACGGCCGCCCTGTCCCCATCATTCTCCTCGAGCAGCAACATAAATGAGCACTTAAGCCCGATCACCAGCGCGAACTCTTGGATGGAGAACCGAGCTATTTTGCCGTGTATCATGTACCAGCTCTCATGCTCCTTTCTCGTCCGCAGCTGGCGTTGCAGGACGTAGTGCACCAGTTGGGATGAGAACTGGACACGGGAACCAAGCCTCGCAATGGCGGCCAACGGGCTTGCCATCAACTTCTTCCAGTCCCCCTCGCTTAGGTAGTTGTCCAGGTTTGCAAGTACTGCCGGGCGCCCGTACTGGTTTACACGGCCCTTGTAGTGCTGGTCCTCGGGGACCGCATAGATGGCCTGCAAAAATAACGCACAACTGTCACTCGCACATCGACACGACTATATTCCTTTGATCGAGACTATGCACACCGTACCTCGCCTGTTGTCTGTGAAAGGGGATCTCTTCTTCCAGACCGGGAAGTCGATATGTTCGCCTGTCCTTGATATCCTGGAAAATTGGGAAGCAAAACCGTAGGACTATCAACAAACATGACAGCAAATGTTATAAACATGACATTTCACTAGTAAAAACATGACAGTACGCGTTCTAAACATGACATTTCACTAGTAAAAACATGACATAATCCAAACATGAGATGTACTCAAGTCTCCCCTGAACTCAGTCCAATGTTGGAAGGCATCTCAAAAGTAAACATTTCGAACTCCCCTTGGCCCTATTTTCATAAGACGCAAGCGCCTTTCCCCAATTTCCCCAATTCCCCCAAAACCACCAAATCTTCCAATGTCGATAATTCCCCTAAATCCCCCAATTTCTCCATCCAACTAATTGTTGTTGTCCCCCAATTTATCCATTTAACCCCAGCCAATGTTGAAGACCAATTGTTATTTTCCCCCAATTTCCTTTCTATCCCCCTCGTCAATTTCCTTTCGGAAACTTTCCAGCCCTTCATGTGTACATGCCGATGGTTGAAATTGACATGACAGAGGGAACCTCATATACGTTTGCGCAACTTACTTGATTTCTACATTCCAATCAATGGCAAACACATTTGGATCTGAAACTACAGTTCTCGCCCTAATATTGTGTTCAATCAGAAAGAATTCGGGGGCTTTAGGGTTTAGGCTTTACTTACTTGTTGTCGTCACTTGTGTGCAGGGGCGTTAGGGCTTGATATCCGCTTCTTCGTCGTCTCCTCTACCGCCTTGCTCTACTTCTTCTTCGAAACCCTTCCGCTTCTTCCTTCGGTTTTCAAAGTTTGAAATGTATGAGAGAGATGAGAGAGATGTCGAAGAGAGATGGAGAAACAAGAGGCCTCAACTACCCCTTTAATAAACCACTCTCCTAGGCGGTTGAGGTGACAGTTTTTTTCAAAACTGTCAACTCTCTCCCCATCAACACGCCTCCCTCTCTCTCCCTCTCTCTCCTCCATCAATGCAACCGGTGCCTATCCTTTGTGTAACCGGTTGGGATGCAAAATTAAAACAATTTGGCCTACCCTTTTGCAAATAATATGGAGAAGGGATAGAGAGAGCAACACAACCGGTTTTTGGGGTTAGTTTTGCAAATAGGCCATAAGAATATAGGTTACAAAAACTGAAAAAAAATCATTCTACATGGAGAGAGAGAGAGAGAGAGATGAGTTTTTTTTAAAAACAAGTGACACCAGTATACTACTGTATCCGTTCGGCAAAATATGTTGTTTACTATTTACGCACGCTTGTTGTAATGATAAAAGTATATAAATATAAATATTTTATTAATTTTTAAATAACTTTATACTTGTTTATAAGTATAAACTTATTGTAAAAACTAATTAAATAAGATGTTGATATTTTAAATAACTTTTATCATTTAAAAAAAGTATGCATAAATAGTAAATGATCTGTTTTTGTCGAATGGATGAAGTATAGTATATATGTATGTATTTACCTAACAAATTTATGATTCAATCCCTTTCAATTATATGTGTGACAACCAAATCAAAATCTATGTACTCCGTATAAAGCATGATAAATAATTTGAGTAACGAAAAGGAAGAAGATTAGTAAGCCTATATTATGCTATGAAATGACCTCGTAAGTATAGGGATCAATCACTCTATTCAAGGTCTACCTAAGTTAGTAGTATTTTCCATAAATTTCAATCATATATATAACACTTATTTGTATATAAACGGGATAGATTTAATAAAGTGTTGTCATCTATATACATGATGGAAGAAACCTACTTACCAATTCAAGGAAGAAACCTACTAAAATCATCCCAAAATTCAAAGTAACTAATATATACACACAACAAAAGTAATTTCTACTTCCTGAATTTTTGACATGGAAATTTGGAAATGATCATTTAATCTCCAATATTATCGAGATGGAGTAAAAGTAATTACATTGTTTTTAAAAATTCACCCATGATTATGAAAATATTAAATCATCACTTTTATTTATAAATTCAACGATATCATTCTAACAAATGAATCAAAATATTTATAAACAAAATGGTAATGATTTTTTTTTGAAAAATATTTTTCAAAAATAAAAAAATTAATTATATGAGATTTTTTTTTTTATAAAGATACGAAATGCTCGTATAGATCGTTTTTAAATCTTTCAATTCGCTCGATTCGATTGGTCGAAATAAGTATATATATTCGGATCAAATAACACCTCATCTCATTAGACCAACTGATGATTTATAATTTTATTTGTACATTGTTTACTAGCTATATCTCACAAGAAATATCATCTATCATTCTATCTCAGGTACATGAGTACATCTTAATCCTTCAAATCCTGCTTCACGCGACCCTCTGCGTAGGGTCATCCAAACCATCTTTAGATGGCTTTAAGATCGCTGAGTCGATCTACTTCTTGCCCACTGTCAAAAAAAAATAAAATCCTACTTCACGCGGAGATTTTAATTTTGTTTATTTAATAATTTATATGTAGGTGCCGTTGGTGATGACCACAAAAATGTATGTGTAAAAAACGACAAATGCAAATAATAAAGTGTGTCCCATAAGTACAGTGTGTTGAAAGGTAAGTATAGTCTTTAGTCTTTCCTAACTTTGCAATCTCTCACTTGAAACTCCTCTTTCACACCCTCGGTTTTCTTGGGTTGGCCCCTCCTTGGCGGGGCCCCCTTTTTAAACCTTTGCTTTTTTCGGTTGGGTTTTTATTTAATTTATAACCGTAATATGGGGTATGTACAAATTAGTGAACCTCCCTCCTATATAGCGTTCATGTACACTGCAAATTTGGGTTCATAGGCTTCTTGTTACCAATGCCTTAAATTAGTTGATAAAGAAAGGTCAAATTATAGAACAGAAAACAGCGCTTTAAAGCAAGCAGAAAAAACTCTACAACAAAAACGATCTAACAAGAACTACCCTCAACAGTTAACCCTAGTGATATGGCTGGAGTCCAACTCATGTGAACTTTTTATAACAAAAATTAAAGCAAAATCTGACCTTGGTTCCTGATTTATATGAGATTACTAGTACTAGATGATGATGATGGTGATGGTGATATTGAGTGTTGAGATATGAATAGATCAAAAAAGTTTCAAATTGAAAATATGAAGTAAACAAATATAGTGTATAACTTGGTGGACTCCTCCTCCTATTGTCGCTTGAAATTTCATTGTGCTTGTACGCTAGGCTACTAGTGTAAGTGCGTCCGTGCACACGACTCCAATCATGTACTACAACGAACTTGTATTTATAAGTTAGTTCTGTTATGTGTTTCAGATTTACGAAGGATAATGTTTGCTAATACCAATTAGGAGCATGAACAATGAGAATCAGGTCGATCGAAATTGTATTGATCCAGTTTGCCTATAAATTATACTCGAGGAGAGGTTTATGTTGTAAGATCGATACGTTCAAGTATCATCTTCAATTATTTGTTGATCAATAATAAATTTATAAAGAAATAGATATTGTAGACACTTTAGTTAATTTTCTCTAATACTTTTTTATATATAAAGATGAAAAATGAATAGGATAAATTGCAATTTTTTAAGGCATATTTAGCAAAAACATGGCAAATAAATTATTTTTGTTTACATATAGTAAAATATTAAATTAGTAGTAATATTTATTGTGGATATATATTTATTCATCGTTTTTGGGCTACATTGTAAACTCGGGCATCGAAGAGAAATGTTATGGGCAATGGCCACGATAGCGAGACGGTTTTCGATATCTTTCGTAACACGAGGCCCATGTTCCCCACCAACGTCAGGGGCATTTCCGTCATTTCACTACCCCCACATCCACCCAATCCACTCCCGCCACGTCACCCTCAACGGCGTGAGTGTCGACATCCTCTTTCCTCTTCTTCACTCAGCTCTCCCACGCTCTTCAACCTCCCCGTTTCCCCGTTTCCGTTTCAGATATAAAAGGCAAACCCCCCCTCTATCCAGTGCTTCAACTCTCCCCCCCATCCCCAACCTCCAATAATTCACCTCCCCCGGTTTCCAGAGAGAGAATTCAGGAAGAAGCTTCAGATAATCTCCGATTCCGGTGAGATGAACTTTCCGGCGACCGATCTTTCTTCCTCCGTTCGCACCGATCGCTCCCCCGTCCATCCTCGCCACGTTTTCCACGAAAGCCTCTAATCCGTTCTGGAAAGCCGCAAAAGTTGAACAATTCTCGATTTGAAGTGTTTTAAAGTTATTCCGATTCCTTTTTTCACTTCTCCATCTATCTTTCCTTTCCTTGACTGGAAAACCGGGAAGATATTCTCCGTAGAAGCGATTGCGTTTGAAGGAATTTTTTTTTTTTTTTGGTAGATGTATAGATTTGAGTGAAAGTTTTGGAGTAGAGGAGCAGATTTGAGATGTGTATTTTGTGAATTGATCTTTTTGAAGTGCTGATCGGTGCGTGCTTTTGTGAAATGATGACCTAGTTTTGATTTGTAATGAATGCTTTGTAGTTGTGAAAGAATTTCTTAAAAGAGAGAGAGAGAGGGAGGAAGGAAACGAATCTGGCATTGCATTGATTGGTTTTCCTCTGTGATTTCTCAATTTTGTTTCATGATTTTCTGTAAGGATTCTTGAAGTGAGAGAGTCAGTCAGGATAATTAATTGATCCTCCAGGAGAAAGCATTGAATTGAGTGTTGTGGAGGGAGATTGAATTTCTTTCCTTTTTTGAAGTCTGAGCAAGTTCCTCCAGAGCTTCAATAGCTCAGAAAATGGTGCTGAAGCTAGAGCTGACGGATTAACCAAAGAGAGCTAATAGATTTCTCAGATCGGCAAGCTAGAACACCAAATCTCCTTTCAATTTTCAGGCCTTTCGCCTCTGTACAACAAGCCATGCCTCCAATGAAGATTCAGCCGATCGATTCTCCGACGATGAGAGAATCATTGCGAGCTCCGGATTCTACCAAGCCGGTGTTCAAGTCACGTCTCCGAAGGCTGTTCGATCGACAGTTCCCTGGAGTCCTCCGCGTCTCCGCCGCCGAGAAGCAGATCATCGCCGGCGGCGAAGCTCACGTTTCCAAGGACTGTGCAGCTGGTGCCGATTTCGAGCCGAGCTCCCTATGCCTGACAAATATGGTGCATAATTTCATAGAGGATAGCAACGACAAGCAATCAATAGCTCAGACGGTGGCGAAGTGCGGCCGGAATCGCTGCAATTGCTTCAATGGGAACAACAACGACAGCTCTGACGATGAATTCGACTTCTGGAGCGAATCAGCCAACAACGCCGCCTCCTATGGCGATCTAATTGATGCTCTCAAGGTAAAAATATCCTCAATTATCTTGTTCTTCCGATTTCTTGAAAGTTCTAAATCCTAAATTTATTCGTTGAATTTCGATTTCGCATCTGTAGAGCTTGGTGCCTTGTACTAGCATGATTGAGAGAAATTTGTTGGCGGATACTGCTAAGATTGTAGAACAGCAAAGCAAGAGCTTCAAACGGAAAGACGAGCTGAGAAAGATTGTCACCGACAGTTTATCTGCTTCTGGATACGACGCATCCATCTGTAAATCTCGCTGGGAAAAAACTTCCTCTTATCCAGCAGGTAACTCAATCGTTCGTCAATCTATTGAGTTTTTCGATGGAATTATCATAATCTTTACACCGTTGAGAGTTGAGACTGAAATTTGTCACGAAAATATATTCTATAGGGGAATACGAATACATAGATGTGGTTGTGGCCGGAGTAGGAGAGAGGGTGTTGATAGACGTCGATTTCAGATCGGAGTTCGAGATCGCTCGATCGACGGGGACGTACAAGACAATCCTTCAATCTCTGCCGTTCATATTCGTCGGAAAGGCAGATCGTCTCGAGCAGATCGTATTCGCCGTGTCGGAGGCGGCAAAGCAGAGCTTGAAGAAGAAGGGGATGCACATCCCTCCTTGGAGGAAAGCCGAGTACATGAGAGCCAAATGGCTCTCTTCGTCCACCAGAGCCACACCATCTCCGCCGCACCCCGGTGAAATCACCGACGGCGATGCAAAGCAGCTGGATGCGGACGATTGCGGAGGTGAAAATCCGGATTCTTGTACAGTAGCTGAGACTGAGACCGAGGTTGAGGCCGGCGAGTTGGAGTTGATCTTCGGCGAGGAATTTCTGTCGGAGGAGACAAATTCCGGCGAGGAAACACCGTCACCACCGGTGGAGGCGATCCCGAGCTTTTGCGGAGTAAAAGAAGCGGTTTCGGTTTCAACAGCGCTGGTGGTGGTGCACTCGCCGTGGCAACCGCCGGCCTTACGGCCCAGGAGTTCGGAGAGAGCGGGGGCGAAAGTCGTCACCGGCTTAGCTTCTCTGCTCAGAGAAAAACTCTAAAAAATTTTGGACTTTTTTTTTTTTTTGGTTTAATTATATTAATTCTATATCATTAAAAAAAATACTACTAGTCTTACTAGATAATCATCATGAGAAATCAGATAACCTTTTCTTTACAAAAATTTCCCTTATCCTTTGTTAATTACTGTACTGTACTACAGTGCATTTTTAAAATCTGCCAAATCTATATCTATATCTCCTCATGTAAAGATAAAGGGAAATGAAAATGGAAAATTGAGAAATAATAATAAAAAATAATACGATAGATGGGCATGTGGGATGGGATTTGATGGACGGTTTCTCCAACGGAAACAAAAAGTTAACAGAGGGAGCAAAAGCTCCATCTCCAGACTCAGCCCCACTCTCTGTCACACACTTTTATCTGTGTTCAAAGTTCCCATCTTTTAACGCCCAAATTTTGGTTGTTCCATTTCAATTTATTCACTGTGTACGTTTTTTTTCACTTTAATATTATGTGTATGTTTCATTTAAAGTGCTAGAGCTAGTACTTGTATTCACTGTGTTAACGTTGTGGGCATGACATTCAAATTTCCAACTGTGAGAGTACCTACCCTTTGTATATACTTATTGACTAAAATTTGCATACTCGATCTAAACTTGGTGCATTCCAAATGCATGAGGGATGTGTCCCATGCATTCGGTCGATATTTGTGAGACTTATGTTAAGCTTTGTTAGCATATTACTGGTTGTATGTTAGGGGTAATATGGTCATTCTTTATTCATCTTTCTAGCTCTATAAATAGATGTATATAGGTGTATTTTTTTATCAATTCAATCAATACAAGAATCAGTTGTGGTTCTATTACAAAACCTCTCTCCATTTCTCGTTCCTTCTTGCTCTCAATCAAACATAGTATCAGAGCTCTAGAGCAAATTTCGTCTTCTTTGAGCTTCGATTCAGTCATCTTCTTCGTTCTCGATGCCGAATCCACCTCCAAATGCCTGGTTTTCGCAGTCACCAGATCCAAACGATCCATATTACATCCATCCTTCGGATTTTCCAGGTTCGTCTCTGGTTTCGAAGGTTTTTGATGGATCTGGCTATTATTCTTGGAATCGTGCTATTACAATTGCTTTATCTGCTAAAAACAAGAGTGGATTTGTCGATGGAACCATGCCATGAGTGGCTATGGCGAAGGTGCAATGACATGGTTACTGCGTGGCTATTGAATGCCATGAGTTCCGACATTCCGGAGAGCTTCTTACTTTGCAATTCCGCTGCTGAAATCTGGTCCAGTCTCCGATCTCGATATTCTCATACAAATGGTGCTCAACGGTATTCCGTTGAGAAATCTCTTGCGAGCATTGCACAAGGATCGGATGGTATTGCTGGATACTTCAATCGTGTCAAGAAGCTATGGGATTAGAAGGATTCATTGAGGAATTTCCCTGCCTGCACTTGTGGTCTTTCTCAGGCAATCAGCGATTATGAAGATGAGCAACGAGTTCTCCAATTCTTGATGGGGCTCGACGACTCTTATTCTTCTACTCGAGCTTCGATTCTCATGATGGATCCTCTTCCAAATCTTGACAGAGCATACCACATGGTTGCTCAGGAAGAGACACAGAGGGAGGTCCGTTCTTCTCAACAATTGATTGTTGAGTCATCATCTTTAAGCGTTTCTTCTCAGAAACCTTCATCTTCTAACAATCCCTCTGCTTCTGGTGCGTCTACATCTGCTTCTGGTTCAGGAAATAGCTCAGGATCTGTTTCGAAGTACAAGAATCCTCATTATGTCTGTACACTCTGTAAGAAACAAGGACACCTTGTTGAGCGATGTTACAAGATAATTGGTGTTCCTAAAGATGGTAAACCTAAGCCTTCATCAAAGGTTGCTGCCAATGTTTCTGGAGATGATTAATCGGGTGTTTCTGCTCCTGTCATTACTCCCGATCAGTATGCACAGTTGCTGAGCTTGCTGCAGAAAACTGAAGTCTCTTACTTCTGATGGATCAATGGCTTTCAGCAACTTTACAGGTATATCATCTTCCTCCTTTATTGGATATGTTTCTTCTTCTTTCTCATCATCTTCAGACAGTGTTTGGATTCTTGATTCAGGAGCAAGCGATCATATGTGTTTTGACACTTCTTGCTTTCATGATTTAGTTCCTTTGCCTAGACCGTTTCATGTTCGGTTCCTAAATGCTCATACAGTTTTAATTCAGTACAAAGGCAGAGTGAAATTTTCCAATGATATCATGTTAGATGATGTGTTGCTTATTCCGGATTTCAAGTTCAACTTGTTGTCCATAAGGAAATTGGTCACATCCATGAATTGTATGGCCTGCTTCACTGCTAATGCTTGTTTTTTGCAGGGCCTTTCTCTGAAGAGGCCCTTGGTACTTGGTGAAGTTCACAAAGGACTATACACTGCTAACGCTTGTTTCTGTATTCATCTTCCTAGTTCTATAAATAGATGTACAGAGGTGTATTTTTTATCAATTCAATTAATACAAGAATCAGTTGTGATTTTGTTACAAAACCTCTCTCTGTTTCTCGTTCCTTCTTGCTCTCAATCAAACAAGCTTTGAGAAGTTTCGGTCGAATCATATAAAACAGAAGCCACACTTGATTTATTTTTGTTATATTTTGTGATTGATATTTTTTTAATCATATAAAACAGAAGTCACATATGTGTGATGTCTAATGAGGATCTTTGAAAAGGTCATAGAGGGCTATATATCGCCCCTCGATCCCTAGCTAGACGATGAATGAATTTTTATTAGTATGTATGTTGTTTTTATTGCCAGTTTTGATTTGATATATAATAAGTTATAATCAGACATTCGACCAACAAAATATAAATGTTTAAAATTAAACAAGTTCAACTCACTTTATGCAGCATTTACTAAATCAAAATATTTTTATCTTTTACAGTACTAAACTTCATATATTCATACTAAATCAAAATATTTGTATCTTTTACAATACTAAACTTCATATATTCATACTATAATTAAATCCATTAACTTTGAATTATTATGTTATATTAAAATATTTGATAATCATATAGTAAATTAGACACGATTTTTATAATTATTCATTTATAATTAAGTATTTTCATTTTTTTTAAATGGCTCCAACTGAAAATATTTCATTATATCGATAATGTCTTGGTCATCCCCTTCGAGAAAAAAGTTTCACGATCCTCCCTACTACAATATTAAATTTCAAGAACCTGGTCAACAAATGGACCTACTCACATACCATAAATTCCAGGAATTCCTGGACATGTCGTATTAAACAAGGGTCGTATCAGATTTATTTTATTTTTATATTATGAGGGTATACATGAGGAAAAAATGCCCTCTCCGATTTAAAATATAAGATTTTTCACTATTCAACACATTTTAAGAATAGATATTAAATTTATTTTTTAAATAATATTAAAAAGTTAATATTTTATCTAGTTTTTAACCCCTGAAAATACGCATTGATCCTAAACGGAAGTCGTGTCGGGTTTAATTTTATTTTTAACACAAAAACTTAATTTAGTCATTGTACACTTTATATTTTGGTATTTATTTTTAACACAAAAGGTCGAGATCCACCTTTTAACACAAAAACTTAATTTAGTCATTGTAAATTTTATATTTCGGTATTAATTATTTTCACTCTATAATGTGGGATCTCCATATATGACAATGAGCCCACCTTCGGTGATAATTAAACACCAAGCACGTGACCCAACCAACAAGACCACGTACCAGGTAAACCAACTTGCGTCGACTAATTTGACCCATTGATAAAGAGTAAAAGAAACTTAGGTTTTCACCTAAGGAAAAAATTGAAAGCAAATATAGAACCGGGTACCTTTTTACCATCTCTTTACTCTCTGCTACTGAACCACTCGAACTTGAACTATTTTACATTTTCAATCGGAGGGAGGGACAAAAGTAATGTAATGGAAGTCCATAAACAATGCAATATATAGTGCACATGGATATATATATAGAGAGAATACCGATTAGTGGCGGATCTGTGGGGGGCTCGCGGTGGCTGAAGCCCCCCCTCGTAAAAAAGGTGTGGGTATATATTTATATCTGTTAGATGTGTAATATATTTAACTAAGGTAGAAATTGGATGCAAAGTCACCTTGGCGCAACGGAAAGGACGCGGGGAGTGTTTCGCGGGAAGGCTGGCAAACCCAAGTTCGATTCCCAGTAACACCCATCTTTTGCATTTATTTTTCACGGACACCTTTTTTTTCACAGACCTGCCTAAACATCACATACCCCTCTTTTTTTTTTTTAAACAAACCTGCCCGCACAAACAGATCAGTCGAAAATGTCGAATCCCGAGTGGCCGAGTCCAAGCCGACCTCCGGCCGACCCTGTCACTGCCGACCACCGGAAGCCCTTCTGCTGTCCGCCTGTCCCTGGTGCACTCCCGCACAGTCAGCCGCCTCTTCAATCTCATTGTTCTCCTCCTTCATTCCTTCGAGGAATGACTTAACAAGTTAGTTTTCTTCCTCACTCTTTTAATTTTATTGTTTTCAAGTTCAATTGATTTATTCAAATTCAATTTAGATTAGAATGTTTGGATTTGAGAATCAATTTGGGGGAATTTGGTTAGGGTTTTTGATTTGGGAGAAATCAATTTATATTAGAATTTGTGAATTTGATAATCAATTTGGGAGAAATTTCGATCACTTTGACTGTTTTTAAGTTCAATTGATTGAGTGAGAATCAATTTAGATTAAAATTTGTAGATTTGAGGATCAATTTGAGGGAATTTTGATTAGGGTTTGTGATTTGGGATAAATAAATTTTGTGAAACTGGGGTTTGATGTTGAGAATGAATTTTGTAAAATTTTGTTTAGCGTTTGTAAATATATATGGTGTTGATTGAGACCTTATAGGACCTATGTTATTTGTTCAATTCAAAGGGCCTAAACATGCTATGAGTAAAGAGGGCAGTGAAATAAAACCTTATTTGTTCAATAGAGTAATTATTTGTGTTGGGTTTTATAATGTATCAGTATTAATATATCCATGGGCTTTTATAGGAATATATACTATAGACAAGTCGATTACTTGAGGCATTGCGTTTTCGGTTGCTAGAAATGTGAGCGCAATGAAGGAAAGTAAGACTTTCAAACTGTCATTTTTCGGGAAAAAAATTTCAGCCCCCTTACAGAAATTTCTGGATCCGCCACTGATACCGATCGAACGAGATTGACGAGGCCGGGGATATTATATAGTGTAATGTGTTTGGGTAAGGTGGGGGCGGTGGCTCGTGCCGTCTCGAACACAGTGTCCGTTTGAAGTGGGAAGAAGAGAGAGAGTGATGGGGTTGGGGTGTGCAAAAGACTTCACTAGAATGGCGTGATATTCTCTTCTCTGAAAGGAAACAGGTCTCTGTGCCAATCGTGTCTCCTTAATGTGCTCAAAATTATTACCCCAAGCCCAAACCTAGATATGCCTTCAAACTTCAAATACATCGACTTCATGTTTTACTTTTCAAAAGTTTTTTTTTTTATTTTTAAAGATGAAGATTAGAATTACGGGTCAATATATTTGTTTGGCGGGTTTAGACGATGGTTAACGGACTAACTATCATGAAATAAGAAAAAAAAAACAATGCACTAAGAGCGAAAAAAGGAAGATGCCTTCGGGTAGAGCATGCTCACCCGAAATCTTTCCTAATCAAAAAAAAAAAAAAAAAAAACTAATCAGGACACTTTGCGTGGAAGTCAAGGAAGATTCGGGATAGATTGTAAATATTTTTTTTTAATTTTTTGATTAAGTAAAAATTCGACGCACCGGACATGTCCGGTGGGTCGAGACAATCAGGGATCTAGGATTTCTGTTTGGGAGGGCTAAAAATTACAAAGGTATTTAATAAATTCATCTTGCAGCTATAAATAGGTTTACTACTAAAAACAAGTTTGATACTAAACATAAGTTCAATACTATAATTTTACAAACAAGTTCACTTTGGCGGTAGAGGAGGTAAAGCCATCTTGCGTGTCTTCATGTTCTGAAAATGTTGCAGAATAACTTCGTTGTCAATGCTCTCGAAAATATCACTCTAGATGTAGCATACCAAAGAATCATTTAGATACTCATCACCCATCGTGTTACGCAAATTTGTCTTAACAAAACTCATTGCAGAGAAGGCTCTTTCAGCTATTGCAGTTGCGACAGGAAGCACCAAAACCAACACAATAAGACGATTGTGATGCATAAAATCTGCATCATAGTGAGTGAATGAGATCGATCGATCTTGACCATCGACTTCACTCGAACCCTAGCCTGCAAACAAGAACGAACGAGGTCGGGGCGGGGCTTGTCTCCCCCGTAGGACCCTCCGACGCTCAAGTCAGTTCTCTTTCATCAGAAAGAATTTTCTTATCGTATTTATATTAGTCGAGAATAAATGAAACGGTTAATGCATTTAATTCAAGGAAATCAAACGGTTTTGATATATTTAATAAAGAAACCGTTACCGTATTGATGTCGATCGAGGCATTAAGTATGGGAAACGGTCGAGACATTTATGTGGGTCATCACAATAGAATAAGCGGTAATTGATAAAAGACGGAATCGCCCCTGCATCGTGATCTCGGGATTTTTCCTCTTACAATTGCCCCTCGGGTTTCATCATCACGTCTCCATGATGAAGGAAGCCCAAAAAATCGGCGATTCATTGGCCGTAAATGGCGATTGATTGGCCTTGAGATCGGATCTCTCAATCAAAAAAAAAAAATTGATTGTTGATAGGAGGAGGAGGCGATGGATGCACAGCCCCGCCCACAAACCCTAGGAGGGCGCCGCCGGCCTCAGAGTCTCGGACCATAAGCCAAAGGGCGCCGCGGCTCACCAGATCCACGGGAGACTTGCGTCACCGTTGCCAATGGTGACGGATCTAAGGCCACAACCAATTTGTGAACAAGCGGTTGAGGGCTCCTCCATTAGAACCTCCGATTGTCCGCCTGAGGTATGAGATGATGAAGATAGCTTTGGCAACAAGCTCCAGCGAACTCTGGTTGCACCTTCAAACTCGACGATAGGGAGGCATCGGTGCGCGATAAGCTCGAGCAAGAGCGGAGGGGCAGGGAATTGATCGAGGCGGGGGTGAGGAAGACGAGGCTTAATCCTAGCCGCCGAGTTCGTGATCAGAAGTTCGCGCGCGACCTGAGTGAGATGTCGGATGAGGATTGGGATGAATTCGGCGATGAATTAGATATGCCGACTGGTGAGGGCTCGTCTCCTGGTGCACTTCGCCTGTCATACCAAGGACGTGCCCTCTCCGTCGCCGTCTCCATTGACAGCCACCAGACCCGAGCCCTCTCGTCCACGAGAACGCTATTGATCGTCGGCCCTTGTTGTTGATTCGTACGGGCTAGAGTTGTTGCTCGAGCAACCCATAGAGCCAACGATGTGGGTCAGCCCACATCCGAGCCTCACAGTACCGCTACATCATACCGAAAACTTGCCTAGGTCTGGTGCTTATGAGCATGGTCGCCGATCTACTCATTGGACGCACCCCACCTCCGTCGCAAAAAAGCCAGCGGCTCACTGGAGCTCTTGCTTGCCAAATTGTAGTTCCAAATCGGTACGTAAGTGCAGGTATGAGACATTTAGTCTTTCCCATTTGATTTGAGAAGTATGATTAATTAATTTCTAAAGAGCCTAATCAGATTTCAATTCGATGATTTTGTGTTCAAACCGATCAGTGGGGTGAATGTCCAATTTATTGTTTGGTTGAGGACCTTAAAGAATTAGCCTTTGTGCTTAAATTGTATGTGAATTAATTCTTCCATTTTGAAGTGCTGTATAGCAGTAGAGGTTCATCGTTTGGAAAGGGTTTAATTGTTGTCAATACGAGTCTTCGGTGTCCATATAACCTAGATTGTGTGCTATTGATCATAGACGTATTCTTCATGGAATTAGACTCCTAGTGCAATTGAGTATTGCTGGTCTACCCTCCTAATATCCATTCGATTCTTTGCAATTCTACCTTACAAAACATGAATGAGTTTAAATTGAATTGATCGTGTCATTACTCTTTTTGTTTCGATTGTGGGATGTGCATTTTGCATTGTTTCCGTTTTCTTTGCTTGTGTTATACTCTTGAATAAGTGTTTATAGAGGAAGTATGAGCAACAATCGTTGAGTGTACCCCCGAGGTAAGCATGAATTCTAATCTCACAACCGATATCGGGGTAAGAGTCAATGTTGCAGAGTACGCTGGGGCAACGAAAATGATTTGAGGCGTCAAGAGCTATAAAGAAACAAAAGACAAGTTGGAGTCTTTGGTATTTTACTCAAAGCCAGCTCCTAGCCAGGTCAAGAATGACACTACAACAGAATCGGGAATAACGAAGGCCACCGAGAATCCTATTCCTCAAGCAAGGAATTCGCGAGCTAAGTTTTCTATTCCCCTGGCTTGCGGAGAATTTCTTAATAAAGACATGATTGTTACTTGTTTATTAACATTCTTCTAAAAAATGTTTATTGAAAGCTGAATGTGTAGTTCCAAGCTTGATTTTTAGCCTCCTACTTCTCCGCAAAAATATATAGATTGTGTGCAGGGGCATACAACAACTCAAGAAAGTGAGGATTCGCCACTTACGACCACCGGAAATCGCCACTTACGGCCCCCGGAATTCGCCACGAATGGCCCTTGAAATTCGCCACTTACGGCCACCGGAAATCGCCACTTACGGCCCCCGGAATTCGCCACGAATGGCCCCCGAAAATCGCCACTTACGGCCCCCGGAATTCGCCACTTACGGCCACCGGAAATCGCCACTTACGGCCCCCGGAATTCGCCACGAATGGCCCTTGAAATTCGCCACTTACGGCCACCGGAAATCGCCACTTACGGCCCCCGGAATTCGCCACGAATGGCCCCCGGAAATCGCCACTTACGGCCCCCGGAATTCGCCACTTACGGCCACCGGAAATCGCCACTCACGGCCCCCGGAATTCGCCACGAATGGCCCTCGAAATTCGCCACTTACGGCCACCGGAAATCGCCACTTACGGCCCCCGGAATTCGCCACGAATGGCCCTCGAAATTCGCTACTTACGGCCACCGGAAATCGCCACTTACGGCCCCCGGAATTCGCCACGAATGGCCCCCGAAAATCGCCACTTACGGCCAATTAATCGCCATTTACGACCACTAGCCACTTACGGCCAATAGCCACTTACGAACGACGATAGCCACTCAAGGCCAAAACAACCGCTCAAGGCCAATCAATCGCCATTTACGGCCAATGAATCGCCGATTTTTCGGGCTTCCTTCATCATGGAGACGTGATGAGGAAACCCGAGGGGAAATTGTAAGAGGGAAAATCCCGAGATCACGATGCAGGGGCGATTCCGTCTTTTATCAATTACCGCTTATTCTATTGTGATGACCCACATAAATGTCTCGACCGTTTCCCATACTTAATGCCTCGATCGACATCAATACGGTAACGGTTTCTTTATTAAATATATCAAAACCGTTTGATTTCCTTGAATTAAATGCATTAACCGTTTCATTTATTCTCGACTAATATAAATACGATAAGAAAATTCTTTCTGATGGAAGAGAACTGACTTGAGCGTCGGAGGGTCCTACGGAGGAGACAAGCCCCGCCCCGACCTCGTTCGTTCTTATTTGCAGGCTAGGGTTCGAGTGAAGTCGATGGTCAAGATCGATCGATCTCATTCACTCACTATGATGCAGATTTTATGCATCACAACGATATACCATGGGAAAACATTTGCTAATGCCATCCTCAACCATCTTCTTAGCAACATCTCCAAGATCTTCCAATGCAGAATATATTTTAGTTACCCAACACAACTCTTGCAATCTCTTCATTTAGATCACCACATAACTTAAGCAATTGCATAAAATTACCTCTATTTTTTGAAGAAACTCTCTCATGATGCCTCTGAAAAGCCATCCCCTGCGCAAGTAGAAATCTAGCCGCTCTCAAACTTGTAGTCAAACGAAGACGGTAAGCAGCACTTTGTACTTCTTAGCAACATCTACAAGGACCATTAAGAATATAATCTCTCTTGACATCATCTCTAATTAAAGGATCATATTCATCAATGGGTTTCCGCAATGCAGGATCACTTATAATAACCCATTCTTTCTCCAATCGGGCTCTTTTTTCGCTCCTTCTATCATCTCTAGAAATATTTTGTTCAATCGTAATCACATCATCAACATTCTGAGATGGAGTTGGAATCTGGTTGGTTGAAGGAATTGAAGATCCACTAACTCGAACCGATGACTTGGATCGAATAACAAACTTATCCATATTTTATAGTCCTATAACAAAACAAATCCACAAACCACAATTTCAAATCACAATTCACAAATTCATTTCTCATAACCACAATCACGTAATACAATCGAAATTTATTTCTCACAACCACAGTCACATAATACAATCGAAATTTATTTCTCACAACCACAATGACAATTACATTCAATTTTTAAATCACACAGGAACAAATTTTTGTATCACAAATCACAAACCCTAATCGAATTCCCCAAATTGATTCTCAATTTCACAAATTCTAATCTAAACCGATTCTCAATCAATCAACTGAACTTAAAAACAAATAAATTCAAAGAAGGATAAATTGAGAAAGAAAACTAACAAGGCTTGGCTATCGAAGTGAAGATTTCGATCGGAATTGCTCCTTCGCAGTCGCAGACGTAGAGACTGAGAGACAACAGGTCACCGACGCACCGGTGTGCTGAGCCTCCAGTAGCAGAGTCGGCCGGAGCCCGGAGGTGGAGCTAGTGCGCCGGCGCCGGTAGCAGGGACGCAGAGACAACGGTTGGATGCAGAGACAGCAGTTTGGGGTTTCGCCTTCGGCCTTCGCTGAGAGACAGGGAGGGTTTTGAATGTCGCTGTTAAAAAAAAGGATAAATTGAAAAATAAAGCTAACAAGGCTTGGCTATCGAAGTGAAGATTTCGATCGGAATTGCTCCTTCGCAGTCGCAGACGCAGAGACTGAGAGACAACAGGTCACCGACGCACCGGTGTGCTGAGCCTCCAGTAGCAGAGTCGACCGGAGCCCGGAGGTGGAGCTGGTGCGCCGACGCTAGTAGCAGGGACGCAGAGAGAGCCGTTGGATGTAGAGACAGCGGTTTGGGGTTTCGCCTTCGGCCTTCGCTGAGAGTCGGGGAGGGTTTTGTCTGTCGCTGTTAAAAAAAAAAAAGGAACAATAAAAAAAAGAGGTTAAATTTGATGTTAAAAAAAAACTAAAGGAAAGGTGGGCAAACGGGATTCGAACCCTGGATGGTAACGTCCTCGATAGTAAACGACCCGCGCCTTTCCCAGTGAGCTATCTCGTCTTTGTAATTTTATTATCCTTCATTTATATATATTGCTACGTTAACAGATATATAAAAACCTACAAATACCCTTTCTTAGGATAGGGGGGCTCGGGGTGAAGCCCCCACATATCCGCCACTGGGTCGAGAGGCCATAGCAACGGTGACGAAAAACCCGTCATACAAACAAACAGATACAAACAAAGTAAAGCAACCCCGCAAAACCAAGAAACAAAAGTGCAACAAAAGTAAACGGGATAGATTGTAAATATAAAAATATGAGAGAGTTAATGTTTTTTTAATTTTTAATTTTTTTTTACAGTAAACAAACCGTAGAATGTCTTACCAAGATAAGATTCATATATTTTTGATGATCCATCCGGATGATATTATATAAATCCTCATACAAGGGGGAGTCAACATGTTATGTATATCCCTAAATCTAGTAATAAAATTAGTTGCTGCATTTGATCTTCTCTTTTTACGGATTACAACATTGAGAGGATTAAAAAAAAAAAAAAGGGAGGAAATGGTAACTAGGAAAACTATCGACCAACCAATCTAAAAGGAAAGTAAAAAACCTAAGTTGGAGAAGACCCACAAAGAGCTCCTTTAAACTTAACTTCTACGACTGGCGATGCTTCGATGAAATTCGTGATCCGTGACCATCTTGGTTCAGCCATCTCTTGCGCATCATCTCAAAACCAATTGGCGTTAGGTGGAGTAGTCCATCCACTTATATGTTAGGTTTAAAATCATCTCACTTCTGATGTGAGATTCACAATTGTCCCAACAACCAGGGACGGAGCAAGAAAGTTTTGAGCGCGAGGGGGGGGGGGTGACCATAGTAGTCGACAATAAGACCGAGAAAAAAAATCATAAAACACAACATGTTCGATAGTATAAACTAGTGTCAACCTATGGTTTCGAAAATACTACAAATATATAAAACGAAAATAAGGATAAAAAATGAAAATAAAGATATAAAACGCAATAAATAAACATTGCATTATTAACATGTAGCAATGCATAACTAGATATAAAAAATTTAAACTTGCGTAACTTCTTGCCATATTCTCAAAAAAAGTAATATAACCTATGGTTTCGAAGCTCTCGAGATGAATTATAATATTTGAATGTCAATTTAAGTAAAATATTAAAGTATTATAGTATATTCAGATAAAACTAAAGTGATTAATACTGCTGTAATTTTCAAATATTCATAACTTTTTACTCAGATGTCGGATTAGCCTGTATTATATATCAAAACAAAGCTATCGACGAGGAAAATACACCTAGGTAATTTATCGGATGAAGGGGATCACGTGACCCTTTAGGACCCCCTAGCTTCGCCTCTGCCAACAGCTTCACTTTGTGGACAAGTTTCAACTCTGAATTCGATGCTCTTGTGCACACTTTATGCGGGCGGCAGACCTTATTGCTGCTAGAGAGCTGGGGATCTTTAAGATCGAGGTTGAAGGTGAGAATCACACGATTATCGACTTAAAATACCCTTCCTATTTCTGATTGGAAATAATTACCCGTGGGTAAGGGAATCATCCTCCTTGTTTCACAAATTCACTTGCATTATTTTCTCACTTTTATAATTACAGTTTCCATTTTTCTGAAATGAAATTATTTTGATGTTGATGGTAGATGGCATCTAACCAAGGGTCAAGATCAATACACGTGTCATACGTAGATCGATAGGAAAGTATAGAGGTCGATGTCAAAGTAAAAGTTGTGTGGGGGTGAGATATTGACTTCTTGGGAGCTTATCTCTCTCATTACAAGAGAACTTCTTGTATTTATAAATTATAAATAAATAAATAAGTTAAATACCTTTTTTTTTATTTTTATAAAGTTAATATAAATTAAAAAATTACACTAAATAATGCGGAGTACACGTACCGTAATATATATAAATATATTATAGTTTAAAATATACTCCGTATACAAGATAAACTCCCACAACTTATATATGCATTTAAAATATTAAATTATAAATTTATTTATCGTTATATTATTATTATAAAAATAAATTAATTATTAGTAATATTTTAAACGGGCGTTGCATGTTTCTTCACAAATAAATTACATTTTAAATAGTTTAATGTAATTTTTCAATTAATTGATGATTTTATGAAAAAACATATATCAGTTAATTTTTACATTTTTTCTTTACAAATAGTTATTCTAGAATAATAATAATAATAATAATAATAAAATAAATGTACTGCTATTGGTGCAGTCCATGTAAAATTTGTGAATATACTTATTTTAGACTTAAAAACACCTGACACTTGTTTGGTGCTTTTCTTAGTGTGGATTAATTGATCCCTTTCCCCTTTTCTTCTTTTTCCTTATTTAATGCATTAATTAACAGAAATGTAGATAAGGAAATTGTCGTTCCTGTGCTTTCACTATTTTAATTGTTACAGTTAAGGCCCTATAAATAAAAGGGAGAATTGGTTATATATCCCTTCAAACTTTTTCAATTAGTTATATATCCTTCAAAATCTTAAAATTGATTATTTGTCCCTTAAATAATAAAGGAATTCTTTATCTATCCAAATTGAATTTTTTTGTAGATAAGAATTAAAATAAATTATTGAATATAAAATATCTACTTTAATCTTCTATTAAAGGGGGAAAACCATAATAGGAAAGTGACATTTTTCCCCTTCATCATCCAGTGGCTCTCCCTTCCAAACCCTAATCAAAATGTCCGAACAAACATGTGGAATCGTCCATATTCGACTTCCCGATAACTCCGCCTTCGACTTCGAATAATCCTAGAGCGCCCTCGACTGTTCGATCGGCTCCCATCTACCGATTCCATATATGATCTTTGTCGGTAGAAAAATCCCAACGTATAACGCAGAAGATGATGCTGAATCCGAAGATGCTGCGAAGTCGAAGTCGTCGACATCGGAAAGAATTCAAGACCTAGCTAGCGGATGAAGGAGAAGATATCACCTTCTAAACGATGGATAAGATGATTCATTAAACAATGAGTAAGAAGATTCATGAGTTATTTTGATAATTTGATTAGGAGAAAAAAATTGGATATAGAAATAAATTTTTATTATTTGAGGGATAAATAACTTATTTAAAAGATTTTAGGGATATATAACTAATTGGTAAAATTTGTAGGGACATATAACCAATTGTCCCTAAATAAAATGTCATTCAAATTTGTAATTAAGTAAAACGAATATGTGAAGTAAGTCAACTACCATTAAATCAGATAAGAAATAAAAATGACCATATATATGTCTTCACCTGTGAAGTCGTTCTTGAGTGTGAATGTGTGAATTTCTTGGTCGAGATCACAGTTAGTCTCGTGTGCTTTCTTCATTTTTCCAAGTGTTCGATCATACTTTTTGAAGATCCTTCGCCTCAAAGAGGAGAGAACCTTGTTGTTGAGAAATGTAAATGAGACCAAAAAACAGTCCCACGTTGAAAGTTAAAAATAACGAACCTTAGTAGTATATAAGTCGGTGACTACTCCTTCAATTCTAACGCCAACTGTGTTGGGGTCAGTTGGGGTTTGTGGATAGTCCCACATTATTGAAAAATGAGGTGAATATCAAATCAAAATATAAGGAAGGGGGAAGTCATACACAATGGCTTAAGCTTTTGTGTAAATTGGTGGATCCCGACCTTATAACCAAAAACAAAATTTAAAAAAAAAATCAGACACGACTCCCGTTTTCATACGACTCGACCGGTTTCTCGGATTCTCACAAACTGGTTTTAGAATGGACGGCTTGTTTGCTAGACTACTAACGCATGTGTGACCATAATAAACAAAATAAATGAAGCTTGTTATATTAGATTTGACATGAATAAATTAAAATACAAGTAATAGATATGAAGGCTTCACCTATAAAACCGGGTGGTTCTCCTCATCTTCCAGACTTGGGAGTCCCACACAGAAGAGGTCAGAGGTTGCTTCAGCATATATTCAAGGATTCATCGGTCACTTGTTGTTATTTGAATTGTAGGTTTTGCCTTTTCTCCACGAAACTCACATTCTCCCTACCTTGTCATTTTCCTTTATTTTTTTGCTTCACACATTGTATTACGGAGTAAGAAACAATAGGTCCCTGTTCATTTTGTGTAGTTTTTTTGTTGTAGTAGGTGACTGTATTCTGTTTCCTTGTTGTATTTTCTTTTGCTATGTTGTATGTTTAGACGGCTTGCCGTCTGCCGATTTTGTCGGCCTCTCGAGGTCCGGGCCTGTCCGGTCTCGAATTATTTCCTAATCAAAAAAAAAAATCCCTGGTCATAAACGTATATATATATATATAGAGAGAGGATAGATCATATGAGATCAACCCTTATTGTGTATCATGAGAACAAATCTCATCCATTGATTTAGGGAAATTGGATGGCTGAGATTAATCAATAATATTAATTAATTTAAAAAGAAAAAAAAATAAAACACAAAAACATCCCTATATAGGCGCGTTACCCACACATTCCCAACCCTACCACACAATCGCAAGTTTCAACCGTAGAAGAAAGAGAGAGCGCAGGCGGGCGATTAGGCGAGAGCGAAAACCACCGAAACTAGGGCTTGGTGTTCTGACGAATTCCGACGGCAATGGCGTTGTCGGAGTATCGAGAAGTCCGACGGCGATGGCGGGTGAAGAAGGCGACGACTCCGGCGATGGCGAAGGTGGCGGTGGCGACGGCTATGGCGGTTGCAGAGGCGGTCGAGGCTACAGCACCCATCGGACTCCAGATTCGGCCTTCCGCAGTCCTCGCTCTCCAGATCTCGCTCTCCTTCCTCGCTCCCCGTCGCGCCTCTCCAGTCAAAGACAAAGATCCGGCCTTCCTCCGGCAACCACAAGCCCAGATCCGGCCACCCTTAGCCCAGATCCGAGCCCCACCACACCCAGCCGCCACCAACAGCCCCAAATCCGACCACTCTGGCCACCACTAGCCCAGATCCGGCCGCATCGGACTCCTTCCGGCCTCCCTGCCTCACCCGACACATCCATCATCTCTCCGGCTACACACATCCGGCCTCCCTGTCCCTTCCGAGGCCTCTGATCAAGTCTCCCTGAGTGAGTTGGATGGCCGTCCCTTTTCTGCCTTCGGCGGCCGGGTTCTGCTCCGATTCTTTTTTTTTCTCTAATGTTCTATCGATTTAGAATTGGGTGCTTGGTGTTCTGACGAATTAGGGTTTTCGGATTTCAGTTGAATGATTTGGTTTTGACTCTTGAGAAGTTCATTGGAGATTTGTTTGCCCTGATTTGATCGAAATTGTGTCCTTGAATAATTTTTAGTTATTTGTTACAATGACTTTAACCATTGAATAATGAAGCCATATAATCGAATAATCGAGCGATACCATTGAATAATCAAACGATACCATTGAATAATTTTTGTAATTTAGGTTTATTCGTTTGTATGTATAACTTTATTCATATGTATATAGGATAATTTGGTGGGATTTGTTTATGGGTGAATTTAAAGTTTTCAATGATCAAGTAATAATATCGAATAATAAAGCGATATCATCGAATAATCCATCGATACCATCAAATAACCGACTGATATTATCGAATAATCAAGCGATAATCACTCATATACGGGTGAATAATCATCTATATATCACCGAATAATCATTTATAGACGACCGAATAATCAACCATTTAGAAAGATTAACAAAAAAAAATCATATACCATCGCATAATCTGTCGATACCATTGCATAATCAGACGATACGATCGAATAATCTAGATATACTGTCGAATAATTTGAAGAGAGTGCACCACACACGCCTCCATTCAGCAAGTGGGCAAAAAAACGACGTGGGTCCCACTGTTTTTTAATTTTAAAAAAGCCAAAATTGCCTATTAATCTCAGCCTTCCATTTCATTCAATCAACGGTCCAGATGTGTTCTCATGTTACACAATAAGGGATGAGTACCCATGAACCACCCTATATATATATATATATATATATATATATATAGATAGTTTTTTTTTTTTTTTTTGGAGAAATTGTTGAACAATGTTCTTTTTTTTTGGTGGGATGTTGGACAATGTTCTTAAAGATATTTCTTAGAAGCCCAAGATAATATGGCTTATCGGAATTATATATATACTCATCCGATAAGAATGTTAGATGTTTTATATTTTGGTACGTATTTTAATGAGTTAAATATTATATAAAAATATTTATTTTTTAATAGTATTTTTCACAACTTAATAGTACTTATTACAATTAAGTATTAAGTTTTAACATTTAATATTTTATATAGTTTTAGTTTATTGAAATGCGTACTAAAAATAAAATGTCATTTTTTTTATATATGACGAGGAACCCACCTATGACGGTAAACTCCGAGCATGTGACCCAACCAACAAGAGTCGTGTACTAGGTAAACTGGCTTGCGCCGACATGGAGGAGGGAGTATAGAAATTTAACTAAATGATTTAATTGCTAATTAGTTTTAACATGAAGCATCATATAAATATATAATTGATTTGTATATATAGTGCATTTGCGTCTACACACGGGCCAATTATTGGCCCACCGAACAAAGGATATAAATGATCTGTTTAGCTTGTTATATGATTCAAGGCTATGTAGTTCATTACAATTTACATGAATTTCCATCCATATACATGTATTAAAATTGATACATAACGTTCTACACGATATCTTGTGGTTTATTTTAGAAAAAAAATTATTTCTTAAAAAAATCATTAAAATAATATATTATCATAATTTATAGAAAGTTATCATATGCCACAATCTATTTATATATATTTTAGTTATTTGATAAAAATATAAATAAAAACTATTCATAATCATACTTTTCAAAAATATTAATAGATCAATGTTTAATAGATGTTGTTTTATTTATATCTAAACTATTTTAAGGAGCGGGTTTTTTCTTTTTTCCTTTCTGGTTCGTGAAAGCATTATTTATATCAAAATTAATTCTCTAAGAATTGTTATTTTATTTAAATCTATATTATATTTTTGTAGAATGAATTATTTATATCTAGATTAATTTTTATTTTATATTTCTTGTAGACTTTAATCGCTATTAGTTTAATTTTCACATTGTAATTCAGATTTGTTATTTTTTTTATAGTTTTTTTAGATAATAAATATAATTTTAAAATATTTTGTTAACATATTTACATGTACACATGATGACACACTATATTGATACAAACTTAATCTAATACAGTAATAAACTAGTTTTAGGGTAGGGTAGTAGCTAGGATCAGGCGGTCCGGATCCTCTTGTCCGTTTTGGTGGTCCCTCTAGTATATCGCAAAATTATTTTGGGTATAAATAAATATTAAAAAAAATATTTTTAGATTCTGTACTTTTATATTGATATATATGTTTGTAAATTTTTATTATGAAAATTCATGTTTTGCAAGATATCGACCTTAATTTTTATTATTCTGTAAAACATGAATTTTCATCATAAACTTTTATTAGCATATCAATATAAAGGTATAAAATCTAAAAATATTTTTTCAACATTTATTTATATTCAAAATAATTTTGTGATACATCGTAGCAAGCACTAAAGCAGACCAGAGGGACCCGGACTAGAAGCAGGATAAAATGATAAATAAGCTAATAAAGGAAACTACGTTATATTGTATTAATGTAATTATGCTCAGTTTTTAATTGTAGAAATGTTTGGAAGGTCACATGTAATGCAATTGATTGATATACCAGATAATAAGATGCCAAAATATATGTTCAATTTAGGCCTGCAAATTCTCAACTGCTTTTCTTGTTTAAAATTTTATAAACTGTAGGAAGCATCTAGTAATTAATTTGCTTCTTGGAGTGTATTTGGTCATTAAATATCATTTTTTCTTCTGACCAAAGTAGGAACAATAATAATAATATGAATATCAATTTTATTAAATTGATTGATGACAAATGGTGTATAAACAAATGCCAAGTTACCCCTACTTTATGCTTCTCCCCATCCCTACCAATTAAGCACCAACCTAAGGAAAATACTAATCAAGTTTCTTATTAATTCTTTGAAATAAATCTTATTATTAATATATCATCATACAATTAAAAATAGAATTGCAATATAATTCATATTAAAAGAGACATTATTGAATATAAAATTAACCCCATCGATCATAGAACGAACGACATAACATTGTTTATAATAGTCTTATAGAAACTCACACATTTAGTATAAAAACTTTATATATATATATATATATATATATATATATATATATATATATATATATATATATATATATATATATATATATCAAGTTTTTATACTAAATGTGTGAGTTTCTATAAGACTATTATAAACAATGTTATATATATATATATATATATATATATATATATATATATATATATATATATATATATAACTTAATTTTTTTATCTACAACATTATAGTTGTACTTGATTAATTTACTAGCCATTCCAAGAAATTTTAATAAATACATTGCAGATTTTAATCACGGTTTGTTATATATGTGAACAACTTCTCGTCAAACGTATGATTAATTCACCGAATTTCGGCGTCAACAAGTCTTTTTGCTTAAAAATAGCTGGTTGACATGGGCTTTCCTTCCGTGTTTGAAAAATATCTATCAATTTCCGCCAATACAAGAATTTGATATTGTTAAGCTATTTTAGGCAAAAACATTTATCGACACCAAAAGTCAATGAATTATTCATGCATTTGACGTGAAATTAATCGTGCGTATAGTAAACCCTTTAAATTTTATTGGTAATTAAGATTCCCTGCATAAAATAAATTTTTATGGATGTGAATTATTAGCGTAATGATTAATATTAATAGTATAATATATGGACAACTTTTTTTTGTTAAAACTTGTGTTCAAAGACAAGGTGGATAATTGGTTAATTAAAACAAGGCGTACGTAGCTGCATTGGACCTATTTTTTTTTTTTTTGGAAGCAAGATAAGAATTAGGAGGTCCGCCGACGAGCCGGCTTCTTTCCTAGAGCGTCCGAGCGGACGAGAACCCGAAATTCTGGATCAGTGACCAAGCTATCATCGGCAGGGATGCAGTACGCCAGACGGGCAATCCTGTCAGCAACTGCATTCGAGTCCCTGAAAACATGACGAATAGCAACATTAGAAATGAAATTCAGATGTAAAATAGTATCGGCCATCAGCAGCTCGATATTCCAAGGGCACGACCAATCCCCCAGGAGAGCCTTAATGACGACCAGACAGTCACCCTCTATTAGGAGATTATGAATACCCAGGTTTCTTGCCCTCGCAACACCCATGTGAAGACCTAAAGCCTCAGCGAACACCGCCGAGGTGTTATTACAAGTGCCCGATCCGAGCGAGAAAACTTGGCCAAGGTGATCGCGAATGACGAAGCCATACGAACCAGAACCAGACGCACAGTGTGAGCCGTCAAAATTGAGTTTGTGATGGCCCTGTGGCGGCTTCACCCATGGATGATCTTTGTACTTTGTAGTTCTTGTTATAGCGGAGATGTTATTTCGACTCCTCGATGTGAAGTTCGAAGATATAGCGTGCGTGGTGCCACTATCCAAGCGATCCGCCCAAGTCCTCTTGCTGGAGTTACAAAATAGAGTAATAGCCTGACACGAAGTCGAATTGGTGTGTTGAAACACCAGCTGGTTCCTGAAGAACCATAGGCCCCACCAAGCGAAAGCCAGATTATTTAGGACCTTCGTTCCGACCGAATTATGAATCCTATTAAGGATGGAGTTAGGTGTAGTAGTAGAGTCTGAGCCATGATTGCTCGGGAAAGCGATTCGTAGTTCTGCCATAACAGATTTAATCATGGGGCATCCTAAGAGCAGGTGAAAGGTAGTCTCCGCGGAACAACCGCAAAAACAGCAACCCGACGGGACCGCAATATGTGAACGCTGTAGGCGGTCAGAAGTAGGCAGACCGTCACAAGCTATCTTCCAAAGGAAATGTTTAATTTTATGAGGAATGTCGAGCTTCCAAAGCCAATGACAATCGAAACGAGGATCCCCCATGTGCATCGGGATGATTTGAGTTGCCGAGCTAGTTGAGAACCAGCCGTCCCTACTAGGACCCCAATAGAGTCTATCAGTGAAATTGTTATCTGGAAGTTTGATATCGCTTATATTTTTTATGGTAGTCGGGGTGAGAAAACCCTGTAACTCTAGGTTTAGAGCGTCAGTGTCCCATTTATTGTCATTTGTGATGAAGTTATCTACAGACCAAGTAGCTGTCGAACCAATGACTGGTGCAAGAGCAGAGTGAAGTAAAGGAGTGCTGAGAGCCCAATTGTCCGTCCAGAACTTAACCGACTGACCATTCCCTATCGACCAGCGCAGTCCTGGCTTGAACAGATGCCTTATGGCCACTAATTTTGACCACTGCCACGAGGTGTTGCCTTTCCTTGTGTAATCCATCAGCATATCTCCTTTTAGGTATTTTGCCGAGATAACCCTAACCCAGATATTGGAAGGCTCCACAATAATTTTCCACAATAATTTCATTTGTAATGCTATGTTCATAGTCTCAGCCCTGTAGATACCCAAACCACCAGACAAGGTATCGGAGCAGATTTTGTCCCAACTTACTAGTGGAGTAGCATTCGGACCCTTGTTCCAGAAGAATTGTCTGTATACTTTATCAAGCTCATGCAAAATCGAAGCGGGCAGCATGAAAGCCTGCATGATGAAGAGCGGTTGTGCGCTTAGATTGGACTTAATGAGCACTTTACGACCCTCAGTCGACAGAGAGGAGGCCTTCCATTTGGTCAATTGTTGTCTAGCTTTGAGGATAACATCTGCGAAGGTATCGCGATTAACTCTTCCGTTTATGATCGGACATCCCAGATATTTTTCTAGGTTATTTGTTTGGGGGATACCCAGTGTTGAAGACACCGTGTTAATAGCAGTTGTTGAAGTGGCTGCTGAAACTTGAAAACTTGATTTGCGTAGGTTTACTTTCTGTTCGGAGATAAGACAGAAACGTTGGATTGTGTTCTCTAGATTGGTACAAGTAGTCATGTTTGCTTTTCCAAAAAGCATAATATCATCTGCGAATGCCAGAAACGGGATTCTAACACCCCCCCTTCCAAGCCTGAAACCAAGATCTTTGGAAGCTTCTGCCTTGTGATGTAGAGTTCGTGCTAGCACCTCTGTTGTGAGGATGAAGAGGAAAGGGGAGAGAGGGTCCCCTTGCCTCAAGCCCCTTGAAGGTATAAAGGGAGTCGATGGTTCATCGTTTATTAGAACAGAATAAGAAACAGTTTAGACACATTCTTTGATCCAAAGAATGAACTTCTCATCAAAGCCGAACTTCTGAAGTACAGCGAAAAGGAAGGGCCACTCGATCCTGTCATACGCTTTTTCCATATCCAGCTTGATAGCCATGTAGCCGCATTTAGCTTTGGAGATTCTGAATGAATGAAAAATTTCATGTGCAATCAGAATGTTGTCCTGGATTGACCTGCCTTTGGTGAACGCACTTTGTAGAGGGTGTATTAGCCTATCAAAAATCCTTGATAATCTGTTGGTCAGAATTTTAGAGATAATTTTATAGACAGTAGAGCATAGGCTGATTGGTCTGAAATGGTTAACAGTTTCAGGATTATCAATTTTCTGGATCAGGGTAATGAAAGTGTGGTTTATCTGTCTTAGCATTTTTCCGGACTGGAAGAAGGCCTTAGCCGCCTTTATAACGGATGGGCCAACGATATCCCAGTAAGTTTGATAGAAACCAGCTGGCATCCCGTCCGGGCCCGGTGCCTTGTCGGCTTTAATGGAGAACAGTGCGTTCTTTATCTCTCCATTAGTCACTGCAGTGGTAAGGATGGCATTATCATCCACCGAGATCTCATTTCCAATGACGTCAAGATCTGTAGTGAAGTTAATACTATGGTTATAGGATGATCGAAAACGGATCGTAAAGCATGAGGCAAACTCATTTCTAATTAAGTTGTTATCAGTAAGGTGTAAACCCGCTTCTGAAATAAGGTGTTTGATGGTTTTCTTTCCCCGCTTAGCAGAGGCTATTCGGTGGAAATAAGCTGAGTTTGTGTCATTCAGTTTTGCGTGTTTTAGTTTTGCTCTTTGACTCCAATACCGCCTCTGGAAGTCGAGCATTCTTTCCCTTTTGTTCTGTAGTCTGTTGTGTCGTAAAGCAATGTCCTGTCTGTGGTCTGTAATTAAAATCTGTTGCAATCGAAGGATTTCTTCATCGGTCTGATAGATCTGTTTGTGAATGTTATTGAAGGTTCGCTTGTGTCATTTTTTAGCCAATTTTTTTAATAGAGTCGTTTTCTTAACCAACTTAAACAAGTTGGAACCGTGAGTGTTATCTCTCCAGGCTTGTCTTACAATATTTGTGAACTCTGGTTTGGTCGTCCAAGCTAGTTCAAAGCGGAATGGTTTCTTGTGGAGATGTGTCGGAGATCGTAGATCGATGGAGATCGGGGCGTGATCCGAAGATGTGAAGGGGTGAATCTTGACCCGTAGGCCGTCGTACGCGGACATGACCTCACTTTGTGCGAGCAAACGGTCGAGTTTGGCGTAGGTGTTATTTATGGAACCAGTCTTCTTTCGTTGCCAGGTATAGTTGCCCCCGTGTGTGGGGACATCTTGGAGAAGGAGGTTGTTTTTAACTTCTTGGAGCCGTAGGAAACGACTCGGAGCCGGGGTAATTCCCCCCAATTTATCAGCTAGGATTGCAATCTCGTTGAGATCACCGAGGATACAGAACGGTAATACTAAATTTGAAGCATACTGGGAAAGGGACTCCCAGAATGGATCCTTTGAGGCCCTGTCAGGAGGAGCATATACAAAGATAAAAGCAAATGTTTTGTTCAAGCTGTTGTCCTGATAGTTAATATGTATAAATCTGTGATTAACAGAGACGAGGTTTATGTCACCCTCGTTTGATGGGAGGTCCTTCCAAAGCAGACAGATTCCACCCGAGAAGCCAATGGCCGGGTCGAAGGCGATGTTCGAGAAGCCGCATTTTTTCCATGAGTAGTCCGGTGGAGGTTTATTGGTTTTGGTCTCAATGAGAGCTAGGATATTGATATAGTTATTCCTGCAGAACAGTTCCGTATTTGTCCAAAAATTACGCCTTTTTAGGCCACGACAATTCCATGAACAGATATTCATATAAAACCTTTTTGGAAGCGAGATTGTTTGATAATTGCAAGGAGAATTGCATGAATATGGCCTTGGTGAAGGTAGGTGGCAGTGTGAATGCTGACGAATGCACTTGTATTTGTGAGTGATTGTAGTCTTATTTTGCCGATAGCAACCTGCGATGTCGAAGTGAAAGTGGAAAACCACTTAAGCGGCAAGACAACCTCCATAGCGTGAACCTCCTTTTTTAAAGGTTCAAAGTGGTAATAAGATTGAAATGTGTGACAAATCCAAAGCAATGTATAACAATTGTGGATTGATTATGAGAATAGGTAATTAGAGGCACAATTAGAGGCGCAATTGTGGATTGATTTTTTCTTTTGTAACCAAAAGGTAGGCAGACATAAGTTTTGAAATCAAGTATGAGCTTATATCTATGGTGATTATGTGAATCATAATAACGGGAGTACAGTGTGGTGAAAATAGATAGTGTTTGGAAGTAACCTCCATTCATCCATGTGTAAGTAGTGTAATAGAGTTGGACCCTGTGATAGGCATAAAACATTAAGTTTGGAAAATACAAACAATTCGAAGGAGAGGTACAGTTTAATGTTGATTGATCAACACTGGTGCCAAGCACCCGTAATTGTGTGATTTGTGACCAATTGTTTTTTAAGGCCTTGTAGGGCTTTGTCGATCTCAGAAGATCGGTTGACGGGTTATTGTGAGTTGGTATTATCAAGTACTCCCGGATAGGGGTGGAAGTCCCACGTTCCAAACCCAAGCAGAGGCAACCGATCAGGCCCATCGCACACCCGCCGCTGCAGCAAAACGCAACAGCACCCAGAACCCTGCAGCAAGGACAAAAACCAAGCCGAAACGGCCGTAAATGTGTGTTTTGGGACCAATTGTGTTTTAAGGCCTTGTATGGCATTGTCGATCTCAAAAGGTCGAGTGACGGGTCATTGTGACTTAGTATAATCGAGTAGACTTTGCTCGAGATGGAAGACCAGCATTTCAGCCCCATCAAGAAGCATACGAGCATGCCCGAAGAACACCAGCAGCTGCAGCAAGAAGCAAAATCAACCAAAACAGCGCCCTGAACCCTGCAGCAAGGACAAAAACCAAGCCGAAACGAGTACAAATTCCAACAAAACAATACAAGGCAAGTAAAAGCATAAGTAATAGCCTGAAGGTAAGCCAGATAAGACATCAGAGTAGACAAGCAAGCATTTATACACCCCATTAGGTGTTTCATAAAGGCCTTGTAAGGCTTTGAAAATCCATAGATCTTATTTAAAGAGGCTTGTGAGCCATTGTTCGAAAAAAGAAGTGTCCAAAAGGTAGTACGACAGCTGCACAGGCAAGCCAAGAAGCACACACCAAGTGCCAAGCAGCAAGTCAAACAGCCGCAGAAACCAACACCAAGGAGCACCACAACTGGCCAGCCACAGATGCAACAGCGAGCACCGCCAACACCAGCAACACGGGCGGACCTCCTGCACACAAAAATAGGCAAACAACAGAGAGCGCAAAAACCACTAGAGATCGAGTGAGAATAAAGAAACCAACTAAAGACAAGGGTAGATTGTAAGGTAGAAAGGATTAAAACCAAGTTAGAAGTAGGAAATTGATAAAGTTTAAAAATTGAAGTTATGAAAAGCGCAAGAGCAAGGCGCAAGAGCAAAGCACACAGTGCAACAGAGAGCAGAATTTTGAAGATATGGAAATCAGATTGTAGTCTTAAGGTGGGGTGGTAACCCCAATTGCACCTCGTAAAGATGCTTAAATAGAGTCGATGCTGGTGAGCATAAGGGCCGTGAATTTGTGCAAGATGGGAGAGAGAAGAACTTACAGAGTACAGTGATGAGGCACAGAGCATAAAGCAAGACGGCGGGCAAGACAACCGAGCACACCACCAGGCACGCCCCAGGAGAAAATGACCCGCGCCGTCCGGCCACCACACGCTTCCCTCAAATCGCATAAATGCCCGGTAACAGGTCGAAATAGCCCTGCAAGTGGAGCCACATGTGACATGCCAAGTCCAATCGGAGGACTTAGCCTCCCGATTGATTACCGGGCTAGGGTTTACTCCAAAAGGAGGGGTTTGGTAGAGAGAGGCGTAGCCACAGTGGGGATTCACAAGCAGGGCGGAGAACAGACCCAAGGCGGTTGGGTAAGAAGAGGAGGAAGCCGGGCGCTGGTGCGAATTGGCCTGGACGGAGGGCACGAGGTAGCCATGGCGGTGGCTGGAAGTCTCGGGTAGGAGATGAAAGGGGCGCGTAGCCGCGGGTAGGTTTAGGTTGAAGAGGGTCATAGCTATATTTGGTAATTCTGCATTGGACCTATGAACATGGGTGGATAAGAGCCGTTGGCTTGATTTAATTGTGTATATATGTATAATTAAATTGTTAAATAGAAAACTTAATGACCTTTTTTTTATGATTTTAATTTTTTTTTGTAAAGTTAATTTGTTATTTAAGTAACCATGCTTCAATACGTAACCTACCAATGACAAGGCATCTTATCTTGTTTCTTAGTTGGGTTTCCTTCTTATACACTATTGATGATTGATTTGCAAATTAAATAAGCTACAAAAATGTTTATTAATAATCCGAACACATAAATATAATAATATTCCATTTGAAACCGTATACTTCAACTGTTGAGTGTAAGTATACATATTTATATAGTGTGTAAAATAAACACACACATATATTTGCACATTATTTGTAATATATACAATCTTCTGCCTATATATTCACATTTGAACACAAATAAATGTGAAGTGATACATTCCACGTTGATAATATAAAGAATTTCCAAGCTGATCAGTGGGTTATTCATCATAATGTAATTGGTTTTAAGATGGAACCACACTGATCTTGTGTGATCGATTTGATCAACGCACCATGCGCTTGGACGTGTGACTGTGACCCATTCATGTCATACAACGCACCGGAATTTAACAAACGGAACACAAAATTGATATAAAAATGCATATTATTACACATTTAAACATCAACAATGTGGTTCACATTTAAACATCAACAATGTGGTAAGAGATAATTTTAAGTATCCACCTCAGCAATGTGGTAAGAGATAATCTTAAGTATCCACCTATAACTACTTTAGTAAATAGGCTAGATTTGAAGGCATAATGTGTCAAAAAAATAGTGACACTTTTATTCTCATCTTGACTAACATTACTTCCTGTAAAAGATGCTATTGGTCCCCTTCTATTGTGTGTAGATTGGTCACTTTGTTTGGATTAGATAGTGTGACTAGTTTTAGTGCAAAAGAGGCCAAAACATAGGTTATGTCAGGTTGTAGTTGGGCATATTAAACCTTTATATAATTCCAATTCCCATCAATCACCTAAGTAGGTACCACCTTTTTCTTTTTTTTTTTGTTTGCATATTACCATTTGATGACAAATAAAAAGGGTATGAACTTGCTCCATGACCACCTTCTTCCCACCAATCCCACTAACCTTATTCTAACTCTTAGATTCTCCTTCCAAATATGTGTGATCCAACACCAGGTTTTTATACCTCTCAAATAACAATGATTTAATGATTTGTTGTTTGATAAAAAAAAAACTTTAAAATCTATTTGGTGTGAGGTGTGATGTTGGTTTCAAGAATGAAAAAGGTATTTGATGCAGCTTACTTTTAGAATGAAAATACATTTTTACTAACTAATCTCCTCAATTAAAGGTCTTGTGGGCTTGTCAGGCCCATTTTTTGTAGTTGATTAGACCCTTCTCAAATGGGCCAATTTGTAGCCCAGCTATTCCCAATATAAAACATTTGATAGCAGCCCATAACATTTGAGCCCATATCCTGCAGTGGGCCAGAACCCAATTCTTTTATGTATTTAAGTTTTTATTGGTATGCACAAACTGGGATTGCCCATTCATATCGCATCAATGTAGGAGGCTATATGCCTATTTGTAATTTGAGCTTGACTCCAGTTCGGCTTAAAATTTTTTGGCTCGATCTCGTTTATTTACTAAACGAATTGATTATAATCACATTTTTAAGCTTGATTTAAAGTTGGACTCGACTCGATTCAAACTCCAATTTCGTGAAATTCACAAAATCAAGTTACAATGTCAAAAGCAAGTAGGTTTGTATAATATTCGAAAAAAACTTGGTTCGGACTCGTTCATTTTCTAAACACGCCCAGTATGACCACAATTTTAAACTCGAGTTCAAATTTAGACTCGGCTCATTAACTTCTAAATGTGATGGATATGAATAAGCAATACTCGACTTGAATTATCATGTCGATGGTCATGTTGTCGATGAGATGTGGAAATGAGCTTCACTAGAGTTGTGTTTTAACTCCACCATGGTGTCGAGAAAATCGATCGAGCTAGATTTTATACATATTTTTGTTTTTCTTTTGTAAGTTTCATCCAATTCTAACAATAGGATATAGGTTTAACTCCACATATGATGATATGAAGTCACTCTGTATTTCAATTGTGCACTTGTTCATTTTGTGTTGTTTGTTGTGAGTCTACGAGTTACTTGCTAACAAATTAGGCCTGTGCGAGATGCTCCAAAGAGACTAATCAGAGTTTAAAAATTGGATGGTGAGTGCTACATATAAAGTCATAAGACTAATGAATTTGGTTGCAATGGAATCAACTCAATTAAGCCATTGACTTATAATTCCAGGGTTGGTTTATGTTGAATTGTGGCACAAAACAATTGGTTTATGTACGTATGTGAAGTAAAAGGTGTGAAGATCGAAGGTGCCAAGGAAATTTCAAATGATTCTTGTTAATGGTCTTTTTGAATATTTTATTAACACCAGACGATATACCATTTGATAAATTGAGAGGCTGGAATAATGGTAGATGAGCAAACCGTCATGCAAACAATCACAAAAGCCAAAAGAAAACAAGAGCAAAACAAAACAAAAATATAACCTTAGTATGAAATAGCGGCAGACGAACAAACCGACAAACAAACAATCATGTAATAAGGTTTGTATCTATCATTTTTACGGATGAGAAAATCACATCAAGCAACCAACCACTTAGCGCATGAGAAATGCAATCCTAGTGTAATGAGAATAACCCTATAGAAACCATTCTGGAATGGCTCACCGGAAAGGACTTGTGGGTAGTACACATAGGTCCCCGGTTCGAACCCCGAAATGACCGCTCTTTATTTACCTATTCAACAATAACCCTATAGACATAGAGATTTCAATTTCAATGTAACTAGTTCTTTTCCCGAACCTTGTTCGGGTTTTTTCATAATATTTTTGATCGAGTTTGACGTATTAAACAAAATTTCCGACACGTCAATTTTCTACTAACATATTGCTTGTGCTTCTTGTCATGATGTTCTTCGAAATTTTCTTTTCTTGGGATATCGATACTTCAAATTTAACAAAGAATGGTAAATCAGCCGTTTTCACACTTCTCCTAACATCCGTCCTAATTGAAAGCAAAGAAAAGAAACCTTATAGTTTTTTGTTTAAGAAGATTGAGTTTGAATCCTATAAGATACTTTCTCTATTACACACATCATGTCACACCTTTCAAATTGGTCAAAATTATAAACCGATTTGATAAAGAAACCTTAAGTTGAAATGAAACCCTATATAGCTAAAGAATAAAAAAAAAATTGATATTTTATGTGTGTTTTTTATAATGTCTTAGACCTTTAATTAGAAAGAGGTGATCTATGTTTAAGTATGAACCCTAAGAGGCCAAAATATTAAAAAAAAAAATTAAATTCATTTCCATATTTGAAATATTAGATACTTAGATGCATTTCATCGAACATCTTATGGGTGATGATTAAACCCATCAAGTCACAATTTATAACCTTCTATTGCACATAAAAGGAGAACTGAGAAGAATACATATTTTCGCATATGAAAGCCAAAGAGAACATGACAATTAAGCACCAGCAACTTTACACATGAGAGTCAGAAGAGAGGAATGACATTGTTCAGCTATTGATGTTTTTCATCACTAAAGCATATCACATTGTCGTTGTTTTTGCCATGGTAAGGAATAATCTGGAGTAGTGTGAGCACATAGACCTAATGTTTATTAAAAAAAGATAAATTTAAAGATGTGAAGAATTGATTGAACTCCTATTTATCAGTTTTTCGATTCCACTAGCCCCTTTGCACACTACTGATGCTTGATTTGAAACATAAAAAGAAGAAAGAGGTGGACTGGCAATTAAGAACTTAAAACCCCCAAATCAATATAACCATCGCTGATTTTTTAAAAAAATACAACTTTTGTTAGCTTTGCTCTAATTCATCGCCCCATCTAAGCCTCCGTTGTTTGTTTCATCCTAGCAGTGCCAATAGAGGGTTTAGAGATGACGGATTTGGCTGGTGTTCACACTAATTCTCTCCTCTGCCTCTTTGCCCAATGTATTGAAAAATTCCCACCTCTGCCTCTTTGCCCAATGTTATTGAAAAATTCCCAATATTCAATTTATGTTGTATTATTCATTCTATTATTCTATTGTCTACTAATGGTGATGATAGCGGTGGCAGATCTCCAATTAATGGAACTTCATCCCATTTCCTATTTCTTCTCATGGCATTAATGGCTGCCAAGAGAGAGGGACATATTCCCTTTAACGTTTTTTCATATATATAAAAGTTTTACTCCATATTTAAAAGATAAGGGGCATAATGGTAATTCCAAATATTTAGCAGATTATGGACTGAAGTTTGGGTTGGGTGGGACTTTGATAGTAAAATGCTTTTAGCGGGTGGTTTTCTGGAATTACATATTTAAAGGGTGGTTTCTTGCAAAAGGGTCTATTTAAGGGGTGGTTTACTGCAATTTGCCCTTTTTATTTTTATTTTGAGATTTGAGGATTTGCAGGAGAGAGAGGACCACTCCTCCACAATCCTGCGCGCCGTCGCCGTCCAACTCCTCCTACCAATCTTGCACGCCGTCGTCGACCAACTAAGCTCCGCCGCCTCCCGCCCTCGCCGCCCCTCTCCTTCCCCGTATCGGCCACCTGCCCACCTCTACCTCCTCCGATAGGGCCGCCCCCTCCACCACTCCCTCGCCGACCTCTCCCGGCGGTGGGGCCCCCTCCTCTACCTCCGGCTCGGGTCCGACCCGGCCGCCGCCGAGGAATGTCTGACCAAGAACGACGTTGTCTCGGCCAACCGGCCCCGCACTAGTTACCTCTCGCCTTCTCTGTCTCGATCCTGACCGGAATCGAGGATTCAAACCGGTTGCTGCGCCTAGATCGAACGACGCCAGACCACGAGAGCCGTCGATTCAATTCGCGGCGATTCGTCGGCCGCCACCTGCAAATCGCCGGCCGCCACCGCCATCTTCATCTTCGTGGTCCTCTCCTCCTCCAAGCCCTCCCTCTCCGGCAAATCTCAAAAAAAAAATTCGAGAATTCGAGGGTTTTGAATTGGGAGAAGTCAAACCCTAAAAATTTTTGTGGAAAACCCAAACCCGGTGAAGTGGCCGGCTTTAATAAATTAGGAGTGTAACTGTATTGGGAGAACATGGAAGTAGAAAAGAAGAAGCAGTTGAAGAGAGAACGTGGGAGAAAGACTGAAAATTAGGCCTTTTTAGTTTTACTCAGGGATTGAAGCGGTTGAGGAGAGAACGTAAGAGAAATGCTAATTTCTTAGTTTTCCTCAAAGAGGACACGTGGCTCATTCTTTTACAAAGAGTCTGCTTCTAAAATAATAAGTATAAGGGGTGGATAATCTGGTATTTGTATTTCATTATGAAGAAATCTCAGTTTTTCACTAATGTCCAAAAAAGAAAAAGTAAAAGTAGACGAAGGCAAAGAGACCAAGTCTTAATTTTAGTTGATTCTCTCAATCCACTAAGCTTCCACTTCACTTTCTGCCTACCACACCACACCAGTCACCAGGTCAGGGGTGCTCAAACAAGAAACTATAAATCATTGAACATGTCTTTGAAGTCAGTTTGGTAACACATACGATAGCTAAAATTTATGGCATGACTTTTATTTATTTATTTATAATTACATAAAAGATAGGGTAGCTGAAGCCAGTGTATTATGTATGTTAGATATATGTTAAATTAAATTGTTCATAAGCTAAATTATAAGGTGTTTGGTAATTCGAGCGGTTAGGATAGTTGAAACACATTAGCTACGAGGAAGTAGAAAATAAATATATTTGTAAATATATAAAAAGAAAAGTGAGAAGAGGTAGATGGCGGTTGAAAATCTGATTTCAAAAAAGCTAATCAAACTAAATCTTATATTTGTCTTATTTAAAATCGTATAATATTAAAAATAAAAAGTTTCAAAAAGGTAATTATATTTATATTCTCAATTAATCCTCTCACTTTTCTATTATCCAGACTTCAAATTTCTTTACAAGTTTTAATTAAGAAAAAATAGTTAAATTAAAATAAAATAAGATAATAGATTTAAAAGAATAAAAAATTGAGAGGAGGAATAAGTCGGAGACAGAAGATTTGAACTCATTAAATGTGCATCGCTACGCTTTCTAGTCTCAATTAATCACTTAATTTCCCTTCGAGTAAGGGAAACTAGGTTGGATTTTGCTCATGACCCTTACAAAAAATCGATTCGGACTATATAGGTAATATCTAATCGTATTTAAGGTGAGGTGTATCTAATTAAGATTTAAGATAGGTATATCGATCATATGGATCAATTAGGGTATTTACTGTATGAAATCGTACTTTAATAATATCACCCAAACAAATGATCGTATCATTCTTTTAATACATATATTATTTTTTCTTTCTTCATATTCTTTATAAAATTAAAAGTTGATACGATCTCTTTAAAATGAGATTGTTGTTATAATTGTCCATTCCTTCTTTTCTTATGAAAAATGAATAAGCAATTCGATATACGGACCAGATACATCTGATATATCGAGAGATCTAAAAATCACAAAAAAGACTAATCGTGATGTTAAAAAAATGCCAAATAACTAGAAACATATAAACAAAACTATAAAAAAAAACAACAAAAAACCATCCTAATAAAATTTCAATGACGAATCGATATATAAGAAAAATGACATTTAAAAAACAATAATCCATCCGTCTCAAAATACTTGTCATTTTACTTTTGACACGTTTTTTAAAGAACGGTAAAAACTCTATAAAATATCAATAATTTTATTAATTTTAAAAAATAATTTTATATTTAATAAAATTGCCTATAAAATTATGAAAAAAATTTGTTAAAAAAATTAATATTTTATAGAGTTTTTAGCTTCTTAAAAAACGTGTCAAAAAAGTAAAATGACTACGTAGTATTTTGAGACGGAGTCACATAAAATTCTTACACCTTCCCGAACGTTTCTCGTCCTTTTTTTGTTTTTGATACAGTAAAGATTTGGATGAGGTCAGGCCCTGCTAGACCACCACCCAAGGGCATCCTTGCGAATGAGTATGCGCATAGCAGGATCGACGAGGAGGTCCCGGGTGGGCGTTGTGTGGATTAGACGTGCGATCCTGTCGGCGGTCGAGTTGACCTCCCGAAAGACATGGCCGAATTGCACCCTAGCAAAGTGTTGGAGTAGGAGCAGGGTGTCAGAAATCAGCATCTCGATCTCTCACGGGCAGCACCACAGACCTCGCAGACAATTGATGACGGTCAGGCTGTCGCCTTCAATCATGATGCTCGGAAGTCGAAGCTCCTTTGCCTTGGCGATGCCTCCTCTGATGGCTAGAGCCTCCGCAGCTAATGTTGAGATGTGTCCACATTTGAAGCCGCCACACTCGATGACTGCCCCATTGTGGTCCCTAATGATGAAACCTGCAGAAGCTTCTCCCGAAGATAGTTTGGATCCATCAAAATTAATTTTGAAAGATCCCTCATCTGGTTTGCTCCATCTCAAATTTCTTCTTCTCCGTGGTTGAGTTGTCCGAGTTTTCTGGTGGTGGCTTGTGGCCTCCTCTTCAAAGGTCAATTTAGAGGCAACCCAGTTCTGTATTTGTTGTTTGGTATAATTCTCCATAGTATGGATGGTTGTTGTGTTGAGGTTTTCAAATACTTGCCGATTCCTGCTTGTCCATAGGCTCCACCATGTCGTTGCAAGTCTTCCTTTTTGTTCGTGGTTGAGTTTAGTAAAAATTTCACATACAATGTTTTTTATTGATTTGTTCCTGGTGTCAATTTCTCGAACTACTTTTTCAATTTTTGGGTCAATTTTGTGAATCAGTTGTAGGGTGTTGTTGCATTATGTAAAGAGATGGATCGGACTTTCATCCATCCAGTCACACAAAGTGCAAGATAGTGGAACATGAATGCCTTTGTTTGCTAGTCTGGTTTTCGTCGGGATTCCATCTAGTGTAAGTTTTCAGATGAAGTTTTTGACTTTCGGAAATGTGTCTAGGTTCCATATCCATGTCGTATCACAAGTTTCTTCTGTGTTTTGCTTTGTGATGTGTGCTAGGGCACTTGCCGTGCTGAACCAACCATTTTTACTTGGTTTCCAGTATAGTCTGTCTTCTATTTCATATTCTGGTATGTAGATGTCAATAATGTTGTTGACCACATCCATCGGAAGGATGTTTGGATGTTGTCGGCCTTGTAGTGATTTTCCATCTAATCAGATATCTTTCAAAAAATTGATCGTCTTTCCATTTCCTATTTGTCATATTAGTCCTTTGCAAAATTCTTCTTTTACTAACGTTTGTCGTCCTAGACGAGGATGGATTTTCATTTCATAAATGTAATATTGTTATTGTTAAAAATTATATTAAAAAAAACGTGAGCTTGAAAAAGTCGAACATGAGAAATAGAAGCCACCGGGGCCCATTCTCGGCCCGAACTGGGTCTACTTTGACCTTCAACTTCCCCCAACCCCCACTCAAAACGCACATCCTCCACCTCTCCCTCCCTCCCAACAAATTTCCGCCCCGCCCAAACAAAATCCAACACAACTTCCTCTTTCTTCTCGGATCCCATCTCTCCCCCCCCCCCCCGATCCCAATTCGTTCATCCCGATTTCCCCTCCATCACAGTTTTCGATCCCCCAATCAAAGATGCAATCTTTCGCCCAATCGATTCTATTTATTTATTAAAGCTTCGATCTTTGCCTGCATTTTTTACCCGCCCTGCAAAATTCAAACAAGCCTCTGTGAGTAATGAGCGCCCCGCACCCTTCAATCTCCCTCGCCAGACGACGCCCTCTCGATTACTCGTACGAAATCATCGCCGAATCCGACCCCTCCGCCCCCGATCATGACCTCCTCGGCGGCGCCGCCCCCTGCACCTCCCCTTCCTCCTCCTCCTCCGGGAGCATCAGCGTCGCCTCCCTCCCCTCCTCCTCCGCCTCCGCCTCCCGTTCGTCGTCGTCGTCCGACCACCAGGCTCACCGGTGGCGCTGGGTGCCGCGCAGGAAGCATCTCGGCCGTTGGATTTTTGGCGCGCTCGCTTTCATGCTCGTTACAAGCCTCGTCCTTTGCGGCTTCCAGGACAGTTATCTCGACGTCGCCGGCGGCGGGTCCCGCTTCGTCACCGCCAAGCTCATCCGCGCCCACGATCCTAGCCGCGCCCTTGTCGAGGAGAAGGTTTTGAAGGAAGATATCCGCCGCCTTAGGATTCAGTTGTCTCGCAATAAAATCTTGGTATGCAATTTTGAATTCATGAATTCCATCATTTTTGTTTGATTTGATCAATCAATTGACCTATTGAATGATAAAAATAAGATCCTGATCTGCATTCTGAAATTGTCTTTTGGCGGGAAATTGGGGATTGGGTAGGTAATATAGTTGAACCTCTACAAACAATCAATTGCCTTTCTCGGTAGTTAAGACTCATTTTTTTGCTTTTCTTGTGTTGCTAAGTTCAGTTTTAGCTAACTTATACTTACAAGATTGCGCGAATTCCACATTGTTCCGGTTGATGTCGAAAATAGGATTAGGTTTACTATAAAAGTTTGCAACTTTATAACTCTTTAGGCAGTTGAAGCTTCAATTTGATGTCTTTGATTGTTCTTGGTTGCTTCAATTTTGTGACCCATTTCGTCGATTGCTTCCATGTGCCAGACTCAGGAGATTTGGAGGAAGCCAGACAGTGATAGCTTCTTCAAATGTGCGAATCGAGCCAAGAGGGAAATAAGTAATGTTCCATTAATGCCTTACAAGATCATCTAGTTAGTATGCGATTTTGGGGTTCTCAACGCGGTTTATTTGTTGCAGAACCTGGAGCTACGACGAATGGATACATACTGGTCAATGCAAATGGTGGACTGAATCAAATGAGATCAGGGATAAGTGATATGGTTGCGATTGCAAAGTTGATGAACGCGACTCTTGTTAAACCTACTTTGGATCACAACTCTTTCTGGACAGATCCAAGGTCTACAATGTTCTCAATTCTGTGTTTTTTTAGTACTTTTCAATTGGCACTAATCTGTGAAGTTGGCCTAAAAAATGCAGTGATTTTAAGGACATTTTCAACTGGGATCACTTTGTCGAAGCACTGAAAGGCGACATTCGTGTGGTGGAATCTCTACCGAAAGAGTATCGAACAATCAAGCCGCTAGACAAGGCCCCAGTGTCATGGTCTAAGGTACTAAAACAACACTAAACTGAACACTCCCTTTAGATCTGTCAGTGTTAGCTTAGTTGGATGCTGAGGATGATGGGTTCGAAATTCAGGCGAATTACTACAAATGGGAAATGGCTAAGTTATTGAAGAAGCACAAGGTGATTCGGTTCAGCCACTCGGATTCCCGTCTTTCCAACAATGGTCTCTCAGGATCAGTCCAGAGGCTGAGATGTCGCGCTATGTTTGAAGCCTTGAAGCACACGAATGAGACTGAGACGCTCGCTAAGAAGCTGATTGATAGGCTTAGGAGTGATGGGAACCCTTACATTGCTCTCCACTTAAGGTAGGTAAATTGACTAAGTGTTTAATTACCAAGAATATTATATGAAGCTTAGCCTTATGAATGAATGTATCTATGAAGGTATGAGAAGGATATGCTCGCATTCACGGGATGCAGCCACAACCTGACAGCGCCTGAGGCGGATGAGCTCCTGAAGATGAGGCTGAAAGTGAGGCATTGGAAGGAGAAGAAGATAGACGGCGAAGCAAGAAGGCTACAAGGAGCTTGCCCCATGACTCCAAGGGAGGTGGCATTGTTCCTTGAGGCATTAGGATTTCCAAACACAACCAAGATTTACTTAGTTTCAGGGAAGATCTATGGAAAGGGCGCGATGGAGCCTCTTAAGGCCAAGTTTGTGAATGTGTATGACCACTCTACACTGGCTACCAAAGAGGAGTTGATGCCCTTTAACGGGCGACACAACAAGCTCGCTGCCTTGGACTATACAGTTGCTCTTGCTAGCGACGTTTTCACTTACACTTATGATGGACATATGGCCAAGGCAGTGCGCGGTCACAGGAGATTCGAAGGCTTTCTAAAGACCATTAGCCCTGACAAGTAATGTGAATGAACCTTATAATCTATCTCTTATTTGAACAAGTCCTTTTGTGATCCGGCTTTAACAATGTCGTGTTTGTTGATTCGTGCAGGCAGAGGCTTGTGAGGCTTTTCGATGAGTTGGATGAGAATAAGATCACTTGGGAGCAGTTCTCAACCAAAGTCAAGAGCTTGCACAAGAACAGGATTGGTGATCCTTCTCTTAGACAGGTCGGTCCTGACCCTCGCCTTGAGGAGAGCTTTCACGCGAACCCCTTCCCTGGTTGCATATGTGAGAAGTCGCGGTATTGAAGGCATCAATAGGCTCTTCCCCAGGTGTAGAAGTAACAAGGCATCCCGAAGAAACAAGGCGAGATCACAGAGAGAGCAAGGTAGCTACCTATACACAAATACAACCATATGTGTATATAACCGAAATTGTAGATAAATCCACAGAGAGAGATATAGGTTAGCTTATGAACTAGAGTTAGATTCTTATTGGGTGCCATACACAGATGAAATGTAAGTTAGAACTTAACTTAGATTCTTATTTTTTTGTTCTTTGTAGGCAGCTTCTGTTTCAATAATATATGGAGCTAACATTAGAGCGAGTTTTCGTCTTTTTGAACGCGTTTCCTCTCCAATCTTCCGTCCTTTCGTTCTTGCATCTTAGAAACCTTTATGTATTCAGATCCGATCTAGTTAGGTTAGCTGCAAGCAAAGGAAAGGCATTTAGCTTTTTAATGTAAGCTTGATTTATGCTATTCGTCGATGCTTGGCATCTCTTGTGTCTTTCGACAAACTACGAAAGATAGGTACCCTTATGCAGATGCAACACAACACAACTAACTCCATGATCAAATAGGCTATACAGACAGAAACCCACCCAAGGATCAAACACTAGATGGCCTACAACTCCTCTTTTTTTCCCTCCAAAGTTGTGATGATATCACAACTTCCAATTCAATGGCTATAATTTATCCTCCCCCCACCCTGCAAACATCAGATAGGAAGAAAAGAGGAGGGAGATGTGGGGATTAGGTGGGCAAAGAGTATCTTTTTATGTCACAAGAAAAAAAAGTGTAAGAAAGAGGTGTGTAGAGTTGTTTGGTTCTCTATAAAAGATGCACTTTCAAATGCTTCTTATAAGGAAAATAAGAAATTCTACACAATAACCACTAGTTTTTGCAAATTCAAAACCAAGAACTTGGATTTTTTTTTGCAAAGATTAAGATTATGTTATTAGGAAAGATAAGGGAATAATTTCACAACTAAGTGTCTTGGTGTTTAGGGTTAATGTCAAAGTATAGATCCTGTGTAAGCAGGCCCTACTATGCAAGTGAAATTATTCGTAGGTACTAAGTGATTATTCGTAGATAACAAAGTAAGTATTCGTATGTATAATTGCTTTTCTATGTGCGAATAATAACTTAGTACCTACAAATAATGTCATTGTTTGTAGTACACAAGTTACTTTTAATCTCAGTCTTTTGATCTTCTTAATCAGACGCTCTAGATTTGGTCACAAATTACAGAGTAAAGCTTACTTGCACATGATCCAGCCTCAGTGTCAGTGTTGTGGAAAATAGCAAACGTCGAGGGTTACTACACGAAAAATGCAAACACCTTGGGTACCATTCGGAAAATGCGAAAACTTACCCTTCTACAACGGGGAGCACTCTAACATGCTTTGAAACAGTAGTGTACCCCAAAGAGGGGTGCAGTTAGGGCCACAAATACCTTCACATTTGAGGGCAAAACTGTACTCACCTCCCCACCTACTTCTCTGTATCTCTTTGATTTGAACACATTTGGACCACCATTAGGAGGCCCCCAACCTCTTTCGTCGCCATTAAACAGGCACCGTCTAGATCAATTGAACAAGGCGAACCCAGTAACTTGGATTTTATCATCTCCCATAGGGTTAGGGGATAGGGTTTGCTTGGTCACTCATTGACAAGATAAGAATCATAAGATGTAAAAATACAACACATGAGAGATATGATATATATTTGTTGTACAAACCAAATTGCAAGCTGGCAAAAGGTAAGTACTAAGTAGTAAGAGAGAGGCTAATGTCTTTTAGTGGGTAAGAAGTAGAATTGTCTCCTGGCTTACAAGAACACATCAATAGTCATGTCTTGTTCCTCTTCCTAACCAAACACCTCTCTCGTCGGAATTACCTTCAAGATAATTCCACAGATTCGTCTGGCGTGATGTGTTGATCTTATTAGATCACTTCTATTTAAGATCACAGTATACATATATACAAACTGTATATCATACATGTAAGATTGATTGACATTCCCTAATTTGATTATCAGCTCAGTTTAATTTGCTCATCTAATTGAAATTCAGCCTATATAGATCTTGTTAATATCACTAAAAGCATGGAATTAAACCTTAGTTATAATCACTATACACAATTACTTAGTTTCATATATATATATATATATATATATATATATATATATATATATATATATATATATAGACACACACACAAACAAAGAAGGGATGATCGATAGCGTACCTGAAAGATCCATTGTTGATTGTTGTTGAGAAGGTCGGATGCATATGAAGAAGCTACTGAAGGAGGAATCCAAAGAGATGGCATGATCCAAAATTTTCAGTACCCTCTAAGAGTGAGGCATGAATTAAGCTTGTTGTTGTATTTTTACATGGATGAATTTTAAAAAAAAAAAATTAGGATCGGATCAATGCGATCCCTTTGGATGCATACTTTCAGTTGCTGTACAAAGGAACTACAAAGCCATCATCTTTAGGCCATAAAAAAAAGCTTCATTTCTTTCTCATCTAGCTCTCCCTCTCTTTGGAATGTGGTCTCAAGAAGAGTACAGGGAGGAGGTGCCCTTTATATATACAAGATGACTTTTTATTAGAGGGTAAGTAGTCAATTTTATAGTCATGTAAAAATAGGTAATATGAGTAATTAAAATTTATATTTATATGTATATATAAGATGATTTTTTTTTTGGGTATTGAAAATAAATTAAAGTGGGATACATTTTGAATTTTTTTTATGTATATGAAAGCAATTGAATTTTGGGGAAGAAAAATCAGCATTTTTTTTTTGAAGAAACATATATTCTTGATATATACTTGTTTATCATTTCATATAAAAATATGGCTGTGATTGAATCAGAATTAAAGTGCTTGATTTTGATTTGTAACCAACATTCTTTTCAGCATTGAATTATCATTTATTGTATATCACTCGCATGAAAATTTGCAAATGGCAAAAGGAATTGAGAATAATATATTTTTTGCAATTCAAAAGTGAGTTTTTTTTAATTTATTAGGAGGTGTTGGCTGTTGAGTTTAATTAATTCTTAAAAAATAAATACTTTAAAAATTCGTGAAGAAGATTTATTTTGAGTGGATTGAAATGGGTCGTCACTAATTTTGAAAAGAAATAAAAACTTACATAAGATTTATAACAAATAAGTTTAATGAAAAGAGAAAAACATTATTACTTCATATATTTAAAAATATTATAAGATTCAAATTGTAGCCATTCGAATCTTATAATATTTTTAAAAATATGAAGTAATAATGTTTTATCCCTTTGAAGTAAATCATAGAATTCGCCCGGCCTTTAGAGAAGACAAAATAGTAATAATGGAAGGGAAAGAAACTTGCATGAAGAATGGCAAACAGCACAAGGAAAAATGAGAACACTATAATTTGGTTTATTTCGAGATTTTATGTGAGAATATAATATATCACATGGGAGCAATAACAACAAGAAAACTTGATGAAAGTACTTAACAGGGAAGCAGATATATTTACTTTGCCCAACCACATGGAAGTTAGAATACCACCAGACCCATCTTACCTAGCCCAATAACAAGGTTCTTATTGGCACGACCTTATATCGTCGAATGCACGGTGCATTAACTGGATTCTAGTGTCGATGAAGGGAATAGTCGACTCTGGTATCCAAAGACGGGAAAATATGCGTCGTTACCGACATCGAGATCCGACAACATTTGAGTCGTCACCGACTTTCGAATTCAAAAAATTTCGAGGGCATATTCGAAGCTAAATTCGAGACTAAATTATTTCAAAGGTAATTGTAAAGGTATTTTTCAAGCTAAATACCCTAAAATAAATATATTGAGGGTACCTTTGAGGGTAAAATAATACTACCTCCGTTCAGAAATATATGACGTTTGATTTTTTGGCACGCTTTTTAACTCCTTAAGGTAATATTTTTAGCTCCTTAAAAATCGTGCCAAAAAGTCAAACGACATCTATTTCTGAACAGAGGTAGTATCGAACAAAATTTTGAGGGTACTATATAAGGCTATGGTGAAAGGATCTTACTAATGAACGTCTTATATGGTACATTCGAGCCTACGTTTGAGGATATATAGGATCTAAATTTATTTCGAAGAGGGTGTAATAATTCAATATATTTACGAGGTTAGTTTCAAAAGTAAATTTGACACTAAATGGTTTTGACGGTAAATTCGATTACATATTTAACATCACCCTTCTAGCCCTCCAATTAAAGTTTGTTTCGAAGCCAATTTGAGACTAATTTTGTTGTTAACTTTGTGGCTATAAAGTTGTTTTCATAGAATTTTGTAGAGGGATATATATGTCAACACCTGATGTTGGTGTCTGTGACAGACGTGCTAACTTCGACTTTCAGAGTCGGTGAATTTGTCGACTCAAGATGCCTTGCTGGAGCCATACCGACACCAGATGTTCGTGACAGTTCGAGCTTTATATTGTCACCAGCCTCCGGAGTCGGTACATCCACCGTATATATGGCGAAAAAATGGTTGTCCCTATAGCAACCCTTATACATCTTTCAATTTATACTTACTTCATATTTTACTTGTCATTTTTTTATATAAAGAAAACTAATCTTAAAACTTCTACAATTTTCCAACTACAAGATAATTATATACAATATTTTTTTTCCTTTGTATGAAATGAACTTCTACAGTATCGATGAAATAATAGTTTTTATCTTTAAATTATAAAAGATGTTTGTGTCTGTTTTTCTCAGGAATATAAATAAATCTTCAAATTATACTTGTACAGTTTGAAATGCTCCATATAGAGCCACTATTTCGATAGATCGGTTTGAAAAGAGGTAGCTTTGTTGGTGTATGAAAAAACATAGGTTGTAAAAAGATGTAAAAATTGCATTGAAGTGTTGATCAAAATTGTTGTCAGTGCAGTGCAAGCTAGCTAGCTAGATGCTTTCAAGAAGTTGTTTTGGTTTGTTTTGGAGTATAACTATTTGATGCATGAAATCATATGAATGATGAAATCCAAGGTAGACCCTTCACATTTTGGAGTGGTGCCGGATCTTGCCCTCACCCATTGAAGCATCCTATGTCCCACCCTCATATATTTCCACCTTGAGAGTCCCTTTCTTTTCGCGTCCTTCAATCTTCGCCACATAGAACTTAACCCTAGCTTTTACAGTACTATCAACGTTTATTTGAAAAAATGACGATAAAGAGTTAATTTCTCCTCTAACTATTGAGTTGTGTTATGTGAATTACATGATTTTTTATTATTATATTTTAGAATTCGATATCAAATAGACCTGAATCTCGATGGACGACAAGTCGACAGAAGAAAACCGTTAAAGCGTTAACAAAAGATGAACATAGTGCACCTTTTTGTGAATTTTTACAAAATATTATGGAGAGGTTTTCCTCTTTGTTAAATCTCTTTCATGTGGTCCATCAAAAGAGAAATTCCTTCAAATTGCCAAGCATTGAAGTAGTTTTAGGTCATTCTCAAAGCCAAAGTGGTGGTTGTTTCCCATTAAAGTTCCAGTGAAGAACATTTTTTCCTTTGTATTGTATGTGTTATATTCTTTGTCTGGGCTCTCTACTTTGAATTTGAGGTTCCAGGTTCTCCCCTTTTCCTTCCTGTTTTTAAATCCACTAATCTTGATTTTTGCACAACTTTTGCTTTTGTATTTTTACATATCATGCACATGTTGCACAAGCAAATAATGATTTTCAATATCACAACTAATCTAAGTTGTTTTCCTTATACCATGTCCACTTCGGTTGAGCCTTGGTTCATCTGTTAAAAGACTCAATTTTTTTTTTTGATAACGAGGGTAACTCACCTTTTTGGTGGTATAAACTCTGGGCACGTGACCCAATCGGTAAGGTTCACGCACCAGGTAAATCGGCTAGACTCAAGCGTAAGAAACTAAGTGAACCTTGATTTTTTCTTAAATGATTCAATGTGGAGAGAGTGGTACAAAATTATGACATTTTCATACTTATGTCATATTCAATTATTCATATATTGATGCTATTTAGTCAAAGAGAACAAGTGTTTTCATTAATTGCTTTGCAATTCACTTTTATTGTGATTTGTGGTCATCCCTTTCAAAGAAACTTTCTATTTTTTTTTTTTTTTTATTAGTTAAGCAATTCGTAATGCAAGATAACTAAATCCGAAAAAACCGAAAACCGGATAAACCGACGAAGGAGAAAACTTTGATTGGTTGAATTAAATCATCATTAGTATAACTTTTATTAGAAATATTTGACCCTATATATATATAAGAAAAATACCAACTATGGATTGGTGAACATATGTGAGCAGTTGAGCAAGTGTCCTTTTTGCTTATCTTTGGTCGGCCTTTCAGGGTAGACCACTGGTTTTCGGATAACTGGCCCACCAGGCCCATTTGTCTGCCACTGTGTCCATTATGGGTGGGTCAGCCCCCCATCCCTCTGTTATGCCTATTCATCAATAACCCAAACCAACTCATTCAAATTTGGGAGTAAAACTCATATTTTCCATTTTGCACTAAAATTATGCACCTTTAGGGCTTGTTTGGTTCAACTTCTATCCAGCTTTTAGTTTTAAGACAGTTTTTTACCCCTATATTTATAAAAATAATTACTTAAAAATATACTTTATTTAAACTAGTCTCCTTAATTTTTAAAACGAGCAATCCCACAGTGAAAACCAGTAACAAATTAAATCTGTTTTTACAACAAAAAATTCAAAGCAGAGTTTGAGAGTCAAGATATGCACCCTCTTGAATAAACACCCAAGAACAAACAACACACAAGGACACCAATGACAGCATAAATGAAACCAAAAGCTTAAATAAACAAGCCCTTGGCTTTTTCATTGTCTCTCTTGATAATGATTTCATTACTGTCTATCAATATTTTCAGGAAAAAAAATACATACCCTTTTGCTACTAATGGAAACCTTTCTTGCTCTTATTATTAAAGCAAGTCCTTAGCATGAAGGGAAAATCAAATCCATGATTTCTATATAGTATTGATACAAGCACATTCTCAACTGTTGTTTTCAACAGACAGTGGCTGCAAACAGTTGATTCCCATCATCAGCAATAACTGAAGAGAAATACAGACATTATGCGTAAGGATCGGAGGAGTTTGTCCAAGTTGGATGATCATGCAGTATACAGTCGATGGCACTGGTTACAGCCTGGCTATTCTGATGCGTGTAATGCCATTCGCAAGATTCATTATGTACTTACTTTCATGATCCGACAAGGCCCTTGTAGCGAGCATAGGACATAATCAACACGAACAAGACAGCACAGACTAACCCTGTGCCAATGACCACCTATAACCATGGAAATGACAGACATCTATTCAAAATTACGGTTTGAGCTTGATCGCGGTTGTCCATCAACTGAAAGAAACAACATACCCATTTGAAAACGAAACTGTGGTCATTCATCCAAGTGTAGGGTATGTTCATCCCGAAAATTCCAGTCACTAACGCGTAGATGGATATGCAGACAGTTCCTGAACTTAGGAAAAGCTCCAACTGGTAAAAAAAAGGCAGGAAAACAAATAAGAAACAAATTGCACAATCTGACTTATGAATCATTTTTTTTTTTCATCTCTACTGAAAGGATCCTTACCTGAATCAACTGATTTCGATGATTGTCGAGCTGCAACGTGAAACACGACATTAACAATTGTGCATTGATAGGAAGTGAAATGTGTAAGAAGTTTCGTATGCTAGCTGTGTTAGGTAACCTGCTGCTTACCTGAATGTTGATGTAATCCTCAGTGTCATCAATATATTCTCGAAGCTACAAAGCACGTTCTTGACAGTTAGGGTGCGTGTAAAGAAACAAATTCAACGGGCAGAAAGATTGCAGAGAAGTCTTGGCCATATACATACCGTTGTTAATTTGTTTAAACCACTGTCTATCTGCATGAAGTAGGCCTGAAAAAAGACATTAACCAGTTAAAGAAACGAGTCTTTGAGAACAATTCTTTGAGTTTAGGCAGGCATAACAACCTCTAGTAACATCTCAAGCTCTTCGACATCATTATCTTCTTTGGTAGTGACCATGCTTGCCCTACTCCCTCTCGCTATCCTGGAGCCGATTGTAGGTGAATTAGGGAACCAGTTAGCAGCACCAGAAGCACTAGTTGGGGATGCGAAACCAACCAACTTTCTAGATAAATACAAGTCAGCCATATCATCATCGTCGTCAAGAAGTTGTTCCAACTCATCTCTCACCTGCAACCAGCTATAGTCAGCGCCATACAGAAAATCGTATAAAAGCTTAACCGGAGAATATTAGTTGAGCTGTATGTAAGATTGAGAATCCAGTATTTGATCCGAAAAAGTATCATCAACAAAAACAACGACAACGACCCAGTATATCCCACAATAAAGCGGGGTTTGGGGGTCAAGATGTACGCACTCTTTCCCCGAACTAGTCAACAGTTTTCTGATAGACCCAAAATAAGAGAACATATGTGTAGAACGAAGACATGCAGAATAGAAAGTAGATTAAGGGACTGAAAAGCAGCATAGAAGCATCAATAAAAAAGACACCACTCAATAGCCTAGGTCCCTAGACGTCTGCCACCCGGATACTCCTTCGCCATTGGTCTCTATCTCAAGTCAAATCTTCGGAAAGATTCAAAAGGTTGAGATCCTGTCTGGCAGCAACTTCACGCATCTAAAAACATCAAACCATTCTCAAGTATGTAAAGGAATTCTAAGCATTTTCTGGCAGCATTTGAAATTACATAACTTACCACTATGCTGCAACTGTTTCTTTATGAACCTTGCATTTAACATGTATTGAGTCTGTAGGTTTAACTTGCGTTCATTCTTTCATTTGCAAGCACACTTCAGGCTCTAAAAATTATAGTTAAAAATCTTACTTGCACCTGAATATCTCATTTCAGAGCCTCATCCTTTACAAGATGGGGTTGCCTATTTTTCTTATTTGAATCATGGTCCTTGTCTAGGCAAGTTTACCTTTTATGTCCCTATTTAGGCATTGTCCATTATAAATTTGGATTTTGGAATGCCCAAACATGATTTTCCTGAAAAATTACCACAGTAGTAGTCAAAGGTGTTTCTCCAAATTTACATCTTTTATCCTATTTTATCAGAACTTCATAAAGATCCTTATGATCTCTAATTATAGGAGAAGAAGATGAAACCAGATGCCCACGGCTGTGAAATTCCCTAAACCTTTACCTTGTATTCAAGTGGTGAATCCCATACCACAAGAATGCTATCATCTGGAGACCACTGTACATCGGCCAAATCTATTGTATCCACTGCAAATACACCCATCATTTCCTAATTATGGCAGGAAAGAAGATTCACGTAATCCTTGCAATCAGGCCTTGTGCAAACTGCAGCAAATTTTCCATCTTGTGTGAAAGAGACCCCCCACAAGCTGTGTTCACAAGTGACCACACAGTCAACCTCAATTGGAAGTCAGATGTGGTGAGTATATGTCGAATGTCAGGGCTCCACCTGGCATACGCGATAACAGCTGGACCCTCATCTATTTTGCAAGTCCATTCAGGCTGAGACAATGACCGTGCCTGGATCATCGGTCTCTTGTAAAGACCACAGAGGATGTGCTCAGAATCAAGAGCTCATTCAGTGTAGCTAATCTTATCCACACAAGAAAACAGCTGCACAACCTTACCGTGCTATGTCGTCAGCAAAAGCCATTACGGAGCCCTTCTCCTCCATCCTCAGAAACAATGTAATTCCTTGATGATATTAGATTTGTCTTTTTGAACTCGCCAAAATCTCCGAATTGTACATTGTTCATTAAGGAAACGAAAACAATCAATTTTTGTTGTTAAAAATACAGAGAAATACCTTTTGAACACGAGCAGTCAGCCGTGTCATTGCACTCTTCAATTTCCGAACCCTATCCAAGTTTCGGCTACTAATCTGCAGATTACAAAACAATTCAAAATGCTTTGATATATAAAAGTGAGGTGAACTACATATCATCACTAGTTCATTGAGGTCTAATTGTGATCCCCATTTTTAGGTCCTAAATTTGACTATCCACTGCTTGTTAAGCTACCACTTACCAGTTGATTAGTTGAAGGCTGATCAAGCACTGTCTCTAAGAACCAACAAGATACAAAACAGAAGCAATTAAAGAACTGGAGAGAGATGAACAACCAAGACCAACCTTGGAGGTAAGCTCATCTAAAGCTGGATAAGCAGCAGCCTCCAGTTCAGTTGTGCGTGCGGCAAGAAAGCTACAGATGGCCTCCAGAGCGACTTCAAGAGCCCGAAATTCAAATGGAGATTCTATAAATGTGCAGAAAAATTGTACTAGTGTCTTAAATAGCTAGGAAAACTTGTTTCTTAATAGCTAAGACGAATGATCAAAGTCATGTACCGTCTTCTTCGTCATCATGCCCCCTTGAGTCTTTCACACCACCCTGGTCTTGACTCAATTCAGGCAATCTCCTCCGGAGTTCCTCAACAACCGGGATTACGTTCTCATGAGACGGATCCCTAAGAAGGACCTATCGATTCCGAAGAAATGAATCCTTGTAAACACCAACTTTATGATCTCAAGATATTAGAATTCAGAAACCAAACCAGATTCTAATCATCAATAACTACAAAATCCACACAGAAGTATTAACAATCAAAGTAACATGTACAACTACTGTCAAGTTACATTCCATCTAGGGTTGTTCGAGAACACGGAAACTAAGACAAGTATATCTTTAAGACATCATCAGTTCAGTAACAATTTTAGGCATCAAGCAAAAGATAAGAAATTTTTCAAAAGGGGAAACATAGATTACCTCATCAGCAGTGATAATTGCCTTGATGTGCTGCATCAAAACCCCACCGCCGACCAAAGAAGATTGAAAGCATGACAAAACCCACAAAGACAATCAATCAATCAATCATCCAATTCAAAGTGAAAAAACCAAAGAAGCCCCAAAAAAAACACTAAAAAAATCACCTCCAAATTGAGGACAATGGCCCTCTCACGGCCCAAAATGGCGGAAGGGTAAGAGAGCAAGGGATCGAGGATGCGGAGGTCGCGGGCGTGGACATGAACACGGTGCAAGATGGCGTATTTGTCAACGTTCTCAAGCGTGGAGATCCGACCCGAAGAGTCGATGAGGATCCACTTTCGGGAATCCGAACCCTTCTTTTTCTGAACCGATGGGGTTGGGGTGGGAGTCTCCATTGGAACTATGTGCCCTTCTCGCCCCCATCTTCCTTTACCAATCCCAATTTCCCAAATTTCAGCGATCACGGGCACAGTATTACTTGCGTTTTTTCTAAGCATTACACAATTTAACTAATTTATTTTTAAAAAAACAAAACAAAAGAGGAAACAAAAAGAAGCCTGATTCCTCTGCCCTCGGCCAAAAATAGAAGTAGAGTAGGACTTCTTTAAGCAGATATGTGGGGTGTATAGCTATTTATTACCTAGAGTTGTTAATGTCTCAACCAGGGTGATGATCTTGGTCCACATTTATAGTCCGTCTTTTTGTTATTGGTTGAAAACAATTATAATACTACCCTGTTTATTAAGAAAAATAGTAAAATAATTCAGCACAACCAATTACACGATATGGACCAAATAATAGACCGTGATTGTGAACTAGGTGATCTCAACCTCTCGGCGAGGACTTCAAAATACATCATGAGTTTTAAACACATACCCTTTTGCTACTAATGGAAACCTCTCTTGCTCTTATTATTAAAGCAAGTTCTTAGCATGAAGGGAAAATCAAGTCCATGATGTCTATATAGTATTGATAGTGATACAAGCACATTCTCAACTGTTGTTTTTCACAAACAGTGGCTGCAAACAGTTGATTCCCATCATCAGCAATAACTGAAATGCGTAAGGATCGAAGGAGTTTGTCCAAGTTGGTTGATCACGCAGCATACAGTCGATGGCACTGGTTACAGCCTGGCTATTCTGATGCGTGTAACGCCGTTCGCAAGCTTCATTATGTACATACGTTCATGATCCGACAAGGCCCTTATAGCGAGCATATGACATAATCAACACGAACAAGACAGCGCAGAATAACCCTGAGCCAATGACCACCTATATAACCATGGAAATGACAGACATCCATTCAAAATTACGGTTTGAGCTTGATCGTGGCTGTCCATCAATTGAAAGAAACAACATACCCATTTGAAAACGAAATTGTGGTCACTCATCCAAGTGTAGGGTATGTTCATCCCGAAAATTCCAGTAACTAACGCGTAGACGGATATGCAGACAGTTCCTGAACTTAGGAAAAGCTCCAACTGGTAAAAAAAAAAAAGGCAGGAAACAAATAAGAAACAAATTGCATAATCTGATTTATGAATCGTTTTTTTTTATCTCTACTGAAAGGATCCTTACCTGAATCAACTGATTTCGATGATTGTCAAGCTGCAACAGAAACACGCCATTAGCAATTGTGCATTGATAGGAAGTGAACTGTGTAAGAAGTTTCGTATGCTAGCTGTGAGTTAGGTAACCTACTGCTTACCTGAATGTTGATGTAATCCTCGGTGTCATCAATATATTCTCGAAGCTACAAAACACGTTCTTGTCAGTTGGGTGGGTGTAAAGAAACGAATTCAACGAGCAGAAAGATTGCAGAGAAGTTTTTGCCACATACATACCGCTGTTAATTTGTTTAAAACGCTGTCTATCTGCATGAAGTAGGCCTGAAAAAGACATTAAACAGTTAAAGAAACAAGTTTTTTAGAACAATTCTTTGAGTTTAGGCTGGCATAACAACCTCTAGTAACATCTCAAGCTCTTCGACGTCATTATCTTCTTTGGTAGTGACCATGCTTGCCCTACTCCCTCTCGCTATCCTGGAGCCAATTGTAGGTGAATTAGGGAACCAGTTGGCAGCACCAGAAGCGCTAGTTGGGGATGCGAAACCAACCAACTTTCTAGATAAATACAAGTCAGCCATATCATCATCGTCATCAAGAAGTTGTTCCAGCTCATCTCTCACCTGCAACCAGCTATAGTCAGCAACATACAGAAATTCGTATAAAAGCTTAACTGGAGAATATTAGCTGAGCTGAAATGTAAGATTTAGAATCCAATATTTGATCCGAAAAAATATCAGTGACCCTTATTGCCACCATATGACTGTAACGTTTTAAAAAAGTGTGCTTCGCCTTACTGTGCTATGTCATCAGCCAAGCCATTAGGGAGCCCTTCTCCTCCATCCTCAGAAACAATGTAATTCCTTGACGATATTTGATTTGTCTTTTTGAACTCGCCAAAATCTCCAAATTGTACATTGTTCATTAAGGAAACGAAAACAATCAATTTTTGTTGTTAAAAATACAGAGAAATACCTTTTGAACACGAGCAGTCAGCCGTGTCATTGCACTCTTCAATTTCCGAACCCTATCCAAGTTTCGGCTACTAATCTGCAGATTACAAAACCATTCAAAATGCTTTGATGTATAAAAGTGAGGCAAACAAAATATCATCACTAGTTCAGTGAGGTCTAATTGTGATCCCCATTTCGAGGTCCTAAATTTGACTATCCACTGCTTGTTAAGCTACCACTTTCTCTAAGAACCAACAAGATACAAAACAGAAGCAATTAAAGAACTGGAGAGAGATGAACAACCAAGACTAACCTTAGAGGTAAGCTCATCTAAGGCTGGATAAGCATCAGCCTCCAGTTCAGTTGTGCGTGCAGCAAGAAAGCTACAGATGGCCTCCAATGCAACTTCAAGAGCCCGAAATTCAAATGGAAATTCTATAAATGTGCAGAAAAATTGAGGTAGTTTGTTAAATAGATAGCAAAACATGTTTCTTAATAGCTAGGATGAATGATCAAAGTCATGTACCCTCTTCTTCGTCATCATGCCCTCTTGAGTCTTTCACACCACCCGGATCTTGACTTAATTCAGGCAATCTCCTCCGGAGTTCCTCAACAACCGGGATTACGTTCTCATGAGACGGATCCCTAAGAAGGACCTAAATGAATCCATATAAATACCAACTTTATGATCTCAAGATAATAGAATTCAGAAACTAGATTCTAACCTTCAATAACTACAAAATCCACACAGAATTATTCAATCAAAGAGTAACATATACAGCTCCTGTCAAGTTACATTTCATCTAGGGTCTTTCGGAGTATATCTTTAAGACATCAAGTCAGTAACAATTTTAGACATCAAGCAAAAGATTTTCAAAAGGGGAAACATATGGATTACCTCGTCAGCAGTGATAATTGCCTTGATGTGCTGCATCAAAACCCCAACACCGACCAAAGAAGATTGAAAGCATGACAAAACCCACAAACACAATCAATCATCTAAGTCAAACTGAAAACACCAAAGAACCCCCCGCCCCCCCAAAAAAAAAACACTAAAAATCACCTCCAAATTGAGGACAATGGCCCTCTCACGGCCCAAAATGGCGGAAGGGTAAGAGAGCAAGGGATCGAGGATGCGGAGGTCGCGGGCGTGGATATGAACACGGTGCAAGATGGCGTATTTGTCAACGTTCTCAAGTGTGGAGCTCCGACCCGAAGAGTCGAGCAAGATCCACTTTCGCGAATCTGAACCCTTCTTTTTCTGAACCAATTGCGTTGGGGTCGGAGTCTCCATTGGAACTATGTGCCCTTCTCGCCCCATCTTCCTTTACCATTCCCAATTCCCCCCAAATTGCAGCAATCACGAACACAGTAATACTTAATACTGCAGGTTGAATCCGGAAAATTGAAGCATAAAGATTGAGTCTTTAGCTTTCAGGATTGAATTGGTGCAATATCCGGGGAGAATCGATGAGCTTGAGCTGTAAATGGGACTACATGGTGATGAAAAGGGGGGGAAGAAAATGCGAGGAACAAGGAGGAAAGTCAAATGGGCGGCGAGTTTTAAAAGTTAAAATTGATGATGATTCGATCGGGGGTTTGGTATTTCGTTTCTGGGTTTCTGTTTGTACTGATTGTATTTGTATTCATTTGATTCTTGGACTTGGGCGGCGAAGTAGGTCTCTTTCCGACATTATTGTTTCACCCAATTTTTATGACTTTTTTTTAGTGTCGTCACGATCCAAAAAATATAGGAAAAACTCCATAACTGTCTCAATTTTTTTAGTTAATTGTGTTTTCCATCTCTAATTTTACTTTAATAGGACATCTAAAACTTTGAGGTACTTGTACACGTCATATGATTAACAAGATATTTTACTACTTTAAGAGTTAACTAGTTCTTTTCCCGAACCGTGTTCGGGTTTTTCATAATATTTCCGATCGAATTTGACGTTTTAAATAAAATATTCGACACATCAATTTTCTACTAACATATTATCCATGCTTCTTGTTATATTGTTCTTCGAAATCTTTGATTATCATGGTGAAGTTCAAATTTGACAAAGAATATATAGTAAATCAGTTGCTTCTACGCTTCTCTTAACATCCGTCCTAATTTATGTATTGGTTGTGTGAGTGTGAATTGTGAATGTGATTTCATCAATTGATAGCTATATGCTATAATATCATATTAAGTAGGAAGCTAGAACAATAGGTAAAAAACCTTTAAAACAATTGGCAATTCGTTTGCAGATGGAGCTTCAAGAATCGATGACTTGGCATGTGAGCACTTGCTTGTGTGTGTCGTCGATAAGGATATATTAAGGGGGTGAGGCCAAGCTTACAACGGTCCTTTAGTTGCGATTAAATGGGAATGTTAAGGGGAGATTTATGAGACCATGGGGGGTATCAAAGCCGTGTTTGGCTGGGGGTGGGCTTTGGGAATCGTGCCCGCATGTTTGGCAACGGGATGGAGGTAGATGGAAGGGGATAGAGGTGGGATTGAAACACCAAATAACGGGGTGGGAATAGAACCCAGAAAAAGGAGGATTGAGGGGATGGGGATGGAAATGTCCCAAATTTGCCCCCATCATCTTCAACCTTCCTCCTCTAATCCTCACTTGAGTCCTCCTCCTCTAATGCCCTCGCCGGCCGACCACCACAACCGCTGACCGCTGTCGCCGACCACCGCCGTCGTCAACCACCGCCATTGCTGATTGAACGTGCTTCCCAAGAGCGAATCTGTCGACGACTGAATCCATCACTGACGCTTCCGACCGAGAGTCATCAGCCAAACGACCGGTAAATTCGCCAGTGACTAACGAATTCTTGTTTGGAACGGCGTGCTTGGAATCGAATTCAGCGAGAGAGGAGAAAACGAGAGGAGAATTCGGACTATTCCACGCATTATCGAGTTTTCCGGAGACGGGAAGGAGCTCAAGCGAGGGAGAGGACGACGGAGGAGCGTCGAGGGCAGATCTCCTCCTCTTGGCGCCCCAGAGGAACGGAAAACGGCGAGCGGATTCGGATTTGCGAATGAGGCCAAGGAGGCGAACCAGGACGTCTGCGACTTCCGATTCATCGGCGGTGAACAAGTCAACACCAGAACTGCAACTGCAGCCAGATGGCAGCCGTTTCTTAAGCATCTTGCTTGCCTGAATTGTAGCAGGAGAGAAATCGGAGGAGGGGAGGAAGAAGAAATTGGGGATTGGGGGATTTGGGAGTTTTGAATTGTGATTGTTAGGAGTGACGGGGAGGAGGGTATTGGGGGCATTTTCGTCATCTTATGTGGGTTAGTGGGGGCAATTTGGACTTTGTTCACTTCTCCATCCTCCTAACAATCAAAATACAACCAAACACAAATGGGATTAAACTGACTTCAAAACTCCACCCCGTCCACCCCGAGATTCCATCCCCATCCCTTCCACCCCCAAAAATCCATCCCCATCCACCTACCCCATCCTGTTGCCAAACACGCCCCAAGTCTGCCAAATCTTCAATCCCACTTGCTCAAAGACTCAAAGACAGTCGAACTTTTTAATCACCTGGTTGAGTTCATTAACCATGAAAATGGCCAAACTACCAAATTGGTATTTAAAACTGGCACCTTTGGACATATGGGTATTTTAAAAAACTCCGGTGCCAAATTGGTATTTAAAAAGTCACCGGTGGACATATAGGTATTTTTTTTGGCCGGAAGTTTTTTACGTTGATAAATTCATTAAAAAAATTCTCATTAATATATCTATAAATGTTATATAAAAAAGATAAAATTAAATCCATAGTTTTTTTTAATTAGTTTTCACATATTGGTACTTTAATTAGTTGGAAGTTAGATACTTACATATTAGTATTTTTAAAAACCTAAGTTTTTCACAAATAAAATTCAACAAGTTAATTATCATCATTAAACCATGTATATTAAAAACCTAATTCCAACCAATAAAAATATATGGGATTAATTATGGTAATTAACTTACTGATTTTTATTTTTGAAAAATATGTTTTAAAAAATAATAAATATATGAGAATCTAACTTCCAACCAATAAAGATACCAATATATGAGAACTGATAAAAAAAGATTACATTTTTATCATTTTATATATTTTTAGATACATTAATGAGTTCTTTAAAAAAAAGACTTTATTTTTATCACTTTATATATTGTAAGATACATTGATGAGTTTTTAAAAATTAATTATCAACCAAGCTAGTTTAATTTTTTTTAATTACCAACAAAAATAATTCAAGCCTACTAAATTGCGTTCTCTAAAAATTTAGAACGAAAACCGAACTTCCGGTAAAAAAGTATACCTATATGTCCGCTGGTGGTTTTTTAAATACCTATATGTCCGTCGGTGACTTTTTAAATACCAATTTGGCACCGGAGTTATTTTAAATACTCATCTGTCCAAGACTGCCAGTTTTTAATACCAATTTGGTAGTTTGGCCCCATGAAAATGAACAACCGCAACAATCTACTTCTTAGCCTTTAACTTTGAGGATAACCAAGGAACAAAATGGCACAAAAACATCAGCCATTTACTCCCGACAAAACTTCTTGGATGGCTAATACTTAACCTTAGAAAAACTCATTTGATATTGCTTCATATAATCAAGTGTGTAATGGAAACCTCTAATCGCTTTAAAGCAATTATTTACACCAGATGAGGGAGGAAACCGCTTACTATAAAGCAAACTTGCTAGTACAGTGCACAATTTGAGACTTGCCTGGCAAAAGGTAAAATCACAGTTGCTTTCATTTGCCATGTTTGAATCACTCAACCGTCCAGACTCCAGGTGTATCAAATTCACCCTACCTGTCAAAAGCTAAATAATAAATCAGCGCCATTTGTTGATTTAGGCACAGAGGAATGCAAGGGCGAGTTTTGCGAACAAATTCAACTTTCATATTTTGGGTCATGAAAGGGGAGAAGTCAAACGGAGAGACAGAAATTATGATCATCAAAGACAATCAGAATCCTCAAAACATAGAATCATCCAACCAAATTTTCATCATCATTCAACAAAAAAGACTGCCTTGATAGTATTCTTACTTTCATCTCTCCGTATCACTAACATTGAAAGAAATTGGAAACCACAATTTTGCTCCAGTTATTAATAAATTCAGATACAACAGCAATACGAAAACTGCAGATTCAACACTGGGAATTGTCAGTATATATCAGGAAAAGAGACACTCCTTAACTAAAATCGAATTGTAAAACCAAATTGGAGAGCGATTATAGACGCCAATTTAGAATATCACCTGAAATTGGAATCTGTCATCGCTAAAATCACTTGAAAAAAAAAATCCCAACCAAAAATGTATATCATATAAATAAGCACCTCCTCTGCCAGGACTTGTCTACAAAATCACACACTGGGTCAGCTATAATAACATCAGAACACCAAAGATTTATTATCGTACATGTCATGCAAATAATCACAGATGTATTATTGAACCGGTTTGGCCTGTTTCTGTTTAGCTTGGCTACTGTTGAATTGTGTTCTTATCTCAGTGTAAGCTTGTGCTGCAATCTTTTTGCTATTGTTGTTCTTGAAATATGTTTAACTGTTACTTAAGGATGAAATTGAACATTGTGTTAATCTAATTGACTTGTTGTTCATCTTTCTATATGGTGTCAATCCAACTTCGCATCGACGACATCCAATTGAGGCTTTTGAACAAATTTATTACCATGTCTGCACCGGAAACTTGCGGTATCATTGAGATCGGTCCTCTGTGGATTGAAGTACAACTCTTCGTCTTTCTCAAAACCATCACAAGCACATCGCCTGCAACTTCTCTTCCTCGCGACGTAATTGACTATATCAATCCTTATCTGCACGAAACATGGACAACAGAAACCTAATTCACATCCGGATTCGATCACTATCCTCTACTGAAGTTGAAATTTGAACCAAAAAGTGGAAAGCTAACTAAAGCATAAGCAAACTTAAAGCCTCAATTTCCAATTCAAGCCCCAAAAATCCAAAACCCTCAATTGCATTTGAAGATAATCACATAGAAATTAAATGGAGATCGAGAGGAGAGGAGTGAACCTGTCATGGGGTGAAACGTTCTCGATCCGACAGATGCAGTTGAATCGAGATCAAGAGGAGGACCTGTCAAGGCTGCCGCCGGGATGAAGACAATCCAAAGCCTTGCAGAATCCCTCCAGAAGCTAGGGTTTAGCATCAGATCAAAGGTCTATTGTAATTGCGATTGTCTCTAAGCACGCCAATTGAAGTTAACTGAGAGGAGAAATTTCTGACAGCGACAAATATTAGGTTACCGGAATCAGATATTGCTCGAGAGTGACCGTTTGATTCGCTGAAGCATATTATTTCGCCGAAGCACGAGATAATTTCGACAAAAATTACCTTTCAGTTTCGGAGAAGAGAGTATAAAGTGCGCGCTGCCAATGGTGCTGATCTCAATGGGCGTACGAGCCTGAGAAAATAAGAACCGCGATTGTGGGAGGGATTGGAGGGGAGAGACAACTGGTGGGGCGAATATGTAATTCAAATCAAAATAGCTTCATGGCGAGGCCTGATTAGGGAAAATCGAGGAATGAAGAAGAGAGGAAATATCATTACAGTTGTGACTTGCGAGGAGAGGATAATTTCAGATGTGAGGAGGAGATGATTTAGTGAAGGGGATTTGAGCGAAAAAACTTGGGTTGAGAAAGAAATGGTTTCTTACGTTGCTCAAAAGGTTGACACTTGGCTCAATTTTTTCAATTTTTTCTGAAGACAGTGCTTCTGTAATTATAAGTATAAGGGGTGGATTCGCTCATTACACTCTCTCTCTCTGAAGACATTGCTTTTGAATTAATCCAATTGTTTTTTTTAAAAACAAATAAAATTATAATTTAGGCTAAAAATATGGATTAATTGAATTTTTTAAAAAATTAATTGAATAACCTACTTTTTAAGGAAGGATTGACACCTCATTAAAAAGCTTATCTTTTAATAGTTAGATATAGATTGTTTTTTTTTTCAAAACTACCAAAATTATAATTTAGGCTAAGAACATGGGTTAATTGAATTTTTTTAAAAAAATTTATTGAATTACCCACTTTTAAGGATAGAGTGACATCTCATCAAAAATGTTTCTCTTTTAATAGTTAGACTAGTTCAGTACCCGCATCGTGTGCGATTTTTTTAATTTAAATAAATTTGATACTAAAACCCGTTTACGATGAAGGAGAAGTCGTCATTTGTCTCATGCGACTTCTCCTTTATTATATATAATATAATAGATATAGATAGATACTTCGTTTATCAACCATTTAAAATATTTTACTATCTGGCATGTCTTTTTAAGAATGATAACGGTTATATAAAATATCAACTTTTTTATATATAAAAAAATCTTTCCAAATATATGCTCTTGATCTACACTCTTTTTTTTTATTTGATCTTAATCTATACTCTGATACTATCTAAATTTCAATTACATTAGCCATTTGAAATAACGGTTGTTATAAGGTTCACTCGTTTTCTTTCGTAAGATATGAATCATTGGTTAATTAGACAAATCCTTTTAATAATGCTTTCGTAAGATTTAAACATTCAAATTTAATTAGAGATTTATTTTCTCAATATGGTTGATTGTCCTTTATATGAAACTTCATAATTGAAACTTCATAATTGAATAACCAAGCACAAGTAGTAAAGTGGTTATGGTAGTAGTGAGTTGTGAATAACCAAGCACAAGTAGTAAAGTGGTTATGGTAGTAGTGAGTTGAAGGGTTGACCCTTTAAAGGAGACCTTTAATATTTGGACCCAATCCATATTCACGTTGTCATTCACACTAGCAACTATTTGGGCCCAATCCATATTTTTCCATAGCCTATCAAATAAAATGGGCCAGCCCTTAGACATACATAGCCCATCTCAACTTTGGTTAAAGCCTAGCAAATCCATAGGCCCAATAAATATAGTTTTTTTTAAAAAAACTTTATCCCCATGTTTTACTGTATCCATAGCTCATAATACGGCAAATTCGTTATAAGCTCGCCTATTATAATAATAATATAAACAATCAAATACATTGCATCAAAGAATTTAATAGTTGAAGGACACCTATAAATAGGGGACATGGGCAAAACAAATATAAATATAAAGTTTTGAGAGACTTTGAAATGGAATAAAATTAATTGCATATCACACACATGAAATGATTGGTATCTCAATTGAGATTGAGAAAGTTGGAGAGGAAGCAAAGCCAAGTTGGAGTTTGGAGGAGTGTATGGACAAATGGGGCATCTACATGTTCTAAGTATCAAAATACAACTACTTCCAACTTGTAATGTACCCTCTTCCTTTGTAAACAATTCCCTACTTGTCTCTTAATTTCTTCATTTCATTTTTTTCAATTTCAATTTCAACAAAAATATATTATATATTTTTTGTCTGAAAAATATTAAAACATATGGGTCATTACTGGGTGGTCTCTTATTGTTACGTACACGACCATTTTCTCGCCATCGGTATGTTACCGTCACCGACTTCGGAAGTCGCCTTTCAATTTAACGACGTAGTTGGCCGGAGACGACAACAAAAGAGCCGATACCGACTTACTAAGTTGGCATTAAGGACCATAGGTGAACGCTGCAAGCTTCGCCTGCAAGATTCCTGGTCGAACTGTACACATCCCATCTCACCGACTTGGGAAGTCTGTGTCGGCACTCATAACACCGACTCACCGATCTAGGAAGTCCGTGTCTGCATTCATAACACCAACCTAGGAAGCGCGGCACCAGCTCTAAGCTTACCGAACCAGGAGTATAAAGTATGCAAGTGTTCTTAAATTTATTCCCTCTAAATTTTGAGTGATCCCATAGAATTAAAGGGTACTGCAAAATGCTTAAGAATGGTGTAATATGCCCACCAAATTAAGTAACTCCATCTGACATGATGATGAAGAGAATCTAACCTGTAATCCCTGCCCCCTCTGGTATTAATGGTCACTACCCTACCCTTAAAGCAAGCCTCAGTTTTAATTAATCATAGTATATATCATTCTTAATTACTAAACTATACAGTATTATTATAATTTATAATTGAATATTTGACCTTCTACTCACATGAGTTAAATTCCTGCAGTATTGCTGATCCACGGTGCTACTGTTCAATGGTGTTTAACTTCATTTTTCGTCGAATCGTCGGCGTCCTCAACTTATTAAGAGTTGTTTTGTTTACGTCGTCTTTTTGTAGAGTTTCTTTCCGCTTGTTTTCGTTGCGCCTATTTTCTATTTTTATTGTATGTTTAAGCGATTTTCACCCGTCGTCTGCCCCTCGAGAATCAGTCTTGTCTGATCTTGAATCTTTACTTAATAAAAAAAATTATAATTTTATTTTCTCTATAAATAACACCTGAGGATATTTTAGAGTAATTTTTCTTTCAAAGTTACGTTGTCATAACATATGTATTTTTTTGTTTATTCACAATGTCTAAATGCAAAACCTCTAAATAAACAGTGAAGATCTGCTATGCCAGATCCTTCACTGTCCCCTGTCTCTATCACACAACAACCCTTTCCCATATTTCTTTTTTTCTTTTTTCTTTTCTAATTATTTTACTTTTTTTAAAAAAAATTTGGGGGGAGAGGGAGGCACAGCACGGGCCTGTCCCTTTGGGACAGGTGATCCCAGCTGCTAAGTAAAGGAGACTCTTGCATCTCATCTCACTCTAGGGGGACGAATATAGACAGTCTTTTTCCATCGAGACGAGAACCTGATTTTAACCTCTCGTTTAAATGTGTTTTACTTCACGATGAAATTAAACCCTCAATTATTTTAAAATGAATAGTTACATTAAAGTTGTCATAACATATGTATTTTTTTTTCATTCAAGAAAATATATATCACTTTTAACTATCTTGAAAGATGAATACCAAATAATCAAATCAATTTGAGTAGCTTACCAAAAAAAAAAAAATCAATTTGAGTAGACCTATAGCATTAATACTCATATGCACTCATTCATACAATAATTCATGCAGGTGGGACTAAAAACTAGCCTTGAGAAATTAATAGACTGATAATGAAACTAAAATTATTTACTTTGTTAAACGTTCAGATAAAAATATATATATATATATATATATTAAAAAATTGATATAAATGTGATGTCCATCCACATCCACATGGGCATGTTCCCTCATCATATACCAAATACCTAGACCGATCTTCAAAGGAGGCCCAATATATAAATAATTATGAAAGCAAATTAATTAAAATTAATTATGAAATATAAATGATAGCACTAACTTTACGATTAATTAATAATTGAAGGAATAATATGAACTATGACAACCAAGACTAAAAACAACAACAACCACCATCACCACAAGTTGGGTTTTTATTTATTTATTATAACTAGAGCAAAAAAATAGGAAAAAAAGTACCCCATAAATATATTTAAAAAGGAGAAAAAAATAGAAAAAAGAAGAAGCAATAAACAAGCCACAAGACAACATGAAAAGTTTATTGCTTGTTGTCCATTACAGATGTCTGTAGAGATCTCCTCTGATATTCTTATAAATTTTATATTTACGGGGTAATTAAAAATGCAAAAAGACCACATGACACTTTCGACAGTAAAAAAAAAACCAAAAATATTGAAAATATTTAGAAATTAAGCCCACTCTTTTTCATAATTATAAAAATCAAGCCATTTTCTATGCAATCGAGCAAACTCCTCCTCCTCGTCTTTTCGATGCAATGCAAGCTCGTATGTTTCCTTCTTAAACCGCTCTTCAACTTCTATTCTTGCATTTTTCCATGGCTCGCGGGGCTGATTTCACAAGAAAAATGAATGGTGTCAGTAAATTGGAATTATTAACTTCGCATATTACAACAATAACAACAGCAGCTACTCAGTATATATATACCAAGTCCAGCGGCTTCTGAGCCCTTCATGATACGCAGACGCTTGCAGGAGTCGACAAACATCCTACATTAGATGATCACACATATGAGATCGATCATTCCGTTAGGTATATGAGATCGATTTAGGGCAAAGAACTTACTCCCAAGGAACATCGCCGACAAGCATCCAATCACCGTCTTTGTCTTCATATGAAGGAACATACTCAGAGCTGTTGAGGAGATCCATCAGCTTCCTCTCGTTCATGAAATCTATCATTCCTTGGGCCCCATAGTTACCTGCTCGATCCGTTTTCATCCATATATATATATATGTTAATCCATATAAATAGTTGTCACGCTGTAAACTGTAAACAGATCTGATAGTTATTTCTGTATAATAATGTAATTATTCGTACGTACGTACCCATGGTGAAGGCACTGAACATCTTGCCTAAGGCATCGGAGAGCTGCTGGTAGCTGTTGTACATCTTCAAGTCCACCTTCCTGAGGTACGGCGCCCCGTCGATGCTCACCTTCACGAACGCCGCCGCCTTCTCCCCCGCCTCCTCGCCGCCACAACCGCTCTTCTGGGTTGCCATTACGTTCTTCCTGTATGACCTCACCGGCGGCCACCCCACCACTTGCGCCCTGCAGTTACAAGTTACAAACATTTTACATATTCATTAATATATATATATATATATAACAAATTAAATAAATATATATATATATATAATTCAAATCATAATATATATATATATGTTTTAATTCTCATCAACCATTTTTCTTATACTATACTTTAAGATTTCGATTTAGGGTCTGTTTGACGAAATATACTGTTCTTACCCTATTGAGGTTATATATAAGAACATGATGTTGATATTTCATTTTTTCTTCAACAATTTAGCAATATATATTAATTCTCATGAACCCTTTTTCTTGCAACTTATTTGTATACTATGTGAAGATTTTGTACCCTAAATTATATAGAGTTTCGAGTTCTTATATGATTGATAAAATAAGGATCATCTTGACAAAGTATACTTTATGATGCGTATAAATAAGAAAGTTTTTTGGGGAGCTTACTTGGAAGGAGGGTTGGCACCGGGATCTTTGGCCGAAGAAGATGGGAGGATGGCGGATTTATTCTTAGTAGAAGAAGAGTTGAGATCTACGACAGACAGTTCCTTGGGCTGGACGAGGTTGAGCTTCAGATCGACAGTCTCAGAGAAGCCTCTCTTTCCATTGACCGGCATCTTAGAGGGCTCGAACTCAGGACCTCCAGGGAGGCCTAGGCATAGCTCCGTCTCCTTGAGGTTAAGCTCGCGCTCTCTTTCGAGCATGGCCGCCATTTGATCGATCCACTAAGTATCGATACCGAAACTCTTGAATTGATGATTCCTATGGATTGCTCTTTTTTTTAGCACAATATATGCTTTTAGCTATCAAGAGTTTTTCCTTTTTCCAAGAAAAGAAAAAGAGGGAGAGGTATATAAAAAAAAGTGTGTAGTTTTATAGCTTCAACACTATGAGTCTACGATGAAGAGAGGAAGAGATGGAGTGATAGTTTAATGGGAGAATGGACAGCCAGGATGGGGCCACGTGGAAGGATGTGGAGCGTTGATGAGGGTTAGGCGCTGGAGATAGTGACGATGGGGATGACGAAGATGAACTTGGTGGTGTGGTGATCTATAAATGGCGGGACTAAATAAAAGGATGGATGAGTGAAATGATTAATAGGGATGTGGCCCCAAATTTACAGATTACCATGAGTTTTCCTACTTGTACTGTTTTAATATCTTTTTAGGGTGAAACCATATGTTGGGATAAGATTCTTAATAATTACTAGTATTGGTGGGTTTTATTTATTTATTTTTAATATGGAATTAGGGTTTGTATACTATATATGATCTTATGTCCTGGGATAGATTAAAAAGTTATCTAATTGAAAAACTGTTTTTTTTTTATAAATAATATGGGTGAATTCTAATATTTATTTTAAAAATGGTTAACCTGGATGTATTTAGAAGGATTCCAAGTCAAAATATTTATCCTATGTCCGGTAAAAAAAATCAGATTATTTTATAGCAATTTGACTTCATTAGTTTAGCGTTGACCTTCACATAATATAAACCTGATATGACTCCTATTTTATTGGATTTCGAGCAAGATTTTTTTTAGAATTTATCCCCGTTTGTTTTTGGTAGAAAAAAGTAATAATTACCCTTATGAATATAGTCCACATTTAAGTTAAGATTTATTGATCACTATTCTAATCGATCCCCTTCTTCTCTCATTTTTCATACAAATTTGTTACCCTTTTATTCCATAATTTGAAGGAGGGTAACTAATACCTCTAGGATGGGCTAATAATCCCTCTCATCCTCTCCTCTAAGCTCACAAAAAATGATGATCATATACACATTTTGTGTAAAATTTATTACCTTACATTTTCATTCCCTTGGTATATAAACAAACGAGTCCAGCGTGTATTAGCATTGGTCCGTTTTTCTTAGATACAGATTAAGAGGGGGGGTGTTTTGGAAATCCTATCCCACATCGAATGGGAGGAAAATAAGGACGAACAAAATATAAAGAGTAGGGTGAAGTAGTACGTACAAATTAGCTGAGATTTTTACACGTACTAAAACATAAATTGTGGCTATCTTTACACTACAAAAAATCTTCTCTCGCGCTCAATTGGAATTTTCCAAAATCTAACACGATCATATCTGCATTTTCGATCACAAAAACTCGATCTTATGGTTTAAAAAAAATTACATTACAATAGTCTTATTCTTGATAACGTTAGGGGTCGATATTCCTCTTTTGATAACTATACTTATCCTTATTTATTGTTAATAAACTTGTGTGAGATAGAGATATATAGATCCTTTTTAGGGCTAGGGGCAACGGTCGCCTTCCTCCAATCGAAAATCTAACACTCAATCATTTATACTTTAAATTATTATTTTTTTATGGAATTTTGGTTCAATTATGTTAAAACCGTACCGAACACAAACTAAACTGGCAAATAGCCGAACCGAACCTAATTTTTTCGGTTCGGCTTTCGGTTTGAAAATTTGAGATTGTAGAGTGTTAGTCTAGAGTTAGTATGTGAGCTTGAGGGCATTTTGGTCACTTCACTCCTTTTGTAATTAAGTTACTACACATGATCTGTTGCTGGGTTGTTAGACGCGCCAACGCTTAGAGCTCGTTTGGTTGACGTTCTAAAAACCCAGGAAGTAGTAATTCCTAGGAATTGGAGAAAATATCAGCGTTTGGTTGAGTTTTTTGTTACAGAAAAATCCAGGAAGTTGAATTCCTGGGAATTTGAATTCCCCCATTTTGGAGGAAGTGCACTTACCTAGTTCCCCCTAGGTAAGTTCCAATTCCACCCTTTTTAATAGGAAAATTCTATTTTCTTATTTCAATTCCTATAATCCAAAACCAAACACAATTTCTAAATTCCCATGATTTTCAATTTATGGGAATTGAATTCCTAGGAAGTTAACTTCCCAGGAACTATACTTCCCACGTCTAACCAAACGAGCCCTTAGTATATAAGCTTGGTTGGGGTCCTCTGTAAACATTTCAAGTTGTTACAGATTCTTGTTCCAGTTTTTCCAATAAGAAAATCTCCAATTTCAACTTCTAAAATGGTATCAGAGCAAGTGGATCTCGTTGAGATCTAGATCTGTTCTTGTTCCTGAGATCTGTGTTCTTCACTGTGTTTCGTTTTTTTTTTCTGTGAACTGAAATCTGTTTGCAAATGGCTGGAAGAGGGAGTGGAATCCCTCCGAATCAAGGTTCTGGATCTGGACATGGAAGCACAGGAGCTGGAATTGGAGCAGGAAGAGGAATCTTCGTTACGCCGCCAGGTCCTGGAGCAGGAAGAGGAGCTAATCAGGGATTTGGTCCAGGATTTGCGCCAAATCCGATTCAGTTTGGGGAATTCGCTCAAGGAATGAACAATGCACACATCAATCCGTATTACCTCTCCAATTCTGACCATCCAGGTATGCAACTGGTGTCTAACTTGTTCAATGGAACTAATTTCACTAGTTGGAGTAGGGGAGTTAGGATGGCGCTTGGTGCTAAGGTAAAATTAGGCTTCATTACTGGTGCCTATGTAAAGCCTGGTGAGGATAGCGATGAGTTTGAAAGATGGATTAGAGCTGATTATATGGTCACTTGTTGGTTGATTAACTCGATGACGAGTGAAATTGGGGAAAATTTTATGCATGTCCAGTCGTCTAAGGAACTTTGGGATGAGATTCGTGAGAGGTTTTACGAATCTAATGATCCACTCATCTACCAGTTAAGAAGAGATATTGGTAACCTGAGGCAAGAAAACATGTCTGTGTCCGTTTACTATGGAAAACTTAAACGAATCTGGGATGAATTACAGCTTTTAGATCCATTGCCTGTGTGCAGTTGTGAAGGAATTATTCACTGCAGTTGTCTAATCTTGAAGAAGATCTTGGAAAGGGACAATAAGGCCAAGATCATGCAGTTCCTCATGGGACTTAATGATGCCTATGAACAACTTAGGAATAATGTTTTGTCCATGGATCCTATGCCTGGACTTAACAAGGTATTCCAGATGGCAGTGCAAATTGAGAGGCAAAAAGGGATTACAGGACTGCAATCTGAGATGAATGTGATGAATGTCAACAGGAATGAACAGGCTGAGGGTAATGCATTTGCTGTAGGGAACAGATCTACTCAAGGGAAACTCACTGAACAGATGAAACGAGATTTTAAGAAGGCAAAGTATGAGCGTCAGTGTGATTACTGCAAAGAGAAAGGACACACCAGAGAGTACTGCTTTAAACTGGTGGGATACCCTGAGTGGTTCAAAGGTCCAAGAGATGGTGAGTTTCAGAAAGGTAGCTCAAGTGGAGTTAACAAGTTTGCTGCTAACACTGAAGGACAGCAGTATGAAGCAAAGTTTGACACACCTTTAGAGTTTGATGCTGCTAAACCTGATCCTAGCATGGTGAATGCCATCTTCCATGAGATTGTCAGGATGATGAAAGGCAAAGCACATATGGATGAAGGAGATTCCTCCATCAATCATGCCTTTGTCAACTTTGCAGGTATAAAGAGTTTCTCCTTTCTTGTTGGAAATAACAAATCAAATGCCTTGACATGGATTGTAGACTCTGGTGCTACAGACCATATTGCATTTGATAAAAGTGTTTTTCATGAGATTCATCTCTTGGATAAGATGATATCTCTTGGCTTGCCAGATGGTACCTCCTTCTTGGTTAAGGAAGCTGGTACTGTGGTTGTGTCTGCAGCATTGAGGTTGACACATGTGTTATATGTCCCTCAGTTTCAACACAACCTCCTTTCTGTGTCCAAGATGTTGAAGGCACAGAGATTGGAATTTAGCTTTAATGCAGTTGAATGCATCTTGCAGGACCTTACCACTAGATGCTGCATTGCTAAAGGAAAGGAAGTTGGAGGTCTTTACTACTTAAGAGCTGATGCTGATAGAGATGTTGTGGGTCAGTCTAGAAGATTTCCTATTGATAGCTGCTTTGATGCTTCTTTGAATAACTCTTCTAAGAGTATGTGTAATAAAGTATCCAGTTTGGATTTGATACATGCCAGGCTGGGTCATTTGTCAGTATCCAAAATGAAACATTTGGATTTGTGTAAAGGATGTGACCTTAGTAGTTTCTTTTGTGATTCCTGTGATATGACTAAACATCACAAGCTTCCATTCTCCATGAGTAATTCAATGGCTGAGTTTCCTTTCAAATTGGTACACATGGATGTTTGGGGCCCTTACAAAGTGCCTTCCCTGTGTGGAGCTAGGTACTTTCTAACCATCCTTGATGACCATTCAAGGGCTACTTGGGTGTTTCTGATTCAGGATAAGACACAGGTATTAAGGATGATTGCTGCTTTTATTGCTTTGGTGAAAAATCAATTTCACAGCACTGTTAAGTGCATCAGGACAGATAATGGCACTGAATTCACTCAACATGCTTGTGTTGCTTTGTTTGAACAACATTGAATTGTTCATCAAAGGTCTGCTCCAGGGGTTCCTGAGCAGAATGGCAGGGTGGAAAGGAAACATCGACATTTAATAGAAACAGCTCGTGCTATAAGGCCTTTTGCAGGTCTGCCCATCAGATTTTGGGGTGAATGTGTCCTAAGTGCCACTTATTTGATAAACAAATTGCCTTCAGCTATCTTAAACTGGAAATCTCCCTTTGAGGTGTTGCATGGCAAACCTCCTTCATTTGACAATTTGCATGTCATAGGGTGTCTTTGCTATGCATATCAACCAAATGATGCTAGAGATAAACTTGGGACCAAGGCCAGAAGATGTGTTTTCTTGGGCTACCCCACTGATCAGAAAGCTTTCAAACTGTTTGACACGGATAAGAAAGTAGTGATCACTAGTAGACATGTGAAGTTCCATGAGTCACAGTTCCCTTACAAAAATCCTCCCCAGACAGACACATCTCCTTCTCATGGTCACCAGTGGCCATTGGTATCTCCTTCTTTTGACAATATTGTGGATTTGCCTATCCTGCATCCCACAGTTATTCAAACTCCTAACTCATTAGCTGAAGTGAGTGATTCTGCATCTCCTCTAAGAGAGATGCCTAGCACAGCCAACACTGCTCCCATCCCTGCTAGTCAATCTCCTCAGTCCAGCACAGCTAGTGATAATCCTGTCATTCATAATTTGGTGCCCTCTCACGATTCCCTGCCTACTAAAAGACCTATCCACATGCCACACAGGTTCCAGGACTACATTTGCTCTAACTTGCCAACCAGATCTGATTCTCAATCTCAGTCCTTTTCAGTACAGCATTTGGCTCACCTATCTCTCTCACATGTGCAATCTCTCATCGCTATGTGTGCTACATTTGAACCTAGAACTTATAATCAGGCTAAAGATGATGAGAGATGGCAGGAGGCTATGCAAGCTGAGATTGATGCTCTGGATAGAAATCATACATGGTCTGTTACAGATTTACCTCCAGGAAAGAAAGCAATAGGATCTAAGTGGATTTACAAGATTAAGTACAAGCCCAGTGGTGAGATTGACAGATTCAAGGCTAGACTTGTTGCAAAAGGGTATAACCAAGTCAAGGATAAAGACTACAAGCAAACATTTTCCCCAGTGGCAAAAATTTCAACAGTTAGAATTGTTTTGGCTCTTACTGCAGCTAAGGGATGGAATTTGCACCAACTTGATGTCAACAATGCATTCCTTCATGGCTTTATTGATGAAGAGGTATACATGACTCCTCCCCTTGGTTATAAATTGGTTGCCCCAGGACAAGTGTGCAGATTACACAGGTCTTTGTATGGTCTTAAGCAAGCAAGTAGGCAATGGAATCTAGAACTCACTAAATTCCTATGGAAGCTTGGGTTTGTTCAGTCTTTACATGATTACTCCTTGTTCACCAAGTCTGTTGGAGATTCCTTCATTGTGGCACTAGTGTATGTGGATGACATGCTGTTAATGGGGAATGATTCCACTGTAATTACCTCTACAAAGACTGCCTTGCACACTGCCTTCACCATCAAAGATCTTGGCATAGCCAGATATTTCCTAGGGATGGAAATTTCAAGGTCTTCTCAAGGAATCCTTTTAAATCAAAGAAAGTATGTGCTGGATATATTACAGGATGCCAACATGTTAGAGTGCAAGCCATCTTCTTTTCCAATGCAGAGAGGGACAAAGCTATCTGTTTCCAATGGAGATCCCATTGCAAACCCTGAATTGTACAGGAGGCTAGTTGGAAGACTCCTCTATTTGACCTTCACTCGACCTGACATCTCCTTTACAGTCCAGCAGTTGAGCCAATTCTTACAATGTCCTCGTACACCACATTGGAATGCTGCTCTATACCTTCTCAGATACCTTAAAGGCAGCTTCAATTTTGCTCTCTCATATCCAACACTTTCTGATCTTCAACTCACAGCCTTCAGTGATGCAGACTGGGGCAATTGTCTTGACACTGGGAGGTCCTTGTCTGGGTATTGTGTGTTCCTTGGTGGTGCTCTTATCTCCTGGAAATCAAAGAAGCAAAAGGTGGTTTCCAAATCCTCAGCTGAAAGTGAGTACAGAAGCATGTCTTACACGGCTAGTGAACTCATTTGGGTCCAAGGGCTGTTGTCTGATCTCCATATCACATTGCCCTTACCTGTGACTTTGTTTTGTGACAACAAAGCTGCCCAAAGTTTAGCATCTAATCCAGTATACCATGAACGGACTAAGCATGTGAGAATAGATTGTCACTTCATTAGGGAACTAATTCAGCAAGGTTTCTTGGCCACTTCTCATGTGTCTTCACAGCTGCAAACGGCCGACATCATGACCAAGCCTCTTGGAGCTCACCAGCATCACATCCTATGCTCCAAGCTTGGCCTTGTTCATCCCCAAGCCAACCTTGAGGGGGGTATGTAGAGTGTTAGTCTAGAGTTAGTATGTGAGCTTGAGGGCATTTTGGTCACTTCACTCCTTTTGAAATTCAGTTACTACACATGATCTGTTGCTGGGTTGTTAGACGCGCCAACGCTTAGTATATAAGCTTGGTTGGGGTCCTCTGTAAACATTTCAAGTTGTTACAGATTCTTGTTCCAGTTTTTCCAATAAGAAAATCTCCAATTTCAACTTCTAAAAGAGATTTTCGATTTCGATTCGGTTCGGATAGGTTTTAAACCGATGCACAACCCTAGTTCTAACAACTCCTCCTACCGGGAAAAAAATCAGCACTCCAAAAATAACACAGAAGAGGCAGGAATTTAAACAATTTTAAATGAACATTTGAGAATCTAATTATTCTTTTGCCGTTGTTTTTCATAAACAGCGGTACATATATATTAAGTCATATGGTATGTATTTGTGATGTTTTTGAAATGTTTATTTTATCGTCCCACCCATATTACGAAATTCTTGGATCATGTTCTATTTTTGCTCCATTTGAGGGGCGAGTCTTTTTTGAAGGGGATTGCGTTTAGTATTCAAAAGGGATGCGGAGCTCAGCTTGTTAGTCGACTTCGATCTAATTTCATGTAGATATTTTTATTATAATAAAATTTATTATAATAATAATAATAACAACGTTGTTGTTTTTATAATCTATGCCTCAGGGCACATGCTAATAATAATTAATAATTGCCATTAATTTTACTTTTCTGGAATTTTTTAGGAGAATAATATTGAGGTAAATTCACGTTAAGTATTAAAAAAGAGCCTATCTTTTTTTAGGAGAATAATATCGTTGCACCGTTGCCGGTATTTTAGGTCCCTCGACCCACCAGATATGTCTGGTGCGTTGAATTCTTTTCATTTTAAAAAAACACAACACATTTGTCTGAAAATTTGAGAGAATGAAGAGACACGACTGACAGACTAACTGTCATGATTAGGGGTGGGCATGGGATGGGACGGGGCGGGATTGGGGTAATTCCGCGTCCCGTCCCGCGTATTTTTTGCGGGACGGGATTGAATTTTTTTTTTCAAATCCCGCCAGGTCTTATCCCTCACGGGACGGGACGGGACGAGATTTGTCCCTCATAAAAAAAAATATATATAGTCCAAAAATAACAGTAAGTTTTTTTTTTTTAAAAAAAAATCAATCCATCCGTAATTCATGCAAAATATAATACTGTAAATGTTAACTCATGCAAAGCATAACATTAAGCATAATACGTACTGTAAGTGTTTTTTTTTTAAAGGCCATTAGGCCAACAACGGCAAACTGTTTACTCCATTTCTTATACTGAGTATGTTTTTACTGTTTTTATTATTATTTTAAATTTTAAATTTTGGGTTTAAATAAATATTAAGGTATAATGTAATATATTCTTATATTTTTTTTATTAATTTCAATTAAATATATAATATATATATAATTTTATATATGTGCGGGACGGGACGGGATTTGAAATCTCCGTCCCGCGTAATTTTTGCGGGACGGGATTGAAATTTTTTTTTCTAAATCCCACGGGATCGGGACGGGATGCGGGGCGGTACGGAATTTGCGGGATTTGTGCCCACCCCTAGTCATGATACAACCAGAAAGAGTCAAGTAAATACTAAAAACAAACAAGTTTTTTTTTTTTTAAAAAAAAGACCCAAGTGATCCCAACAAACAAGACCAACGGAATGAAATCGATGAAGGCAAAGGAAAGACGTACTGCGAATATTGATCTAGTGGAAATTATGCACTTGTTACACAACAATCCTTAGAGGAAGGGTCAAGCAGGGGGGCAATGGGTAGCGGGTAGGAGAAATGGAGGTTTGTTGCTCATATTTTATAAGAGATGCTTACTTATAAATCTGATCATATTAGAGCCCGCCAAGAGGTACTTGGTACTACGATCATTGGAGGGACAATACCTACCTAACCCCGATGATGCTCCAATCTTTTTGATTGCTCGTTCGAAAACTACAATCTCTGGCTCTGGAACTGAATCATTTTCTTGTATCTGAGAAGAACTTGCAGATTAATAGGATGGAAGTTTAATTGAAATGAATTCAAATCTTTCTTCCAGGATAGATCAGTATAAACATCAGCAACTCCGGATTGGATTAGTTTCTCCCCAACAAATAAGTGCTTGGCCCACGAAAATCCTACTGAACGGAGAGAAGGTTGAAGAGGTCACAAAACCCTATACTTTTCATTACAAAACCAATAAATCGGAAAAGAATTGAAGAAGAATCCCATAAGCGGAATTAGACTTCTCTAGGGGTAATGTGGATCAATGACATTCCCCTCATTTTATGAGAGATCTTTGAAAAACACGAGCACTACCTATAAGATATTTGATAATATGATGGTGAAAAAAATGATATTGTAGTAAACTAGTGGAGATTAAACCCAAAAAAAAAGGTAAACTAGTAGGAGATGAAAATTTTATTAAATTCTCCTAATAACAATTTCAACATTTCAGAAAAAGATAATTTTTAAAAAGATAACTTACTGGATTTCTTGATAAATAAAAATCATGCATATGTTCACCCTGTTTTTTGTAATATATTGAATATATATATATATATATATATATATATATATATATATATATATATATATATATATGATAATTTTGTTGCAAATCAAATAAGCACCAAAAAATATTTTAATTAATAATTTGTATAATGGGCACGTTAATGTATATATTCAAACAAAAAATGCAGTATCTTTAATCACTTATGTTATAAGCCTTTAAAATTAATCCATATTACTATATATTAGTTTCCGAAAATATAAATTTTTGGTTGAAAATGAATAATTGGCATTTTCTTTCATTCAATTTCCCTAATGGAAGGTGGTCAAAATATAACATATAATTAACCTTTTATGATAAAGATACAAAATGTAAGTTTATCATTGTCAATGATGTATAAATTATAATGAAAAGACATATGCTGGGATTCTTCTTGGAAGGTACTACTAATTATTCACCCTCACATGAGTGAATATCATGCATTGCATGGGGATGTTATTTAATCTCCATTGATTGATTAATTGATTAATTAATTCTCCTATATGTAATTATTATTTATTTTAGGCCTCTTTATATAAATTTCTCCATTCATTGACCAATATTTGACCCTTTTTCCTAATTGTATTTAATTTGTATCCATATGTGTATGTCTTCCCCTTCCAAACGGCAATTATCATCCACAACCATAACACTACCTCTTCACTATATATATATATATATATATATATATATATATATATATATATATATATATATATATATATATATATATATTTCTCTTCCTAATATTTTTGACATCTCATATATATATTTTTTAAAAATATTTTTTTAATTTTTTAATTTATCACACTCTTTCTTTAAGATTTTTCGTATTTTTTTCCACAACAATGAGTGTTTACCTCACTTATCTCTTTTCTTATTTATCTATATCCATCGTATAGGTTCCATCAATCATAATATCATTTGTTTAATAAAAAAAAAAAACATAAAGCATAAATAAAGCATAAATTTTTGCATATTGTCCAATTCAATGCTCGCACTCTTTACCTTTCCACACCAAGATAATTCATTTCCTTTCTTTACCTTAAGGTTTTGCTCCCAGCAATTATATTACCTTATAGGAGAAGAGAGAAGGTTATAAGATAAGCAAAACTCATAATTGTGGATGCTCTAATGGAAAATCTTCAAAGGAGGCTCCCCTCGAATATGTAACGCTTCTTAATAAGTTTTAACGATTCCATTGCTAGCGTTATAATTTGATACATATATATAGTTATCCACTTATCCTCTATATCATTGGGTGTTACATTTAATTATTTTGAATACGTTTATATTATTAAAAAAAATATTTAGACTCTACCCTTATATTTATATGTTTGGTTCAAAAAGGTTCAATGAACTATAATTAAGCAAACAAACTTCTTTTGCTAATTTATTGGGTGCAAAAAGGTAGTAGTATTAATTCATAGAAAGGAGTTGGTGATGATGGTAGGTTCATAAAAAAAGGTGACTAGGTTAGGAATAAAAGGAGGGTCGATGAGATGAGTAAATAAATGCCATTTTTGGACCACTTTGCATTTTTCCTACCGTGCCGTTTACTATAAATTTAAATGTGTTTTATCTCAAAATCAATTGTCAATGAGAGAAGAAGTTCACCAACCTTATACGGAGTATATTGTTTATATATAATATCTCAATATCTTCAATGTGGGACAACCCATATTCCATTTTCAACTATTCCTGAGAAATTACACAATATATTAAGCTTTAATGTCTAACTTAATCACAAACCATACCATCAATGTTCTTATTGTTAATCACAAGTTACTCTAATGGCTGAATTGTGATGATAGCTTTCATGTTTAGAGATTCAAATTCAAATTATTTTGACAATCTAATCAAACCAATATTGCTTCTTTAAAGATGTAGAAATTCTATGGGCGCATGCATAATATTGCTTCTTTAAATTATTTATATTGCAAAGTCACAATGAAAAAAAATAAAAAAATTACTCCGTAATAAGAAAGGGCCGACAGATTGAAAAGAACAACAGTAGTTAGTGAAATAAAACAGTGCAGTTACTGAATAAATATTCTTCATGTTGGAAGAGATAGCGACATTTGTACATCTTCCTTATCTGGCTTCTCTTTTTTTTAAAACCTAACTTCATTTCTTTCCACACAATTTGATATTTCACATTGTGTTAATCCGCAGACAATGTACGAAATATTCAGCATCTTACATAAGTGTGTTTTCATTCATAGGTTAAATTGTGAATCGATCCATAGGCCGCTTGCAAACAAAAGTTGTTAGTCCATCGAGCAAGTTAAGACGGTTTCTGATACAATCATTCCCCTGGACTTTGGAATCCTTTTTTTTTACGAGTAAATGTCTCATAAGTTTACGTCTACTTAAGATATGAAAGGATAATTATAATTATCTTACAACAGAAATATAATAAAATATAAGCCTAATATATAAATTGGCGAACTGTATATTTTTTCTATTATCAATTGGTTTTAGAATCGAACCACGTCAGGGTTATAGCTAGGTTTGGGATATATCGGATGACATTTAATATAACGTGCTCGTAGATGTGGTGACCCCTGCATCGTAATGGTCGAAGTTATCAGAAGGGTTCGTTCTAGATCCCTGTCTAATGGGCTAGCATGCCTCAAGACATGACGATGCATTGACATATGGCCGATGTTGTGCTCTTGTTGTGGGAATATCTCTGCACTTATGGTCGATGTTCAAGCACTTCGTGTTATTTTGATTGGGGATATATAAAGATCGAGTTGGATTCATTTTAAGATTGAGGTGGAAAATGACAGTCTAACCGTGATCATTTCTATCAAAGAAGTCTAGAGATACTCGTGGAAAATCCAAATTCTTGTCTTTGATGCATAATGTCGGTTGAAAAGCTTCTCTTCTGCTTCCCGCAGATCAATCAGGTTGTCGATAAAAGAATGCTTTTCCAACACCCATTAGATTAGGATTCGCTTATACAAATGCATAAATCTATACCATTGGGATTCGCCATGTCTCTTTCTATAATTTGGCATCGCCAAATCCTCTATCTGATTTCCAAATTTATTGCCCCCTCCTATACTCCAAGCCCCTCTCCATTACAAATTCCAAGTTAAAAACAAAAAGAAAATAAAACAAAAAAATAAAAGAATTTTAAAAAAAAGATCAGGGAGATATATAGGAACAGGATAGGATTGAGGACAGAGGATTTGAATCATAATTTGACATGATTTAGTTAGTTAGGAGCCAAAATTAGAGATTATGATCACAAAAGTAAAACATATCACTTTTAGACCAATAATGGGATGCTAAAATCTCTAATAGTTAATATATTTACATTATCATGAGCTTTAGTTTATTATCACTTTGAGATTCCTACAATCAACCATACATAGTACACCTCCAAAAACAATTAACTAGTGCTTTTACATGTGTTAGGTAACTAATACACGTACACACTTGGCTTAATTGATCTCATGTATCTTTGTATTTTGGTACATCGATCTCTATATACTTATGTGTATGTCCCAATGGCGATACGGGATTTGGGATTAGGAGAAAAATTAATCATATCTTGACTGCCTATATGGTTAATTAATATTTAGTTTGTGGATGATGCAGTCCAAAGAAGATCAGCTGAATCTCCTTGTGGGTGTACTGTGGAATATAATTAAATTAAATCGAATTTTATGATTTTCATGATCTTGAATTGATGCCTTAAAAAGGGCTACGCCTTTTCACAACTGTAATATTCCCTTTTTGATTTTCTTCCCACTTTTTCTTTAACGTTAATTGGACGTCTACATTCGTTAGGATCAATTTTGGGTTTAGTTTAATTATTAATTGGGAAAATTGGGGTAACAAATATCTCAGGTTAGGATGCGAATATGCGATCATATTAACACATGATTTGAAGTTAATCGTGATTGGACGCCATGCAATCAAATTCATGGGTGGAGTTGGGTTTTACCCTCACAAAAAAAAATTAAAAGAACAGAAATTTCGCGAGGTACCCTTAGGGTATTGCAATTTTCGCGAGGTATACAATTTTTTTTGCATATTTCACGTGATACCCCTAAGGTTTTGAATTTTTTCGCCTCGTGCCCTTCCCGGTTAAATTTAACCTATTCCGTTAGTTTTCAATATTTAAAAAAAAAAAAAAAAAAAAAGAAGGAACAGACGAACCCTGAGGGCTTTGGGAAATTGGGAACCCTCTCAGCTTTTCTCTCTACCAAGCCAATCCATTACCCTCTCCGGTGAGAAGCGAAGAGATGGACCAGATCTGGCCCCGGCGAGGATGACGAGGGAGAGGAAGGTGAGCCGGGAAGAGGAGGGCTGGTGGAAGAAGGCGGTGTTGGCGAGGGCGACAGAGAGAGGGTTTGTTGCTCCTTACTCGATACTCGTCAATTTCACGTATAGAACCCTAACCCCCAAATTGCTCTGCTGGAGGACTCTTCTTGCTCCGGGCAGCCGGCCGCCACCGAGTTACAAAGATGGCAACACCGGTCAATTGAAGTTGAAGGCGGCGATTCTCGTTAGCCCACTCTGTCACCGTCACCTATCGGGGCCTCTACTCCCATCATTGATCGTCGTCAGTCATGGTATGCCTTTTATTCTCCATGATTCTTGACTTTAGTTTAAACTTCATCTCTTGAAATTCATCCAGTCTGAAAATGTTTTATATACGAATCTGCACTTTATTTTAATTTGATTAGCTACTTAGAAAAGGAAGAAACATTTGACATTTTAGTTGTCATTTACTTGTCTTGTGTTAGTGACCACCAGAACTTCATTTTGATTACTTGTAGAGTTTGTGCTAAATCAACTATGAAAGCTCTCACCTTTGTTTGCAGTGTACTGTCTTTGTTCTCTTCATTTGATGCCTTTGTTCTCTTCATTTGACGTCAATGGCAGCCTAGCCTCCTTTCATTCTCTATTTCACTGCTTCTTGTTGGGGATGATCTTTATTTTTCCTATTGCAATAGACAATGTCTTCTAAAACTCTCGTCATTTATCTTCCTTAATGGTAGAGGGAGTGCACTTGACATGTTCCTTCAAATTGATTGGAAATTAGGCAAATCTGACACTATTTAGAGATTTCACCCCCATTTCATGTTTTTCCACCCTATTTGGAGCCATGGTTAAGTGTAAGCATTTCTCTCTTTCTATCTGTTTATGCAAGACATTAGCTATATAAGATATGGACTATGTTGATTTGTTCAATTTATTGACCTTGCTTTTATAGTCACCTTCAATTGAACATATCAAATTTCAGCCAAGAGAATCCTAAACCTGGAAAATTAAAATTCACAGTGAAAAAAAGACTGAAAACGTACAATTTGAATGTGCTTATAAGCAACTCTAGCAATATATAGATAAGAAACAACAACTTAAAAGGCAATAACTAGGTGAGCACGACAATGAAAATGAAAAGAAAAATGCATAACTCAATTTCAACATACCCATTGAGTTTCAAAGCTATGACAATATGTGCGTTGTTTTTAGCTTATTAGCTCAAACGGGAGAGCATTGTGCTCATGCACAAAGACGTGGGTTCGAATCCCACATAGGCTAATTGAATTCTAAAACCATTTAAGTACTTTGTTAACTGAATTTGAGAAAATTAATTGAAATTCTTTCCCAAATCACTCTGATTTTAGCTGTCATACTAATAAATTGAAATTCTTTTAAAAAATAATTCTTTCACCTCTGTGAAAGTATTATGACAACAAACAAGATGCATTGTAAAAATAGCTTATGAGAGCAAAAATAGATTATGACGGCAAACAAGATGCATTATAAAATAGCTTATGACAGGAACTAATAGATTGAAAGCTATTCAGATTTAAGGTTTCGATATGTGATTCAATCATGCAATCCAGAAAAATTAAAGACCTGGTTGGAGCTATTTGGAAATGCTTGTAGCCTATGTGGGATTTGAACCCACATCTATGTGTATTGAACACATCGCTCTCCCATTTGAGCTAAAAGGCTAAAAAGTGAAATATCAAATTTTAGCTATTTACTTTAGTGTTAATAGTTCCTGATTTCTGAGTCAATGACAGGAATAACTTGATTATCCCATATATATCATGTAAAAGAAGGCAATGCAGAATTTTGGAAAGATGGGAAAGTGCTAATAGCATTTAGTGTTAACATGATTGAATCAAGAATGCCCCGTGTTTCCTATAGATACAAATGAAGAATATAGATATTTCATAGTTGTTGCAGAAGGTATAAAATGCCATATGTTTTATTTAAAATTTCTCCATAAAAATACGTTCTTAATTTGGCTCGTTGCCTACAGCCGAAGTAGACCTTTCATCATGTGCCAGCGCCTCTACAACACTTTTAAGTCATTTGACTTCTTATAATTAAAGAGTAGTTTTGAGCTACTAAATATTTGGATAATTCCTGCTTTTAGAAAGTTACATTGGGTATTTTGTACAAAAGATTCCACCAAAAAACTACATAAAGAGACTTACAATTAAGTAATTAAGACCATGATATTATCCATATATTTTCTTAGACATACCATCCACCAGGATTTAGAACCTTCTGCTTTCTATCATTGTTGTGACACATTGAATTGTCTGCATCCACTACTACTACAATGAAATACAAAGAAATTTTAGAATTTACAGGCCACATTATCTAAACCTAAACCCTAATTTCAGAACAATTTGTGTGAATAAGCTTATTGATGTGTTCATCCTGTTTTTCTTCCCTTACTATAGTATGAAAGTAGATAGATAGATAGATCTACTAAGTTTAACATCATCCAACAGAAGCAACAACAACCATAAGTGATAAAAAAACAGAAGCAACAACATCAAGCAAACTTGGAATTGAAAGACTGTAATCATATCTTCAAGAGACAACAACCAACAACTAGTGAGCAGAAGCAACCGAGAGGAATTAGTTCATTGTAATAAGAAATGCAAAATCACAATCTGTCAGAGAAAATAAAACCCAAACCCTAATCACATACTCAAAACCTCCACTCACAATCGGATTATTTCAATCACATATTTACAAATTCAAAACTGAAGTCGATCAACAGTTTAGGAACCCCCAATTCGAACTTCACACAGAGAAAAGGGTTCAAAATCCGACATACCTGACACGACCGAGAACCGATAGATTCCGACCACTCTAGGCCTTCACCACCCCTTCTGGCGCCTCCGGTGCGGCCTGCCTTCGTCTTCTCTTTCTCTCTCGCGACCTGCCTTCGCCCTTCTCTGGTCGACCTTTGTTCGTCTTCTCTCTCGCTTTCTTTCGTTCCTTTTTTTTTTAATTGAAAAGTAACGGAGATGAAGGCTTCGTTAATTTTAACAGACAAAGGGCACGAGGCAAAAAATACCAAAACCTCAGGGGCACCACACGAAATATGCAAAAGATTTGTATACCTCGCGAAAATTGCAATACCCCAGGGGTACCTCGCGAAATTTCCGTTAAAAGAAAAAGGTAAAAAGAATATGGGTGGGAGTGGGGGGAATCAAATCCTATGTCCCCCCTCCTTGTCCCCCTCCCCCGTCCCCCCTCCTTGACGGTTGAGATTTGCCCAACTCCATTGGTGGAGTTAATCTACAACTTCACCGGATCCAATTCCAGTCGAAGGATGCCAAGATACATCAAAAGCTAAGCTAGTTTGTTTGATACATTTTATATCTTCTAATATTGATGTTTTATATATTGTAAGACACAATGTTATTTAAGACTTGTCTTTTTATAATTTTTATAATTATAGTTGTTTATATATATGAAACAATTTAACTTTCGGATTAGGTGAGAATGAATAGAATCAAATGGGAGAAAAATCACTCGTATTTTACCCATCTCACTTGATGAGTGATAGGTGAAGTGAATATAGATAGTGGGTCCGGATCGAGTGGAATGATAATCCAGCCATAAATCCATAATGAATCCAGTGAAATAGAGATTCGTACACCCACCACTAGACCTGTCAAAACACAACCCGACCCGGTGACCCGACCCGACCGACCCGAAAAATTTCCGACCCGAACCCGAAAATTTTGAGCCGAATTTTTTTTTCGACCCGAACCCGAAAAACCCGAAATTTTCCGGGTAATCTGGGTTTCGACCCGGTGACCCGATTGACCCGATAATTTTGACCCGATTTACCCGATTGACCCGGTGACCCGATTGACCCGGTTGATTTATAATTAAATATAATTATTTTTTTATATATATAATTAAAATTTATCACAAAATTATCAAATAATGATTTTTTTAATTTAAAAAAGAAAATATTGACAAACCCGAAATCGACCCGAACCCGACCCGAAACCCGATCAAACCCGAGTTCGAGTCAACCCGAAAAACCCGAAACCCGTTTTACCCGAGACCCGTTTTACCCGAAACCCGAAGTGACCCGACCCGAATGACCCGTTTGACAGGTCTACCCACCACCCACTCGAATCATTTCTATCCCTTCCTACATTGCTATATGTCATACTGCGTATTAGATTCGGGTCGGATCGCACTTTGAGGAAAAAAAAAAAAAAACCGGGTTGGAGAAATGAATTTGGTATAATTTTTTGTTGGTGTGCTGGGCTTCTAATTGGGCCGTACATTCGGCCCATAACCAAACAACAAACCCACATGGCGTATTAAGAGCCCATTAATGATGGATTTATTAACAAATTGAGAACATGCGTAATTTTGTTTTACTGTAGGTCTGTAGTATTTGTTACCTTAAATGGGTAAATAAAGATCGGTTATTCCGGGGTTCGAACCGGGGACCTATGGGTACTATCTACAAGTCCTTTCCGGTGAGCCCAATTGTAACTGCGGCGGGCCCAACTGTATGCGGGCAGTGGCACTGATTCAGTGACGCCAACTGCAAAATGCCTACGGCTTTCTATGCGTTTTGGGAATCCAAACTTTTTTTTTTTTTATCTTCATTTTTAGGATTGTCTTCATTTCTCTTATCAAAAAAAAAAAAAAAAAAAAAAGGATTGTCTTCGTTTCTATATTGATATTTTCACGAGGATGAAGGTTAAAAAAAATTACTCCATATATGTTACAGTAATAAATTAAAAAATCTACTGCAAATGTGAAAGTAATTTTTTAATTAATTTATTTCATACTTTAATACTTAAATAAATTCACTATAAAAGTGAAAGTAATTTAAATTATGAGACAAATGGAATATCATCTTAATATGATTTGTAATAAGACTAATAAATATCAAGTTAATTAATTAGTTTAACACACTTTGCATTTCCTAACATTTTTGGAGGTTGTTTATTTTTAAGTCTTGTTGGCATTAAGGACTTTAGTCCTCTTCATATCAACATCTTATTTGTTAATTATTAGTAGTATTAGACAAGATTAATTACTAGTCCTTGAGGATTGCAATTTAGATAATATGGAGTACAAATTTACTTGCAATTGTTGACTTGTAAAGAGAAACAAATATTAAATCAACTATTTCTTTCATTGCCATTTGGTTTTAAAATTAACATTAATAGATTTATGTACTGGATATATTTCCAACACGCGCATACACTTTACCTCAAGGATGTGTGCTATAACTATTGAGACTTGAGATGTCTTAAAGTCATCCATATCTCTGCCCTTTCTTTTAAGTAAAAAATCAAAGTTGACTTTGCTTTTTACCATTGGGTCGAGTCAGTCCGTGCAAACCGATATGAAATAAAAAATCAAAAATCAAAAAAATGGAAGAGGAACATTAGCACCGACTTAATCAATCCTAGCTGAGATCAATTAAGAATCATTACGAAAATCTCGTGCTTTCACATGTAAAACACGTTGGTCAATTTTTAATTTTTTACCCCAACATTTTTTTGTTGAAAAATTATTTTGTTTAGTGCATTTCCAACTTTAGTGATCAATCAGGATAATTATATTTTAAACAATTTCTCCATCTACATATCACCTCACACGTACAACTTTCATCGCCATAAAAATCTGCCTATGCATTCAACGACAATATATGGTCACTTTCACTTTACAACCCATCTCATACACTCCTTCAATCGAATCGTACATATATATGCGGTGTGTTCATCTCCCAATCCCGATTCCTCGATACATCGATCCTATAAGGTCGAAACGAAAATGTAACATCTCCGTCAACATCATCTGCTACGATAATTACCTGGTCGATCTATCCATATATCAATCATTCAAACACGACTGAGAATATCTAGATCCCAGATCCAAGCGACGGAGAGCCACACACGAATACAGATATCAGATGTCATGAAAACATAATTAAATGCGGATTCAATAATGTCGTCGATTTTCGGGTGAGTGTCCAACCCATATGAGTGTTACTAGCAAGTGATGTAGAAACCATAACTTAGATAGGACACTTGTTTCAAACATATCCTTTGGGAATTGAATTGGAATTGGTTGGGTGAGTTGATAGATATCCCAATGTTAAATGTTAATGTATGTATATATAAGCTGCGGAATAAGGTGAGGTGACATGCCGGTAAATGTGGACTTCACAATCTAATGTGTGACAAATGCACATTTATGATACTTAGGTATATGTATTATTCCATCTATGGGACTATTTAACATTAAGGGTCATGTGTGTGGGCAAACGTGTTTTTGTGAAGAATGTATGTATTTTATGTAATTAATTTGTTGTGTTGATTGATATATGTATTTCTTTGCAAGTAAGACAAAATTATGATGGATAGTGTTTATTTTCCAAGAGTTTAATTATTTGAATCAAACTCTGATTATAAGGTGGACAAGTGGACAACCAATTGAGTTTGTTTCTCTTTCTAAAAATAATTCTTGAGAAATTTATTTACCCCCTCTTTAAAAAAATCTTGAATCTGCCACTGTCTGCGATAGACTACAAATCGTTAATAGTTTGTCATAATCGCTTTTCATTTTTTTTTAAAAAATGTAAATTAATACTCCACTATATTAAAGCGAAACTCTATAGATATTCGTACTCGCCAGAGGCCTGAAAACTATCAATCAAAGAAACTCTACCAATGACCGTATTTGCCGGTCGGAGGCTTGGATACAATGAACTGAAGGAAGTACATTTTTTTTGTTAGCACTGAAGGAACCCGCATCGCTACCTTCTGTATCGCTATCGTAGTGTGCTTAGCCATCGATTGGGTGGTTCGTTGTTCATGGTGTTTAGACCTTGTCCCGCTTGTTCTCGAGCCTTTGATGGTGATGTATATGGTGATTACGCTGTGTCATGCGCTGGTAACATGGGCATTAAACATCGATATAACCTCGTTCGTGATATCTTATTGGATATCTGCTACAGGTCCAGGATTTCTGCCGCCAAGGAGGTTGTTATCGATTTGATTAATGGGCATGATAATCCCCTTCGTCCGACGGATTTGCTCCTTTATTCCTGTGATAGGGGGCGGGACGTGTGTGTTGATCTGACAGGGGCCTTCCCCTTGACTCAGTCTGAGATGTTTAACTTTGTGCCTGATCGTGTTGTTGTTGATGCAGCTCATCGTAAGTGTGCCAAGTATCGGGATTTGTGCCCGACGGCTGGTTATGGTTTTCTACCCTTCTCTTTCTCTTTATTGGGGGAGTTAGATACAGATGCAGTTGTCTTGCTTAAGCGGATTCATAAATCATCAGTATCTTAGGAATCAGGATGTTGGGACTTGGGGCTTGTGCTGCGGCTAATATTTTTACTAGACTTAGCTTTGTTATCGCTAATGGAGTGGGTGTCCAGATAGTATCTTGGTTACCTTCTAATTTCTTGTAATATGTTTTTATATTATTATTATTATTATTAAAAATAAAAATAAAAATAAAAATAAATCTTAGCATTGTCATTTGTCACTCTCAGAATGGGCGGGCTCCAAGCCTCCAGATTAAGAACAAGTTAAATCAAATTAAGGAAGGAAGTGTTATCAAAAGCTGTGTATTGGCTGTTGCCAGATAATATAATAGTCGTATTTTTCTCCCCTCTTCAATTCTTTTAGCTTTTGTGTGTTTAATATTTTTGTTCAGAAATATATATCATTTGTTTTTTTTTTTAAATTATATAGAATATTTTTTTAATTTCATAACTATTATTAATACTGATAAACTTAGAATATTTATTTGGAAACACTTTATTATGAACTTATAATTAATTACAGTAATTATTTGACTATTTAAGCCAAAATATATAATACCTGATGATGATGATACGTTTATACCCACAAATCACAGAAGGAAAAGAATAAAAACAGTGATTATGGTTAAGTTGGTATTTGGGGATTCTTTGTTGACTATCTGTCTTTGTGTTTGTGGAATCATGACAAATTGTATTTAATTATTTCTAAAATTCCTTTTTGCCTCTCAAAGGCCATACTTAATTGCTATTCGCAATTAAATTGTTGTATTAGTGATTTAATTACATATATATATATATATATATATAATCAGTAATAAAGGACTAAAGGTATGGATTAGGAATACTTGATTGCCTTTAACTGTCGCGCCTTTGTTGAATTGGAATCCGATGAAAAATATTTTAACACGCTCAACTTCCAATTAATATTTTTTAATTAATTTTGACATTTTTTTTTTGTTTATGAGGTACTCCAAATGGTGATATATTATTTATGTATCCATAAAATATACTGATATAAGAAATATAAACAAAAAAAGTTTGTCTAACAATCATGATAATTATGCATTATAAAGCAAATTATTTATTAGAGTAAACCTATATAAAAAAATCAATACATTAATCTACCCCTCTGTTTTTTACAAGTCTTTTATAGAGTACTATTTATGCATGTTTTTTTTAAATGATAAAAAAAATATATATAAAATATTAATTTTTTAATAATTTCATACAAATTATAAAAATAAAAAAAAAACTTATAAATAGTAAAAGACTATAAAAAAAAAAAACATCTATCTGTTACATTATATAAGTTTTGACGGAATAGATATAGTTATATAATTACAACAAGTCATTTTCACACTCCCTAACTTTAGGAACATGTCAATTAAAAAAAAATTGTTTCACATAGCGAATTTTGGTGTTATAGTTGAAGTATATAGATGGCCAGAAATAAAATAAACAGAAAGCAAGCAAACAAGATCGATCGACACATATAAATATATCGTGTTTCATCAAACTTTAGCTATATCCACCATACTGAAAATTCTTTGACATCGAATGACTATTCTCCTTAGGGAACAAGTTCAGCCCAACCCGAAGCCCGAACACAAACCAAACCATTTCAGACATATTTAACAATATATAAAGAGGGATATTTATTCTATAATACTATAATTAATTGAAATATGTCCAGAGGCGGATCTTAATACAAGCAAACCCAGCTGTCGTTGGGTAGAAAATTTTGAATTAAGTTAAAAAATAATAATCTTGCTTGGCATAAATAATTATAATCTCAGTTTATTTTTTAACCAAAACTCAAAAGATGGACAAAGAACATGATAGTTCGGTGAATAGATATATTGCACGTTCTTTCCACTGTTGTTCTTTCGACTCCTATGAATTGCATTTACAATTTTTTGTTTTCAAAATCTGAAAATTGATAGATTTTTTTCATAGTTTGCTAGATTAGTTTAATCAATTAAGAGTTATAAAAAAACTCAAACAAGTTGTTACCGATTTGGGGGTATGGTTTCCTTTATTGAAGTTTTGGCCTGTAAAATTGTGTCTTTACCATGAATATTTTCGCTCACCTAACTTTGGAACATTAGATCCGCCACTGAATATGTCATTTTATAAATTAACACATTTTTAAAAAAAAAGCAGATAAAAATATATGCACACCTAATCCGAGCACACAAGACCAGTAAAGTTCCATCCTAGCTAAAACCAATTGGCAATAAAAAGAGTGACCCAGTGAATTATATACCAGGCTCGAATTCTTGAGTTTTTCGATTGTAGGACAAAGATTCCAACACACACCACATCAATTAGTAAATGCATATGTACCAACGACATACAGTACATATTTTCAAAATTTTATTCTCAATCTAAATAGATCATTTTTCTTACAAAGGTGGAAGAAAAATCAAGTGCATATAAAGTGAACACAATTAAGAAGTAGATTGAAGATGAAGCGCGTAGGGGAAGCTTCTTAGTTAATGGCTGTAATGGGGCATATCATATCATATATGTACAAACATTAACACGCTAACTGGACAAACAATTCGATGCACATATACAGGGGCGGATCTTTATAGGATCAGGGGTGGCAGTCGCGACAGTAGCCCCCCCCAAAATCAAAAATGGAATATATATATATATATATATATATATATATATATATATATATATATATATTATTCTCGTCGATAGCTTCGATTTGATATATTATAAGCCCAAATTCGACACCCAAGTAAAAAGTTATAACAGTTTAAAGATTGAACCTGTATATCATTGACCTAATTGATCTACTTCTATCGTAATTATCGTTGGTTAAACATCGTAACTTAATAGTTAATACTATAATTAAACCCGAAACCTTTAAATTAGTATGCTATATTAAAATATCTGAAAACCGTGAAATAAAGTATATACAATACTATTTATGTTTTTATTCTAACTACACCTTCATAATATTGATAATTTTTCGAGGAAATAATTTAGGATTTAATTTTCCACCCCCTTAACTAATTGTATCTTGATCCGCCACTGCATGTATATATATACCTTTCTCCCCTATAAATGAGTTGGCATACTCGTCCAAGGACCAAGAAAAGAAAAGAATTCTATGTACGTGATGTGCTCATACTTTACTCGTTTAAAAAATGAACTGTTGCCCGGTGGGGTCAAGACCCTGGAAGGGGAGATCGTGTATGCGGGCCCACATACGGGAGACACGAACAACATATAAACATGAACGGGGTTTCATCTCAAAACCAATTGACAATGAGAGGAGTAGCCCTTCAACCTTATATGTTGTTAAAACATTCTCTATATTACCGATGTGGGACAACCAAATTCCAACAAACGCGCTCAAATCGAGTTTTTATCAAGCAAATACGATTCAATTCGAGCTATTCGGGTTAACACCCTATCATGTTCGGTATTTACAAATGAAATTTCAAAACACACCAAACAAGAACAAATTTAAATAATTTCTAAAAGAGAACCTACCTATTTTTCTCTAATTTGTGAGTAATTGAGTGAAAGTTAACTAATTATAATTTATATCTATTATCACATCCCAAATTCAACTAACCTTCATACTTAAAAACTTTCAAATGAAATGTAAAACAGAAAATGACTACTAGAAAGAATGAAAACCTTGAATTTGTAAATAAATAGCGGCCATATCCGGGGTTTGAACTGGGAACCTTTAGATACTACCCGTAAGTCCTTTCTAGTGAGCCATTTTAGAATGGTTAGAAAGAAAGAATGAAAACGCAAAACCAAATATGACACTAAAGATGAACTAGACAACATTTACACAATAATACACAAAGATACATAATTGATTTTAAATTACTTATTCAAACTTTAATTTTAAACGGTCTTGGCATAAGATAAGTTCCTAATTTGGGAAAGATCCCCTACAAAAAAATAATCGATCCTAAAAATCTAATTAAAAGAAACGCTAACTAATTAAATTTTGAAAAACACATTTTCAAATTACTACTCTTATTAGAAAAACCGAATTTTAAAATACACACACAAAAAAAAAAATTATACTCTCTCCATTCGGTAAAACATGTCATTTTAGGTTTTTTCACAAGTTTTAAGACAATTAACAAATGTACTAATTTACTCTCAAATTATTACCCTCTTTTTTACTTTATCGAAAACTACAACTAACAAAGCATCAATCATGTTAAGGGCATTTTTGTAAAGTGAAGTGCAAATTACCTACAATGACAAGTTTTTTTGACTAAAAATAACACCCTAAAATGACATGTTTTGTCAAACAGAGGGAGTATCGTTTTTTTTTTATTAGGTAAAATTTCAGGTAGGCTCAGCCTACCCGATAACATCCATTCGGATAGACCTGCATCATTGAAAACCTCTTTCCTTTTGACAAAACAGCTAAGGTGTACAACTTATCAGTCACTTTGTATCTTTTCAGATCAACCATGACCTTCATCAAACCCCAAATAACCCTGAAAATTCCCCTTCATTCTGATTCATATTACCGTATTAATTTCAAATCCTAAACCTAAACATCGAGTTTAAACCCTAAAATTTTAGATCCATTTTTGAGGTGGGGCCCTGCTTTGACGGGACTAATGGAATAGAAGGGAGGAGGGGCGGCATTTAGAAATGTCGCGGGCGTGTCCCCATGGCCCCACCGGCACTCTCCTTTATGCTCTGCCCCCTTTTCTACCGACCACCTCCCTCTCATTTCTCCTTTATTTATTTATTTCATTATATAATATAAAAAAAAACATATTATAAAATTTGTAACATATATATACCATCACTAGCCAACCATACCAAACCCCTCTATTTAACTTTCACACCAACAATATTCTCCATCCTTTGTCAATTTGCTAGGCATAATTTCTTGGTTTGAGTTTTTGGCTACTTACAAGTCTGAAAACAAGAAGATCGATCAACAGAAGAAGAAGGAGACGAAGAAGAAGATCTCATATGGAGAGCGATTTAAATCTCAAGGACACGGAGCTTAGACTGGGCTTGCCTGGCTCTGGTCAGGCTCATCCTAGCACCGAGGACTCTCGTGGAAGCAAGCGCACTTCGTCTGATGCCACCTCTGATGACACCGAGCTCTCTCAGAGCCTTATCGTCTCTTCCCCTGCCACCAAGTAATTATCCATACGACGATAATGTCATAGAACTAGCTAGACTCTTAGAGAGGTGCCTAATGTTTTTTTACCCCCTTTTGTTGTTGTTGTTGTTGTTATGTAGAACACAAGTGGTAGGGTGGCCACCAATCCGAGCCTACCGGAGAAACAGCTTCCACCAACAAGCTGATCAAACCAAGGAAGGTGAGACCCAAGAAAGTGTTGGTGGTGGGATGGGGATGATGATGCCAATGATGTATGTGAAAGTGAGCATGGATGGAGCACCATACCTTAGGAAGATAGACATCAAAGGCTACAAAGGGTACCAAGATCTCTTAAAGGCCTTGGAGGGTATGTTCAAGTTCACCATTGGAGAGTACTCGGAGAGGGAGGGTTACATTGGCTCCGAGTATGTGCCTACCTATGAAGACAAAGACGGCGATTGGATGCTTGTTGGAGATGTTCCTTGGGAGTAAGTTTATATAATGCACTCTCTTTGTTATCTTCGCCTCTAATTTTTATATATGTTGATGTTGTTTTGATATATGGTGCAGGATGTTTATGTCGTCTTGCAAGAGGCTGAGAATCATGAAGGGTTCGGAAGCGAAAGGATTGGCTTGCAACATGTGAAGAGAACAAAGATCACCATGAAGAAGAAGAAGAAATATTAGATGTGAATGTTTTGTGTGTTTTGAAATGATTTACTAGTGAAGGAAAATATATATATATATATATATATATATATATATATATATATATATATATATATATATATATAATATATTAGATTTGTTGTTGGATTGTATTAGCTATAGCTAGTATTTGTTTTTGAGCATCTGAAATGCATCTTATATATGGTTTTGTTGCAAGATCCATCTGTAAATGAGAAACAACATATATGTGATATATATATGATGTATTCATATATATTGACAGTTTTGGAACATTTGTCACCAGCTGTGATGAATCCTATATCTGTACATCTTTATTTGTTGTTGCTCAATCACAAATAGTTGTCACTGTGCTCACAGGGAAGATCATCAATATGAGAACATGATTCATTCAACTTCCTAATGCCATATTTAATTTTCTTGTTCAATTACAAATCAATGAGTTAGGAGCACCATATTTGGTATATTTTTGGCCAAGATCTGAACTTATTTTCGTTAATGATTTTTCTAAGGGTTTATACATTGAAACTTAAAAAATCTTCTTTTTTCATTCACATACTATATGTTTTTGGATATAGATTAGAAAGACCGTTGTTTTTTCTCAGATAAGATTATCAGAATAATAGAATGTATAAAACACATAATCAATTAAGTGCTTCAATTTGGGGAGAAAGGGTTTATACATTGAGACTTAAAAAAGCTTTTTTTTTTTTTTTAACTTATGTTTTTGGAATATAGATTAGAAATTTGGAATATAGATTATCATAATACTGCATAAAACACATAATCAATTGAGTGCTTCAATTTGGGGAGAAAGGGTCTTAATTTTTAACAAGCTTGGTAGAGCGCAAGCAAAAATTATAGTATATCAATTATGTAATCCAAATTATAAAAGATAGTGGAGGTACTGCAGATGCATCAATGAACAAAAACAAAGCAAAATAAAATAAGAAAGGACTACTTTATTAAATGTGGCTCTTTTGATGGTACAGTGAACTTGGATGCCTTGATTACAGCATTTCGGTTTGGGGGTTTGAAACCACATTCATCTGCACTTAGCAGAAATAATGCAATCCAATATCTATCTATATTGTATGCTTCCAAACCCCACAACCTACAATCATTCATGAAGCCATCACCCCATCCATTTGTCTGGATCAATAGTTTGAAGCCAATATCGTGTCGTTACCCGATTTTCCATGAAAATTGAAACTTTTGTATGCTTGCTGAGATATCAGACAGCCATTGCAGGGTCACAAGCAAAATTGTATACATGTCTCAGTTGGTTGATTAACATAAACAATACATTGCTTTCATTTGTGAACATGAGTTGTTACTTATGATGTATAAGTTAACTTACATAAGCTAATACAATAACAGATTGCTTGAATATATAGCAACTTGTTAATAAAGTGTTAACAAAATGGGACAAGAGACCCAAAAACACATGATTTGCTTACAATGTAGGATCCATATCCACTTAAAAAAGAGAGTAGAGGATATGATAATAGCACATTAGCACTCCTTAATTGATGGCTTCATAGAGTCAAAGACATGAAACAAGTTTCAAGAACTGAAGAGAACTCCCCAAATTGGGCAAAGATGTCATCTTTTAATTGGGTTGGGAAAAAGCTGTCATTCCTAAAACACACAACACAATGCAAACACAAACACAACAAAACAAAGTCATGTTTAGATTGAGACTTGAGATGAGTCAGTAGTGTAGGTGTTGTGAGGAATCATTAAGGTAGGCACCTTTTGTTAGCAAGAAATCTTATGGGAAAACACCCAGATATTTGGGATTCTGTATACTCTACTCTTTATTGTATAAAATTGATGATGGGTTTTCACTTTTAATGAATTCCTGGCGCAAAAGCAGACGTGGGTAGCCGCTGTTTTTACTTTTTGCTTACTGGGGATGAAAAAGCTTTGAGCTTTAAGCAATTTAAGACCTTTTCACAAGGTTTTTTGTATATTGTATTTGCAATTAGGGATTAGCTTATTGAATAAGCTACTTGCAGGGATTTTTTGAATGCACGCTATTTTCATTACTTGGACTTAATTACAGCTTGTTTTGATTAATGTCAAGTTGATCACAGATTCACAGGTGTCTTGGTTTTTTATTTACAGGAATAGCTGTCAAGACAAAGAGTCTTAAAAGGGCATCTCAATTTGTGAACAGGAGAAAAACAAGCCAACAAGGAACTTGACCTTTATGCATCTAAAAAGATTCTACATTGCAAGTTTGAGATTATTAGTGGAAATGTGCTCAATTTGACCCTAAAATTCTCAATTAGATCAGATCATGGAGATGGTTTGCTTCATTTGATTGCGTGTTTCGTTACATAGGGCGATCAGTGAGTACAACAATTTCAACAGCTGAACTAAAAAACTTGTAATCTGTGAGCACCCAAAAGTTGTACAACAGTTTCTCAGCTAGTGATGATGCTTTCAGTTCCAGGAAAGCAAGAAAGAGTACAGATCCAATATAGCATCAAGCCTGTTGTTTTTTCTTCTTGGGTCTCCTCTTTCGGCGAGGCTTACGAGCATCTGAGCTGAAACTCACGTTGCTGCTCTGATCCATCCTAGATTTGGCGACCCCCCTGTCATTCGACGACATGTTCCTGATGTTTGATACGTTGTTGGACGATGACAAGTTGGGCCTCAACAAGAAGGGCTTCTTTTGGGATGATCCAATTGTTGACCCGTGATTGCGGGAACTTGGTAGGGCGTGGGTTGCTGATGGCCGAGGAGGCAGCATTTGAGCCCGGGCAGAAACTGGCCTCTGCATTGCAGATAGGTTGTAACTAGTGAGAAATCAGGAGTAATGGAATTACCGGGCAAAAAATTATACACAATCAGAATGAACCGAGAAAAAAACCTGATTCCTTTCATCACGAGGCACATTTGAATTAGCTTTAACAGAAGGACTAACAGCTTGTTTCCTGGCATTACATATAGCACCCGGAATTCAGATAGATTGATCATATGGATTCACCAGGAGACAAGATAACTTAATAATGTGAATAGGTACAATATAAAAAAAAATCGGGGCAAAGTGCATCCAAAATCGTATAATAACATACAAAACAGTTTTAACTTAAGCTTGGGAAAGGACTTTTGGATAACTAGGTCTAGGACACATTTGGATAAATGCAAAAATCGAATCACAGATGTACGAAAGTATACGATGAACATAAATCACTAATTCCTTTGTCTAAAGAGTAGCTCCGTCCCTCCCTCTTTAATCCCCTAATAGAAACAAATCATACCATGTACTTTTGCCAGTCAACACATCATCGGCATCACCTTCATCACTAGAAGATTCAGCTGCAAAGAAATCATCATCACTCATATTGAGTTTTCCATCATCCTCACCCCCTGTCTCTGCCAAGGAAAAACAAACAAAATATTACTATAAAAGAAGCACTAGTTTTGATTGCCCAAAGATATCAGAAGCCAGAACAAGAAAAACCTTCAGCTAAAATGCCAAATTTAAAACTAAGTAAATCAATTGCAAAGATTTTCAACTTTATTTTGCTAGAATTAAAAAAGAAAGGGGAGGGCAGTGTATGGAGATATTTGATCCAAAGATTCGTGTAGATGAACTGAAATATTTCTTTATCTCAACTCTTGCTCAAATTGTATCATAAGTCAAGAGTCATTTCATCCATATTGGCAAGCAAATCTTATTTGGGGATCCGAGTTCAGTAGGTTGATTTACAGCACAAACTGCTCATATTCAGACTAAATCAAATATCAAGTCAAATCTTAATAAGTCAAGTAGAGAGCATTAGCTTATCATTTTCTTCCAATTTGGAGGTGTTGCTATGAGCTTGTTGAAACTTTTCTTTATTTTATTAGATACAATTAGGTTTCTTGCAGAACCAATGTTGCAGGAACTCAATCAGGGAAACAGCTAGCGATTCTAAATAACAGATTTTATATGGAATGAGACAATCAGCAAACTTGAAGACGAGGCTGCACTTTACTAGGTATTAAAGGTGGACTGCTCAGATTTCTAGCTAGTAAAGACACTAACTGTTCCTTCTTCTAGTTCTAGAGTATGGATTGTGAAAATTCTGTGGGCATTTTAAGATGATTTATTTATTTTTAATTTTTAATAACTGGATAGAAACATACAGTATTTAAGAAGCGTGTGAGAGACAACAGATTACCTTCAAGGTCCTTTCCACTAGCAGCAGCAGCAATCAGATTAGCTTTAATTACCTTCCGCAACCTGCTTCTCTTATCAACTATATCTGCATCTTCCTTGCCTGAATATAAAGAAACATATTTCTCTGTATTCGGAAAAAACTGCAACCAAAACATCACAAAAAACTCAGGCAACATATAACAGTGCAGTGCTTCAGGAAACAAAGTTTCTGAGCAATCACATGAACCAATCAAGTTCAAAATGGAATTTCATTCTTTACTGATGAAGAATTTGTCAAGCCTTAATCATCAAAACAAGGTCGTTCAACCACCATAATTCCCCAATGACCTCATTTTTAAGGTTCAACATCAATGTACAGCATATATAGGACACCTTCCTTTTTCCCTTATGGGGTGAGATCTATTTCAACATTATTACATCATACAACTACACATTTCACAGAAGTGGGATGGGTTCCAAGCATCATGCTTTAACTGTAATTATTAAACTGTTGACTAGTCCACATTCAAACGCAACATGATCATGCTTCACATAAAACTTACCCTAACATATTCAAGGTCTTCCTTTAACTTGGAAAGCTGTGCTGCAATTTCTGCCTCTTGAGCCTGATCTAATGAAGAATGAAGCATTTTCTCTAAAGGTCTAATTCTTCTTTCTATCTTTCTCCTCTCTGAAAGTTCAAAACAAAACCATGATGAACTGCATCCAACAATCAATATATCATAGGCAAGTAAAAATAAAGAGAGTTAATTCTTTAAACAGTGAAAACATGATCATAACCTGAACCAATACAAGGGGAGATTACCAAAGAACTTTATCTTCCTGTCGCGTAGGAAATTTTCGCGCTCTTCAGCTAAGCGGGTGTGAGTCTCTTGCTGCTTCTTAAGCCCCTCCAACTTTTTCTCCTGAGTCTCTCTAACATCAAGTGGGAGGTCCTTAAACGAGTGACAAAACTGAAGAGTTAGTGACTTGTTATCTATGTCTGAGAGAATGTAATCAACCCTTTGGAGATGAGATGAAAAACACATTGGTCAAAAACTCAACCTTAATCAACATATAAAAGGCATATAACTCATCATTCAAGCCAAACAACAGATATATCAATTCAAAATGATTTACACTGCCAATCTGTATGAATTCAGGATCACAAAAGTTTTCAAACCCTAAATCACACAAACACAAGCCAATCAAGCATTTACTTAAATTCCATTCGGAACAAAACTCTAGCATCAATGCAGAACAAGTTTTTAAATACAAATCAAACCCTACACCCTAATTAGACTTGGGGGGAATTAAAAACACTACCTTGCGGAGGATGCGTTCAATGGAACGGATTTGGTTCTTGAGGGAGACAGTCTTGGGCTTCTTACTGACGCCCCCAGCGGGTCCCTTCGACCTGCTACTGCTACCAGTAGGTTTGCGGCCGGCAACCCGCCGGTTGCCATATCCACCGTGTGCCATTCACCGCCGGCGGTGGGAGCAAGCGAAGGATTAGGGACTGGAGGCGGAATAAATGTTTTTAAAATAAAAATTCGAAACGATTTTATACTGCAAAATATTGGGCTGAGAAAGCGGCCTATTTTCCAGTGGCCCAATAAAGGATGCGTGACGAAATAAAGCTTCGTCCTTCTTTCTATGGAAAGCCACAGACTTCCAAAGTTCAAACCCTTGCAGCTTCCGAAGGTACGTCGTATCTCCTTTCGCCTCCCGCATTCTCCAATTTGGTGTTTATATCCATCGATTTCTCGCCGTTGAGTGCTTGCTCTTAGTTTGGTTGAGTCGATTAAGAAATTCGTGTTTTCAACCTGCCGAATTTGAATCACTGGGGTGATTTTTTTTTGGTGTTTGATTTGATGAAGTATTGTTCTAACGAATGTGTATAATGTGATCGTTGGAACAGGTAGGAGAAGAAGATGATTATCCCTGTTCGCTGTTTCACTTGTGGCAAGGTAAATCGCCTTGCAGTTTCTCTGGTTTGCGGTTTAGGGTTTGCGGTTTGGACTTTGTTTTTTCCATTTTCTTCCTTTCTTCACCATCTCTTTCGATTGTAGGTAATTGGGAACAAATGGGACACTTACCTGGATCTACTTCAATCTGACTACAGTGAAGGGTCTGAGTTTCTCTTTCTTCGTCTCATAATTTGCAACTGTTATCAGTTCTTCAGCTGTAGATTTTTTTACTGAAATATTTGCTTCTGAATGTCACTGGGAATGTTTTTATATAAAGCTGTCATTTAGTCAATCATCTTTGGAAAAAAGGCTCAAATGTTGTGACTTGAATTATAGCAAATGTAGTTTGTTTGCTTACAACATGTAATGTGAATACGCAGCGATGCACTCGATGCTTTGGGATTGGTCCGCTATTGCTGCAGGAGGATGCTTATGACTCATGTTGATCTTATTGAAAAGCTTCTAAACTACAATGGTAAGTCACCAAAATCACAAGATTTGTATGTTTCTGTAATTTGCTGGATTTTGGAATTGCTGTTAATGCCTATATTTAAACACTGAAATGCGAAACCATTCGGTGAACTCCTTAGTGCATCATTAATTTTACCACCTAGATAAAAGGATTTGATAGTCTCATTCAGAATCATGAGAAAGAAGAAAATGTCCCCTGATCTTTACTTCAAATGAGCGATAAATCAATCTTGAGATTAACTCATTAGAGAAAACGTATAGAATTGGTAAGACTCGTTGTAAAGAAATTGTTTTTTTTTTGTCATGGATTGGGTGAATGAACTTGGTGAACTCCTTAGTGCGTCAATGATTTACCACCTAGATAAAACGATTTAATAGTCTCACTCAGCATCATGAGAAAGAAGAAAATCTTCCTTTATCTTTACTTCAAATGAGCGATAAATCAAACTTGAGATGATGGCTCGCTGTAAAGAAATCGTATCTTTGTCACGGATTGGGAGAATGAACTTGGTGCTGACTTTTGTCAGCTGCCTTGGTATTTTTAACTTTTACTTGAAGCCATAACAGCATGCCTGATACGATATGTGATTTGTTTTTCTTCTTGCACAGCTCTTGACAAATCCGACACAAGCTGAAGATGCTCATTGAGCTAGATATCCATCAGATCCATATGTTAAGGCTTGGTTGTAATGGGTATCTTTGTGGTTGATGCACGGTGTGATGTGCAAATTTCGCGATTACAGACTTGTGTAGTATCCAGGATTTTAATATGATGCTTGTATAATCTGTCATTAGCTTATGGGCACTCAATTGCAGAAACTTTGAGCATATTTATATCTCTGAATATCCTTTGACAGATTATCAAACTGCAGACAATGACACAACCACAATTACAGGTCGATGAAGAAAAGGTAGAATCAGAAGGTGACTTGCCCAATTCTATAGGCATTAAAAGCATTTAACAAGACACTAATTTCTGGGAACAAATCTATTACAGATACAAACGCACAGCTCACTTTTGGTTTGAGTTAGACAAACACTGCATTATCTACCATCTGGTTGAAGTACAGGTCCATAGACTTGCGGCACTAGCTAGACCTTGCTTATTTGACAACTGATGAGAATCACATGACTTTACCAGATATTATAAAGCTACTTTCGATAAAAATCTGTAAGAGAAACATCAGAAACTGCATGGGTTGATGGTGGATCTTGGTGTTTTAGTCAATAGTTGAAGCTAAGTTGTATTTGGTTCCGGCTTTGCATGGGTTGATGGTGGATCCTGTGAGGAAAAGATAGCAGCAGCCAGTGACACGGGCATTATGCATAGCGCCTTTGACTGAAGGAACTGCATAGCTGCTCCAACATCTTTTTCCATGAGTTTTGCAACTTCTTGCTCTGTGCCATCATTTGCCCACTTATCCCATGGTTGATTGCTTCCATCTTCACTAGCATCTCCCTGCCGGAAGGATTTGATGAGAATTAGGTGAAAGGATTTGGTTATAAACTTCCACCTGGAATGACAGCTAAAAATGCCACTAATGAAAGCTGCTTGTAACTTCCTCTTATCCTTGGTTATTGCAGCATCATATGAAACGAAAAATCCATCTAAAACCTTTTTTCCTGCTAATGGATGGTTGCACGATCATGCAGTTATAACGAAGGCGGTTGGTGTCCCAAAAAACAATATGCAAATGTGATTCACAGTGAAGACTTGTGGAAAGGCAAGAAATCGCGCTGATTTCTTTATCTCCTGCTAAATGAAAATTAAATAATAAGTGGTAGAAATTTTTGTTATCCATCTCAAACTACCTGAGCTGATGCCGGTGGATTGTCAGCGACAAGCTGTGCTACAGCACCAGCTCCACCCAGTCTACTCATGCTCAAAACCTGCCAAGAGTTTACACAGAAAATGAAGAACAAATGGAAATTCAAAAACAAATAAAGAGATCTCAACAAGGTTCAATTTAGACATCTTTTCTCCTTCATTGCGAAAGCTTATTTTCATTAGGATATTGTTTCACAGGAGGGTGCAAGCAAAGCATCTTGCAAAATAATGATAATGAAGCCTCAAGAATTATCAGTCTTGAGATATTATTACCTTCACTTGAAGCCTCAAGAATTTAACATAATCCAGAATTTCATCCAACATCGCTGCCCTATCAGTCTGTCAAAAAGCACAAAACATCAAAAATAATAGGGCTTTAGTTTCATAAAGAAGTTACAAGTTTCTAAATATTACAGGTAAAAGTTCCCATTGGTTCAAATTCTTTTAGCTTTAACAAATATTATGATGTTACTTCTTCATTCTGCGACTTATATGAGATATCCCTCATGTTTCGTGATAGGAAAATGAACCACACTTACCTTGTTACAGCTAGGAACAAGTTCTTGCAGTGCTTTCACTCTTTCTGTTATTCTTTCTCGACGCAACTGCAAGGAAACAACATTATTTGAGAAGCTTAGCAACATAGTATAAAAGCAAAGGTATATCACAAATATTCTTTGGTTCTACTTTTCTCATGAACAAAGATGATCTTCATTCTTGATACAGGAGCTACAGAAATGTGTTTAGCACCATAAATGAAAGGCAGCCTACAAGGCTAAATCCCTGGAAAATTTCTTTTTCAACACTAACTCGAATTTTAGATTCTTAAATTATGCTAAAAAGATTGCAAATACTTGATTGATAGCTCCCATCACTCTTGAAGCCACCCCATTTATTATTTGGAATGGATCAAGACACTAAACACATTATAGCCAGGCATTTATGACTCACTAAAGGTAGTATTTTGCAAGAAAAGACTGTAATGAGTACCAAAAAACACCATTATCAAATGAATAGTGGAACAAGTATGAATGTATGATTACCCTCTCAGCAATGCTGTGGGGATCTGTTGCCTGCCCTCTTCTAGCACGCACTTTTGGACGCATAGAAGGTGGATTTTGAACCGATCCTGGGGTACCAGTAGTTGCTTGTCCTTGGAAAACCTGAAGTGAAGTTGGACAAATGCAATTCAGTAGGAAGGATATCATAGCCCATCAAAAAACACCAACAAGAACATGGAACTTCACTTATCATTTATATACTATATGATCAGTTCAAATGCAAAACCACACTTGCAACATTATTTGCATACTTGATTATGTGTACTGAGTCAAATAAAAACCTCCACATTAACATTAGGGATAACTCAAAAAAGCAGCCACAAGGGACAATTGACAGTTCAATTCTCTACCTTCCGTGCAAAAATTGGACAAGAACATGTGAAGAAATTAAGAAAACCAGACAAGAAAAGGACAACTGGGTTTGAGTATGGACTTTTAGACTTAATTGTACATCACTTGACACTCTTCGATGAGATGCATCCATAGCAATAAGATCACTTTCATAATCGAATGATCTATCCCTAACCAAAAAATACCTCTAAAAGCCTGAGATTCCTAAAGATTTATTACAGTCAAAATCTATGAAACATACCTGATGCATATTTGGTTCAGCAGGTTGGGCTGAGTGAGGTGCCATGTGCCCAAATGTAGGAAATAAGTTAGTCAGAGATACGAACTGCCCATCCTGCAAATGAAGCCACGTAATCTTTAAATTATCTGCTGCTCACTAAGTAATAAAATAAGTTCAAATAACCTATTCGCTAAAGACAATTCTCTCTTGCCAATAAGATAAGATCAAGGAGGGAGACCATTTGCATGAAAGAAAAACTTAAAAAGTGTAATGGAGTTCTTAGGGGGGAACACCGAATACAATTCACACCCATTCACAAGTTGCACCGACGCAAGGTTAGCTTGAAGGTGCAGCCCCAAAGGAAATAGACAGCATGAAGACACAGACAGAAATAAGATACAAGGTAAAGACGTTAATTATATGAACAACTGAACAAGTACATCCCCCTTTGTTAAACCCCTCTGACAAAATCAGCTACTTGAACCAGATTTACCAAACCATCAATTTCGCTAAATTGTTATACACATGAACTGAGATCTATCTACATCCAAATCAAAACACATTCCTTTCCAATTTGATTGATGAAGACCAATTAACAGCATTTCAGCATGTGTATTCTGTACTACATGATTTAAAAGGTCTACAAGCAAGCAGTAAATAACAACTCTCAAACCTCGGGAAAATCTTAATGAAAGATATAATTCAGCAAATTGGACGGTTTCTACAAACATCACTGCTAGATCATCAAAATAACTAACGAAAGCACAGCTCTTCAGATCGAAAACCGACAAGCAGTAAACTCAATTTTCAGAAGCCTTCACAGTTCAGAAGCAACTTACACAGTTGACAGAGGAACCTCCGCCATTCACAAGCACATCGTTCGCAAACCTAAACCCGCTCTCAGGCGACGCCAAGCTCAAATCCAGCGGAAAACTCGCGCCGAGCGCCTGTCCACCGCCAACAAAGCCAGCCGCACCTCCGTCTCCACCGCCGCCACCGGAACTCAGCTGAGACGACGAAACGGTTGACGACGCAGTGGACCCCAGCCTCTCATCGCTGCCGAGCGAATTCCCGCCGGCGGAGTCGGCATAGTTGGGGATCGCAAGGAGGCGCTCGAGGAAATCGTCTGCGGCGAACCCCTCGGATGTCGGATTCGTCCCCATGGCTCCCCCGGAATAGCAATGGAGAAATCGATTATAGGCGGATTGAGGTTGAGCGATCACGAGAGCGAGAGAGGAAAGCGGCTTTTTGTAGAGAGAGAGAAAGAGAGAGTGTGAAGCGGACAGACAATAATTCTCCCTTTGACAGCCGCGTACGGCGTGGGAAGCCAAAGTTGTCAAAACTGTCAACGCATGGTCTCTTTATTCGACAATTTGCGGGAAATGGCTCCAACTTTTGGTTTGTGGCTGAAAATGTCCTATTTGGACATTTTTAAAAACAAGAAAATACTCTCTTTTTACCCACAATACTTGTGATACATAGTAGAGCTAATCCTACGTGGGATCATAATCGGTTTGACCGGGTGGTGTACGACTTCGGCTTCTAATGGGTATAGGTGATCTTCTTCTTATTTGGGGTACTGATGTTTGGAGTCGGGATTAGTTGGGGTCAAGGTGATGTGTACGGGGCAACTGTGTATTCAGGAAAGAGTTTCCTTAGAGGTTCGTTTTCACTGCCCATAGAGATTCGTGTTGTATCGTTTGTCAACGACTCAACGATACTACCTCTTGGTAGTGCTTGGCTTCGCTCTTGGTCTATGTACAATGTGCATGATTTAGGCCTGCTTAGATTCGTCTCATTGAAGAGGGCATGTTGTTTGTCTTCTTCGCGTCTTTTATGCTTACTATTGAATTTTTTAGGGTCTCCGTTTGCTGACTTGTCGACCTCTCGAAAATTGGGCATATCTGATCTCGAATTATTACTTTATAAAAAAAATCGGTTTGACTTCACTTTCCAATCCTTTGAGATGGTCTTCTGCTCTCACATCTTCAGAGAAGGAAATGCAGTGGCAGATCGAGTTGTGTACATGGGACCGAACTCGAATCCGAGTGGGTTGAATTATGACCTTGAACTTCATGCTCTCATCTGAAAGAACGCGCTTGGGTGGAAATCCAGAATAGTGATACCACACAAATATCGCTTTGTATCAAAAGAAAATCGATTTGAATTCAATGTCGTTATTTTACCATTTATTTTCTTTTTACTCACATGGTTCTATTTTTTCTTAAAAAAATGTTATTGGATGGTTATGGAAGAAGGGATAGATTTTTACCATTAAAAAAAAGAGATTTTGATAGTTAAAATATACCCAATTTCACCCTACAATGCTACATCTTAGCCAATTTTGATCTTAACATATGTTTATAATATGTTGTTAATGGTATTTTTGTACACTCGCAAAATATAGGGGGGTTTCCTATAAATTGGGTTTATAAAATACTACAGTACGTATTTCTCACTATTTTTTTATACAGTACTAAAAGGATAATTTATTAATATAATTAAAAATTACAGGGTTTTTTTAATTTGTTTTGTGACTTTGTCCAATTTGGACTGGTCGACTCATGTAAGTCATAGATATGTATGATTGTAGACTACAATATGAATATATGATATTGTTTTCTTTTTAATTATTTATAGCTTTCGGCTAATGGATGCAACATTAAAATATTGGTAGGAATCATGATAAAAATATACCTCTCTAACTATTGGTCCTTCTTCATGCTTTTTCTTTAATTTTTTAATATCTTTGTCATATAAAATGCTTTTTTTAAGAAGAAAAATATAAGCTTAATAGATTAATTAAGTTTATTTTTTCCTTTTTCTTTTGTGAGATGATCCAAGCATGACCTCAGATAACCAAGTGGAATATGCAACTTTCTAAACTTTCATAATCCATTGTACCATTTTGGTGTTTAATTCAATACCTCATATTGGATAAAATTATTTTGGCCATAAATAAATGTTTAAAATTTTCAAAAAGGAATTTATGATGAGAAATTATGATTCATATATACGGATTACATTTATATAAAAAAATTGGGAAAATCATTAAAAAAAAATTATGACTCAAAAGATGTTATTTTAAAACCTTTATCCTAATTATTTTCTAAAATGTATTCTTTTATGATTTTTAATTTTTTTTTTAAATGTATTGGAATCGTCATTCTTAAGATTAATATATACTCTATATTTTTTTAATTTCTATACATCAATTTGAGGCTAAAATAATTTTATAAAACACAGAATGAAATATGGAAGTTGAATATATAAGGAATTCCGATATTAGATTAGCCTCCTCTATATGAACCATTTTATTTTATTTATAAAAAAAAACTCTTCATTGACCTCCCAAAGTAAGAAAATGGTTAAACTTTGTTAATATTTTTATTAAACTATGAAACCATCATTCTATAAAATGATGGATGATTATCATACCTATCCCGGTAATTTGATAATTTCTTTATTTTTGTGGGTAAAAAGGAAATGGTTGGTTTATTAAATGGTTTTAGACTTGGAATGGTGGCTACACTGGCTTTTAAACAAAATGTTGGTGATTACATTAAGGGCATGTTTGGCAAAAGCAAGTAGTTTTTCGGAGCTTTTGGTTTTGATATTCTATAGTCTTAAATGAAATAAATATAAGATTTTAGTTTAATTAACTTTTGAAAGCTTTTGAAATCTAAGCTTTTCAACAGCTATTCACCCAAGCTTTTCGGAGCTTTTGGTTTTTTATTCACAAGTTTTTAACAGCTACCCTAACAGCTAGGTTTACCAAACACTGTACTAGCTTATTAACATATATTTAACTCAAATAATCCAACAGCTTCAGCTACCCAACAGCTTCAGCTCCTCCAACAGCTACCATTTTGCCAAACACACCCCTTTTAAATTAAGAGTTGTTTTATGCAAAGTGGCCCATATAAAGAGTGGTTAGAGAAATCTATTTCAGTGTTAGTTTTATCCTTGTGATTATCATATCCTAATGGTGATATTCTACCAACCTTCCACTCAAAAACCACACCAGATGACCCTTGCAAATTGGCATTTCACATTAGTAAACCATCACTTGTTACTATACAAAATTTTTTTATTTCTTACATTGTAAAATAAAACTAACAATACAAAAGGCCTTTTATTTATTCTGGGTTGGTTCAACCGGAAAGAACCCGTGAGTAGTGCTCAAAGATCCGATATTCGAATCTAACTCTGGGTGGCAACCGGAGGCTTACCTGACCGTTAACTTTAGGGCCTATAGGATTAGTAGGGTGCTAGTAGCCTCGGATACCCGTGTAAATAATACAGAAAACCCACAAACATTACAAGTCCTTTCTTGGTAGCTCTTCAAAGCATTCCCTATATTACAAAAACTACCAACACAAACATATCAAGGATTCATCTCGCCGCGACTGGATCATCTACACCATTATCCGACGTGTCATAGAACAGGTCGTCGCTCTTGCTCAAGGCATACACGATGTCCACCATGCTCGGCCTCTTAGAAGGGTCTTTGCTCACACAGGCGACAGCCACAGCCATCACGCTCATCACGCTCTCCATAGAGCATGATGGCTCCTTCAACAACACCGGATCCATCCACTCTGCCACTTTCTTCGCCTTCTTCTCTGCCTCATCCGCGTCCAACAGTCCCTGAACGCTCGCCCACAGAACCCTCCCCTCATCGCTAATGGCCTTGCTGCCAGAAACCAACTCCAGTAGAACCACACCAAAGGAGAACACGTCCATCCTCGTGGAGACAATCCCATCAGTCACGTACTCCGGTGCCATGTATCCTTGAGTCCCGACAATGTGCATTGTTATGGCATTGCAGCCGGATTTTGCTAGTCCAAAGTTGGCAATCTTCGCCCTCATTTTTCCGTCCAAGAGGATGTTGCTACACTTGATGTCCTTGTGGACAACCTGTGGCCGGGTATGCTCGTGCATGTACTGAAGACCGCTTGCGACATCTGTGGCGATTCTCAGCCTTGTTCTCCAGTTAAGCTTCTCCTTCTTGTTGTTATCTTCATGTAACCAAGAGTATAGAGATCCATTCTCAATATACTCGTAGACCAAATAGCAGCTTCCGTCTTCTGGGTCTATTGAGAAGCCCTCTAGCTTAACAAGGCTTCCATGATTTACCTGGAGTCAATGACAGCAACAGTCAGATGAGTAACAACTTAGACTGCGGCAAGTGATGAACCGAGCTGAATAAAAACTAAGAAACTCTTTCTCATCCCCTTTTCGAGTTTTCACTGAACTAGTTGCAAGTAAAATTTACATTACAAATCATCAACAACTGGATAGGAACAAGTAGCATGGATGTACTGCATAGCATTAGCTCGTGATCAATTGCAATGTTCAACTAACTCAATCAATAACTTAGTAGGAAAAGTCATACATGATTCTTACTAGTGAGAGTATTTTAGTGTAAGAATAAAACTTTGCAGCAGACCATGTGATGTGAGCCAGAGAATATTCAATTCTGAAGAAGTTCCTAGCAGCAACATGCCATGAAAAATATTTAAAGGGATCTGCAATTTCTCCCTTTCTTTATGGGCATGTTTATCTGATTTCATGGGAGATTATCAATCAATGCAGCTTCTACAACCAACCAACAATCATACTTCATCGCAATTAAGAACGTTATCAGCGCCTTATAAGCAATCAACACATATCGATATACCTACAAATTAAAGGAATTAACTTGCAAAGCTAAAACTATGACAGAAAACCAAAAAAGTTCAGAAAGGATAAAAACAAGTATACCATCTGAAGGATCTTGAGTTCTTGGTAGGCATTCCACTTCATCTTCTTGATAGCAAACGTCTGTCCATCAATAGACCCTCTGTAAACAGACCCATGGATCAAGCACTTGTCATCAAACCCACCAGTTGCAGCCCTCAAATCCACAATCTCAAAAACCCTATACTTATCCAAAGATTCAGAAACATCAGCTAACAAATTCACCTCCATGTCCTTCCAAGCCTCCTTCCCTTCACCCATCCCACCTCCTCCTGCACTCCTATGGCTCCTCACCTTCCTCCCCAAATCCAATTTTTCTTCATCTTTCCCCTTCTTGTACAACCTCCCCCTGCAAGCACACAGCAACAAAGTAGCTAAAGCCAGCAAACACACACAAACCCCTAATCCAACACTCAATCCTATAATAGCACCTTTGTGCTTCTCAACCTTGACGGATTGGGCCGCAGGAGCCACGATCGGCTGAGTGAACTTCGGGAGCTTCGAAACGGGGACGAAGATAGTACTGGAAGGCGAAATGGAGCTCCCATTGAGCCCAAAGATGTCAGCTTTATTAGCGCCGAGCTTGGTAGCAATCGAACTCAGTGTATCGGACGGCTGAACGACATAAGAGATCACAAATTTCAGGCCTTTACTCAACTGAGTCCGATTAGGGCACTTGCAGAAGATCGGAAAGAGCACGTCTTGTCCAATCGAAAGGTTAGTGGGGACAATTCCCGGATTCACAGCTTCCACGGCCTGGTAAGTGGTGAGATTCTCGTAGGAGAAGGTGGAGACGCGCCAGAGAGTGTCGCCGGAGAGAATCCGGTAGGTTAAATTGGAGTAGGAGAATGAAAGACTGAGATTTTGAACGAAATTGCAGGCGCAGGTGATCGGTACAAGGAGGGATTGATCGGAAAGGAGAGGGGAAGATGGGGATGAGATGTTGCTGGGCTCGGAAATCATTACCCGGCTGACGGCGAAGAGGTCGCCGACGGCGCCAAGGTCCAAGATTGGAGACAGCGCCCTGTAGAAGACGTAGGTCTGGCAGGGATAGGTGCCGTTGGTGGTGGTGGTGTTGGCGGTGCAGGGGAAGCCCTGGGTGCTGGGTTGGGCTCGGGAGGTGCGGAGGTGGAGGCATATGAGGAGGAAGAGGAAACAGAGAAGGATTTGGGGCGTTTTCATGGCGGCTGAGGTTGGGAATTGGGGTTTGGATTGCTGTGAATTTGGCCTATTCCATGGAAATGGAGGTGATTTCATAGCTTGAGTTTTGAAGCTCGTTTCAATGGTCTCATTGAGTCCACTGGTCTTTGGTGTGGGACCCAGGGTTGAAGAATCCATGGATTGGTCTTGACTTTTGGCGAATTGACGAACAAGTTTTATTAGGTAAAAAATCGAGATCAAATAAATTTGGAACTCGATGACCGATAAGTCGGCACACATAAAACCGTAAAAAACATCCAAAAATACACAGAAGTTATAACATACAGACAAACGAGCTCTACAAAGCGAAACAAACCACAACTAATCTGAAAAAAATGAGGACGTAGACGAATGACGAAACCAAACACGATTGGTCTTTGTCTATTTGTTTTTTTTTAATGAAAATTGTTTTTAAAAATAACTTTATCCTAAAAATAATCTAAAATTAAAAGGTAAAAATACTTACTATAATATTTTTTTTTTACTACGATAACCTCGGATTTTGAGATTATCGCCAAATCGATAAATTATTAGTATTGTGTTTACAAACTAAGGACTCGTTTGGTGGAATGCGGGAAGTACAATTTTCGGGAACTTACTTCATATTAATTGATAAAAAACCGATAACTCTTTTATGTCCCAATATATAGGTTGTTTATCCTATGTCCTTTGGATATATGATAGAAAACCGATAACTCTTTTATGTCTAGAGGAATAGAGAGAAAGGGGGGCGTTTTCATCGGAGCTGAGGTAGAATTTGGGGGGTTGGATTGCCGTGAATTGGGGTTTATAGCAGGTTGAATTGAAGTGAGGTGTTGATTGGAAAACGTGGAAGATCATAGAATTTGGTCAACATCTATGTGCTACTAAAATCTTCAATTGCATTTTGGTTTAGTGCCTTCATTTGGTTTGGCTTCCATGGAAATGCAGGTGATTCCACAGCTTGTTTATGAAAGGGTGTTTTTAAATAAACCGCAAATTCACCTTTAAAAATGCACTTTGCTTTCGACGTGTAAGTCACCATTACTAATTAGTACTTTTAAAAAATTAATTAACCCATTTTAATCTTCCACGTCGGAATTGACGTGCAATGTTTGTGGTGTATATAGTGAAGGCGTTATGAAACTCTTTTCGACGTCATTGGTCTTTGGGTGGGACCCAAGTTGAAGAATCCATGGATAGTTCTTGATAACTTTTGGGGATTATTTTTTAAGTTACGAAAGAAATTCGATTATCTAGAAACATTTAAAATTATCAAGAGATCAGATAGGTCGGTAGATGAACAGAAGCAAATTACAGAAAGAAAAATATACTAAGTAAATGACATAAAATAAAATTGTAAAAAAAAAGGTCGTACAAATCAGCCTACACTATAGTATAAACCATAAGTCACCAGAATGAATGAATCGATCAGCCACAAAGAAGACGCCTACAGAGAACTTTGGAGATCGCTAGTGGATATCTCGGATTATGGACTCCACAGTCATCCGACGTCGTTTGCAATTACACCACGTCTTCAAGCATGGCAAATCAAGTCTTTACGTAGTTCTATAAGAACCGATTACCTACGTAGCCGCTATAAGGTGTCAAGTCTTTACGTAGTTCTATAAGAATCGATTTTACTTGATTGACTTAAATTCATTTGTAATTGAAGAAAGTCTTTTGGAATTTGTTATTGAACTCATAAGGTTTTAGTTTGGTACGAGTTTCCTGCATATCCGGCAAAGCGGAATCAAATCTTGTGTAGTTCTTTTAAGAACTGATATAATTTGGTTTTGGCGATTGAACTCAGTGAGTTTTAGCTTTGTGCCGAGTGTCCTACATACCCTTTCGAGAGGGGTTAAATCACTCGTAGTTCCGTTTTTAAAATTAATTTAAATTTGAGGAAACATGATTTGAGGTTTCGACTCCGTTCTTTTTTTATCCAGGAGTCGACTTTGAAATTGTCTCACTATAATTAATTAACAAAGAATATATGACAAGTTTAATTTTATAGGTTGATCAAACTCAAATTCTTAATCTGTACCATTTATAATTCTTATTTCGCAAATAAGCACATTTGCCATAAACATGCCGAGACACATGCACATCCTATTTTACCCATGCATTAGATATTTTCATACATTATATAATTTGAAAATATCTAATGCACATGTGTATGGATTTGCACGTATGGTTTTAGGGAGGCTAAAAGCCTAAAACCACTTCAGAATTAGCAAAGCCCATTTCCTTTTATTTTTAACTTGAGCCCAATTAATTCCCATTAGTAAAGAGCCCATTTCTATTTTATCGGGTTTGAATAATACAAACTCCCAAGTCCCAACCTATAAACCAAAAAAAATACGAACTTTAAAATTAATTAAAGGCGAAACTAATTAAAATAAACCAATCTTTAAGAGGATGTTAAAAATATATCCCCACATTTCAAATGTAAGATAAATATCTCGACCTTTATAAGTGATGGTAATATAATATCCCAAAATTTTCTCCCCCACAAAAATGATTAGTTTCGCCCCTAAACATTCAATTTAATATGTATTTAATTTAAATTATTCGATTTAACACGTATTTATAGATTATAATTAAATTTAATCAAAACAAATATAATAAAACAATTAAATATTTAAAATATTTAAAATATAATTTTCAATATCTTGATTGTGTAAAAATATCATTCAATTTTATTAGATTAAATTAGATTGGTTTTTAAGTTTATCTTAATTTTTTATTTATTTTGGATTTAATAAAAAATTTACATTCTTTTATATATATTTTAATAATAATAATTTACTTCTTATATATAAATGAACACCAATCAATAATCTAAATAACTAAATTTTCATTTCAATTTTCTAGTAACATAAAGTTTATAATTGACAAAATATTCTTCAATTTTGATAAGTTAAATCACTAGCTAATCATTTACTAATTGAAAATATGTTATTTTGTTTTACATTTTTTTAATTTGGCTTGTTATAGATATTATTGATTTAAAAAAAGATATAAAAAGTTAGGTACAAATTAAATCTAAAACTACAAAATTTTATTAAATAAACTTTTAAACTCATCTAATTTAATTTTATATGTTTTATTTGAATTGAAAATACATGAGTAATACAATACATAAAATAAGAATTTTATTGGAGAGAAATCTGTAGGATATTATATTACCATCACTTATAAAGGTTGGGATATTTATTTTACATTTAAAAGGTTGAGTTATATTTTTAACACCCCCTTAAAGGTTGGGTTATTTTAATTATTATTCCCTTAATTAAAAAATAATACAAATTATGAATTTTCGACTTAAAATAATACAAACTTTTAAACTTAAACTAGAAAGATTCAAAACAAAATTTTATTTATCAAAATTATATAAAAAAATCTATAATTATTCATACTTTGCACAAATCCCCCTTTTATATTTTAAATAGACCAAGCCCGCTATTTGATTGTCCAACTTTGTATAAATATGTAATACAACCCCAATTTTTAAAAATTACACCAAATTACATGAATTCTAAGCTATGATTATATATATATATACATATATATATATATATATATATATATATATATATATATATATATATATATATATATATGTATATATATATATTTCGCATTATTTTTTATTTATACTCCTTCAGTTTCCAAATAAGTGACTTTTTACTATTCATGCACGTATTTTAATGTGATAAAAATAATATAAGATATTTTTTTATAAAGTCATATTTATTAATAATAAGTATAATATTATTTAAAAAAATTAATTAAAATTATAGTAGTAATATTTTATATAGTTTTTACCCTCCTAGAAATATGTTTTTTTTTTATCAGGTAAGAATTCGAGTTCAGACATATTTGAAACTCGATGGCCGGAAAAGCCGGCAGACGGTAGAACCGTCTAAAACCAAACATACAATAAAACAAATCGGTGCAAACACAGACAAACGACTCTAAAAAAACGAAACTAGAAGACCTAATTCAAGTAGGATATAGCCGAAGACGGCGGACGAAGCCAAGCTCCACCCTACCCCTCCTAGAAATATGTGTTTGACTTGAAAAAGTTATTTATTTGGAGTCATTTTTACTAAAATTTATTTATAGTGAAACCCAAACGAAGCCTAATCACTTCGAATCGGATCACACTCTTTAGTAGTTTAGTGGATAGAGTCGTGTCATACGGCGATACGCAACTCTTCCCCGATGCTGGCTACTTGCTTCTTCAAACTCTCACTCTCTCCCTTCTTCCGCCCCAATCGCCCCAATCCTTCGTCTCTCTGCAATCGCCAGGTAACGCCATCTGCCTCTTTCTCTCCCTCCAATTGCTGCGATTCAGATTTATCTGTGTGTTTGTGACAGAGATGATGATCTATAGTGCATCATTTTCAGTTCGTTGACTCCCCTTCGCTGCTCGATTTTCTCTGCCACTTACCTTTGATCGGGATTTCAACTAATTCAAATTGATTTTCACTTCAAGTGAAGCCTCCTGGCTTTCTGATTTTGCAGAAATGTCGACCAGCGGGATTCGAGTTCAAAGCATCTCCGTGTTTTACCAAAGCGTAGTGTCCTTAAAATCATCTTTTTAGTTGCGAATTTTACAAGCTCCTAGCATCACTGATTGTATGCTCGTTTACTGTTGAATTGATAGAACTATAGAAGTATGTAAGCAGCGTATGCTAGCAATACAATTTCAGTTATCCTTTTTTTTTTTTTTTGAATTTGTTCTTTTGGCCTTGTTTCCAGTAAAGGATTTTTGGCCTTCTCTACGATGGATGGAACTGGAGATGTGTGTTCGAAAGAAGTTCCTGTGGGAGTGGATCGAAACAAGGAGGAAGAATATGCTTCACTATCTAAATTACTTTTGGAATTCACTAATATAGCCAGCATTGATAAGGCCTGGATTTTCAAGTCAGGTGTGGTTGAATGAACAACAGTGCATTTTAGTACGTTGTCGGATTTCACTTTTCTTTATCATAGGGGCTTATAGTGTAATGAATGCAGGAAAGGACTCTAATGCCATGTTTTCAATTAGCCAACCGAATCTATTGGCAAATAAGAAGAGGAAGTTTCTTATGTCAGCTTATGTACCAAAAGTGGGAGATGGTACTGTAGCCTTCAAATGGTCCAAGTTTCCCGTGGAGATGTCGGGTGTGTCTATTGTGGTTCCGTCTCCATCAGGTTCAAAGCTTCTTGTTGTTCGGAACCCTGAGAACGACTCACCTACAAAATTTGAGATCTGGAATGAGTCCTGTTTAGAAAATGAATTTCTTATTCCTCAAACAATTCACGGCTCAGTTTATGCAGATGGATGGTAATTTTGAGATGAGATTGCTTTGATTCCTTCTTTTTTTTCAAAAAAATATTTGTTAGTATTATTCTTCAAGCTAAACATATGAAAGAATGTTCTTGCTGGCCTTGTTGGCAACAGGTTTGAGGGTGTTTCTTGGAATTCTGAGGAGACACTAATTGCATATATTGCTGAGGAGCCTGCGCTTCCTAAACCTACATTCAATAATTTTGGTTACAAAATTGGAGGTTCCTCGGACAAGGATTCTAACAGTTGGAAAGGCCAAGGAGAGTGGGAGGAAGGATGGGGAGAAACCTATGTGAATAAGAGGCGACCTACAGTTTTTGTCATTGATGTTAACAGGTGATATGGGATGTCCTTGGTATGAAACTTTTGCATAAGTTACCTTAACGTAGTTGTTGGTTGATTTTGAAGATTCTTGTTTCTCATTATACAGTGGCGAAGTACATGCTGTCAAGGGGATAGAAAGGTCATTAAGTGCCGGTCAGGTTGTGTGGGCTCCATCTGGCGCAAACTCACAGCAAGGTTTAGTTTTTGTTGGATGGTTTGCAGAAGCAAGAAAACTTGGTATCAAATTCTGTTTTAACCGGCCTTGTGCTTTATATTTTATCCAAAGTCCATTTGGAGAATCAGAAGCCAATCAATCGGCAACCAGGTTTGCTACTTTTCATGGATTGATGTTCTCTAATGCATTGGTGAAGGATAACATGTTGAATTTTTTTTAATATTTCCACTGTGGTTCTTAACTTCTGCAGGAGTGATGCTAGTACTGAAGACACAAATATAGTCAATCTTACTCAAGCGATTAGTAGTGCTTTCTTTCCACGGTTCAGGTGCAATTTCATGTTCAAGCCGACTTGTCATTTTATTTCTTGAAGATTGTGTGCCTACCTTAACTGATAATATCGTGCCCACTTCCTTCTGTTTTGGGTGTTGGTGACCGTGTTGAGCTAATACAAGATTATGTGTGTCCATGGTGTCCCTTGTCAGTTTGAGCTCTGATGTTTCACTCTGAACTTTTTATCTCCTTCGTTTATGAGACTTGTGACATTATTTGTGCACCCTACTCACATAGATAGAGTCAATTTTTCTCTTAATGACACGATGGCTATTTTAACTTCTCCAGCCCCAATGGAAAATCCCTTGTGTTTCTATCTGCAAGAAGCGCTATGGACTCGGGGGCTCATTGTGCAACAAATTCACTTCATAGATTGGATTGGCAAAGTGACTTTAAGGGAGGACTGTCACAAGAAATAATTGATGTGGTACTTACTCTCTTGATTTTCTAGATGCTGAATATATATGATTGTGTTATTCACTTTTTTTTGGCATTGTTCTTGTTTAATTCTTGTTGATGTTGCCTGCTTATTCATATGAAAATTCCTTCACTCAATCAGATTTAAGCTAGAGGCACCTAGGTTTAATGCAAGTTTTAATTCTCACATTGCAAGATTCTTATCAGAACATAATTTGGTTTTGTGAAGTGGAAAAGGAAGATGGGTTGTATTTTCCTTCTGATCATACTAGTTCCCCAAAGTCAACCGTTTCTTCATGGATGAGTAGAAAATTTCTCTTGATTTTCTCTTTGTAGCAGAAAGAGTTCAGGTCAAGGAGTCTGCCAGGTTTCCATTTAAGCTATATCTGCAGAGAATTCTCTTGATTTTCTCTTTGTAGCTAAATTGGCTTTTGAATGAATAAAAGCCAGATCATAAAATTATCCTATATCTCTCTTGCTCTTTGGCTCAAGCTATCATCTGATCACTCTACTTGTAAGGTCTATTCTTAGATGCAAATTCCATTTCACTGAAATAAATGTGCCTTGTATTTCACCTTGGACTGTGCTTTCTTTACTGCACCTGCTCAACTGCTAAATTCCAATGTTTTAGATACTTTTCAAAACATAAACAGAAAACATAGATAAAAATAATTAAATTTGTGAATGATTAATATCTGATGATGAGCCTCTGGAGTTCATCACAGAATCTTCATCACGCGCATCAACTTTTTGATGTCAGCGTCACAAATCATAGTTTTTAGCTCCGTCACACTGAATAGTTTTGATATCTGTACCCTTCTAACTTGTTCGTATTTTGATAGGTTCCGGTGGTGAAGTGCCCCAAGGATAGCTCCTTCCCTGGATTATATTGTTCCTCATTTCTTACCAATCCGTGGCTATCTGATGGGCGTTCCATGATTTTATCTTCCATGTGGAGCAGCGATCAAGTAATTCTTTCTGTGGATATATTCAGGCAAGTTATAGTCCGTGTTGATATTATGGGGACATTTTTTTTTCCTTTACTAAAAGTTACTCGTCTTTCTGCAGTGGTACAGTAATGCGTATCACTCCCTCCAATCCAGGCCATTCATGGAATCTTCTTGCTCTGGATGAGGATAACATCCTTGCTGGTATATATGCTCATCGATGTGACACTCATAAATAGTCCAAAAGAATTGAGCCTAAAAAATTTATGTTTACATTGAAAGTATGCAGTAGTTTGGTAGATGCTCCTCAAATCAAGTATGGATGCCTTCTCAAGGAGTCATCCACAAGAGCTTGGAGTTGGCAAGATGTGTCTAGTCCCACCTTCAAATGCTCTACGAAGGTTAGCTCCAATGCCATTTTCTTTTGTGGGATTCTTCAGATGAAATTGGCTTTTATGAGTAAATCTTGTGTTGAATCTTTCAGGTTAATTCTTTGTTGTCAGCACTTCAGTCCAGCATTTTGAAAATTCCAGTAAAGAACGTATCAGAAAATCCTGCTGAAGGTATTATGTTGATCTTCTGTTGTAGAAATGTAGTTGCTATTCCTTAGAACTTTCACAACTCAGGCATGTAAGTTTTGTTAACTTGTTGACTCTGATATAATCTTTATGAAATCTTCATGCATTTTCTTGGTCTCGTGGGTGGATTAATCAACGTTTAGGGAATGAAATCTTATCTACTACTTTGTTGATTTTTAAATGTCAACATCTGTATATGGTTTATAAGCTTATCGTTTATTGGTTCTGGTGTATTCTTACAGGTGCCAACAAACCTTTTGAGGCAATATTTGTCTCCTCAAAAGAGAAGAAGAGTGATGTTCGTGATCCTCTAATTGTGGTTCTTCATGGGGGGCCGCATTCATCTTATGCAACATCTTTCTCCAAAACCTTGGCATTTCTCTCTTCTATTGGTTACAACTTACTAATCGTAAATTATAGGCAAGTGAAACCACTTAGTCAAGTATCTTATCTTTGCTATCCACCTTGTTATGATATTCAGTCAAAACATCTAATTGTATTATCTTGGATCATTTTCTTTTTGGTGGCTGAGGTGGCTCTTAAGGTCACTTGTTATAATTTATAAGCTCCATTACTTTTGCAATATCTTTTGCAGAGGTTCTCTTGGATTTGGTGAAGAAGCATTGCAATCACTTCCGGGAAAAGTTGGATCTCAGGTGCTTTAGAACTTACTCCATAGTGTTCTATTGTATTTTGATTGAAGTGTCCTGCTAATAATGTACTGAAATAATTTCCAAGCAAGAAGCAGTGGAGAAGCTGATATATTATTTACGGTATGCAGGATGTCAATGATGTTCTTACAGCCTTGGATCATGTGATTGAAACAAAACTGGCTAACCCATCAAAAATAGCCGTCCTTGGTGGTTCTCATGGTGGATTCTTAACTACCCACCTGATTGGCCAGGTTTACGCCCTCCTTTTGCAGTCCTATACTCCTATATCTTCTTTCAAGTCCATTTTTGCTATATTAAAATTCATATGTATGTTTTCAGCTGGTATGTACTCCCTTGCATAATTTTGCAAAAGAATGGGTGTGGTGTGGGTACATAAGATATCTGGACCCCTAATATACCAATTGAGTGCTCTCGGATACACAAACATATGGTTTCAGTTTCACTAAGTGTTTAGGGAAAAGGGGTAACCTCTTGCAGGAGTATTATCTTTGCTTCTCAGATTGTGCTTACATGGTATATGCTGGAATCAAGGTGGTTATTTATACTAAAATCCGGAATAATCTCTCTTGAATAGGATAATAATGGATATAATATATTCATATAATCATATGCGTTTCCAATTTGATGTGACAGGGCTAGTGGTAGCAGGTTAAAATGCATTATCTTAGTCTCCTGAAATGAGTTATGACTTGGCGTGGGTTGGTTCTCATTTTTTTCTTTTGTTATGTGAGGCTTACAGGCCCCTGAAAGATTTGCTGCAGCCGCCGCTAGGAATCCAGTCTGTAATATGGAATTGATGGTTGGAACGACTGATATCCCGGAATGGTGCTTCGTGGAGTCCTATGGATCTGAGGGTAAATTAAGCTTCACTGATGCTCCTTCTATGGAACAGTTGGATGTCCTTTACCAAAAGTCTCCCATCTCACACATCAATAAGGTAATGCACATATTCTTATGGATCTTTCTTCACATATAACTAAATTTTGCATACAGAACATCTTTGGCATAGCAAAACTTGTTTTTGGCAATTTTTTACTCAGAAAGTTTTAGCAGTTCTCATACATGTGAACTTTGCAGGTTAAAACTCCCACTCTCTTTCTAATCGGAGCTAAGGATCTTCGTGTTCCATCTTCTAATGGTTTGCAAGTAAGATTACGTATCCCTTGGATTATTTTTCACTTTTAAATCTTGTTACATACATAGTTACAGTGCCTTTTGATTCACTAGACACATTGTAATGTCTTCATACTTATTGTAGTATGCACGGGCACTAAAAGAGAGAGGAGTCGAGACCGAGATCATAGTATTCCCGGAGGATACACATGGCATTGACAGGTTTGCAACCCGTATTGCATTCCTGTCATTTTTGTGTGTTTTGCTTCTTGGGTTTTTTCATCTTTCTTGTTTATGGTTGCAGGCCACAGTCGGACTTCGAAAGCTTTCTTAACATCGGGGTTTGGTTCAACAAGTACTGTAAGTAGGCACGGGGCGCGTTCTTCAACCAGGCAAAAGAGGGTTGTTGATCGTATGATTCTTTCCAATTTGATTCTGTACAATTACCAAAGATTTTAAAGTGCTAGATGGGTGTTGGATGAAATTATTTCCCTTGATCATTGTTCATGAAGAACTTCGAACCAGCGGACTTTGATGTACTCATTCTAGAAGTTATTTACGAAATCCGAAATTGCCCAGGAACCAGCGAACTTTGATGTACCCATAGCTCATGTTAATCCTAATGAACTGAACTCATTGGTACAACACCCAAATGAGGAAACTATTGCTCAGAAAAGACGCTGTGTTCGTCATCGGTGGTAGAACGCTCAAAACTACAGACCAAAATAAATAATGCTCAAAACTGACAAACTACATCCATTCAAGCCATCGCGAATCGGATGTAAATACCAGGAAGCCAGGAAAGGATATCAATAGTGGTCTAGAAAGCGCGGATATAGGCTCAGTGGCTCACACCTCTGTCGACAGTGGGGACGATTGTCGATTGTTGAAGATATCAACTAAGCTTAAAGCCAAGGCAGTTGCTGTCATGCTTTATTGTCTGCGTGAAGATTGTCTGTTCTTTTAACTGGGCTTGTAAAACTAAAATGCCCAATCAACAGCTGCAACAAGCCAACAACTTGTCACTCCAAAGTTGAATTGTCAGACTCAAAACTCTTCTGTAAATTTGTAAATTTCACCTGCTCTGCATAGCTGAGCTTGAGAGATGCAGCCATGGAGGATACCAGTAATCAGATAAAGAGAACATACAACAGATCAGTAAAAGATTTTTATTAGCAAGAAACTATGATACATTGATATGACTGAAAGAGATGACACAAAGCTTTACAAAAAGGGTCAAAGCATATATTTCAAGACCCCAAGATTTCTACTTTCTCCTGGACATTTGAACACTGAGTGTTCAATCTTCTTTCTGAATTCTGATTCCTGACCTGTAAATCGCCATTGAAGGTCATCAGTAGAACCCTCCACTACCATCTTCATCATCATCATCGTCGTCTAGCCCCTACAAAACCACCCAAACCTTCCAATTCATCATTCATCATTTCCTTTGTACATGGCCGGTTCTGATTCAAAGACAGCTACTGAAACAAAATTCAAGTTGCAATCTTTTGGAAGATCCATTTTCAAGTCATGTCTGAGTGTCTTCATTGTGCCAAAAGGCAACAATGTCTCCTAATTCAGACTTCAACTCCCCCCATTGAACCTTCTCCATCCTCCCGCCGCCGCGGCCTCCGTCGCCGTCGCCTTCCACCACCTTCACCTCCACCACAAGCACCTCCGCCGCCATCTCCAAAACCTCGACAATCAACAGCAATCTACCCTTCCCCAGCCAGATCTTCCCGGCTTTCCCCTTCTCGACCTCGTACCCTAGTGTCTTCCCCACCTCCGCCACCTTCTCCACCACCGCCGCCGCCGGCTCCTTCGTCGTGAATCTCCTCTCCTTGCTCCCTTCGCCGTCGCCGAACAAGCCCGACAAATCCAAGCCGGGGCTCATCCCGATTATGTCGAACGCGTTCATGCTCGAAACCCTCTCGAATTTCCTCTCGTTGATTGACACCAAATCGCCCAGCGACATGCTCCTGGGGCCGAATTGACTGGTCTTGAACCACGAATCCTTCGTGATTTCTTCGATGCTTAGCCTGGATTTCGGATTCGGATCCAGTAGAGAGTAAATCAGAGCCTTGGCGGATCTAGTCAAGTAGGACGGGAAGTGGAATTCGCGGCGGTGCATCTTCCTGTACATCGCCACCAGGTTGCAATCGTCGAACGGGAGACCGCCGACGAGCATCGCGTAGAGGATGACTCCGCAGGACCAGGCGTCGGACTTAGCGCCGTCGTATCCTCGGCGTCCGACGACCTCCGGCGCGGCGAACGCCGGGGTGCCGCAGGCCGTCTGGAGGAGGAGCGGGGAGGCGGAGCACTCGCTGGCGACGGCGGAGAGGCCAAAATCGGAGACCTTGACGTTGCCTTCCTCGTCGAGGAGGATGTTCTGCGGCTTGACGTCGCGGTGAGCGACGCCGTGCTGGTGGCAGAATTGGAGCGCGGAGACCACCTGGTGGAAGTAGTGGCGGGCGATCCGCTCCGGGAAGCGGTGGCCGGGGCGTCGGGCGAGCTTCGAGAAGAGGTCGCCGCCGCGGGCGAGCTCCATCACCAGGTAGATCTTGGTCTTCGTCGCGAGCACCTCGTGGATGCGGAGGATGTTCGGGTGGTTCAATCGGCGCATGGCGACCACCTCCCGGACGATCCGCGGGGCCATATCGGGATCGATCTTGAGCTTGTCGATGATCTTGATGGCCACCGGCGCGCTGCCGTCGTCCTTGAGGGAGCGGGCGAGGAAGACCTTGGCGAAGCTGCCCCGGCCAAGGAGGCGGCCGAGCTGGTATTTGCCGAGAACAGTGGTGGCTGTTGAGGCGTCGGAGCCGGAGATAGAGGGGGTGGGGGGAGGTCCGGGATCCATGGAGGGTTTGGGGAGGTTAGAAAACCCCAAATTGGAAATGAAGGGAGGCACAGACGATGGAGAGGAAGGAGAGGAGGTTAGTTTTATAGCGGCTGTGGGATTTCTTCGGAGGTTTTTAAGTCATTTTCAAAACTACTATATTTGATTTATTTCCTTTTTCTTTGAATAAGTATTTGATTTATTTCTATTTTCTCTTCAATAAGGAAATTTGGTTGTTGTTGTTGTTTTGTAATTTTTTGGGTTAATTAGGTATGCTATTTTGGTATAAGGTTAGTTTATAAATATTTAATGACTAGACTATTTTTTATTATCAAATTTTAATATAATAAATACAATAACTAAAATAAAAATAAACTTTTAGCGATGGGTCTGGTTAAAACCCGAACCCAAATTCAGCTCGACTTAAACATTATGCTATTTTAGATTAATTATTCACGTTGGTAATAATAAACTGAATCCAAACTCAGTGACCCGTCTCAAATTCAATTGTTAAATTAAAAACAACGATAAAACATATTGTAAATTATTTTTTACCCCTATATATAAGTGGATATATCGTATCATTTATTTTTTTTACCACAAATCTTAGGTTACACCTAAGGTTTATCTCGAACCTGAAAAAGAAGAAGCTATTATTAGCACAATTAAGTCCTACGTATCAAACCCCTTCTATACAATCTCCATATTTGATGGAACAACAATGACCAACCACACTCGATCTTTAAGTATTTGAAACTTGAAAGCATAGAAGTGAATCTCCGGGGACGAATCGAGGGGTGGACTGGGGCTCCATACCAATTCGTTCTATTTTTACAAAAATAAAATAATAAGTGAAAAATTAAGAGAAATTAATAAAAAAAATTATTCATGTAGTTATTAAATTAAGGATTTTGTTAATAAAATATTATGCAAATGAGAAAAAATTTAGCCTACTAATTAACCTATCCGAATTTTAATTTCTGATTCCGTACCTGCATAGAACTATATAAGAGAGATGTATTTAGAAAACTTTCAAAGATGAAACTTCCTATTTTGTTATTCCATTATTATCTTTGCTTTTAGCTTCTTTTTGCATAGCTTTTATGTTTGTATTGGTGATTATGACTTGTTTGGGCATATAGAAGAGATATTATGTGTTTTTTGTTATATGATATTCAATCTTTTGAAAATATCTTCTCAATATAGTTAATGAAATAATGTGTACACCTCTACATTATAACTATTATATATATAGCAATTTTTGTTATTTTAATGTCATTAAGATTGAGTAGTATATGTCCACGTTGTTGTTGTGAATATTGTCTTATTCTCTCTTCTTCATTTTTTTCCTTTGCCCCTACAATATAACTATATAGCAATTTATGAAATGAGGCACTAAATTTCATAATAAAAAACTTTTAATTTTTGAATGTTGGTGTTGTAAATAATGCAAAGTGAGTAGAAAATGCCGTCTTCATAAAACTAATACAATAATCAAAATAACACTAGTAAATGGTATGTGGGTTAGATATAATTTGCAAAATTCGTGCTATAATAAACCAATTTGTTTTTTTTTTTGGTTAACTTATAAACCAATTTGTATAAACCTAGCTTATATAGAATCATATATTTGAACAATACCTAAAGTCAAAGGTCAATTTAATGAAATGAAATATTTCTCATGTGTACACTATTTAGTGCACACATGTTAAACTTCGTTATAGTCGACTATTTCAATCAAATTCAAAAGAGGGAATTAAACTAAATAACCCTTGCTCCGAAATGGTTTGCTAGACTAACCCACTATCCATAACATTTGCAAAGGTTAAACCCCCCCACCAAAAAATGGCATATTTGCCGGTTGGATTTAACCGGGACAGAGGAGAGAGAAGGTAAAGGAGGAGAGAGAGAGGAAGCGGGGTGGAGAGAGAGAGGCAAGGGGAAGTTATTGTGGAGAGAGAGTGGAAGTGAGGGAAGTTATTGTGGGAGAGAGAGTGGATTAGTGAGAGAGGAGGCAGTTTGAATTGAAAACTGATGACCCCCAACTGCCTCTCACGGTTTACAAAAGAGGAAGAGAGAGAGAGAGAGGGCAACAGTTCCACATGCAAGGCTGAGGAAAAGAAGAAGAGAAGGAAGAAGAAGAGGAAGGAGACGACAGAGCAAGAGAGGAAAAGAAGAAGCAAAGGCGAGGAAGAGGACGACAGTGCAGAAGAGGAGACGAAGACGCCGACTTTGAAGTAAGTAAACCCTCACAATGCCGATTAAATACGTTTTGCTTCGATTCATAGGGGAGGAACCGATTTGAAGAACCAAAACTGGTTTGGATTGTGTGAAAATGGGAAGAAGGGGTCGAATGGGTTGACAGTACGCAATATTGCCCTGTCATGTAGGAAGTAACCGGCGTCAAGTTAAAAACAATTGGTGAAAAGTTTGGGTACTGGGGTTTGCGCGTCTGGGAGAGAAGGGGATTTTTGGGAATGGGGAAATTGGGCAACTGTGTTGTTGAATCCAACTTATCAGGAGAAGGGGAGTGTAGATCCGTTCAGTTTAGGTGGGAATTGGGCGAAATGGGGCTTATGACTGTAGATGCGGCGCATTAGGGGGGAATTTGGGGGAAATTGGATGAAATGCGGCGCATTAGGGTTAGAGAAAATTGTAGAAAGGGTGAAAAGTTTATGTGGAATCGAAATTATCTAGAATAGGATTACTTGTGTGCAAATGGAGATGGACAGATTGAATAAGTATGCTGTCATGTTTTCACAACCATGTGTCATGTGTATATGTGTATGTGTCATGTGTAATTGTGTTTCTGTCATGTTACATTTGATATTGATATGAAGGGAACCGTGGGTTGGGGGAGAAGAATTGATGTGTAGAATACTGAATTTGGGTCTTCCACTGTGCAGGATATCTGATGAATATTAAAAATGTTGCAGCGAAGTATGAAGAAGATTGTAGACCGTACAGCTCAAACATCCGGCGCGGTAATATGGCTTTCGTTCGAGTAATGTAAGTTGTGATTGTTGTGCTGCAGTGTGGCTGACATGTTGTGCAGGTTGTGTACGCCGTAGAGGAAGAAAGACACTTCAAAGCAAAAATTAACGAACACTCCCGGATGGCGCTCCTGGTTAACATTGACAACCGGTTGAGCGAGTCCCATTGGAAGCGCCTGACCGACAGCCCGTTGGGGGGCATTGCAAGACTGGGCACAAGGGTCCAGTTCTCGGGACAGCTTGTACACTATGTTCTCCAACGACAATTGAAGTCGAAGAAGGAGAATGAAACATGGTACAAGATCCATGAAGCGGTCGTCAGGTTCTCAATAGCTGAGTTCGCCATTGTCACCGGTCTCAACTGTGGCTATGGCGAAGAGCCCGAGGACGACGACGGGTTCGAGAAGGCAGTGTATGATTTCTTTGGAGTTTCAAAGATGAGGATGTCTGAGTTCGAGGTACAGTTCCGTGTGGCGATGGCATCTGAGAAATCGTCCACCAGAAAGTTGAAATTTGTCCTGCTGATGCTGGTCGAGGGAGTATTGTTCGGAAAGGAACCCAAAAACTACATTCATGGGTGGGTGGTCGACCTTGTCGGCGACGTTGACAGGTTCCTGGCGTTTCCGTGGGGTCGGCTTTTCTACGAGCGAACGAACGAGTTCCTAAACCGTGCAATTGAGAGGAAGCTCCAACGGGATGAGGGCAGCTCCAATGCACGCCCGGCCTATTGCCTGCTGGGTTTCCCTCTCGCCTTCCAGCTTTGTACACAGATATGACTGGACGCCCTATACTCGTTTACTAGGCGTCTAATATTTATTGACTGGACATGAACTGATTATTTACTGGACAATATGTAATTGCAGCTATGGGTGTACGAAGCCCTCACTCCAATGGCCGACCAATTCGCGAATGTCATAGACGAGAAGCTGTACCCCAGGTGTCTGCGATACGAGTTTAGAGACCTGAACCTCGAGTATGCCTCAATCGAAACCCGACTGCAGGAGGCGAAGGAGCTGGGGCACTTCAATGACCCTGCAGCCGTGAGGCCTCTTCTGCTCCCCGATGATGTGGAGAGAGCAACCGGTTTATACCGTGATGCCCGAAACACTCACGACAAGCGGGACAACTTCTTCGACGACATAGTCCGGGCGTTCTTATCAGCAAATGTTAAACCCCCACCAAAGAAACAACCAAAGGGAGCAAGTGGGTCAACGCAAGAATCAGGCTCGGGCACGCAGACACAAGCTACCCTATTAGAGATAGAGTCACGGTTAGTGGCAAAGATGGACGACATGCTGAGGAGTATATCCGCGGAGGTAACCTCGAAGATGGCAACGCTTGAGGGGGAGATTGAAAACATGAGGAGGGAACTGCGGTGGAAGGGGACTAGGGAGTCGGAGGAGCGAGAGAAAGTTCTGGGAAAGGAGGTAAGGTTCTCCTGGTATTAGATCACAATCGTCATGTCATCTCCTGTTAATGTCATGTTGTTAGTAATGTATGTCCTGTTAGTCTCAATACATGTCATGCCAATTCCAGTATATGTCATGTTAATAAGAGGTCATGTGCTTAGGTTCAGGGATCAGTGAAGGACAAGGATAACGGCAAGGAGGAGGAGGACAAGGATAAGGAAGTTCTGGGAAAGGAGGTAAGGTTCTCCTGGTATCAAATCATAATCGTCATGTCAATTCATATGGATGTCATGTTTATCATTATATATGTCATGTTAATTTACGCAGAGGTCATGTGCTGAGGTTCATGGATCAGGGAAGGACAAGGATAAGAGCAAGGATAAGGACAAGGACAAGGACGAGGGCAAGGACAAAAGAAAGGAGGACAAGTTGAAGGCCAAGGCCAAGTTGAAGGAGAACAAGTTGAAGGACACGGACAAGGTTTGCGCATGAGACTGTCATGTGAATATATAACTGATGTCATGTTATTTGTGTTTACTGTCATGTCATGCGCAATGGGCTTCAAGTTGCAGGAGGAGTTGGTGGCACCCGGTTCTGATGTTGAGGTTGAGGCTGAGGTGCCCCTCATACGGCCAAGAAGAAGCACCCGTCAACATCCTGATACGTTGTCCCAGGCGGAGGAAACGCAGCCAGCGAAGAAGCCGCGTATGGGCAAGAAGCCAATGGATGCCGTCGAGCTAGGCATGGCGACCAGGGCAGATGCTGATGCGTTCGCTGCGTGGATGAAGGACGAAAGTGACCCCGTCCGGTCGATCGAAGGCACCCTACTGGCGAAGCAGTTCTTTGGGACACTTCAATCACCGACCAACTGGGTGTCATCCGAGGTTATTTACGTTCCCACATTGTGGTTCGAGTCATCACCTTTTTCCTCATATGGTCTTCCAAATTAAAGATTTTTCCTTGCGTCCAGCATATTGAGCAAGCTTGCGCCCTACTGCGGAAGGACATCAACGCCGATGACAAGTACGAAGGGGTCGCCGTTCTAGATTTCTTATGGGGGTATCTCCTGCAGAAGAAACTGGCGGACGCAAAGGGGGACCTTGAGGTGGTGAAGGGGGACGACACGATGACCCAATACTTCGACGGCAAGTTGCCGGAGAAGTTTCCGACGGGTTGGGCCGATGTCGATCGCGTGTTGGCACCTTGGAATCTGAAGAACGAGCACTGGGTGGCCCTTGACATAAACTTCGCGGAGTGGACATTGGACGTGTACGATTCCGACACAAGCCACGTCGCTGACCGCCATATGCCGGGCCTCCTGAAGCCGGTTACCCACCTCCTCCCCATTTTGATGAACGGCCACCCTGAACTTCGAGTCAAATGGGTCGGCAAAGTCCCGGAACCCTTGGCGTACAAAAGGGTGAAGGGGATTCCCCAAAACAAACAATCGTAAGTCATTATCGGCTCTTCATTTAGAAAACATTGGCACAGGTTGTGTGAGCAATTTTCGTTATTTTGATGTAGGGGCGACTGCGGTCCATATGCCATCCGTTTCCTGCAGCTCCTCGCGACCGGTGACACCAAGTTCCGTGGCCTGGACGATTCATTCATTGCGGCGTACCGCCAATCCCTTTGTGTTGCCATGTTTCACGGACGTCTTACAACCCCATCCGATCCTTAAAAAAACTCCCCCATTGGTTTTATAAACATTGTTGGTTTGTGTAGACTTGTTAGTTGGTTTAGACATTTGGTTATGCACTTATGTTTGTTGGTTTTAGACATTTGGATATGTACTTATTGCTGGATTGTTGTATTCGTTGGTTTTTAATTATGACATGTCATGTCAATATGAAGCTACTGTCATGTGAATATGAAACTATTGTCATGCCAAAATCCGATAGTGTCATGTCAAAAGGGGGTAATGTCATATGGCATCCCGTTAACATAATAGAACAAACTAGAACTAGAACAAACTAGAACTAGAACAAACTAGAACTAGAACAAAACCCCCCATACGAAGTTGCAGAAAGGCAACATAATTCTTTGTGAAAGGCGTCTAACCAAAATGGGCATACTATCTACTTCATTCCGAAAGGCCCCGCAGATGGAAGTTCCTATGCCCCCGCTACCTGCGGCGGCGCTTCTGCAATTTAAATTTCCCATTAGCGGGACGCGCCCACTCTATTGGTTCAAGTTTCACAGTCGTCGAAAACGCTCCGGTCTTCCCTTTTCCGCGTTGGTATGCTTCCTCTACTTCCCTTACCACTCGCTTCGCGTCGTGATCCCACGGGCTGACTACATCCTCGACGTCACTGCTCACAGAAATGACCTGCTTCCCACGGTTATAAGCAACTGCGTTGTACAACGCATCACTTGGTTCTAACTGGACACGTGGATTATATAACTGGACAAGTGAGCTTTCTAACTGGACACTCCTAGTTTCGAATTGGACAACTCTTCTTGCTCGATCGACACCTTGTGCTACCACAACTTCCAATTCCTCATCCCCTGCCAAGAGGGTTTTAGTTTGTAACTGTGGGTGATCTTCTAGGGTCAAGTGTGGCCCACCCCCGAGTGGATGGGCTGTTGTGGATCCTTTCGTAGTGGTGAAATCGCCGCCAACCTTGCGTATCAGGGAGACATGGAGGTCGATAGGCCAGAATCGTTCACCGGAAAGACCATTTACAAACTTGTAGGCCTGCAAGTCTTCATCATCCCCAATGGAAAAAGGTCTGCACCCTTCCTTCTTCGGCTTTACATATGTGAGCTCAATGTCATGCCTCCTCCCATCGACATTAAACTTGGCCATCAGTTGTTTCTTCAGCGAGACGTAGTCAATACTTTCGTCTACCAGTACGGCCTTTTGACTCCTCGACGACTTCACGACCCAAATACCCTCTTCACAATCCCACCATCCGCCAAACAATACAGTGATACACACGGACGAGTTCTCCCCTGTTGCATTAGTTAGTGGGGGGGACATTCAGTTTTACAGGGAGAAGAACATATTGTGAGGAGAGATGTATCGCATAACCTAAATGGAAGGATGACTTACTCATTTCCGCCAAGAAGTCGGTGTCTGTCCAGTTAACCCCAGTAGGTGTCAAGCGCGTGAATGGGTTTATGGACTCCCCCTCCTCCCTCCTCTCCCTCTTATTCTCTTAAGGGGTAAATGACAGGGCGGGAGATTTAATCTCACTCCCGCCTTCTCTCTGTCCCGCCCTCTCTCTCTCTCTCTCTCTCTCTCTCTCTCTCTCTCTCTCTCTCTCTCTCTCTCTCTCTCTCTCTCCTGTCTTATCAAATGTCTTTACCTACCCTCTGCGAGATTCCCCCCCCCCCTGGTCTCTCTGAAGTTATTGTTGGGTCAAAATTTTATTCATTTCTTTCAACATAATATATTGTTTGAAAATGTATTTCGTGGTTTTAAATTAATATGGGTATACTCCTCTCTCTATGGTTTTGCATTTTTTTAGTATTAATGGTGAGTGGGAAACCAAATTTTATACAAAGGTCAAAATTTTACTAAAACCACTACTAAAGTTGTATAGTGGAAAACTGTTTGTTATCCAGTAGCTATTAATTAACCGGCTAGTTGTTTTAAAGGGGTATCATGTAGCGTCTAACGACAAGAAGTAAACCCACTTTATCGTTTGTCATGTCAGAATTGACACGTGTCATGTTTAGATAAGTCCACTGTCATGTTCATTGTAGACAACAACAAAACACTGCCATTCAATCCCATTTGCTTTTTGTTTCTTTTTTTCCTTCCTCAACGGTCACATGCTGAACAATGTTGCTATTTCCCACAAACACCCCACTTATATGATAGCCATTCACCATCCATACTCCCCACAAATCGGTGAAGTTAACTCCCCATTTCCATTTAACAACCTCTCCAACAACCCTTCAACGAAATGGCATCCTCTTCACACCACCCCAGCTCCTCATCTGGCCTCCCTCCCCGACCTGTCCCCATCGTTATATCATACGACGAATCAGACGATGGATGTTTGTCGATCACTTCATTTGTGTAGATTTCAGTTGTGCTACTTGTATCATTATACTACCTTATTTTTTTCATGTTATGCAGGACCAATGTCACCGTCGTCATACCGACGAAATCAAAGAGTAGAGATTGTCGGCGGTGAGTCTGGGATGCTCGGGTCGTTCTACGAGGCGACCCTTGTGCGCAAACTGGACCCTAACCACTGGGAGGTCGAATATGTGACCCTCCTACGCAACAACAGAAGAGAGTTGCTGAGGGAGGTCCTCCCGGTTCAACGAATTCGTCCACGGCCGCCTCGTATTTCTTACGACGCCTACATGCCCGAAGACCGTGTCGACTGCCGCGACAACGATGGGTTTTGGGCCGGGAGGGTCCTTGGTGTGTCCGGTTATGGGAGTGACCGAACTTTCACGGTCTACTTCCCACTCAGCGACGAGACGTCTGACCATCGTGCCCGCAATATGCGCCCACACTTCGATTGGGATGGATACAGATTCACCACGCAGCCACAATTTCGCGGCTTGTTACCGTAAATTTGGTTTTCACTGTCTTCTATGTTGAGGAGCTCTCCTACTATCTTTTAAATGTTTGCTCCTGTGTCGTATTTGATTAATGTAAGTGATTCTGTCTCCGCCATTTTGTGTCCAGTATATTTTAATGTCTGTCATGTCGTATTTATTTCGTGTCCAGTAAAAACTATGGGATTACCAGTCGGCCCACGAATTTACCTCCACCCACTTTATTGTTATTCTATGGTTTTTCTCTTCACCTTACCATGTCATTATAAGTATGTTTATGCCCCCTCACTGTCAATCTTATCCATTCGATTCCAATATGGGTCAAGCATGCTAGTGACGGCCGCAGATAACGAGATCATGGCATCCAAGTATGGGTAAATATTATAATTGGCCACACATAAAACAATATGTCATTATCGAGAATATGCTTATCCCATAAATCTTCTCCATTCGATTATGGTAGTTAATGACCTGTGTTTTTCGTAGTTACAATCGTGTCCAGTGAAAGACAATAGCTGACATGTTTATCGAATATGGATGTCCAGTTACACCTTACTGCTTACACGTGATCCGTAAAATAAACCCCCAGACCCTTCCTTCTTCAATTGGTTTTATCTTAAACAATATGTCATTTAGTTAAAAGAATATTTTTCCCCCTCACTGACACTCTCACTGATCTATCTGTCCTCTCAGCCTGCACTTTTATATTTAACCCCTCTCTCTCTCTCTCTCCCTCTCTCTCCGTCTCTCTGTCTCTCTCTTCTGTCCTCTGCCACTGCAGCAGCTACTTCTTCCCTCCTCTCTCATTAGTCCTTGCTTTTGCAGGAGTAAAGATGCCTCCCTCCCACCGAGAGTGGAGTCCAGCTGTACCCCACAGGGTGACCGGTCACCGGCTCCCCTTGTCAAACGGATATCCGCTTTTATGCAAATTTTTTCCGGATTGGGTTACTCTTGCAAACCTTCCAGATATGGAGGTCATTTTAGCAAATTTGCCAATTCAAAATGGATAATAATTATCATTTAACTTCATATTTCATAATGGATAATCAACAAATATATCAGTTGAACTTTCATTCTTTGTAGTAATTAACAATATGTATAGTGAGTCATTAGAATAATAAATTGATTAAAAATAAAAATGCAATGCCACCCCATTGTAGCACGTTGGATCGATGTGTTCCCTACTCGAGATAGTTGACATTGGCATGATATCGATCTTCAAATGAACTCCTATTTCTTCACTTAAAAATGTTTATATATATTAAATAATTTGATTGAACAAGTATAAGATGCGGTGGCAAGTGCAAGAAAATTGGGGAAAAAAAAAAAATTTACTTTAATTGAAAAAAATTGGCTTTGGATAATGTCCTGATGTGTGCGCTCGTGTTCGCCACAAAGTTTATCGTGTACTAGTGTAGGTCCCGTCCCGTGCACGGACAATACATTAATACAATATTATAAATAATATAGATAAATTCCAATAAATAAAAATAATAATCTAAATATAAACTATGTTTTTCATCAAAAAATAATATAGATATAAATAAAATTAGTTCAACAAATGATATATAATCTAATTATCTTTTATTTGTATTCTCTCGAAATATAAATAAAATTCATACTTTTAAGGTAAAATATTTTTTTCCTAATATATCGTTAATTATAACTCATGTAATTAAATAGATAGTTGATTTTTAAAAATAATTTAATATTCTTTTTTTTAAATACTTTATGTCGTATATATTTATTAAGTTAGTTTACTGTAATATTCATGCACAGATAGATTGTGTTATATTAATATAGTTTTTTCCTTATAATATTTACTATTTTATAAGATTCTATCCAATTATACGAGTTAATGGTAAAATAAAATAATTATTTAATCATTTTTAATTATATAAATTAGAACTATCTAATTATGTTTATTAGATTTTCTTTTTGACGGGAGAAAGTTTTGCGAGATGCACTCACGTGCCGCCACGTATGCAGATGCACTTACGCGCCGCCACGTAGGCAACAATGCATCGATTTTAGTATACGTATATAGATAGAATATAGATAGATTTATATAATTTTGGAGACTTGCATCTAGTACACTTATACATATCAATAGGATGTATTTTGTGGTGGATTTATGATTTTTTTTTTTAAAAAAAGGAGAGCTAAATTTTGTTGTGGGAAATTTCATTTTTCGTATGCGTACATGAAAAATATTTTTGTGTAAATATATTTAAAAACTTTAAATTTATGATTTAAAGAGTTATTTTTAGTTGAAAATATAAAAAAATTATCAAAAAATAAAGCTAGAAGTATAAATCTCACTTCTTACCAGTTAAATTAAATTGTCTCTGTGATTACTAACCTTTTTTATAATATTTTATCTTTAAAATTAATAAAAATTATAAATAAATAAAATTCTCCCTTTTTTATTCAGAATACGGGAGTTTCGGTCATCCCAATCCGCCTTTTATTACTTGTAAAATTAATAAAAATTATAAATAAATAAAATTCTCCCTTTTTTATTCAGAATTACGGGAGTTTCAGTCATCCCAATCCGCCTTTTATTACTTGTAAAATTAATAAAAATTATAAATAAATAAAATTCTCCCTTTTTTATTCAGAATTACGGGAGTTTCGGTCATCCCAATCCGCCTTTTATTACTTGTATTTGTGCATTTAAGATTTAAGAGTACATATCAAGAGAAAAGATTTTTCGTTTGGGAAATCAAAAGGTCTAATAAAAAGATAAATGCAAACATAAAACTCCAACTAAAGAGCAACACTTTCTTGTCATTCTATCTTGAATAAAAATAAAAATAGTTTATTATATATGATAGTAACAATTCAAATTGTTGGAATGGTGGTTGTCCCACATCGGTAATTTATAGAATACTTGAACAATATATAAGGTTGGTGGGCTACTCCTCTCATTGCCAATTGGTTTTGAGATGGAACCCCATTTGGGTTTATGTGTTGTTCGAGTCTCCCGTATGTGGGCCCCCACACACGACCTCCCTCCAGCTTGTCTTGACCCGCGCCAGGACCAACCGAGTTTAACATGGTATCAGAGCCGGGTTCGGCTAGTTTCGGTCTTCGGATTGGTGGGGTCGTTGGCTGGCCTTGTGGCATGTCGCGGGCATTGGTTCCCATATAAGCGCATGTGGCAAGTGCAACTTATTGGCTAAAAATGTCGTTGCACTTGAGGGGGCGTGTTGGAATGGTGGTTGTCCCACATCGGTAATTTAGAGAATACTTGAACAACATATAAGGTTGGTGGGCTACTCCTCTCATTGCCAATTGGTTTTGAGATGGAACTCCGTTCGGGTTTATATGTTGTTCGAGTCTCCCGTATGTGGGCCCACACACACGACCTCCCTCCAGCTTGTCTTGACCCGCACCAGGACCAACCGAGTTTAACACAAATATTAATTAAGTATTCACATATACTAGAATATAATTCTCATTATTTCACACGACTCTTTAAGAATTTAACTTCCATTTATCACAAACCAATTTGTATACGTTCCTGTCCATTTTAGTAACTTAAACATTTATCCTTAATTCTATACATTCATATCATAACCAATTAACCATTAACCAATCCAAAAAATAAATTGCTGCATTTTTTTTTATTAAAAAAAATGTCAAGATCAAAAGTCACTCTCTTCCATTTTTCTCTAGTGGAAATATGTCGTTACTCACCGGCTTGGCTATATGCACCGGGGACAGGTGCTATATGAACTACGAGGACGGATCTAAATTTTTAAAAAAATATACGGACGGATCTAAGATCCGTCCGTTATAAAAAAAAAAAAAATTACATAGGACGGATCCTAGATCCGTCCTATAGAAATTACAAAAAAAAAAAAAAAAAAAAAGATGGGTGATAAAAAGCTGCAAAATTGCAGCTTTTTTTTTGACTAAAATTTACAAGGGGCGGATCAATGATCCGCCCTTGGTCTGTTCCTTTTTTTTTTTTTTTTTTTTGCTGTTTAATTTTTACACGGACGGATCTAGGATCTGACCGTGTATTTTTTAAAAAACTTGTAATTATTATTGGACACGTGTCGTTATAAGGATGAAACGGATCATAAATCCGTCCTAGTAGCGCATATAGCACCTGCTGCGGGTGTATATAGCACAATCCTTACTCACCCGCTCACCATATCTTAAAATCACAAAAAACAAAACAAATAAAAAAAGAAAAAATGAAAAGGGGGAAAATTAATATTTGACTGTGTTTGTACCTACATAAATTAATATAACAAAAAAAAAATATTGGGGATTCCACCAAAGTGACCCCCATCCCTACATTGCCTGATAATTGCCTATTAAAATGTTAACTGGCCACCACTAATCAAATGGCCTCTTTTTAAGAATGTTATCTTTAACATATTTTTAATAATTTAACTCTAATCAAATCATGGAATCATATGATTAGATATTTTGATCTTATTGATATAAAATTGCTTAAAACCAATATATTAATGATGATATGTAAATGCGCCAACTTGCACGCCTCCAATGAAAAATATCAACCGTTTGTTAATAAACATGGGATTTTCATGCTACTTTCCTTTTTAGTTTTCTTTTTGCAACCTACACACGGTTTGGTTAAGCACTTGATATATACGGCCGACTATATGGAGAATTCAAATACCCACGGGACCTTATTTAACTTTAAATTATGTAGTTGTTGATGGCTGCAAATTTAGTGCAAATTTAAAGACATCTATCTAATTTATCCTTAAAAAATTCTAGCATTTACATAGATTTATTAATAGTTGTAGTGAATCAGTGGGTGGGCTACTCTGTCTAAAATCAATTGGTTTTAGGATGGACCCCCACTCGTTTTGTGTATTCGATCGACGTGGTTGGTGAGTGTTGCGCTTGGACATGCGTGATCTTTCACGACTTGGTTGGCGAGTTTTTATAATAACTCCTGACTGAAAATTGTCTTTCAGGAGTTTTATAAAACACCCGATAATTTTATCCTGATAGATGTACAATCTTTACTAGTGCTTGCTTCGCTTAAGTGAAATATAAACTAAGGTTCCATATTAGACATTGTCCGGTAGTTTTTGGTTTTGATTTTATATGGTTTTTGTGGATGATGACATTTCATATTGATAATGTGAAGAATCCAAATCTTGCATATAAGCCGGTAGACTCCTCATCCTAATGCCAATTCGTTTCAGGATGAAACCTCACTAGTCTTGTGTGTTCGGTCTGGTTAGTGCATGATATGCTTGGATGTGTGACCCCCAAGTCATATGGTCCACCGGAATTTAACGTACAATAATAAATGAATTAAGAGTGTTGTTAGATACACCGCAAATCCTCTTCTTTAAGTGCACGCCCATTCCAACGTGCATACCTTTTCAATTAATTAGCACGCTTTTCCAATTAATTAGCCCACTTTAACCATGTGCGTCCTTTTCGACATGCAGACCTTAGTTTCTCCGACGAACTAAATATAAGATTTTAATTTAATTAGCTTTTGGGTTAGAGCTTTTCAACAACTACTCACCCAAGGTTTTCATAGATTTTGGTGGGATTTTGAAGGGAAAAAAAAAAGTGAATCCCAGACTCATCCCAATTCTGATGAGATTTCGAGGAAAAAAAAATAGTGAATCTCGTCCCTGTCCGTTAAAACTAGATTGATTGTGAAAGCGTTCCAACTATACATCCATTACATTTACGGAGTACATCCATAGTTAGGAAAGAGTGTGACCTAGCTAACTAGTTGCCCCATATGTATGATAACTTTAACTACAAGGTCCTATAGTTAAGTCCAATCAAGGGCAAAAAAAGATGCCCAACTTATCATCTTTGAGACGAGTACAGCTTACCACAATTGGAAGATATTTTGGAACATGAAAGGGTATCATTCTATAAAGTATGATTGCTACCCAATTTGACTTGCTCGGTTTTTAGTGTAGCTTTTGCCTCAAGAGTGACTTTTGAATTGATAGGCCCTATTTTTCTCTTAATTGATAAAATCCCAAATTTTTCTCTAAGCAAGATTTTTTTTTTTTAATTAGGAAAAATTTCGGGGGAGAAAACTCTATCCGAAGGCATCCTTTCGCATGAGGTCAAAAAGAGCAGGAATATTCCGAATATTAGTACCACAGGTAGAGTGACAAAGATGTGCAACTTTATGGGCCACTTTATTGCCTATCCGGGGTACATGGAGGAAAGAAACTCTTTCCATATTTGTTAACATAGGTGTAATATCTGACAGAATAAGTTCAATTTCCCATGGACATTTTGTTTTTCTAATGAAATGGTCAATAATTATTCTAGAGTCCCCTTCAATTTGAAGATTGGCAATTCGTAAGTTTATTGATGTCTGTACCCCGAGTTTTAGAGCAAGAGCTTCAGCTTTTAATGGATTTTGATTACCGAGTTTTTTATATCCTATGTTGATTGGCTGAATTTCCTAATCGCGGACAATAGTCCCTGCTGTGCTGGCCATGTTTAAGAGAGAAGAACCATCGAAATTTAATTTGAGAGTTCCTCTAGGTGGCTTACGCCATCTAATGTTTTTTCGTTGTGTTTTCCGCTGTATATCAGATTTAGTTTGTGGTTGCATGTCAGGGTCACCCCCTAGTCCGCCCTCAAAATTTGAGGCTTTGCTCCAATTTAACTCGTGTGTTTTAATGATGTGGAGCGTGGTATCTCTACTAGGAATTGGAATTGATCTGAAGATATGGTGGTTTCGAGAATACCAAACAGACCACCAACAAAAGGCTAGCTTAGCTTTGGATTTATTGCTAATGTTGTTCCCAATGTAGGCCATAACTGGTTTAATGTCTCTTGATTGCTGAAGCATTGCTGCTATAGTTATACCGGTGTCGGTTGGGAATTTGAGGAGAGAGGTCGTATATTGGCATTCCAATAGAAGATGGGCATCATCTTCTACCGCACAATTGCACAAACAACAGGTGTGGGGCACCGAAACGTTCCGCTGAGCTAATCTAACGGCCGTGGGAAGACCATTTTGAGTTATTTTCCATAAGAATTTTTTTACCTTTGGTGGAATATCCAGGTCCCAAATCCAGAAATTATGATCAGGACACCGTCTCTTAGCAAGATACCGGTATAGTATATAGTATGTACTTGTAGGCACTTTTTTTTTTTTGAGTAAATGTAGGCACATTCAAAATGATCTTCATATAGTAAAAAAAAATGATATTTTGTATAATTTTTACCACCATAAAAAATGTGCATGGATAGTAAATTACTCCCTTCGTCTCACAAATTTGTTGTTTGACTTTTGAAATATTTTTTAAGAAGTTGAAAATTCTATTCAATATTAATTTTAAAAATAATTTCATAGATAATTTTATTAAATATGAAATTATTTTTTATAAATTAATAGAATAATTGCATAGATAATTTTATTAATAGAATAATTAATAGAAGTTGAAAATACAAGGGTATTTTGGGGAATTAGTAGGGCTTCCCACCTGAAGTGGGCCCACATTATTGTGTTAGGAAAGAGTAGGTGAGTAGCCCAACCCAATGGGGGGGGGGGGTCGACGTGGACGGGTTAGACACACCCACGGGTGACTCACTCACATCACCCGCTCCAATCCGAAATTCAATTATTTATTCATTCAGAACCCCACTGTGGGCCACCACACCCATCCCCCCTCCGACCCCACCTACCCGCGTGTCGTTGCTGTATTCTACATGGAGTAGGTTTTTTGCGAGATTTTCATTCTATTTTTATTGTTTTTATTTTTATTGTTTTTATTGTTCATTGGGTCATTTGGGTGTTTGTTCCTTTTTTTTGATTTCATCGATTCGATAATATTGATCATGTACAACCTAATATATAATATTATATACATACTCTACTGCAATTGATCGATAAATTTCCGATTAATTGAAAAATAATATTATTACAAATCATTTTAAATTAATGCACTATCACCATTTCATAACACAGAGTATCATTTACCATTCACATATATTTTTTAAAATGATAAGAACTGTATAAAATATATTTTTAAAATTATTTTTTAAAAATAGTTTCATAAAATTTGGACAGTATTAAAATTAATTTTAAAAATAGTTTCATAAAATTTGGACAGTATTAAAATTAATGATCCTATTATAATGTTCATATATGGGATGAAAGGAGATCTTGTAAATTTTGGCAATTGTATAAAAAGCTAAAAACTTTAACATACGAATAATGTATATGGGAGCGGATTTATAATCTAACTGAAATTGAAAAAATATATTAATATTAATGTAATTTTAATCTCAAAATAATCCAGAGTTTAAATGTCCGATCCGACAACTTTATTATACGTAGTATAATTGTTTTATAATTAATTGAGTGGACTAGCCTTTACTTGTATAATCTTTAATGAAGATTATTCCATAAAAAATAGTTTCCAAAATCCTGCCAAACCATTGAAATATGATTGGTTCACAGTGTGTTTTATTTTCTTCTAATATAGTCCGTTTAAATTAAAGGACAAATGAGTCAATTTTTCTCCATAGCTCGGAAGCCCACAAGTAGTGGTGGTGGACATTATACATGGTGGAGGTGATATGTGTAATATTAGTGGGGACAATGGAAATGCCTGAAATAAAAATTTGCCAAGCCTGAAGATTAAAGGTTACATGACCGTTTTCTCGCCAATAGCACGGTATTGTCGCCGACTTTCAAAGTCGTCTTTCAATTTAATGAAATAGTTGGCCGGAGACGACAACAAAAGAGTTGTTACCGACTTACTAAGTCGGCATATATTAAGGACGATAGGTGAATGCTGCAAGATCCGTCTGTGCGATTCCTGGTCAGACTGCACACATCTCGTCTCATCGACTTGAGAAGTCCGTGTCTGCCTTCATAACACTGACCCAGGAAGTGCGGCAACAACTCTCGGCCTACCGAACCAGGAAGTCGGCACCGACACCGTGCAGTTGGCGATATTTTGTCGTGCGAGTAGAAGGTCTGACGAATAAACACATTAATATATGAATTCATAAGATTTGACTAGGGTGGAGCGTTATATATAGAGAGAGTACAGTGATCAAATTTTAAAAGTGAAAATATTTTAATGGTAAAAAAATCTATTTTTTAAAAGAAAATAATTCGAAATTCCAAACGACAACAAAAATATGAAAATTCGAAAGGCCGAAGGGAAAATTGTTATATGGGAAATCGAAAAGTCAGAGGGAATCGGCTGACGGACTAACCGTCATGATATAACCAGAAATAATTCTCTCTTTTTTGTAGATTTACCCAATAATATTAATTAGAGTTTTATAAAAAAAATGAAAAGAAAAATAACTATATTAATTAGAGTTTTAGTGTATTATGCTCATAAAATAGGGTAATTCACCCTTAGTTGATAGAAAGTGATTGATTATTTTAGTACGAGGTTATGGGTTAACCCACATTATTCATTTTTTATCACTCGATCCATGTCATTAATTATTAATGGTTAGATATGATTGATAGTTGTGTTTTTTTAGTAGGTTTGTTTTGGATTCTTCATTATATACTTGACGAGAAATGTTGATTGATAATATGAAAGAATAACTTTTAGTATATAAACAAGTGACCTAATTCTCTTATTGGTTTTATAATGAAACTTCACTCGACTACGTGCGCACACGACCCCCAGAAACACAAATAAACCCGATATAACTCCAATTTTCATACGAGCCAAAACGAATTGAATGAATGATTAATTTATGGTTATGAATGTAATGCAAATTGCAAGGGATTCATGATTGCACAAAATGGGGTATGGACCCTCACATTCATATATACTCGTATTAGTACATGTTGGAGAATGAATTGAAGGTAGAGCTACATTTGCTTGTCAATTCAGCCATGTGGTTCTATATATACTTGATTATACTTAATTAATTATATATATATATATATATATATATATATATATATATATATATATATATATATATATATATATATATATATATATATATATATATATATATATATATATATATCCACAAAGCACTCCATTACTAATATACTTTTGAGTTTTGTCCTTCATTAAGATTTGTCCTTTATTAATTACTGAACGTACACTTGTTAATCACATTAAGGAGTAAGCAATTCAACTATAACATGAATCTTCATTTTATGTTTCATATCTCTATAATGTTGGTAACTTAGGAACAATTTTATGCAATATTTTTATATTTACAAATTTATTCTCTCTTATCTGATCTCACCCGTAATTTGTATCGATCAACTATGCACCCTATCACCTAAATTTGGCTATTAACATATTAATACCTAACTTGTGTAATAAAAATTTAACAATTTAATTTAATATCTATTTTAAACATCTAACTTATCAGCTTTAACTACCCTACCAATCAACTTTCCTGTATACTATACATTAAGCATATTTTGGTCTTATATACATTTGGCTTGAAACTAAAATAATATTTTCGGTATACCAACACACATTTCGACATATATTTTTTTTCTGGGTGTATAGTATTCTTTGGTATTATTTTTGTTCATATTGGTCTATCTGTTACAGATATTTTCAACCTCGATCTCAACCCATCGGGTATATCTGATGCGTTGAATCCATTTTCATATCAATAAAAAAAAGATGATAGTAAACTACTTAATGTTAGGGTTGGCATGGTACGGTAACCACTAAAAAATGGTGATTACCACGTACCAACCACAAACTGGTGGTACGCAAATTTTCATACCACGTACCAACCACAAGTCGTGGTTACCACATATGTGGTAATTAACCACGACTTGTGGTTACCATCGGTACATTACCATGGTTACCAAGCTGTAATTCTGTTTGTATTTTTTTGAAATTCCTTGACTACCTTCCGGTAGTCATCAAAATTATCGAACAAAAAAATATGGTTAACAAAAATAATATGGTTACCACCTATTAAAAATTCAAATAAATCAAGTTCACAACCTAAAGTATAAACCAATTCAAATTAACTAAGTTCAAAGTCTTGAAACAAACCAAGTTCAATTGTTCAAACATTCAAAATGTTCCTGCAAGTTCAAACAAAACAAGTTCAAAATCTTCAAACATTCAAAATATTCCTACTATTTCTAGTAGAAAAAGTAGAAATGACCAATTTAGGTCAAAATCAAAACACAAAATATAAATTAAAAACTTAAAATTTAAAGGTAATAACAATAAAAACATTAAGTTAAAAAAATATATATATATATACTTGGTAACCATGGTATTCAGATTTCATTACCATTACCGTACCACCTTCACGTGGTTACCACCAAGATGGTTACTACGATGTTGGTTACCACAAGTTTGGTTACCAACATAGTCGGGTTGTGGTTGGTACGTGGTTGGTATGGTAATTTTCGTACCATTTGTCAGCCCTACTTAATGTATATCATTGCATATCTTAATATTAATTATATTTGAATTAAAGAAAATAAGCAATGGAAAATAGTGACTAATTAATGATTGTGAGAAAGATGATAACTACTTAATGTATATCATTGCATATCTTAATATTATATTTTAATTAAAGAAACTAAGCAATGGAAAATAGTGACTAATAATGATTGTCTTATATGCACACTCAGTCAGTGCCTCAAAGGATCGAAGTTAGGCTGCTAACTTTGCAAGTTTAATGATATAAAAAACAACCCTAGCAATTATGTTAATATTTAATTAATGTCAATCATATATAATTAATATTACTGTGCTAGACGACCTTTATTGCTTAATTTAGAAATTAAGGTGGAAATTGGGATAATAATAGGACATATTTATAATATATCTAGATTAAAATAAAAAATGAATTAAAACAGATTTTATTTTTAAATTATAAAAATTATTATGAGTGTATTTTTATTGAGAAGGCAAAAAAAATTCCTAAAATAAATCGGGTTGAAATGCCCCATATAATAAGCCCAATTGTCGCAATATGGATATGATATAATTGTGGGAAAAAAGAAAAAACTTAAATGGTTTTATATGGGTGCGATTAATTTAAATAGAGAAATTGCAGTAAATATCTCGCTTTTTATAAGGGCTGGTTTGGTTTGACGTGGGAATTGAAATTCCCGGGAACTTAATTCATGGGAATTAAATTTCCATAAAGTTAAAATCATGAGAATTCTAAAAATATGTTTGGTTGATTTTTTATTCTATGAGATTAAATGAAGGAATTGAAAATTTTCAAGTTAAAAATGGTGGAAGTTGAACTTACCTAGGGGGGATTAGCAGAGTAGCAGGGGTGGAACTCCTTAGGGACGAGAGGTGGTCGTGCCCCCCCCGGACGAAAAAAAAATTAGAACTTAGAAACGAAGGATATTACCTTCCTTGAATTTGTAAATAAAGAGCGGCCATATCCGGGGTTCGAACTGGGACCTTTGGGTACTACCCGCAAGTCCTTTCCAGTCAGCCATTTCCTTCCGTTTATTCTAAAGTCCTTCAGGAATCTCACTTGTAATCAAAAGATGGCATAGGCGTGGGGCTGTCGAAGCACTCCAAAACCTTGGCCTCACTTCCGCCGCCGCTCTCCTCCTCATCGCCGCCGAACCATCCACCAAGCCACCCAGACTACGTCTTCTTCCCACCAGAGGAGCTTGGCTGGTGAGACGACATCGCAATACCAGGATGAGAAATAGATTCGTCTTCGGGAGATCTAAGATCCAAGGAGATGGAGATCTAGAGATCAGATCCAGCTTTATTATAATCTGAAGCTTGCAAGCGAGAGAGAGCGAGACATGAGGAGGAAGAAGAAGAAGAAGAAGAAGAGGGGAGATATGAGATCCAAGGGGAGAGGGAGATTGGGAGGAAGGACCGACGAGGGAGGAGGAGATCGAGTTCTCACCTGGGGGCTGGGACTGGGAGGCGGACGAAGTTGAGAAGTTAGGTTAAGATTAGATCGAAAGGTGGCCGGATATGCTTTTCCTTCTCATAAGTATTTTTTTCTAACAAAAATAAAACGACACCTTTAGCCACGGGAAGCTCATTTACCGTGGCAAAAATCGACCCATTGGCCACGGCAAATACATGCCGTTGCTACTGTCCGTGGCTAATTTTTTTTTTTTTGTAGTATATGTAAAAAATTTATTATTATATTTAGTAGTAAAAGAGTATTTTAACAACTAATTTCTCTAGCTTAGTTGGTAAATGAGAAGCATTTTAATCAATAAATCAAGGGTTCAAATATCAATATTAACTTTTTAGAAGAATAATTTTAAAAATTGGTGTGAATGTGATATAAAAACAATAAAAAAATTCCCGAATATTTTTTTGCCCCCCTCAAATGTATAATTCAGGTTCCGCCACTAAGGCCTCGTTTGGCTAAACGTGGGAAGTAGATTTCCCAGGAATTAACTTCCCATGAATTCTACTTCATGGGAAATGTAAAAATATGTTTGGTTGGAAATAATTTCTCATAAATTCAATTCCTATGTTTTGTTTGGTTAAACATGGAATTTTCATAGTAATTTATTTAAAATTACTCTTGTAACTTTTTTCTTTTTGTTTAAAAATCAAAATCTATATGGGCATAACACCCAAAAAAATTCTACATGGGCAAATTGGAGATTTTGTTTATAAAACATAAATTTATAGGAAATTTGGAAAAAAAGAACGGAGGAAGTAGATCTTACCTAACCCATCCATGGTAAGTTAAATTTCTTCATTTCATGGGAATTTAAATTCCTATGAATTGAAATTCCTGGTTTTTTTCATTTTAAAAAAACATACCAAACACATGTATTGACTCCTACTTACTGGGATTTTGAACTTCCCGGGAAGTAGAGAGCTAACTAAACGAACCCTAAAGACTAGATAAGTGAACTTCCTCCAAATTGAAGGAATTCAACTTCATAGGAAGTTGAATTCATTGGTTTTTGGAATTTAAAAATGTCAACCAAACACAGTTTTTTTAGCTACTTCCTGAGATTTTTCACTTCATGGGTTTTCTAATTGCTAACCAAACAAGGCCTAAGATGTGATTAATTTGTTTTACATGTCGTGCTTTTAATACTTGCCATTTCCGTCGATTTTGGTGTGTGGTTTGGCTGTTTGAGTAGTATTTTGTCGGAATTGTGGATGTGTCCTCATGACAGATGCGTCATTGTTTGGGAGGCGCTTCTCTAAAGGTGTTCACACCATTAGCCATGTCCCGATGTACCTGTTTTCTGACGGTTCTACTCTTGTAGTGCTTGCTTGTCCTTCATCAGGTTTTTCGCCAGGAATGTGGGTCTTTTGGTTCCGCCTGCTTTTCTTTGAGGCCTTCTCTTTCAACCTCGGTTCCATCGTATTTCATTTGTTTTTTGCATGTTGTTTCATGACGATTTGTCGTCACCCAGTTTTCTCTACATTTCAAAGTAACGAGTTTGTCCAATATTTCGAATTCTTTCCTTACAAAAAAATTATAGAAATTTCACGTAACTTGTATTTTGATCCTTGAGGTTTGCTGTGGCTTGCTATAATGTTTGCACTTTGCAAGGCTTTAAATTGGGGATAAAAAATATTATTTGACTAATGCCTTTGAAAAAAGAAATATCACTTGAAACCTACCCTAAAATAAAAAATATTTAACTAATTTTATGTTTAGGATATTCATATACGGAGTACTTTTTATAATGAAAAGTGCAATTCCCAAAATTAAAATATCACTTGGTAAGTAAGCTCCTTAATTCTTTGTTAGAAGAAGAGGTGGAGTTTTCCGTGCTTTTAATATACTTTATTAATAACATAAAAGATAGTCAAGCCTTTACTTTGATTGTAAGACCTTGAGTTCTAACTTGCAGGTCAATATTAAAGGATGATGAAAGACAAAATACTGTCTTGGTTTCAAGGTCTTGAAACTGAGACTCCGTTAGCACGCATAATAGATACTTTATACACTTGCCATCGCAATTAAATGTGTTTTAGGAAAGAAGATCCTCAAGCCTTGAGAATCAAGAACTGCCGATTTCATCTGATCATGGGGAGCGCATCTTGGAAATGGAAAGAATTAATTTTTGAAGGAATTCAAACTTCAATGGTCCGCCCTTGCTACCTTCGGACAAACGACTATTTATATGGTGGCATGTAGAAGACGAAGATCATCGAAGCAAGCATTCATTCTAAAGCGATCAAGTCTTCTAAAGCATTCTCTCGTGAACTCATTAAGCTTTGTGTGGGTGGTTTTTGAGAGTTGAGAGAGAGACACGGTCTTTATTATACAAGTCATTTGATTCACTCTAAGAGTTTCATACTCGTCATAGCACACATTGGTGTGTAGTGAGAACCTTTATTTCACTTGTAAGGTTGATAGCTATAATAGAAGCGGTGAAGCTTTGTATAGGAGAAGGGAAGTTCCCCTAGAAAGTTCTAGGCTCATGGAAAGTGAAATAAAAAGGTTTGAATCCTACGGGTTGGATAACCCTAGGCGGGGACGTAGACCAAGTTCGGGCTGAACCTCGTTAACAATTCGTGTGTTCATCTTTTACATTCCGCATTTACTTTATCTTGTCTGGTTTTACTTGGTCAAGATTTGATAGCAATATTAAGGTCTTGACAAGTTGTTTTGAAAACTATTTTAATAGTTCTTGTTTTGCAAAAATCGAGCATACTTTATTCATCCCCTTCTAAAATATTATTTGTCACCTTATAGACTCTTCAGATAGGTTAAATATTTAATATATATAATTAGGATAGTCCGACTTCTAACATTATTTTGCACAAAACTTAAAAAAACTCTCATACGATCCAACAATATAATCAAAACATATACCCAACGACTAGCAAGTAGGTAACACAGCGACAGCCGCTTACCTGGGATTGTGGCTACCAGGAGATCATTAATTGGTGACGATCCGGTCCAGCTAGTGGCCAGCCCGATGATACCAATCAATTAACGCTAGGATGATTAATATAAGGGGAAATTACAGAAAACCACCCTTTAAATAGGGGTGTTTTCACTTAACCACCCCTTAAATTCAAAATTACAGAAAACCACCCTTTGAATGGTATTTGTTTACAACTCACCACCCATTCAACTATTTTTGTTACTTTATCATTAAATATATTATATTTTAATATTTTTAAACTCAAATTTGATTGTAAATATATTCAAATTTTGAATTTAAGGGCTCAATTATATTTTAGGGATCATTTTATTTATTTTTAAAAATAATAATCAATAAAGCCTAGAATTATTATCTTAATTTATGTTTTAAAATGTTTATAAATTTTTAAAACATTATGTAAATTACTCTTATTTAAAATATAAATAAATAAGAGTAATTTCCATAATATTTTAAAATTTTATAAACATTTTCAACCATAAATTAAGATATTAATTCTAGGCTATATTTATTATTTATAATAAATAAAATAATCCCTAAAATATGATCAAACCCTTAAATTCAAAATATGAATATATTTACAATCAAATTTCAGTTTAAAAATATGAAAATATAATATATTTAATGATAAATTAAAGAAAATAGTTGAATGGGTGGTGAGTTGTAAGCAAATATCATTTAAAGGGTGGTTTTCTGTAATTTTGAATTTAAGAGGTGGTTAAGTGAAAACACCCATATTTAAAGGGTGGTTTTCTGTAATTTTCCCTTAATATAATATTTGAGCTTTGGACGTATATTTATAGATTTTGATGAAAATTTTTATAGGTGGAATTCTAATTCCATTATATATGGAGTACTAATTACAAAAAATAATTTTAAAATGAAAATAATGATAAAATATCCGTGGGACCTAGGGGTGTGCATAACTGGGTACCCGACACGAACCGGTTAATCGTGTCGGGTACCCGTAACCTCAAAATGGCCGAACCGTATCCGAATTTCGAACCGTCTTAACCCGAGTACCCGACACGGTTAAGGTATTCGGTTCCGTGTCGGATACCCGGGTACCCGACACGAACCAAGTTGTTTTTTTTTTCCAATTAGGTTGTCCGTGTGTGTTTGCTCATGTGCTATTCACCGCTGCGGTAGATCTGCTTCAAAAAAAAAAAAATTGAATCTATGCAAGTGGCTGCTCACCTGCTGCTACTACTCAAAGCTATCGTCTTTGATTGAATCTGTGCAAGTGGCCGATCAGCTTCAGAAAAATGAATCCGTGTGTGCAGTACCAAAGCAAATCGATTCGAAAAAAATAGGACTTACCATGTTCTTGAGAGGCGAGAGCTTCGAAAAATCGTTCAGATCTGCTGATTTTGAGACTCAAGAGGGCCGAACGGTGAGATTTGTAAGGATTTGAGAGGAGAGACCAAGAGATGCTGAGAATTGTGAGCATTCGAATGAACAAGTGAACAACGTCAACAGCTGCGCTCTGTCTGTGGGAGGCTGCGGGCGTCTCTGTGCTATAAAAAAAATGAGATAGGGTTAGGAAAGACTTGTTACTTGGGGAAAAAAATGGATACAAGGGGATTCGAACCCGGGCCTATTTGGAAGGGCTGATAGGATGCGCTTATTTAGAACCGGTTGGGCTAGTATTATACTACCCAGCCTAAAAATTAAAAAAAAAAATTTAAACGGTTCGTGTCGGGTATCCGACAAGGCGATTTCCCCGACCCGAACACGAACCGTTTACACCCGTGTTTTCTCGGTTCGTGTCATTTTCGTGTTGTGTTTTTTCGGTTTCGGGTTTTTTCGTGTCGTGTTTTCGGTTTCGGGTTTTTCTGCACACCCCTAGTGGGACCCCATTCCGAATATATTAGTACTGCGATTCAACATATTCTACGTCTCGAGTTGGGGGGGGGGGGGGGGAATTCAGTGATTGAGCAACTCCGGTTTCAGCAACGTCGGCGTCAGCAAGGGTTTCAGCAACTCCGGTTTCAACAACGTTAGCGTCAGCAACTCCGGTTTCAGCACACGGTGGACATTTAGCTAATGTGGATAGGTTGGTGGACAAATGCTATAATAAATGCGGAAAATATGGACATTCTAGTAAACACCCCAATAAAATATTATATAAATTGTGTAAATCAATTACATTGAATTTATAAGATAATTATAAACTTAACATAATAATTAATGTTTAATTGATGCAATTTACGTAATATTTTATTTGAAATTTATATTATTTGAAACTTGTAATAAATTAAGTTAAACAAACACTTGAATTCAAATAAATCCTTGATAATGTGTCTAATTGTATATGAAATAACGATTTATTATTATTATTATTATTATTATTATTATTATTATTATGGGCTCATTACATATATATTTGTGAGGTGAGTTATAATTGATTTCAATAAAAAAAATCATTAATTAAAAAATAAATTAAGATAATGGTTTAAAATTTATACGGTAAATTCTACATTATGGAATCCAAATTTATACGGTAAATTCTACATTATGGAATCCAAACGGATAGTTTTAATGTGGAATTTATTATTTGAAACGTTGAATGCTAAGATTGTGGTGGAGAATGCTTGGTGGTTTGGTGTATAAACATAGACATGACAACTATTGGAGCTTCTTAACCAGTTAAAAACTTAAAATCCATCCATTCATCCTATTCATCATCACTCACACACACACACACAATTATTATATTGCTCAAGAGGAGATGAATGAAATTATAATCTAAAAACATCAAATGGCTAGCAAGGTTGATGGCTAGTCAATTCTCAACCCTCGAGAATCAAATTAATCAAATTTCTTTTAATTCTTTATCTTGTGTATTTATATATAGAGGGGTTTGTTCCGTTGTACATATTTTTTTTATATATATAAGGTAAAGATTCGGAGGCCAGACAGACCTGGCTCCCCGAGAGGCCGACGGATTGGCAGAAGGACTACCCGTCAAAAACAATATAACCAAAAGCGAACCAAAACAGGCAAAACAAAGGTTGAAACTACACTTACAAAAGGAGAGACTTAGGCTAAATGAAGACCGTCGGCCGAGAATGTAGACGCGGACATAAGCCAAGCACCACCATGGCAGCACCGTGTTGTGTGCATCGCATATCCTTGCAACCACGTGTCGGCCGTATCGTTGAGGTACATCGCAGCGATCTCAACTCGCTGATCCTCAGAGATCGCAAAGATACTAAAAAACTTTTCACACTTCCGGATCCAGTGCCTCGGTTTCTTGCCGTCGAAAACCGGAAAATCCAGTTTAGGCAGCCTCATTCCTTTGCTCGCCTCCGATGTCCCACCACCGGAGCCCCCAATTGAGCCTCCCTGTCCATTCAAGGCTCTTCTTGCACCCGAAATCTCACGCTCCGAGGGTCCAGCCCCCATTAGCGAGGCTCTACCTTCAGAATCAGACTCTTTTTGGACTCGATCTTGCCTCGGGGGGTTTCGGATATACTCCGTCAACTGTTCCATTCGCTGCTCCGTCATCTTCTTGAATTCTTCCATCTGCTTCACGTGCTCCCCGTGCCAGCGCTGCGAATCCTCCATGAACTTGGCAGTCACGGTCATGAATGCCCGAGTGTCATCTCTGAATTCTTGGAACTGACAGTCGAACGCTTTAGATCTGGTTCCCTCCGCCATTTCTTTCCTTCCACACCTCGATCGGAAGGTTCTAATACCAAAATGTTGTGATCCTAAGAACACAACTGCAATTGATCAGTAATCAATTGCTAATCGACAATCAAATGGAAGAACTGAATAAAGATAAAGAAGGTGAGATAGACAGGAGAATTACAAAGGAGAGGAAGAAGAGTGTATAAGGGGGAAAATTAGCTTTTCATTCAACATGCCATGAAATGGTCCCCCTAGGTCCTTTTATAGACCATTCGGTGAGTGTACACAACACACTGCTGGTCAGTGGTACATCAGGGCGTCATCTCTTGTGGGAGTGAAGACGGAAACTCCAAGGAACAGTATCCTAAAAACGGGTGAGGATTTAGACAAGCATGGGGTCTCAATCTAGGAAGCATTGAAAATAGTGTGATCTAAGAGGCTTTTGACAATAGGAATCGAGGCCATAACAGAACAAAGAAGGCCAAAAACCAGAAACTTTCGTGAGCACCACAAGAAGAGCGAGCCCTAGATCCGAAAATCGAAAGCATGTTGTACAAATTGGTTGAATGGGAAAACCAAAACAAGATCCACATCTCTAAGTATACAAAAGCCCCAATAAATTAGAGCTTTCAGAGCAGATTAGGAAGGATGTGAAAAAATTGCGAGTTTTCAAGCTCCTTGACGGAGAACTAATTAAACGCCGAAGACCAAACACAACGCAACCCCAACTCCAAAACGAACGAGCACCAGGAGACGGCAAAGCAACCACCGACGAATGGGTTTGGTCGACCGGAAATTACAAGCCCCGAAGGGATTTTGACTACCTCTCTCTCTCTAGAAAACTAGAGAGAAGAGAGAGCGTTTAGGGCACTTCTTTGACAATGTGTGTACATAGCTTTACAATGTATATATATGTTTTCTTGTGTATGCCAAAATTATTTGTTTGTTTTCTCATAATTGTTCGTCTGTTTTCACATGATTATTCATTTATAACAATGTAATTATATCCATATTCCAACGAATAATCACCCAATACATTCGAATAATGAGAAATTATCTTTAATCTCATCCTTTGATTTTCTTAATTCAATGGTTCAGAATTATTAACATAATACACCATAAGGACTATGTACATATGATCTATTGTCTCTATATAATAGCAGGAATACGACAATAGATCATATGTCTCTATAATAATAATAATAATAATAATAATAATAATAATAATAATAATAATAATAATAATAATAATAACAACAACAACAACAACACCGGAGTAGTAGTAGTAATAATACATAGTTGCATTTTATCGTTTAAGATTAGTAATTGCTTAAATTATTAAAAAATCAAGTAAGGAAAGAAATGAAGACATGGATAATAATAATAATATACCCGATTTCGCCTATATATTATTACTCGTGGATTGATCGGAGTGGCCAAAGGTGTTAGGCATAACAAAATAAATTAAACGGATCGATTCACAATTCACTAGTCCAAATTATTAATACAGCCTTTGGTTTTAAGCTATGTGTTATAAAACTATATACTCCGTATATAACACACACAAAAAAAAAAGAGTAAAAAAAAGAAGAGCGAAGATATTTGGAAAAGTAAACTGGATTGACCAATAAATATTCATGTTTCATTTTTTATATGCCCACTTGTACTTAGGTGGACCAATAGCAAGATATAAATAGATTCATAATTGTAGATTAATTTTAGGAATATTATTGACCCACTATGACTTTGATATTTGATTTTCCATATCATTTTAGTGGTGTATATGTAAGATGCTATTGTTTTCAAGGTTACCATTATTTAATGGTAGTGATGTGACATCATTTATATATTTATATTGTAGCAATATATTTGTAATCAACTCTAATCAAATCTCAATGTTTAATGCTAGATTGCTAGGTCTTTTAACTCTCAAGGGCTAGTTTTGATTTCATTTAATCACCTAAAAATGTAGGATTTTGTGATATTTATGAATTATGATTTATGATAGATCTACAACTCAACTTAATACATTCAAATAGAAGTTAATCTTGATTATTGGATTGATATACAAACATATTAAAACATTCATAATTGTCAATTTATTTGGTCATGAAACTAATGAAGATTATGGTGCATAACTACATATATGCCAAAAAAATCCACATGGACCAATAGAAACAATTTGCTCAATTCATGAGCTACCCATATATCTACCATTCACCCTAATACCTAATTAATCCCCATCCACATATAAATGTCTAATTTATTCTAAGAATTTGACTTTTTAATTAAGCTCATATAAAACCTCATTTTTTATTTCATTTTGTCTTATAACAAATCTAAAAAATACATAAATTTATTTTTGACCAATATTCTAATTTAATCATATATATATAATATATATTTGAGAATCTAGGAATCGTACTTGGTCTCCTAAAAGCTCAAAAGGTCATAAGCTCAAAGGGGCAAAACGGTGTACATTAACCCTAACAAATAGTATAATAGTTAGCATTAATTTACATCTTTGAAGTTACCCCAATTAGCTTGTTAAGTCATTATTTAATTAAGCATGATTACTAATTAGCATTTCGTCTTGAGGTGTATGATAAAAAATTGATTAATTATCTATCTATATACATATACTAAAACCGATGCATTGGTGTCTGCGTGGCGGCGCGTGACTGAATTTGCCTACGTGGCGGCGCGTGAATGCATCTCACAAAACTTTCTCCCGTCAAAAAGAAAATCTAATAAAAATAATTAGATGGAATATCTTATAAAAGAGTAAATATTATATAAGGAAAAAATCTCTAAAAAAAGACTATATACGTGGCGGCGTGTAAGTGAATCTGCCTACATGGCGGCGCGTGAGTGCATCTCGCAAAGCTTTCTCCCGTCAATAGGAAATCTAATAAAAATAATTAGATAGTTCTAATCTATATAATTAAAAATGATTAAATAATTATTTTATTTGACCATTAACTCATATAATTGGATAGATATACGTTTCCATCCAAATATATTCACCCACTATAAAAATAGGTATAACTTAATATATTCATTATACCAAATATATCACCCATCACCCAATGTTATAATAATGATAATGATAATAATAATAATAATAATAATCATATAGATAAACCACTTTGGATAGATAGACGTTTTCATCCAAATATAATGGCATAAAAATATTTATAAAAATATTATGTAGCCACAATCCATCTAGCATAGCTATTTTAGTAAACTAACATAATAAATATATCATATATATTTTATAAAAAAATATTTTAAAAACTAGTTATCTATTAAATTACATAAGATTTAATTAATGGTAGATTAAAAAAAAACCTTTTACATTATAAATGTGAAATTTGTTTATATTTTGAGAGAATCTACATAAAAGATACAGAGTATTTACATTATATATTTTTTGGTGGAAAATTTATTTTTTGGTGGAAAAAAGTTATCTATCGAACTAATTTTATTTATATCTATATTATTTTTTGGTGGAAAAATTATTTATATTTAGATTATTTTTATTATTTATTGAAATCTATCTAAATTATTTATAATATTGTATTAATATATTCTCCGTGCACGGAACGGGGCCTACACTAGTATATATATATACACATAATTAGATTCGTTTGGACTATATATGAATGATCGGTCCATGGACGCTTCTTGAATATTCTAATAATATAGTTGGAAGTTATAAGAGGAGTGTACACGATTAACTTAAATGTTGCCATCTAGTTATAACAATTAGGTAAGCTAATTAAGATTAATCAATTTGACACAAATCAAGTACTTCCACATTTCCACGCAACTTAGCAGTTTAGGCCTTTCATATGTACACAAATCCGGTTCTCGAATCACATATCTGGATCAGATACGGAGTGAATCTAACACGCGACCAATTGTCGAGCAACCAACACTAAAATAACTATCAAAATCAAGGCATTTTACCTCAAAATATATATAATTTAAAATCCGATAAATAATACTTCATCCCGTTCGACAATACTTGCCATTTGGATGGATATATCTTCTTACAAGATACATAATAAAAATCCTATAAATTGCAAAATTATTAACTATGTAATTACAAAAACATGAAGGAAAAAAAAATCAAACGACGGGTATTATTGGATGGATTTTTTTTTTTTTGAGCAGTAACCACAAATATATTAATCAGCCTTGGTCTTTACAAATAATAGCATCCAAACCTATGGGAAAGTCATCAGCAAGATTAGAGATAATAGGAAAGACAGGCCTTATAATGAGCAGCAGCGTTTGACTCCCGTTTTGCAAAGAGCCAACCGTTAAACTCAAGGGTGGTAGCCAGTCTCCTGCACTCCTCAATCACGCTCCCAGCATCAGAGAGGTTCAGCGCCTCGCTCTTCAGCTTCGAAATCAGCGTTTGACAGTCCGACTCTATCGCTATCCTCGACATCGAGCTCCCCTGTAAAGATTGCAGAGCCCACCACACCGACTCAGCTTCCGCAAGCTCGACACAATTTGTATTTTGCGCTCTCCTCGAACCTGCGAGAAGGACAGCCCCCGTCTCGTCCCTAGCTACAAAACCGATGCCACACCCTCTTCCCCCATCTACCGCCGCATCGCAATTAACTTTAATGGTACCCGACGTCGGTTTAGACCAACCCTCCTCGGACCTCCGCTGGTGCTGGCCACCCCCTAGACCCTCCTGCACTCCTTGACGAGATTGATGCTCCTTTAGAGATCCCAGCGCCTCCTCAAGAATTTGCTGTGGGTGTTGGCTCTTGCCTTCGAACAAACGAGAATTTCTCGCTTTCCAGATTGCACTCGCCACCACAGCCCACTTCTGATCGAGCCCCCGGACTCGCCCCCCTCTCACCCTTTCGAAGAAGTCGAGCACAGTTGCACATCCTTTTCCCCACTTGCCCACCTCCGGCACTAGTTTCCAAACCTCTCGAGCTTTCTTACAGTAGAACAAAACATGCATTCCATTCTCAGCACCTCCACACTCATTGCAACTGTCCTCTTATAGCACCCTTCTCCTTACTAAATTTGTCTTGCAGGGGAGGATCTCCTTGCACGCCCGCCAAACAAAGGATCGTACCCTCGGCATCACATCGATTTTCCACACCTTGTTCCATACTCCCGCCATCCTCGAACTATCTGACTGACCCGCCGAACCTGCCTCCTTGCCCTTCTCGACAGCTAAATGATATGCCGACTTAACGGAGAATATACCGTCTTTGGCATAATACCACATCCGCCTGTCCATTCCATCCGGTCGAACTAGCCTCATTTGACTCACTAATTCCGCGTCACCTGGGTCCAACCACATCCGGATTAGATCCTCCCTCCACTCGCCTCGATCCCAATTGATAAGATCAATAACCCTGTTGTCCTCCAAGCCTTGTGGCGCCCCTCTAAGTGGCTTAAAACTCCATGGTCGGGGCAGCCATTTGTCTCCCCAAATTCTGATATTGCTGCCATTACCCACCTTCCACAGCACTCCCGATTCCAATATCTCTCTCCCCCGAAGAATGCTCCGCCAGCTGAAGCTAGGATTGTATCCTAATCCCGCACCCATGAAGTCCGTTCTAGGATGGTACCTTGCCGCCAACATTCTACCCAACAAGGACTGAGGCTCCTGAACTAGTCTCCAACCCTGCTTGGCAAGAATCGCCAGATTGAAGGCTTCAAGGTCTCTAAAGCCCATCCCTCCCTGTTCTTTCGGGGCGCATAGCCTCTTCCAGCTCATCCAGTGGACTCGTCTCTTGTCCTCTCCATCCCCCCACCAAAAATTACATATCAGCTGCTCAATTTCTCGGATAAGCTCTGTCGGCAGGAGGAAACAAGACATAATGTACATCGGGATCGATTGGGCCACTGCCTTTATCAGAACCTCCTTCCCGGCGCTCGATAGAGTCTTTTCCTTCCACCCCTTAAGCTTCTTCCACACCCTCTCCTTAATGCTCGAAAAAATCGCCTTATTTGACCTTCCGATCATTGTAGGCAGACCTAAGTACTTCTCGTGTCTCTCAACCTCCCTTACTCCAAGAATTTGTTGGATTTCCGCTCTTCTATCAGCCCCCACGTTCTTGCTGAAAGACAATTCAGACTTTGCAAAATTCACTTGTTGACCTGACGCTGCTCCATAAGTCTGGAGGATATCAACTATTTCCCTGCTCTGTTGACAAGTCGCATTCGCAAAGAGCAAACTATCATCTGCAAAGAACAAATGAGAAACCACCGGTGCATTCCTTGCTATAGAAATCCCCTTTAATCTTCCAGCAGCTTCACTCACTCTGATCATTCCGGACAGCCCCTCTGCATAGGTTTCCCGTCAAAAAGAATCAAAAAGGATACCGATGAGACACAACTCATAACCAATCTCCTCCACCGCTCATCAAAACCAAGCTTCTCTAAACAATGGCCTAAGAAACCCCACTCCACCCGATCGTACGCCTTGGCCATATCCAGTTTCAAAGCCATAAAACCCTTTCTGCCATCCTTTTTTGACTTCATGAAATGGAATATCTCGAAGGCAGCCAGCACATTGTCCGTAATAAGCCTTCCAGGTACAAAAGCGCTCTGACTTTGGGACACCAGCTTGCTTAGACAAAGTTTCAACCTGTTGACCAAAACCTTCGAGACAATTTTATATAGCACATTACATAGACTAATAGGCCTAAGATCGTCCATCTTACAAGGATTATTCACTTTTGGGATGAGGGAAATAAAAGTGTAATTTAGCTCAGCCGGAACCTCGCACTCATTCAGAATAGAAATAACAAAACTAGTGACATCTGGCCCGACAATATGCCAATACTTTTGGAAAAAAAGTGCTGACATACCATCGGGACCAGGTGATTTTGTGGGATGCATAGAGAAAAGGGCTTTCCTAACCTCCTCCGCAGTGTAGGGGCGCAACAGCTCAGAGTTGTCCTCATCCGACACTAAGTGCTCGATTCCTTGAGAAGCCGCATTTGGGAGGGCTTTCACATCAGACCTGAATAGGGCTTGGAAATAGTTCGCTGCAACCCTCTCCATCCCCTCTCTACTCCTCCACTCCATCCCATTGTCATCCACTAGCTTTGTCACTCTATTTCGCTTATTTCTTCCATTGGCTTTTTGATGAAAAAACTTGGTATTTCTGTCACCCCAAGTGAATTCGTTTGCTCTAGCCCTTTGGAACCACAATTTCTCCTCTCTCACCATCAACTCCCTCTCCCACCCTTCTAGCTCCGCTCTTTTTTCCACTACCTCACCCGTCATTCCTCCCTCTCGCAGCTCAGCGAGCTCACGTCTAACTTTGACGAGTTCCCTTCTGACATTTCCAAAGGAAATGAAATCCCAGTCTTTTAAATCACCGGCACATCTAGAGATCTTCCCCATCACTCCCTTATCTGCACCATCACTTCCCGGATTAAGCCAACCATTCCGAATAACTTCCTCGCACCCCTCATCTCTCATCCACATCGGTTCAAACCGAAAAGGACGAGGACCCTTTCTGCCCCTCTCGGCATCCTCCTCCCCTTCCATATCTACCAGCACCGGAACATGATCCGATCCCGCCCTTGGAAGATGATGCAGGACCACACTTGGGAATTTCTCCAAGAAATCTTCATTGGCAAACCCCATATCCAAGCGCTCCTGTATAAATCCCTCTCCTTTCTGCCCATTATCCCACGTGAACCGATTTCCCCTAAATACCATCTCCCGGAGGCCGCACTCATCAAGCACCCTTCTGAAGCCCTCCAAGCGATTGAAATTCACCCCTCTACCTCCCTCTTTGTCAGCCGAGCTCAAAACCAAATTGAAATCACCCACACAAATCCACTTGCTGTGATCGTCCTCATTCAACCTCCTCAACAGGCTCAACGTGTGGTGTCTATCCCCGCTCTCCGGCCAACCATACATGCCGGTAAACCTCCACTCTACTCCTCCAAATCTCACGCTCGCATCGATGTGGTGGGACGTATATGAGCGTATTTGTAGGTCCACTCCTTCTTCCCACATCAGGCTTAGACCGCCCGACCTACCGACACAATCCACCGTAAAACAATTTTTCAAACCCAACCTTCGTCTGACAACCTCCATAACCTTCCTACTGCTTTTTGTCTCCATCAGAAAAACCACCCCTGGGGCCCACCTTCTCACTACATCAGTGAGATACGCAACTGTCGGGTCCTTCCCCAACCCCCGACAGTTGAAGCTTAATATTTTCATGGTGTTCGGCAAGGGAGATTGCTTATCTCCCTCGCCGATTCTTCATTAATTCTGGCCTCAAAATCTTCCCTCCTCTTTTAAAAAAGTTTATTATTGGATGGATGGAGTATTATGTAATAAAAAAAATGTATAAAATGAAGTTGCTAGGTTTAATGTCGAATTCAAACCTTTAAAAAAGTTTATTTTGAAACTATAACATGATATATGTGTCAAAGGCCCACTGGGCCCAATGTTAAAAATGGGCTTATAATAAGAAAAGCTTTAAAACCAATCTTACAATTTCCAATCACTGTTCAGAACAGAGTCTGTTTGGGCGTTTGGCGCAGGTGTTTATAATAAGCTTTTTATGCCGATAAAGAGCTTATTGTGAACAAGTAGTTTGTGCCAAACACAACCAAGACACTGAGGTAATTGACTAGAGTAGTTCACCAAATAAAATAAAATGCTAAATGTAGGTTCTACTAAAGCAAGACTATGGATTCGTAACGGTTTGCGGGAATTTTATTTGGGTAACACAAGCTCAGGTACATATGATTCGCTTATAGTAGCGGCATTGGTGGAGATCAGATCAAGGCTGTCTTTTCCGTGCTAGCTCTCGAGCCATCTCTCTCATTTCTTCAGGTGATGGAGGTCTCGGAGCCTCAGGAGGATAGACCACATATGAGTGCTTCACAAAGACAACGCACACAGAGCGTTTTAGGCAGAAAAGAAATATAAATAGATACACACAGAAACATACGATTTAACTTGATGCAAGAGTACAAGACTAGAAGAAATGGAGGTGACTGATGATATTCCAAGGAAGAAGAGATAAATAGGTTGGTCAGATTAGAATAGCGGCATTCGGTACTCGGTAGGAAGGCTATATGCCACATTGCTATTTGGTTCAACATTTTACATTTTTACCTTTTAGACTTTAGTGTCATTCATATTTCATAGTACCAGTCCCAACTCAAGCTCTCACATTTTCCATATAAATTTAGGTTCCATCCCCCATACTGTCCATGGATTTAAAAATCTAGGTTGCAAAAATTGTGCAATTTACAAACGAATCTATGAACTCTTTGTTCGAAGTTCAAACTAGACTATCTCAACAGTCAACCCTCTTTCCCCTTCCATTTTTATGATATGTAACCAACCTGACACTAAAATTTGCACAAGGCATGCCATGAAGACGAGCTAACTTGAATGAGTAGAGGAAATAATATGCTATTGCAAAAGAAAGGCTAATTAACCACCACTTATCTCGGCAAAATCAGCATGTACCACTATACAACATTTCCTGATCTTTGATCACAGGCTATACCCAATCAAGACTTCCTAAGAGAATATACTGTTCATTATTAATTTTTATCTAAACTTTGGGAACTAATCCTCAGACTTCTAACAATTACTCAAGTGCAGAACACACGAGGCCTTACCAGGATGAGATGATTTCAATCACCAAAATCCCTGATTAAGATACATAAATTACAATCTCTATGAATTCAAATGCTTGTTGTAATCATGTATATACACACCGTCTATGGCTAATCCAATTCACTCTCAGTCAATGAAAAATTTGCAGCTGTACACAACAATTGCTCATACTAATTTACTAAGCTAGGTTTCAGGTTCCCGTCCAGCAAACCTACAACATCCGAGCCAGCACTACGAACTACGAAAAAACTCAAACTACTAACAACATGATTGTGTACACGAGCACGAAATCCATTGCTAATAGAAGAAAACTCACAAGGTGAAATGCATTCAATCCAACAGCAGCATTAAGAAGCCCTAATTAAGCTACATAGTCACAAGATCCAATCATTTGATGCAACTAGTGATCCATTTCGAGTTTAGGGTTCCAATTCCAACTCCTATCTTGACATTGAGCAACATCAAAAGGGGGCTGAAACAAGATTGATCCATTTCTAGTTTCAGTGCAACTACAAATTATACAACTGGCACATTGCAATCGAGAAGTAAACACAATTAAAGCAATCAAATCAACCAAAACGATGAACAAAAACCAAGCAACGGAAATCAACGGAGAGAGGGAGGAGGGGAAATTACATTGCCCATTATACGCTGAAGGTTCTTGGTGTTGTTGGCGAAAGTATACATAAGAGCGATTGGAATTGCTACATAGAGCGCGAATTTCCCCACCTCCAGTAAACCCTTGGATGTTCCAATCGAAGACATTCTCTGAAAGCATCAGCAAATTTCAATTCAACCCCAATTCCAATTCATCTTCATCAAATCCAAAAAACAACAATTCGATTCATAAACAAATAAAGCAAAGAAAGGAGGAAGTGAGGAATCGAAACTTACCTGAACAGTCGTAAGAGGCAGATGCCAGATTCGGGAAGAACGGTGCTCGGTGGTTTTAACCGCACTGTCGAGTCGCCGGCATTAATACGTGTTCATCCCTATCCCCATTACTTTTTAATTTCATATTTTCCTTTTCTTTTTGGCCAAATTCCAGAAAACTATTGTGCACTATTTTGCACAAAATCCCCCCTTAATTCGAAAATTCCAGGAAAGTACCCTTTAAAAACTAGATGTTTGTAAAAAACCATATATCCCACCTTTTACGTTAAGTTTAATGTTAAAAGCACAAAATTATTATTTTGTCCCTTCACCATCGATATACTAGTTCATCTCTTGGCAATTTTAAGATGTTTCATCCTTTATTTAATTGGTTCGAAGTTGGTAATCATTTATTTAGTTGGTTCGAAGTTCTCTCAAGTAGTAGCTGATCCATAATTTTTGTAGGGGGAATTTTTTTTTTTTTTGCATGTATGAAAAAATAAACTTTTTGTTTAAATATATTATAAAAAACTTTAAATTTGTGATTTAAATTAAGTAGACATTTTATAGAAAAAAATTTAAGTAAAGTTGTTAGTTAATCAATTCTCACTTTACACTATTTTATCTAAAAATTTAGTTAAAATTACCAAAAAAATCCCATAATTTCCCCCCTGGATCCTCCAATGCTCCCATGTTTTCATCATTCACATCTTGATTCTTGGTCATCTTCTCAAGTGAAAAATGAAAATTGTTAAAGGACAATCTCTCTTTTACCCTTTTAATATATAAAAAAAAAAGTGGTAATCTCACATATTTAACAACGATTTTAACAAAAAAAAAAAAAGGTGAGATGAATGGTATTTTTCAAACATCTAGCTTTTTAAGAGTGATTTTCTAGAATTTTGAATTTAAGAGTGGTTTTTTTTGAAAAATGATGTTTATAAATGGTGATTTTCTATAATTTGTTGGCCTTTCTTTTTTCACCAGAGAATGACAGGGTTAGCACAATGGGCTATTACCCCACATTATTATCTGACCCATTAAAATTATGGGCCACCAACTGTTGCCCATTGAAATCCACGGGTAAAGCTTCTACGAAAATGTAAATCTTCGTGTTAAAATCACCCTCATATTAAAACACATTCTACAATGGCCACTACTCACTAGGTTGAAATCTGTCACAAGAGATTAGACATACATGGAATGGAAGTGTAAAATCCGGAAATGGTATCCTTTACAGCAAGTCCAGTTCATCAGAACCAGACAGAGATACTGGCCCGAGAGAATCACCTTCCAAAGTGGCAAGAACATGGAATTCCCTTCTTGATCTAAAACCTGCCTCGACCCATCTCACATCAAGCACCCTGAATCGGACAACAACGTTGACCTCTATCCTAGAGAGGGTATTGTTGAGGAAAGCATCCTTCTCTCCAGGGACGAAGTTGTGGTAGTCGGCCATCTTCCGAGAAGAGAGGAAAATCAGTCTAATGGGGCCACATTTCAAGAATGCACCAGCTTCGTGCACCTGCTGTACAACTCCAAGCAGGGTCTCTCCCACGCAAGGGGTGAAAGTGCGACAAGTGAACACTAAAGGGAAGAAAATGTAATCTAGGTGTAGTTCATGAGTCTTTCCTCTGCCAATGCACTTCATGTTGGTCACTGTAAGAAAGTAACCGTGGTTCTCTGTCGATTTCATATGCAGCAAAAACTTCAACAGGCATATTGCTAGTAAACTTCTTTGTTGGACCAATCCATTGTTGTCCAAATCCTTTGCGCGTAGTGGAATTTTACAGTACAATGCCACTTCATTGAACATCGTAGTTGATCTAGTTACAACCAAACCAAGCAAAAGGTTAGCCAATGAAACAAAACTTTCAGATTTGAATGTGCTATAAAAGCATCAGTGCAACAAGCAAACCAAAGAAGTAGCCAAAAAGGAAAAAAAAAATGGCGTCTGTATCAAGCTTCTCAAGCTATACAAGCTGCTCAAGCTATACAAGAACATGGGGCAAGGTTATTAGGAACAAGTAATTCAGAACCACAACAGTTCATGGATTCATCACTGATACCCCTTAGTTTCTACATGCTCTCTTTTTACATTGTTATGCAACTTAAAGTGTTCAATTTCTAGGAATTTTCTTGAAGTGGTAAATTTATAGAATGGTAGTAAGTAATTACAAAAGGAGCCAAGTCATCATCTACTTGTCTCAATGGCCATAAGCCGTGTACACACACCATAGAACATGACGGTGTGATATCCCGAAAAATTCCCACCAAACTCCCTACTTCTCAAACTACGCCCACCCTAACTCTAACGATATATCCCATCCAACTCTACTAGACTTTTAGCTTCATGTGCAAAATGTAAAAAGAGGAATTTTCCAAAGCACCAAAAGAAAGCACTTTTAACTTCATGTGCAAAATGCATCTTACAAAGAATGGAAGCAGTATCAATTTTTTATCGTAGCCTGAATTTAGAACATAAATCCAGTCATCAGGCAACGCATATTAAACCTAATTCCCAAATTTATTTTAATGCTTACCCTGCCACAAATCACAAGTACAAGAAAATGAAGAAATCATGCCTCTTAACATTTTTGCAAGGGTTCAGGCATCAACCACAAAATTAAAATTAAGCCTATATCACCAAGACATCAACAAAGCGAAACTAAACAACATCACAGAAACCGCAATTCAGGCTAATTATCAGTCCGAAACTCAAACTACCTCCCCACCAAACAGCACAAGCAACCAAAGTGATAAACAACAAATCATCATGAAAAATCAAAATTCTTGAAGCAATAACAACGAAACTGAATAAAAACGCGAACAATTTCACAGGATTGCATACCTCGGAAGCCAATCAAATCAAAAAAGGCGGATAAATAGCGTGAATCGCAGCAAATTATGAAGAAACAGGGTCGGAATGAGGTAAAAAATATGAAAAATTGGATAGAGAGGACAGAAATTACCTTGTCGAGACGGATCAGGAGATGGTTTGATTGAATTCACGAAGAACACCATCGAACGGATCCACAGAAGAGAGAGAGAAGCTGAGACCTAAAGTATGAAAGTGGGAGGCAAAGAAGAAAAAGTAGGACACGCTTTTTATGCTGAAATTTTGAAATTCAAACCCATTTTCAGTTTCAGGCAAACCCAGCCCGGAAAACAAAACCGGTTTCGAACCGGGTTTCATCTCCTGACCACAAATTTCACATGGACCGGATTTGTTGGGGGTTGTGGCCCTGTGGGGGAGAAAGAAACAGCAAGCTCTCATGCAACAATGGCGACCCTCTCTCTCCTCTCCCCGCAACTGATTGTTCGTCCTCGCCGTTCAAAGACTCCGAATTCCATTCTTCTTTCCGATCGGAGATCCAATTTCATCAATTTTCTTTCAAATTCGCATAATCCTACCAAAGTGTTTCTCCGCAGCAGATCGGGATTCGCCGAGGAAGAAGAAGCTGATTCGTCGAATTCGTCTTCTAGGTTTGAAGGCGCGATTGAGCTCTTCAACGCCATGGATTACTACGCCTGTCATGACGTCCTCGAATCTATGTGGTACAGTTCAAATGACCAGACCCGTACACTTCTCCATGGCCTCTTACAGTGCGCTGTAGGGTTTCATCATCTATTCAACCAGGTCCAGATCCCTCTCTTTCTCCCTAACTTTGAAATTTCGTGTTTTTTTGTTGTTGTTGATTGTGGCTAGTTGTTTTTTGCGGTGAAAATTGAAGAATCACAAAGGTGCGATGATGGAATTGGGAGAGGGTTTATGCAAGCTGAGGAGATTGGATTTTGAAGGAGGTCCATTTCACCAGTTTGAGCGAGAAATCACTGATGTTCTTGAGTTCATCTATCAGACTCAGCTCGAGCTAGCTGCTTGTGAGTTCTTATTTCCTCTGAATCACACATAAGGCTCGTTTGGTATGATGAAGGTATCGGGTTTGGGAATCAGCCAACCTGATTCCTGGTGTTTGGTTTCTACTGGAATGGGAATCCAGAGAAAACCCCGATATCTGAAATCATACCAAACGAGCCCTAAGAGAGACAAACCCAATGCATTATAACAATGTCGAAGCAATGTGTAGGTAGTGAAGATATGTGCATTTCAATGGAACAAACAGAGAGATCATACCAACTTCTCGGTAGCTTTGCAGCGAAAGAGCGCATTTACGACATTGAGAGTAACGAAGAGGGGAATTCGTACATTGTTTTCAATCCCGCGAGCTCTTATGGTGCCACTAATCCTCCACGAAGAACAAGGCTCCCGAAGCTGCAAGCTAAAATGGAGCATCTGAAAACCCTGTCTATATAAACTAGCATGTATACCAGTAATTAGCGTAATGAATCTCGGAATTCTCGTTTAATGTTATTTCTTCTGCATAAATAGGGTTTGACATCAATACACCATTCAATCTTTTCATTGTTTTCAACCAAGTCGTTGAAAAGATTGTATGGTGTGAAATGTGGTAATTTCATCGCGTATGAAGGTGAATGAGTTCGAGATTGAGTAATGTCACTAGCAAGCAAGCGGAGCCAGTGGGTTTATCCGACGAGTTTCTTAAACATTATGTTATATTCGTTGATAGCTTCATTTTTTGGTATATTATAAGACTAAACTAGTATCAGGCCCATGTCTAAGACATGGATATATTGAGTTCATGTTAATTTATAATGAGTTTATGTAAATTTAAAATGAGCCGAGGATGTTTTTGGAAATTGAAGAACATTTGTAATTATGAGCAAAAAAAAAAAACTTTTCTTTGAATAAATATACTCCCTCCATTATTTTTTATTTGACATTTTCCTATTTAGATAGTACGTTTTTAAAGGTAATAAAACTATACTCCCTCTGTTTCAAAATAAATGTCACTTTACTATTCCGCATGCATTTTAATTAGGTACAAACTCTATAAAATACTATTTTTTTAATCATTTTTTTAATTATTTCATACTTATTAGTAACAAGTATGAAATTATGGAAAAAATTGATTAAAAAATTAATATTTTATAGAGTTTTTACCTCCTTAAAAAGCGTGCACTAAAGTCCAAACGACTTTTATTTTGAAACGGAGGGAGTATAAAAATATTTATTTTTTTAATAATTTCATACTTATTAGTAATAAGTATAATATTATTAAAAAAGGATTGAATAAAAAATTAATATTTTATATACTTTTAACCTTTCTAAAAAACGTAAGATATGTCAGATTTAGATACGAAATGCAACATCCTTGTTTGCAGGCAATACAAGGATCGAAGAATTCAAGAGGGAGATATCTTTGTCATCATGTCTTGCTTCTCCAACGCAACAGTGTTCTCCCAATTTGCTTACAAAACTTCTTTACGGATTCTATGGTAAACATTTCCTGCCATGCCTCCAATCCAAAAATATATTTTTTCCTTGGGACTTAAATGAATCTTAAACTGATTCATTCGTTGGCACTTACTCGAAGAGCTTAAGCTGGATTTCTTCCAACTCTTTAATTGAAGATCCTTCTTTGTTGAGGCAAGAAAATATTCAATGTCCAACATATAATTTCCTTCAACTGACATTCCCACCGTATACTTCATTACTATTACTCGAAGAGCTTAAGCTGGATTTCTTCCAACTCTTTAATTGAAGATCCTTCTTTGTTGAGGCAAGAAAATATTCAATGACCAACATGTAATTTCCTTCAACTGACATTCCCACCGTATACTTTATTACTATTACTAAGAGGGAATCCTCTGAAGGTGTCTACTTCCATATCCGCATAGCTAGCAATTTCGAATATCTTTCCTATATGGGCTAGTATTTTCACACTTAACGACACACTTCATTTGTCCTCCAAAGATACCATTTTTATTTGATCTCAAGTTTCGTCGTGGCAGGGGATTCTCTCTATTTGTTGATGCCTCTCAAACATACCTATATCTCAATAATAGTGGCTGTTTTCTTCAATTAAAATTCATGCATTAAATCAGTGTTGCTTCACATTAAAAAATCCATTCTAAAAAACTATAAAATGTATGGGTTTCACATTTCACTCTAACTCGACTTCTAAGTTCTAAGATGAAATTTTCCATGGTACAATCAAATTAAAGCAAACTACAATCATTTTAATTTGACAAAGATTAGAGAGAAGACGTGATGATATGCTCTCAGAGGATTGAGAATAAGAATAAATTATGACAATAAATAAAATAAAGCTCAAATAATGTATTTAATTATCATGTACATCACAAGTTTTCTGTCTTCTTATATCTACAGGCTGCATGTATTGCACTATTGTAGATCCACTCGTGACTCAAGATGTCTTTTCAATGTACCAAATGGGATGAAGCCGAAAATCATAGTGAATTACTAAAAAGGGATGGTTTAGAATCTTAAGATGTATCTTCTTATAACTACAAGAAATGATGAGCAAGAGGGGAACATCCACGTTGAATTGTGCTTAGTTGGCTTTGTTTTGTTGTGTAATAGTCTTTTCTCTGTTGTATCAAAGTATACCACTTGAGTTAAATTTATAAAGCAAAAAACGAAGATATAGCATTGAAAAAATATACTTATATATTAGGTAGATAAGCACAAGAACGTGACAGGACCGGAGAACTCACCATTATAGGATGGAGGATTGCCTAAAATAACATTCAGACGAAAATGAATAAAAAAACAAAGAATCAGTGACCACCATAATTCAACCCATCAATAGAATTGAATGGCTCATGTATTGTTAAATTTTAATGTGTTTTTTTTAGCGTTGTATGTTTAAAGAAAGCACAACTTACTAACAATGTGTCGCGATCAATCATGAAACAAGTAAACACTAAGCCTTAATTAAGCAAGTGAAATTCTAGCCCATCATTCACCACCTACCAAGCCTTAATTAAGCAAGTGAAATTCTATATCAAGTGGGAACTTCATGGCATTACCACAAATTATGTGGTGATTAATCATGAAGCAAGGACTCTTACGCTTCAATGTCACTCGTAAAAGAGGACTGTGCTAGTAGGTTTATGGCACATTGGATATTGCTCACTAAACTAGAAGGCCAAAAGCATTCTGAAAAGAAAAGTTGGTGTTATTATGCACTGTTAAAACACAGCTGCAACTGTAGAAATTAAATTCTGTTGATAAAAGAAGCACACTACTCTTCTTCCAGCATAATTGAAGACCATAACATACAATATTACAGCAAATGCAGACAGAGACCATACAAGTTACAGCCTACAAGGCAGCAAAGGAGAACTGTATGTACAGTGGAAGCAGAAATCACATTTTCTAAACCTTTTATACGACATTATCTTGCATTAGTATAGACTATAGATTTCTTACCTGATATAGCATCAATCTATTGTTAAAGAGTTATTATGAGTATCCCCATAATAATTCTGGGAGAAACCTGAGTAATGATTCCTTGTATGGTCAATTCAAGTATCAATTCATAAGAAGTTATACAGGTTGTGTGTCTATAAAATCCAGCTTGACGGGATGCATGAAAAGCTCCTTGAATAAAGTATGTAAAATACACGGGAGTATTATTTCACTAATTACACCAACTCATTTCTTCACGGAAACTTGTTTAGTATAAGTTGGATAAACTGCAGCTTCACATATAAGTATAAGTAATTCTTCATGAACTTGTTTGCAAAATAAATAAAAAATTAATACTAGAAGGACAATAACATAATGATACATATGCAATTTCATGATTTAGCAACGTGAGCAAAGAAATAATTAATAAAAACTACTTTACCACAAAAGTATACGCATCTCACCCATCGGTTCCAAACACATTGTAGCTCCAGATTCTAACAACATTATGGCCCCATCAGTAACCAATCTTTGATCAAACTTTGAAATCATCTTGAGCTGTTTATGTGGCCTGTTGATCCTCTTGCATAACCAGCAGAGAAGCTGAGAGCTAAAGAGGAATATCACAATCAGAAGCATGGAAACCGGATGTAGTTGCTGTTCCTTGGAAAAGCTCAGTTGCTAGTTTCTGAAGCAAATTACTTTAGCTTGTCAAGGGAGCCTCTGAAAATCCCAAACAATGATTTTAATATTGGACACATAAGCATCCATGTCCATCTCTGTTTTAAAGATAACATGAAGAATTTCCACTTGAAAAAACATAAAATGAAGAATGCAACAAGTTCTTACTTTCCACTGAAATGCTCTGCCTGCCAGCATTACGATCATGATTATAAATTTTTCATGGATTCTTAGGAGAACACAGAGCATCCAGATATCAAAACAAACACTTACAAAAACAATTAGATTTAAAAAACTAACAATGATACCACCACCAACCTTGCACAATGGGGAAAAAATTCAACCTTTTAGCAACTAGGCAGCTTGCAGTAGCACAACGAGAATGCTAGAAACTAGGAACACCATGGCAAAGTACACAGATGAAAAACCTCAGTAAGCATGCATGGAAGAAATCTGGCATATGATTGACCAGACACAAAAAACCATGACATTGAAAAAGCAATTACCTAGTCCACCGACAGCCATATTGTGTAGGCAGTAGAATGCAACGCTAGCATGTCAACAAGTGTGCCAATGCCCAAGCTTTATTGCCAACACGAGGGTATTGAAGAAATGAAAGAAAATATACTCTAAAGTGCCAGAAGACTAAACAAAGCCCTACCAAAAAAAAAGGAGTGTTAGGATTGAAAATAGACACAAATTATAATGATTTAGAGATTAGAATACACACCAGTTAGAATTAGCTTCACATAATTTAGAGAACTAAAATACATGCAGATTTCAGTATGTAAACACATGGACCACTTCAAACACAAGGAAAAGAAACCCTTCTGAAAATACATGCAGATTTCAGTATGTAAACACTTCAAACCACTTCAAACACATGTAAACACAAAGCTGTTTGGCATACAGTTATCTCCAATACTGATAATGCTCTTGTTTATGGAAAGCAAGCAGCTGATAAAACCTAATGCCAAGGAGACACCATCCATCTAAGATGACCACAAAACTAATTAATCTCTTCCTACAGAGTAAAAAACAAAACATATACACATTTGATAGAAAATAGCTCTAGTATAAAGAACAAATAGAAAAATCCACGCAAAAAATAAGGAGACAGAAAACAAGCTTCATGTCACATATCATACTTCAAAGTTTAGTAGTTACACTAGCACGGAAGTACTGGACTCTGGAGTTACTAATATCACATTTTTTGAGCCTTTCTAGAATTGATAAAATCAATCCTGATGCGCATCCTCCTGTGAATTTTTTTCTTTTAATGCCCTGTATGCTCATGGCAAAATATATACCGTAGTCAATAACAGGTCATCTTCCAAATTTCCGGAAACCTTAACAATATAAGAAAAATCATCCCAATAAAAATACGTTTTGAAGCCTTTTAGTATACAATACCTGCATCAAGTTATCATATCTTGATTTTTTTTTAATGACCCATCCACCATGAGTATAAATATCACAACATACAATGCAAGATAAAAGATTATGTGGATAAAATACTAGGGAAGCAAATAAAGGAAAAACAATAGCTAAAATAAAAGATAAATTAAATGTCCTTCAATGAGAACCCAGCTATTTTCTATCAAAGTGCTTGGTAGAATACTAGAATATATGCATGAAATGTAATAAATGGGAAATTGGGTGGGAATAGAGGAGAGTGAAAACATTTGAATCTTGAAAATTTAAGTAATCTCATATAACAATAAATCATACAAAATTTATAACAAAAGGTTCAAGTATAAAGAAAAAAACAAAGCCAAACAAAAATATAAGGAGAGTAAAAACAAGCTTCATTCCACCATCACATATCAAACTTAGGTTTAGTAATCATACTAGAACTGTATGTACTAGAGTTGCAAAGATTCCATTTTCTGTCCCCTTATTTGCATCAACCTCTATTTCTATCATACCCAACAAACCATTCTAACTCAAAACAGAAAATAATTAATTAATTTTTTTTAATACCATGTAAGTTCATGGAAAATAAGTGTAGTTGCATATGCAGTAAATAATATATCATCTTCCAAATCACACGTAACCCTGACAACAAAAGAGAAACCTTCACATCATAAACATTCCGGAAGAGAAGAATATTAACCATGAAAAAAATTACAAGGATCAAAAGAGTATAAAATAGGAATACATGCATCAATTTAGTTATCATATCTTGGAAAAAATGACCCCTCCCTGCTCCCCCCATGAGTATAAATATCAAAACATGTAATGCAAGATACGAGATAAACACATATTGAAGATGTCAGTTTATGGGAGAAAAGTTCAGATATTGGTAAAGATACCAGGGAAACGGATAAAAGAAAACTAATATCTAAACGAACAGACAAATCAAATGTACTTCAATAACAATCCTCTTATTTGCTATCAAACTGTATGGGGTAGAATATATGAACAAAACCAAATAAATGAGAAATTAGGGGAGGAGAGAAGTGAAGAAATTGAAAATTAAACACCTTCAAAAGCACAAAGGGGTACCAGATCTGTCAACAGAAACACAAAGGGGTACGAGATTTACATGTCTAGGCAACCTTTTGTATCTTGTTGCCTAATATGAAAGGAGTGTAAGACCGTTTTTTGCTTTAGGGCTATTGGACTATATCAAGGCACGTAGAATATGGAAATGGGGTGCTTAGTGTAGTGTGATATAGCCTTCTTGATGGCATAGCCGAAGGGGAGTGTATATTATGCTACACGTGAGGTGTGTGTCTGACTTCTGATGGCCATGGCTTGAAGAGATAGGAACCACACAAGGACTTAGTCCTAAACACCCCTATTGTCACTTTAGGATGTGAGCCTTACTCACTACAAGGCTAACTTAGGAATCTACTAGTTAGGCCTATGGTCCAAACTCAGCTTGTAATTAATATTTTCTTCCTGTTTTAATATATTTACCTTTAAAAGAAAAAAGAAAAAAGTATTTTTAACCGAGGAAAGTCTGCATAAAACGAAAAATGGGCAAACATCAAACGAATGCCGCCATTGTCGGCGTTGTGGGGGCCAACTGACCATCTTCAAGATTCACTTCTACTCTCAACTTTACCCTCTACCCATTTATATATTTAAAAGACCGTAGTCTGCATGTAAGAAAATCACACAGCTACAATTAGAAGTTACATTTATTTTCTTAAACATAACATATTTTTTAAATGCTGCTGCAAACACCATATTACTTGCCTGTTATCAGCATACAATTATTCAGATAAAAATCCTTTTCTAACTAACACAGAACTGCATAATAAATGTATCTTTCCAATCAATAATTATAAAAAAAATATCCACACTATAACTCCAACTCTATCATCTTTTACCTAATTATGTTACTGAAATTCTTGAAAGAAAGGACAAACATCCAACTCTACCATGTCAAGTAATTTCCTCGCCTCATTTGAAAACATAAAATTCATTTATTTTTTACATGAAACAAGAAAAGACAAAATTCATTTAGGCAATGAGAATGCAGTAAGAAAAAATAAAGACCAATAACATGTATTATGCAGGTACCAAGCAGACCTCTACTCTGTTGAAGATCTCCTATCCTACACGAAGAAAAAAACAAAGAGTGAGATAAATAAGGAAAAACCAGAAGGACTATAAAAACAAATCAGGAAGGAAAACCACAAAAGATATTATATCCTAAGTTGTATTGATAAAAATAAAAAAATAAAAACACAGTTACCAAATACCAATATCACTGCTGAGAAGGACCAAGGAACATCATAATTTGGTTTTAGGATAGCAGAATCTTTCACTCTAAACAGGATCAACTCTTCTATCCCATCAGCCACTTCCCTCTGCACAGGATAACCTCGTAAATTCAGGGATCCCTTCAGCATATCAAATGCAATTCCCAGGCATAAAAGATCGTTGTTCAACGGAAAGCACAGTTTCCAAATCATAACTAAATGGATTCTCGTGATGTTATATGGAGAATAAAGTTTTGCCTTGACTGTGCAGATCAGATAGTTATGCAAAATCGAGAACACGAAAAATAAAAAGAAAGAATGATCAACCAAGTTTCATTGGAACAGGTACACAAGCATGTAAGACCCGGTATTAGGTTACCAGTCCCCAATCATCATGTTGTGAATCAAGCACCGGGTACACAAGGAAGCACACACGTGCACCAGCAGAGGGCATGCCAACATTAAGTGTGCAACTGATATATAGCAACATGACTAGTAACATAAATACCATATTACTAGTCTTTCCTCAATTATTAACGATCCCTTTCAAACCAATGCCAAATCAAAGAATACGAGAGCTGCATGTCAATAGCAGCATGAAGGGGAGGGGGACAAAAGTAAAGGAGAGTGACAACTACCTGTTAACATAGAATTGCAAATCAAAGGATACGAGAGCCAAAAACATACTTATATAATCACATTTGTCATGTGGCAATCTCCAACAATAAAGCCTCATCATCCAACTACCGTTTCATAAAATCCAGTAATTGTTTTGTAGCAATCTCCAACATCACGACCTCATCATCATCCTCTGATAGACTTTATAATCCACCATCATGACTGAATCCCCATTCTCTACCAAAAAATAAAACATGCCTGAATATATGTAGCCTGCAAAACATTCCCAAGAGCTCATCAAAAAGAATCTTCACTAGAGAATTACATTGTTCTTCCCATGATATGGAGAATTGAAATTATACAGCTTCATGCATGTACCTATTTAACCCGCTTCAAACACAAGGGAAAATACCTCCTGCTTAATGTGCAAATTTGAGGTATGGCACAACTCCGTGGTATATCATAATCTCAACCATTGTAAATGTAGATGTTTTCAGCTGCTGGAAATCAGCAACAAGCACATGTACCCAGGAGACACATTCCATCCAAGCTTGCCACAACAGCTTATTTCTTCCTAGAAAGTTAATAATTGAGGAAAAAGAAAACAAGTATCAATTCAAACATCAATCCTCAAGGTTTAACAGTTGCACAAGACTTTAGGTACAAGAGGCCAAATTAAGATAACATATTAACCTTTTTAATGTTGATAAAATTTGACCTGATGTGCATCCACCTCTCATAGATACTATTTTTACCCTCAACAAAATCATAGCAATTACCCTGCAACAGAGAGATTGTTTGTGATTCTAACATATAAAACAGCCAAGAAACAAATTATGTTCTTCACATTGTAAGTTCACGATAAACACTACCTGTTGTTACATATGAATTACAACTATAATAAATCGTCAGCCCAAAACCCTGACAACAGAAGAGAAACACAACGTAAGAACCACCCTATGCAGAAGAGAAGATTATAAAAGAGGAGAAGGGAGAGGGGATACCCAAGCATCAAAAGAGTTCCAATATTGAAGGACTCAGCCTACGATGCAAAAAATTAAGTTCCAATATTGATAAAGATAGGGAAGCATATAAAAATAAGATGAAAGGAACATCCATCAATGACAATATTATGTTTCTTATCAAAGTGTTTCATTGTAGCATATATGCACAAAGTAGAATAAATGAGAAATCAGACATAAGTCAACCATCACCGACAGTGAAAGAAAATAGAAATCACAAAAATTCACAAGTCAAATGAAAGAATGATCAACAAAGTTTAATTGGAACAGGTACACACAAGTATGTAAGACCAAGTATTAGGTTACCAGTCCCCATTACCATAAAGCACCGGGTACTTAAGGAGACACACACGTGCACGAGCATGCTGGCAGAGGGCATTCCAACATTAAGAGTGCCACTGTCCAAGACTGAGCTGCATGTCAATATATAGCAGCATGACTGTTAACATAAATACTACTGTATATTACTACTGTTAACATAAATACTACTGTATATAACTAGCCTTTCCTCAATTAATAATCCCTTTCAAACCAATATATAACTCCAAATGCAAATTGCAATGTCAAGAAAGTCCTTCGGCTAATTTCAAGAAATAAAATTCATTTATTTTTCCTTTCAACTGGTCACGAATCATGCAAGTAAAAAGAAGTAATACCAATTAAAGCATGTATCATGCAGGTACAAAAAGCAGACCTCTACTCTCTTGAAGTTATCCTACAGAGGAAAAAATAAGTGACATCAATAAGAACAATATTAATCAAATTAATTATTAAAACTAAATGAAGGGAGGAATAACAACTAAAGAGGGACTAAGTTTTTCTTGATTAAAACCAGTTAGCAAAGAAGACCATTATTTTGTTCCATGTTAGCAGGATCTTCACTTGAAACAGGATCTGCTTGTATATCTAATCAGATACATTGGCTTGGCGCAGCATAACCTCGTAAACCCTAAGATACATGCACGTTCTAAAATTCCTCATTGTAAAAGAAACTCAGAAAAGGAAAAAAATATTTTGGAAAGTGATAGAATTTTGCTTGATTCCATTTGACCTTCTAAGACTGAAAATGAATTGAACATCCTTATATTTTCAATTCAAAAGACTTTCAAAAGATTCTTAAAGCATATTCATCGTGTCAGATGCAACTCCCCAGGCACAAAGAGATTAACTGTATGAAATAAAGAACCTGGAAAAGGGGGAAAAATAAAGAATTATCCCCGAGTTTCATTGGAACAGGTAATGAGATCAGGCAGCAGCTTACGAGTCACCAATCATCGCAGTGGGAATTGGCAGGTATGCAAAAGGAGTCTGGTCATATCACATTGAGAACAAAATTTTACACTAAACTGCGTGGATTTGACTGGTAAACAAAATCGAGAACCTGAAAAAGGAAAAGAAAAAAAGAAGTATCAGCAAAGTTTCATTGGATCCATTAGGTCATAGAATCCAGTATTTGTTTGTGGTGATCGATCTCCAACATACCCGATCATCCTCCTCCATTAGATCATAGAATCCAGGATTTGTGATATGGCAATCTCTAGTATAAGTATACAACTTGATCTTCTAGCTTGATCAGATCATAGAATCCAACATCATGTCTGAACACCAGTAGATAATCTGCTACAGATTTCCAAGAGCTCATCAAAAGAACATTCACTAAAATGATATGAATTCTTGCTTAATGTGTGTCAGATTTAAGATACGAACCTCTTTGGGATATAGTTACTCCACAATTGTAAATGCTCTAAGTTGCAGAAAGCAAGGAGTTGAAAATACTATATGTAAAGGAGAAACCTCTTATCCAAGGTACTGAAGGTAGCCAAAAAAACTAATCTCTGACTACAAATTACAAGAGAACATACAAAATTTATAATAAATCAATCTAGTATAAAGAAAAAGCAAACCCAAACAAAAATGTAAGGAGAGTAAAAGCAAGCTTCATTTCACAATCACATATAAAAAGTCAAGATTTAGAGCTGCAAAGATCCCAAATCAGTCTATGGCACAAAAAGTAAAGTTCAAATATTGGTAAATATGCTAAAGAAGAAGATAAAAGAAAACTGATATCTTAATGAACAGATAAATCGAATGTACTTGAATCACAATTCTGTTATTTGCTATCAAACTGCATGGAGTAACATATATGCACAAAACCAAACAAATCAGAAATTAGGGGAGAACAAAGGAGTGAAGAAAATGAAAACTATCCCATCAGCCACTTCCCTCTGCAAGGCATAACCTCGTAAATTAAGGGATACCAGGCAAGTTATGGAGGTATAATTACTGGAATTAAAAGAAAGCCAGAATGAATTGAGAACTGGGAAATGATAGCGTCTTACTTGAAGATCCATGTAGAATCATTTCAAAAGAGTTTCAGAAGATTCTCCAATAATATTCGCCGTGTCAGATGCAAATCCTGGGCATAAAACATCATTGTTCAACAGAAAGCACAATTTCCAAATCATAACTCAATGAATTCTCATGACGTCGTATGGAGAATAAAGTTTGGCCTTAACTGTGCACGGATCTGACAGTTATGCAAAATCAAGAACAGGGAAAAAAGGAAAAGTAAATGAAAGAATGATCATCAAGTTTCATTGGAACAGGTACACATGCATGTAAGACCAAGCAGTAGCTTACCAGTCACTAACCATCATGCTGTCAATCAAGCACATGGTACATAAGGAGGCACACGCGCCGCACGTGCACCAGCTTGCTCGAGCATGCCAACATTTAAGTGTGTCACTGTCCAAAAGTGTGGACTGCATGCCAATAGCAGCATGAAGAGAGAGAGTGAAAAAGAAAAGTAACTAAAATTAGTGACAACTACCTGTTCACCCAGAATTGCAAATCAAGAGATCGATACGAACCAAAAACATAATCACATTTGTGATGCGGCACTCTAGAATAATACGGCTTCATCTTCCAACTATCATATCATAAAACCCAGCAATTGTTTTGTGGCAATCTCCAACATCATGACCTGATCAGCATCCTAAAATAAACCATAAAATCCACCTTCATGACTGAATATATGTCCATATGTAGCCTGCAAAAGATTCCCAAGCTCGTCAAAAGAACTTTCACTAGATATGATCAGACATTAAACAGCAAAAATAAATTAAATTCTTCTCCCATGATATAGAGAATTGAAATTATACAGCTTCATCCATGTACCTATTTAAACTACTTCGAACTCATAGGAAATAACCCCTGCTTAATTTGTAAATTTGATGTATGACACAATGCACCTTGGTACATCGCAATATCCATCATTGCAAATGCTCATAGTTAGAGGAAATCCCCAATAAGCTATAACAAAAGCCATTGTACCCAGGAGACACCTTCCATCCAAGGATCTCCATAACAACTTATTTCTTCCTGCATAGATAATAATGGAACAAACAAAGCTGATAACAAGCAGCTATAGAAAAAGTAGAGTGAAAAATTGAGTAAATAGAAAACAAATATCGATTTACAAATAAATCTTCAAGCTGGTTAATAGTTGCACAAGATTGTAGGTACATACAAGAGTTAGAAAAGATAACATATTAGCCTTTCAAATGCTGATAAAATTTCACCTTATCTGCAGCCACCTCTAATATATACAGAGAGCTTGTTTTGTGATTCTATCATAAAACACAGCCAAGAAACACAAGAAATTCTTCACCCTGTAAATTCATATTAAACACAATACCTGTTGTTGCATATGCATCATGCCTATAATAAATCATCTTGCAATATCACCCCAAACCCTGACAACGGGAGAGAAACATCAAATAAGAAACACTCCAGATAAAAGAGAAGATTATTAAAGGGGAGAAGGGGATATCTACGCATAAAAAGAGTTCCAACATTGTAGAACTCCACCAATGTCGCAAAAAAATAAGTTCCAATATTGATAAAGATTCTAGGGAAGCGGATCAAAATAAACAAATATCTTAACGAATGGATGAAAGAAACGTCCGTCAATAACAATACTATGTTTCTTATCAAAGCATGTCACCATAGCATATATCCACAAAAAGGAACAAATGAGAAATCAGACATGTCCATCATTCATCAGTCTGTCAATGCAACCAAGATGCATGTGCACATGCAGCAACTAACACTTCCTCCAATTGAAGAGGCGAATAAATCTACTTATAAGCGTAAACCAGACACATACACCCTTGAAAGGAGACATGGTACACTGACAAGTAAACATGGATGAAAGAACAATATATTTCAACTGAATCCTCATCAACAGTGACAGAAAATAGAACACACATAAAATCACATGGCAGTGCTGTGTCAAAGCGTCACTAACATATTAAACAAATTCCCTAATTTAAATCCTAAGTGGAAAATTAAACATCCATCAACCAATTCAGCATAACTTAAGTTGACAGCAAACTTTATACCCTTGGATCAATCAATGAAACAAAATAAAAGTGATGAAAACTTGTGACAGCAATTTGTTCATGCATATTTTGTGTGCCACACAATCCAGACGAACACGAAGTGAGGTGTGCCAACAACCAAAGTTAAACAACGTTAAATTGCATGGTGTTTGTTCAATTACTACTATGAAAGTGAAGCGATGGGATTGAATACATAGATTCCATAAAATAAGAGAAATCTGGAGAGAGGAATATGGGAATTAAGCGGCTTAACCTTCGGGGTAGAACTTAGGAATTGGCCCACTCGCAAATGCAGAGCAGCACCCACATGGCGTCATTCCGTGGGGTCGCGTATGGTCAGATCACTGAACCGTCGTACATCCATCCAGCACAACATCCAAATCTCAAGCATCCTGTAATCGCAAAGCCTAAAACTCCAATTTCGGGGAATTTCAACGGAATTGTGCAAGAGAAAAAAGGATAACCTGAAACCGAACTATGTCAGCGCCGGAAAACTCGCGGATTAGGCAAATCTTGAAGCGAGGGCTTCATCACAGCATGGAGACGAATAACGCTGCATTACAATAGCAAATGGAAATATTAGCAGCAAAGTGCGCCCTGAGCAAACCAACTGGCGAAGAATGAAGAAGAGGGGAGACAAATCAGATCACTCTCATAAAACTTACCTAGGGCACCTCGTAAAACTTACCTAGGGCACCTCGTAAAACTTACCTACCTAGGGCACCTCGTAGAACTTAGGAATTATATATGCAGGTACTAACCAGACCTCTACTCTGTTGAAGATCTTCTATCATACATGGAAAGAAAAAAAAACTAGAGTAAGCTAGATAAATAAGAAAATTCGAAAGTATACAACAACAAAAACAACAACCCAGTATTCGAAAGTATAATACAACCAAATCAAGAAGGAAAACAACAAAATACGGAGTATATCCCAGGTTGTTTTGATTAAAAAAAAAAATTAGTTACCAATATTGCTCCTGAGAGGGACCAAGGAACACCACATTTTGGCTTTAGGTTAGCAGAATCTTACTCTAAACAGGATCACCTCTTCTATCTCATCACTCATCAGCCACTTCCCTCTGCACAGGATAACCTCATAAATTCAGGGATACCACGCAAGTTATGGAAGTATAATTACTGGAATTAAAAGAAAGCCAGAATGAATTGAGAACTGGGAAATGATAAGGTCTTACTTGAAGACCCATGTAGAGTCATTTCAAAAGATTTTTAGAAGATTCTCCAATAATATTCGCCATGTAAGATGCAAATCCTGAGCATAAAACATCATTGTTCAACAGAAAGCACAATTTCCAAATCATAACTCTGAATTCTCATTATGTCGTATGGAGAATACGGAGTAAAGTTTTGCTTTAAATGTGTACAGATCTGACAGTTATGCAAAATCGAGAACAGGGAAAAAAGAAAAGGAAATGATGGAAAGAATGATCAAAGTTTCATTGGAACAGGTACACAAGCATGTAAGAGTAAGACCATGCAGTGGCTTACCAGTCACCAACCATCATGCTGTGAATCAAGCACAAAGTACATAAGGAGGCACACACGTCACATGTGCACCAGCGTGCTGGAAGAGAGCACGCCAACATTAAGTGTGTCACTGTCCAAAAGTGTGGGCTGCATGCCAATAGCAGCATGAAGGGAGAGAGTGAAAAAGAAAATTAACTAAAATAAGAGATCGATAAACCCAGCAATTAAGAGATCGATATGAACCAAAAACATAATCACATTTGTGATGTGGCACTCTCAAATAATACGGCTTCATCTTCCAACTATCATATCATAAAAACTCAACAATTGTTTTGTGGTAATCTCCAACATCATGACTTGATCATCATCCTCCGATAAACCTTAAAATCCACCATCATGACTGAATATCTGTCCATGTGTAGCCTGCAAAAGATTCCCAAGAGATCATCAAAAGAACTTTCACTAGATATGATCAGATATTAAACAACAACTTCTTCCCATGATATAGAGAATTGAAATATTATACAGAAACTATACAGCTTCATACATGTACCTATTTAAACTGCTTCAAACTCAAGAAATAACCCCTGCTTAATGTGTAAATTTGATGTATGACACTGCTCCTTGGTACATCGTAATATCCATCATTGTAAATGCTCATAGAGGAAATCACCAATAAGCTATAAAACAAGCCATTGTGCCCAGGAGACACCCTCCATCCAAGGATCCCCACAACAACTTATTTCTTCCTGCATAGATAATAATGGAACAAACAAAGCTGGTAACAAGCAGCTATAGAAAAAGGAGAGTAAAAAATTGAGGAAATAGAAAACAAATATCGATTTACAAATCAATCTTCCAGGTTAATAGTTGCACAAGAATGTAGATACAAGAGTTGAAAAGATAACATATAGCCTTTCTAATGCTGATAAAATTTCACCTTATGTGCAGCCTCCTCTCATATATACAGAGAGCTTGTTTGTGATTCTAACATATAACACAGCCAAGAAACACCTGAAATTCTTCACCCTGTAAATTCATGATAAACACAATACCTGTTGTTGCATATGCATTATGCCTATAATAAATCATCTTGCAATATCACCCGAAACCCTGACAGCGGGAGAGAAACATCACATAAGAAACACTCCAGATAGAAGAGAAGATTATTAAAGGGGAGAAGGGGGTATCTACACATAAAAAGAGTTCCAAGTTTCCAACATTGTAGAACTCCACCAATGTCGCAAAAAAACTTTTCAATATTGATAAAGATTCTAGGGAAGCGGATAAAAATAAACTAATATATGAATGAACGGATGAAAGAAACGTCCATCAATAATAATACTATGTTTCTTATCAAAGCGTATCACCATAGCATATATCCACAAAGAGGAACAAATGAGAAATCAGACATGTCCATCATTCATCAGTCTATGTGCACATGCAGCAAGCCAGCAACTAGCCCTTCCTTCGACTGAAGAGGCGAATAAATCTACTTATAAGCTTAAACCAGACACATACACCCTTGAAAGGAGACATAGTACACTGACAAGTAAACATAGATGAAAGAACAATATATTTCAATTGTAGGTAATCCTCACCAACAGTGAAAGAAAATAGAACACACATAAAATCACATGACAGTGCTGTGTCAAAGCGCCACTCACATATTAAACATAATCCCCAAGGCCCAATCTAAATCCTTAAGTGGCTGAACATTATCAACCAATTCAGCATATCTTAGGTTGTCAACAAACTTTATACCCTTTGATCAATCAATGAAACAAAATAAAAGTGAAGAACACTTATGACAGCAATTTGTTCATGCATGTTTTGTGTGCCGCACAGTCCAGACGAACACGAAGTGAGGCATAGGCTAAACAAGGCTAAATTGAATGGTTTTTGTTCAACTAAAACGAAAACGAATTACTACGTACTACGAAAGTGAAGCGATGGGATTGAAATACGTAGTACATAGATTCCATAAAATAAGAGAAATCTAGAGAGAGGAATATGAGAATCAAGCGGCTTAACCTTCGGGGTAGAACTTAGGAATTGGCCCACTCGCAAATGCAGAGCAGCACCCACGCGGCGTCATTCCGTGGTGATCGCGTATGCTCGGATCACTGAACCGTCGTACATCCATCCAGCACCACATCCAAATCTAAAGCAGCCTGAAATCGCAAAAACTAAAACTCCAATTTCGGGGAATTTCAACGGAATTACGCAAGAGAAAGAAGGATAACCTGAATCCGAACAATGTCGGCGCCGGAAAACCCGCGGATTAGGCGAATCTTGAAGCGAGGGCTTCGTCACCACATGGAGACGAATAAAGCTGCATTACAACAGCAACTTGAAATATTAGCAGCAAAGCGCGAACCTAAGCAAATCCAACTGGCGAAGAATTAAAAAGAGAGGAGACAAATCAGATCGCTCTCGTAAAACTTACCTAGGGCACCTCGTAAAACTTACCTAGCTAGGGCACCTCTCGTACACTGGAAAGCGATGGACTCGCGCGATCGTTCGATCTGAATGAAGCTAGGGTTTCGATAAGCCGAGCCGGAGAGAGACAAACCAGCCAGCGGGAGACGACGAAATCACGGCGCTGAGATTGACAATACTGAGATGCGGTGAGGCCTGAGAGGGATCTCAATGCCTTTATAGTATAGAATAATAGAAACGATGGGTGCGTACAAGTGAAGCAACATTTAGAGTAGTTGACCCGGTCAGCGATTATTCACCGACTTACAAAAACATCATTCGTTGACCCGGTCGGCGTAATTTCACAAGACTTGATTAATTACATGATGTATGTTTCGTTACAATCTTTAGGGAAAAAATGTGGAGTACTAATTTTCAGCGATTTAAAACTAATAATAAAATAATGATTTTTCTATCCTATGTCTAAAATAAGAACCTAGATTTATAATTTTTTTTAGAAAAAATAATTAATTTAGCCTTTTTTTAATTAGATTTTTAGGGTCGTTTGCTTTTTATTTTTATAGGAAATTTTTCTCAATTTAGAGTTTTATCTCATTCTCTTAGGGAATAGGATAGAAAAACTGATAAAATAATATTAATATTATCGTTAAATGTTTCGTTGAATCTTGAAGGACAGTTATTGACCTAATTTAGAATTGTTTTTGTAAATAGCCAAAAATCGAAAAAATAATTAGGGGACTAGCTAAATTCCGAAAGATTTTAGCGATTTAGTCAAAACAGGGTAAAGTCGATATTACAAACAACGACTTTAACCAAAGTTTTTAAAAAAAATATTAAAAAATGTAAGTCGCTGTTATAAACAGCGACTTACGTACATTTCGTTTTTTTTAAAAAAATCCCAGTTTATTGTTAAAATAAATGGAAAAAAAAATGGAGAGTCGTTGTTTTCAACAGCGACTCTCCGAAACCGTTTGATTAATAGGGGATGGGCGTCTTCGTTCTGCCAAGCTCCAAGACTCCGTCTTCAACCTATCCGCCTGGCGCAATTACAGCCGCAGCAATAGGGAAGAGGGGCAATTGCAAAGGGGAAGAGGATGAAGAGGGGAAGAGGGGAAGAGGATGAAGCGGTCGGCAGCACCGTTGTCAGGCGCAATTGCAGCGAGAGCAATTACCGCATCCGCCTCTACGTGGTCGAAGGCCTGGGCTCAGCTCCTCCGAATTCGGCTTCCTCGAATGCAATTACCGCCTCCGTCTGGATTCGGACTCGAACGCCTGGATTCAATCGGCTTCCTCTACCGTTATTACCGCCTCGTTTCAATCGCCCGACCGGTGGACTCCGAGATCCGGCGGTGGACTCGAACGCTTGGGGTTCAATCGCCTTCGGACTGCAATCGGCTTCCTCGCCTGCTCTTCCAGATCTTGTTGGTGGGCTGCCTTCCGATTGCTCTTCCAGATCCGGCCGGTCGACTCCCTTCTGATTGCTCTTCCATAACTGGCCGGCGGACTCCACGAAGACGGTCGTCCCCTGTAAATCAGCCGGTTTTGGAGAGTCGCTGTTTAAAACAACGACTCTCCATTTTTTTTATTTTTTTTCATTTATTTTAACAATAAACCGGGATTTAAAAAAACGAAATATACGTAAGTCATTGTTTATAACAGCGACTTACATTTTTTAATATTTTTTAAAAAAACTTTGGGTAAAGTCGTTGTTTGTAACAACGACTTTACCCTGTTTTGGCTAAATCGTTAAAAAATTTCGGAATTTGGCTATTCTCCTAATTATTTTTCGATTTTTGGCTATTTACAAAAAAAATCCCCTAATTTACTCTATTATAGTTTTAGCATAACAAATAAATAAAAACTCTTAATTTGTTTTAGGGGAAAATAACTAAAATCTATAATTAAAATTATAAGTATCTTCATGCAAAAAGCGAAACAATAAGTTGATAATAAACCAAAAAGGCAAAACATAACAAGTAACAACTCATAAATATATTCAATTCATTGATCAATTACACGAATTAATCAAAGGTACATTTCTAATAATAATATTTGAATCCAAATTAAAATAATAACATTTGATGTGTTTGGGTTACGTGTGTTTGGATTCCATATTTATAATGCAGTTACAAAGTTAATGCATTTTCTTATATTTGGTTAAAATTCGGGTGAGAGTACTCTACCCAAAAGCATTATGACGGACGAGGTCCATGCATTTTATTTTAAACTTATTTTAACTTAAACATTGTAAATCAAACTAACCAAATACCACATTTAAATTTTGCATTATAATCATAATACAACTGAAATTCAAACACACGTCTGTTTTATATCTAATTGACATAACTTAAAATTTATATTATTTTAAATATATTATAAAATTTATAACCAAACACTATTAAAATATTTATAATTATAATTGGATTGTAATGATAATGCATTGGAATCCACATTGCTTTGCAAAATCTCAAAAAAAATTAATTGGAATCCACAGAATCTCCAAAAAAAAAAAATGCATTGGAGTAATTATGAGCTTTATCATGGGCTGGCAAAATCCACATGGCTTCAGCCTTCAGGTGGCCCAACTTACGGAGTATTTGTTTTTTTAGATCCAAGGGACCAAGGTGCGATTCGTCATTCGTGTAAAGCCCACAAGTAATCCAACGTGAAAAGGTCCATCAGATTAATAATTAGTCTATATTATACTCTCTCCGGAAAAAAAAACGTGAAATACTTGATTTTATATTAAGTATTTTAATGAGTTAAATATATATATATATATATATATATATATATATATATATATATAGGGGAGCTTTCACATGCACCCACCCCTTAGAATGCATCCGTGAGACCGTGTATGAACCGTCGGATGAGGACGATATGGATGATTAGATTTGAATGAAAGAATTAAAATAATTAAAATAAAGAATATAATTAGTTTCTCTCTCCAAATCCCATATTTCTCTCCTAAACCATTCCAACGTGGGTTTCCTGTAAACAAAAACGGTAGTAGAATGGTATTTTGTGAGAGTGTGTTCGTCAATGAATATGTTTTTGTGTTCCTGTAACCATTTCGGGTAGTAGAACGGTTGCAATATTAGGAGATGAACAAATGGTTGCAAGTTCATCCGAAGAAGAGCCGTAATTTGGAGTAGATGAAACACATATTCAAAATGAATATGTATTCAGATGAATATCGAATAACTAAAGATGTATTCATAGGAATAAGTAGAGTTTATTCAAATGAATATGTATTCATTTGAATAAGTAGAGTTTGTTCAAATGAATATTTATTCATACAAATAAGTAGAGGTTATTCAAATGAATATGTATTCAAATGAATATTTATTCACATGAAGAATGCGACGGTATTCAAATGAAAATAATCGTTTATTACCTTCTCATATTCAAAATATTCATTCATATTCATTAATATTCTACGCGTTTCTAGTTAAAACTACTGTCATTTTGTCATTGTAAATGGATATATAAAAGGCAATTTATTTTTTAATCTTTTGATTTTCCTAAAATTTCTCTTTTTAGTTTTACTATTTGAACTTCTAATCCTAACCCTTAATTCAATTTTAATCTAGTGGCTTAGGATTGTTCTCACGAATGCATTGTAAGAGGCAAATGCACTGGATAGTTATTCTCTCTCTCTCTCTCTCTCTATATATATATATATATATATATATATATATATATTAATATTTATATTTATATTTTTAATACTTGTAATAAATATTAATTTTTTTTAATAAAAATTTAACATTTAGTTCATGTTTAAAAGTAAAAAGTTTTATGATTTAGATCGGATGGAGGATAACTAGAGGAGAATTCGTTTGTGTATGACAATTTCTCCTCAATCGTAATCGCAAAAAGTAGGATTACCGTCGCTAAAAAAAATTGGGGGCTCTGTCAATGGAAGTATGGAACCGTGTTTAGTGCCATCACAAATTCACAATAAAGCAATGAAAGCGTAAATGTGAGAGTTGAGCTTCAGTTTGCGCCCATCGAATGTTCTCCTTCTATTTTGGCCTATAAATTGAATGACACTTTCACACACGGACACACCTATTGAAGACTTTCAAGTGTCTACCCACCTCTTAATAATAATACCTTGGCTGGACACGTCTTAGAATAAACGTATATGTAAAATAATACAAATATATCATCATATATGTAAAATTATCTAAAATCTGCCCAAATGAATACATGGTCAAACCAATTAATTAAGCTCATTCACCAACCTCATACTAATAAACTTCTAGATTTTCTTTTGTTTTCACATACTTTTATCAATATGGAAATAAATTTTATTAAGGGATCCCTTTTATTAATGATAGATGGTTCTTTAGATTTTTTAGAGAGTGGATTATAGTAAGAACCAAAAAAAGAGAGTGAATTATACGGAGTAGTACGTAATTTATACTACGTGTTGTTGATCTTTCCAAATCTTTTGATTGATTAAAATATGCAATAGTAAGTATTAAAAAAAAAATAGAATGAATTTATTTTTATAAAAATGAAGTATTTTCTTAAAACTTGTACCATATATCTATGCTTCATTTAATTAATCCGGTCTCTCTATTTTATGCCCTAAAGGCATAAAATAAGATTCTAAATTAAGAAAGATTCTCTACGAAAAAAAAATAAACGATTCTAAAAATCTAATTAAAAGAAAAGATAAATTAATTAAAATTTAAAAAATATTTCCAAATTAAGTATTATTATCCTATGCTCTTGGGTATAGGATAGAAAAACGTTATTAATTTAATGGAAACTAGCGTAATACCCGTGCCTTGAAGGCACGGGAGTTTGATCCATTTTAATTTGAACATCATTTTATATATTTATATAATAATATATTAATATATACTTGTTTACAACAAAAATATGTATAAAATATTTTTTTATAATTTATAAATTAGTTGGAAAGAGATACAATATAAATTTTGATCATGATTTAATAAGGTAATTAAAGTAGTAATAATACTCAAAACACACCACCTAATATAATTTGAAATAAATATATAATTATTATCATTAGGAATTAGGATAGATCTAATTAAAAAGGAAAATATAAACTCTCATACAAAGATTAAAAAAAATCATAAGCACGTTATTGTGCGAATACTTTTGAAGTTCTGTAGACAAAGATATACATAACTTATTCATTATTTTCATGAGAAATATGGCTAGAAAGAGAAAAAAAGAGGGAAATAAATAGTGAAAATAAAGGTAAGATTGTTAAAAAAAAGATTCTGAAAGGTAGAAAAGTGATATAAGAAACCTCTTGTGAGCACATCTTCTGAGAAGTCAACCGGGTTGCTAATAAGGTGGTCCATCTTCGGCATTCAGTGGATGCGATTAGATAAGGGTCTCATCCAGAACTTCGTGTTCTCGTCCGAAAGGGTGCTTTTGGGTGGTGGTCTATTAGGCTTGTTCGAGGTGGATTGCAATTCGATTTCGGGTGAAGTTTACCGTGATCTAAGTCATTTCAGTCGAGCATGTATGAAGATGATGCCATTCGATAGAGGGCGAGCAGACCTCGAAGAAGCAGGGCTTTGTGTTGTTCAAGCGGTGACAAAGGGCTTGACTGTCGCTTTCGTTTTCGATCCAGGTGGAGCAAGGCTCGCATATGTGCTGGTGAGCTATCAATCTAGTAGGTTCTTGATTTTGGAATCAAGTCAAGCGCCAACTTTTATAGTTGCCGGTGTTGGACAACAGGTGCGGTACTTTCAAAGGAAAAGGGTGTAAAAGTGTTGCCAACAACCAGTGAAGAGGAGATCTTATTTTTTACCATGCTTGCTTGTTTTTGTGATAACCAATTGCTCTTTGAAAACTAGTTGTACACTGAGTAATGGCCTGAGGTGTGGTTGATGAGTGAGATGTGGTTGCTTATGTGAACAAGCAGGTCAAGGAAGCCAAGACGGTGGAAGTTCTCATTGGCTGTCACATTTTTTTACTCGTGCACTATCATGTTAGTTGACATTTATTAATTTTAGTTTTTGAGTTTTTATGTAAGCTCCGAGGACAAAGCTTTTATAAGAGGTATATATTGTCATGTATAGGGCTATAGATAATATGGGTGTTATTATATATACCCTTAATTGTAATTGGGAGAGTTATCCAATGAATAATCAATCAAATTACGCTTTACCCGTACTCTCTCTCTCCCTTTACTCTTTCTTCAACCCTAAACTCCTTCTTCCCTAAACCTTCATCCTTCCTCCCTTAATCTCTTCCCTAACCTTTCAATCTCACATGTCCATGGCTTAATTCGAGTTGGGACATGACACGAAGCTGCAAGCAAAAATGGAGCATCTGTAAACCCTATCTATATAAACCAACATGTATACCAGTAATTAGCGTAATGAATCTCTGAATTCCTATTTAATGCTATTTCTTCAGCAAAAATCGGGTTTGACACCATACAATCTTTTTAGCCATGTCGTTGAAAAGATTGTATGGTGTGAATTGTGGTGATTTCATCACGTATGAAGGCGCATAATGGGTTCAAGGAGAATGAGTAATGTCACTAGCAAGCAAGCTTAGAGTGATCAATAGATTTGACTATGTAAAGCAATTTATTGCTTTCACATTCAAATGGAGTAGTGGACGAAGCAAGAGGGTTCGTTCGATGAGTTTCTTAAATATTATGTTATATTCGTTAATAGCTTCCTTTTAATATATTATAAGACTAAATTCGATATCTGATTGAAAAGCTATACATGTTTGAAAATTAAGAACATATTTATCGCTTCAATTATCTTTTAATAAACCACCACACTTAATCATGTCAAGTGATTAACAAACATTCAAATGGGTGCATTGAATTTGCTACACAAGCGACTATAGTCCTCCGGTCTTGGTTTATGAAGTATGAAACCAAGAAAGTCTTAAATCTGAATTAGAGTTATAAATGGTGGAACCGTGTAAGTGCCATCACAATCAAACAGGCAAGCTCACTCGTTTGATCAGGATGAGATTGTGGTCCTAATTGGTTGATGTTTTGGTCCACCAATAAAATTAATTTTGTTTATTTTAATTTCGTTGCCATCTAGTATTAATTTTTGTTTATTTTTTCATGCACAATTTCATTTTAATAATTAACTAGTACAATTCCCGCGCCATGACGCGATTTTTAAACGAAAATCTTAATAATATAAAAAAAATTATAAAATATTAATAAAGGTTAAGATAAAATTCATATAAGCAAAGTCTTCTACATGAAAGTATTATAGATATAAATATATAGATAGTTATATTAGAATTAGATTTAATTCCATGTTTTGAATTAAGCTCAACAGTTAGTAAATATGTTAAGATTAAAAGAAGAAAAAAATGTAATTGGTTTAAAGAGAGATAAAGGGAAGAATAAAAAAATTAAAGGAAATAAATAATTAAAAAGGAAAAAAAAAATTAATTGGTGAAAAGGAGAGAATTAAGGAGAAAATGAAACAAAAGCATTAAGTATTATAAATTAAGAGTATATAGTTAGTAAATAAATTTGAGTTAAGACCAATAGTCATATTAGATTAAGTACAATGTTTTGAATTAAGACCAATAGTTAGTAAATATATATGTTAAGAAAAAAAGAAAAAAAATGTGATTAGTTTAAAGAGATAAAGAGAAGAATAAAAAAATTAAAGAAAATAAATAATTAAAAAAGGAAAAAAAACTTCATTTGTGGAAATGAGAGGATTAAGGAGAATCCGACACCTAAGCAAAGTCTTCTAAATTAAAGTATTATATAGATTAAAATCCCCAATAAAATTAAAATTATCCATTATATATTGTTGTGAAAAATAAACAAAATTTCCTTTTTATTTTATTTATATTTCTTGCAACTTAATATTTTCAATATAAACTAGTATTACTACCCGCGATCTTCGCGGTTTGTTAATAAATTATTTTCTTAGAAATTCACTTATTGGTTAATGATTATTTAATAATTTAATAAAATATATACAATTCACGTGTTTAATGATGATTGATTTTCATGTTATAGATTCTTTTTGGTAAACATTATTGTTATAGATTATTCAACCGGCAAATAACAGTATTACATGCATCAATAATAAGTAATTCACGTGAATTATTTCTACATGTAAATATAAACTTAATTGCAAAGTAACCAATTAATAGAGATAATTCAAATAGAGATAATTTAATAAAAAAATATATAATATCAACCATGTTTAATGATGATTGATTTCCATGGAAGTGAGTTATTGTTTATATTTGTTATATCATCAAGAAATATATGAAGATTGTGTTTAATATATAAATTACAAAGGTTTTGGGTATTTTTTTATTTTAATCTAACGGAGTATAAATTACAAAGGTTGTATAGTATTCACTCGATTGCCATAATGCATAATTGATTTTAAAAAAAAATTGACGTAATTGAATAAAATATGTGGAAAATATAAAATGGAATATTGAATAACCTCGTAAGATAATTAGGTTGTTAAAAAAACATGGTTGATATTGTTTCAAAAGACTTTGTTTCAAATGATAGAATTTATAAGCACTTAAGATATACAAATTAATTATAAAAATCAATTAAGTTAGACACATAGGATGACACGTGTATAAAATAGATAGAGTTATTGTTCAACGTGGCTTCAATTTATTGGATGTTCATTAATTGACGTGTCAAAAACCCCGGGCCAGATTGCGTCAGAGAACGACACGTAGGCGAATCACGCCAGAGCCCGCCACGTAGGATTTCCACGCATCTGTTTTAGTATTATACTAGTTTTACTACCCGCCCGTTGTGCGGCTTCTTTATAATTATTTTATGTATTTTTTATATTATGTTTTTTTATTAAAGTGTGAAGGTTAAAATAGTTTTCTTGAAATATTCACGTAATGATAACATTATAATACTCCCTCCGTCCAAAAATACATTGCCTTTTAGGCTTGTGCACGTGAATTAAGGAACCTATTTTACCTCTTAATTTTCCTCATCATTAGTATTAAAGGTTAAAAGTTAAAACCTTTGATTATCCATATTAAGGTAAATTATGGGGTAAAATTTAGAGTTAAATGTACTTTAGAGGTAATAATTACTACCTACACATCTAAAAGTCCATGTATTTCCGACAAAATTTCGAGGCCTAAAAGGCAATGTATTTTTGGACGGAGGGAGTATATATATTTTTTTTTGGCCGGCCTTCGAGTTTCAGATATGTCTGAACTCGAAGTCTTATCTAATAAAAAAAAAGGTAAGTACAATTACACTTATACACTATACACGTATGCGAAGCGCACCAGATGCCGTTTTTTTTATTATAAATTCTTCTTAATTAAAAAAATAAATAACTATTTTAAATGTATCGATATAATATAAAAATAAATAAAATTTGACTATGATTCTTAATTAAAAAATAAATATATAAATACACTTTTCCTCAAAAAGTGACAATTAATTGCTGACTTAAACGCATGGATTACTATTATCAATATTTAATTTGAGATTAATTAAATGGGATCCAAGGTGGATTTGATTTTTAAATACATGAATTTTTCGAGATGGGTTGATTCAAATATAATTTTTCAAATATAGAATTCATTCGTAATTCTATGCTTATATTAATCATATGCGATATCTATTTAACAAACCAAACTTAATCGAACATACAAAATCAATTTGGTATATTTATATTTAAATATATTATATTTAATTTTATCTAAAAGGCTTAATTAACTAAATATTAGATAGTTTATTTGATATAAAAAGATAAGTTTGCTAACTAATTAAGATATAAGGTTGAATATTTATAAAAAAAATATGTGAGATTATTTGATCTAAAAAGATAAGTTTTTTATCTAACTATATTGACCTGTTAGTTGACGTGGCTAAAAAAGATAATACTATTTTAATTGCATATCTCAATCACTTAAATTGAAGATCTTTTTAATAAAAAAAATATATAAAATTGATTGAAATTACACGTAGATAATTGATTAGACAGTTGTATGACATCACATGGATCAAATTGATTGGAAATTCATTAATTGACGTGTCAATAAAACCCGGTCAGAATGCATCAGAAAATGACACGTAAGCGAATCGCACCAGAGCCCGCCACATAAGATTTCAACGTCTCTGTTTTAGTATTATACTAGTATTCGGTACCCGCCCGTTGTGCGGTTTTTTGATAAATTTTATTATATAAAACATCTTTGAATTAATATAAATTACTACTTCATATAAAGTAAATATATAGTTTCCAGTTGTGTTATGTATTTGAGAATGTAAACATTTTTGGATCTACATTTTTTTAGAATGTAACTTACTTTACAATGAAACTTCTACCTTATCTTGCTTGATATTCCAATTGGTTAGTTTAAAGATAGATTCAAATAGTCCGGTTTTGAAGGATAGATTAACAGTGATATATAAATATATTTTATATAGATTTCTTTTGTAATATAGTCATAATTAATTTTAGTGATCTAGCAAGATAAGTTTTTTAATTATTTATTTTAAAAAGATAACTTTTCTAACTAATTAAGATATAGGTTGAATATTTAAACAAATATATTCAATGTAATCTAAAAGGATAAAATATAGGTTATAACTAACCCCAACCACTTTAGGGTTATATTGAATAGATAAACTATTTTTAGTTATTTTAAGGTTATATTGATCGAATAGATAAACTATATATATTTTATATACAATCATAGATAGGTTTTCTACCTAATTTAGATATAAGGTTGAATGTTAATAATAACCAGATATTAGATAGATTATTTATTTTAAAAAGATAAATATATTCAATTTCATTTAAAAAGGATAAAACATAAGTTTTAACTAATCCCACCCCAAAAATCGTTCGGGCTTATTGGAATAACTTATGTTACTAATCCTAAATTAATTATTTTTATTTTATTTTCTTCTTCTACTTTTATCTTAATCCATAAGAATTATTTTAATAATTCCATGGCTTAAATTAGGCAAAGAGCTAGTCATAATCTTTTCATGAGATTTTTGATAAATAAAATTATATATATTTAAGTAAAAATCCTATCTTCTAGTTCAAATTTTATTAGTAAATTTGGGATCGGTGAAATATGATTAATAATGTGAAACCATATTACATAGGTTTGTTTTAATATAAAAATATATTTGACAAAATTTATCATCTTCATTTTTAATTTTTTTTGGGTAAAATTTCATTTTTTTTCTAGTAGGTATTTAATAGTCTATTAATTTCTATAATCAATTGGTTAGCATACTTTCATCTAGATTAAGGCAATATTACATGATTAAAAAGTGAGTTTTTTTAGAATCGTCAAAAGGTAAAATAAAAAGAGAAATATAGATTTTTTTACTATGTATGGATTTGATAAGATTGTCGAACGTACTAATAATTAAATCTTATTTTTTTTTGGAAAACAACTAATAAACATATATTGAATAATGAAAAGTTTTTTTTTTGATCCATAAGAGGGCTAAGCCCTTATTAATTTATTAAAGAAAGAGTTCAAACCTCATCCAAAATTGGATGATTAAGAAGTTCACTAATACAGTTGGGAACCGAAGTCATAGAACTGAGCTTCAAGTTTAACCGGCCACGTTGTTTTTTCTTAATAATGAAAACTTTTTATATATAATGAATTAACATAACAAATCTTAATGTCTAAAGATAAAATAATTTAAAGTAAAATATTTATAGAATACTCCAACGTAAAATGGTAGGTTTTGTAATTATCTAAGATATTAGGTTGTATATGTTTTGATGATAAGATTTTGTAATATATTATTATTATTATTATTATTATTATTATTATTATTATTATTATTATTATTATTATTATTATATCGTCCATGTCAACATGAGAAATATTTAAGAGATATCCAATAATTACAGTGCTATTAATTTCATTCAAACACTTAACTCTTAATTCAGTGTTTTGTCCACAATTGATAACAAAAAAACGCATTTATTTATTTTGGTGGGATTTCAACCCTTTATAAGTAAATCTTATATACTCTAGGATGATTAATATAAAAAAAATTATATACTCTAGGATGCGATCGATATAAAAATTGGTTTAGTAACTTAGATATAGTGAAAAAAATTGAGATTTGTTTTTCATATATATATTTGATTAGTTATTGTATTTGATTAGTTAGATTGGATATGTGTTCAACAATATATAACCGTAGTACGTGAATGATATATTTATCTAATTAAAATATAAGACTATATTGGATAGACTATTGTTCTAAAAAGATAAATTTTTGACCTAACTATATTAGTTTATTAATTAATGTGGCCAAAAAATATAATACCACTTTAATCCAGAAAATGACACGTAGACAAAAATAATCCCGTTTAATCCAGAAAATTCCGTGCCCGTGAGGTCGCTTCAGCGGTCTCTGTTTTAGTATTTTATATAGAATATAGATATTGATTTTAAATTTCCATAAACTCATTTTAAAAGAATCATTACCCATAATCACAAATTAAAAAATTTATATAAAGCCACCCATATGTGGGTTCTTTAAGAAAAAATAGCTAAAATAAAATAAAATAAAGGAACAAAATATATATAAAAAAAACTTTCTAAAAAAATAATAGTAGAGGTCTCATTTTTCTATCTCGCATCAAACATAGACTCAAAGCACATGTTCATTTCTTCGTTGTAATTTTAGGTTGTTCTCGAAAAAAGATAGCGAAAAAAATAATTAACATACATACGACTCCCGATGATTAGTTCCGTCAAACTCTAATAGTCATACAGCAAACAAGGTGGTGATTAGTGTTCAAATGCGGTTGATTAAAGTATGAATCTCACACTACCAAAAAAAAAATTGCAAACGAATATGTACCGTCGCAAAAAGTAGGGTTGCCGTCGCTAAAAGAAAAATAGGAGGTTGTCAAATGTCAATGGAACCGTGTTTGGCGCCATCACAAATTCACAATAAAGCAATGAAAGCGTATATGTGAGAGTTGAGCTTCAGTTTGCGCCCATCGAATGTTCTTCTATTTTGACCTATAAAATGAATGACCCTTTCTCACCCACACAGCTATTGAAGACTTTTTAAGTTTTAAGTATCTACCGGGACCTCTTTATTTTTATTCGTTGAAGTCCCTGAACTTTTAGATTTTATACACATTTGATCATTCCTTTAAGAAAATTATTAAATATGTGTTAAATAATGTCATGAAATCAATGTAATTTTATATTAATGACATGAGTTAGATTACATACATGTAATTGCTCGGTATTTGTTTTACTAATGTAAAAAATTAAAAAAAAAATTCTTCTCAAAAGTCATCACATATATTCTAGTTTTCTTAAAACAAAACATATTTTAAAATATATTTGTATCAAAAACATTTTCTATTTTCCGATTAAATGTTATAATTTTCCAATAATATTTTATTTTAAAGAATTTTAATGACCAAAATTTCCTTATTTGATTAAAAATAGAGTTTATTTTGTTAACACAAATATTATTTTTTTTATAACAAAAGTGGAGTTTATTTTTTAACAAAACACATTTTAATTTTTTTAATTAAATAAGAACATTTTGGTCATTAAAATATTTTAAAATAAAATATCATCGAAAAATTACCATTTAGTTGAAAAATAGAAAGTGTTTTTTATCATAAAAATATTTTTTAAAATATATATTTTAATGTAATTTAATTTTTTAGTTTAGTAAAACAAATACCAAGCAATTACATTTGTATAACTTAACTCATGCCACTAATATACAAAAATACATTGATTTCATGCAATTATTTAACACGTATTTAACAATTTTCTTAAAGGAATGACCAAATGTGTACAAAATCTAAAAGTTCAGGAACTTCAATGAACAAAAATAAAGTACAAGGACCTGTTTCAACATTTGTCAAAATTTAGGGAGCATAGGTGGATTTTACTCATTATAAATATAAAATAAGTGAAGAATACTCGGTAATGTTTACCGATACAAACTATTCAAAAATGATGGATGGATTTTGGATTTTCAACTTTACTACTTACATGTGAAATGTGAACCCATATATACCAAAAGGTTCTGGCCTGAGATTTCCATATTTAGAAATATGGTGCAAACAAAGGCTATTTTTAAAATTCAATGTAGTATTTTTTACTGTGTAGTTTCTCAATTAGTTATATGTAAAAATCAATCATATAAGTTGATCATTGACTAATAGAGAATAACTACAGCTTCTCAAGTTTTATAGATTTTTTTAAAGAATTTTAGACATTTTTTATTTTAATAGAATATATCTATCTCATTCTTTAAAAATAGAAAAAATCCACCGAAAATGGAGTCTTCCTCAAATCTACAATATTTTTCAAAACTAAATGTTTATCCACATATTTTATATGGAAAAACTTTGGAGCATAAATAATTCAGAGAATATATATTTTATTTTCTTATTTTGGATAAGTTGTTAGATATAGTCTTATTTTGTACCAGTGGCGGATCTGATTTTTTTTTTAAGGGGGCTAAAAAAATTCCGAGGAATTTTTTTTTGCATGTATATAGGTATGGATTTTTTTTTTGTTTCAATATATTAGAAAAAACTTTAAATTTGGGATTTAAATAGTCATTTTAGTAGAAGAATAAAAATATTGTCAAAAAATGAGACTTCTTGCTTAATTATATTGCAAAAAACTTAAAATTTTATATTTAACTAAACATTGTAAGTAGAAGAAAACTAAAATAAATAAAAATTATAAAAGAGTTTGACCTCATGACATCAAAGTACGGTAATAAATATCTATCCTTACCAACTAAATAATCCAAGTTGAGTTGTCTTTGTGAATTGATTTTTGTACTTTTTTATACTCTTTTATAGTTTTATCCCATAAATTTATGTAAAAAAATTATTAAATTTTTTTTGGGCAGTTACTATATATGCCATATTTTTTGCCCATATTAGGAAATTATCTCCCACCCTCTCCATATTAGCAAAATGTCCACCCCTAAAATAAAGCTGCTGAAATTTTTGTTTTCAGCAATTTTTTTTTTCCGCGAAATTTAGTTTTTTTTTTCTTCGTTGCCGAAACTGCTGAAACCGAAGTTGCTGAAATTGAGTTTTTTTTCCACGAGATTGATTTTTTTTTCCCGTGTTGCTGAAACTGCTAAATCTGAAGTTGCTGAAATTAAGTTTTTTTTCCCGCGAAATTGAGTTTTTTTTTTCCGCGTTGCTGAAATCCGATTTCAGCACTTTTGTTGATGCTGAAACCTCGGTTTCAACAACGTTGTTGATGGTTTCAGCAACGTTGTATTCACACCAAATATCCGATTTCAGCACTTTTGTTGATGCTGAAACCTCGGTTTCAACAACGTTGTTGATGGTTTCAACAACGTTGTATTCACACCAAATACACTTGTACACTAGTCAATATACACCAGACATTTGTATTCACAATAATTTGCTGAAATTGCAAAAAAAAAAAAAGTCTAAAAAAGACTCAATTTGATAACAAAGACTCAATATACACCAGACATTTATATTCACAATAATTTGCTGAAATTGCAAAAAAAAATCTAGAAAAATAAGTGATGAAGAGAATATGGAAAGTTGGCGATACAACTACATTGAGAGAAGGAATAGCCGAGCAAAGCTTTTCTGCACAAGCTGCAGTGACAAAAGCAATGGCCAATGTAAGAAATTGAATGTCATGAAAATTACAGAAGCATGTTGTTTGCATAAATTAGTGCTAGAATCTCTCTATTTGAGTTTTTCAACCTGTTTAAAATCCCTTCCCCAATTTCAGCATCTCTATTTCAGCAAAAACTCAAATCGAATTTCAGCAAAAACTCAAAATCGAATTAAACACGTTGAAAAACTCACGCTTTAGTGGCGGCATAGATGGTGTACAGAGGAGAAGGGAGTCTTGGGGCCTGGGAGAGAGTGGAGAGAAGTGCTGAAATTGAAGACTTGGAGCTCCGGCTTCACAGAGGAGGACAAGCTCCGACGTCGACACAGGCGGCACCACCCCGGCGGCACTGCCTTTGTCGGTGGGCGGCATCAGCGAGCGCTCTCTTTATTCTCCTCGCTTCCTCGCTCGCTTAGAACTGGTGGTGTGTCACTCTCGCTATCCAAGAACGACGGAATCGTAGATCTGAGTCTGCAGAATCGTGGAGGAGCAGAGGCGGCGGAATCGGCGGATAAGCTTTAAGATCTGAATCGCAGATTGGCGGAATCGAGGAGGACGACCGGATCTGTGGTGGTACGGCCGATCGATTGATGGTTCCGCCTTGGATCTCGACGCCATAACCACTGCCATCGCCAGAACACTGTCATTGCCACCAGCGGACTGCAATTGATAGTGCAGTGAATGCAAGTTCAGCGCACATCGTCTTCTTCGAGCATCAATTGTAGAGGGAATTGCTGGAAGATCGATCGATCGATAGATAGATAGATCCAATGGAGAGAGGGCGTGGGAGAGTCGAGAGAGGGAGAGATTTCGCTGACATTCTGTGATTCGGACTATCAATTGCAGTGGAGGCGAAGGAAGAGAGCGAGGAAGAGACCTTGTACCAATAAAAGGGAGGCGGAGGCTGAAGGCAGGAGAGATCCTTTGAGTCCGACGAGCACCGGACTCCGGACGAGGGAGGGAGACGGAGAGAGCGAGAAAGGCGGGGGGAGGGAGGGTGAGTAGAGGTCTTAGCAGCGCGAGAGGAGAGGAGGGGGAAAGGCGTCCATGGATTTGTGGTGCTGAAACGGCTAAGGATGTAAGAAATTAGGGGGGTATTTTTGTCCAGAAAAATTTATGTGGACAAAACCCTAATTTTACAATGGTGGGAGACACTCTCCAAATAAATGCCAAATAATGAATCCGTTGGGCAAATTTTCTCATTTTTTTTTTAGTTTTTCTTCCAGACTAGGTTCAGCCACTCCAAACCCCCTAAATCCGTCACGGTTCCGTACTCATTATCAGATTTCATGTAATTGATCATTCATCGATTTTTTGCATTTTTATCCCCTGTTTATTGTACTTTCTCGATTTACGTAATTTGTATATTTATTGCTCAATTTGCCCTAACAAATTTTAAATACAGGCTATTGCCGTACAGAAGACCAACCTTAATTAATTTGCAAGATGCAATTAAGAATTATAATTACTTTAGTAACGTTTAGTTATTATGTACAAGAAGCGCATGATTTATCTATTAAATACGTGTTGAAATAAGAATTTTCAAACTTGAAACAAGTTGCATGTGCTTCTTAAATCATCACGTGCGCGTGCCGCATAGTGACAAAAAAGAAGAAATAAAACAGAGTAATTATCTCAGTAATACTTTATTTTTTTATAACCAAATAAGAAGAAAAGGTACGAATAACCAATAAAATTAAGGCTAAACTAATACTCCCTCTCCCCTCTGTACCGGTACAATTGATCTTTTAATCACTTTTTCATGTAATAAAATATTTATTCCTTTCAATATCATTAATGGAAAAAAATTTATAAATTCATTAATTTATCTCATACTCAAACTATATTAATAGTAAAATCTTATTACCTCACTCTAAATACAAATCAGCTAATTTATCAGATTAATAATAGTCGCCAAGAAGAAGCAATCACATTCACAGTACTCCATTATTTACACTTGGAATTTTCCACTACATACCACGCCCTCCATCATTTACAGTTTTACACTTCTGAATTTTCCACTATAAACCTTGCGATCAAAACTATAAAATAAACAAACCTAGTAAATTACATAAAAATGACCCATATTTAGAAATTCTCTCAAAGTTACCCGTAGAAACTAAAATTATACAAGGACATCATTTTTAGAACTTTTTTTTTTAGCAAACTATCCACGGCATTTTTGGTTTCTACCCATTGTTTACATAACATCGAATTCATATTTTCTTACAAAGAAATTAGTTAGTTTATTTCAATTAAAATCGACAGAATAAAATGCATAATGTAACTGTTTTCCTGAATATAAACGAATAAAGTAAATCGGATAACCTATATCCTTATGGTTGGAGGAAGTTTTGTTGGGTTCGATCAGAAAGCCCAACATATTAGCCAGTCTGGAGCACATCCAACAACCAATTGACATTAGGTGGAGTAGCTCATCGAGTTATATGTTAGATTCAGAATCCCCCACTACCGATGTGGGATTCACAAGTATCCTAACAAATCCCCTCTCACTTATGAATCCATCACAAGTCTAGCTAGTTAGAATTGAGATCCCTACGTAATGGGTTCGACTAACCCTTCACCGTATATAGATGTGATGTCCATCTCAATCTTCGGTGCAACCGGCCCACTTCGAACTCGGCTCTGATACCAGTTTTGTATTAGAAGAAGCGAGAACATATTAATTAGGGTGTGCAATGGGTTCCGGTTTTGCTATAGATCTAGATAGTTTCTTAATAAAGTAGAGAAAGAAAGGTAGTTAGAGATTAGAGAGAGTAAAGGAAATGAGAAAGGGATCTGTCTGTATGTATATTCATTTCATGATTTCTCTAATCCAAGAAATAGGTATTTATACTAATCCTTAATAATCCAGGTATAAGTTATAAACATTATTTTTTTAATTGCCTTTTTTAGTATCATTGATCGATAATAAAAAGTTCTTAATCCATACCGTTATATCCTTAAAACATAATTTGAGGTAGTAATTTTATGGGTGCTGAATTTGAAAAATCTTCTAATTTAGGGTGACAGTGTGTAATTTAATCTAAAATAGAAACCCGTAATTTATTGATGCGTTCACACATACACTATGCTTTAGGTGATATGAGTATTTGACTATCCCAAAGAGGAGGAAGAATTTTCTTGTAAAGGATGACTAAAATTCCATTCCACATATGATTTAAAAGAATCCAATGTGTTAAGTTTTTGACCACGTTTTCTTTATGCTCCATTGAATTCCACCACGTTCCCAAACACCTGTATAAAATCCCTTCCAATCGACCGTTATTTGGCAATTGGGATATATCCGTTGAAATGAAACCCACAAAATGACTTGAATTGAATTGAATCGAATCTCCATCTACAGAGCTAACAAGATCCAACAAATGTTCCATCCCTTTTTCGAAGATGAATTGCAGAAGCTCATCTTCTCGGGGCAGGCGCCGCCGCGGCCGGAGCCCAATCGGAGCGCGTTCCGGCCGTTTGTGGGAGAACCTAGAAGGCTCCGGCCGGCGGTGAAGCCGAGTATGAACAAGAGGGTGATGGAGTTCATGAAGCGGGATTGGCGACGGAAGGTGGAGACGAGGGAGCCGGAGAGGCAGCGCTGCCTTAAGCATATGATGAACGAGCGGCAGCGACGGGAGAGGGAGAAGCAGTCTTTCTTGGATCTTCACTCCGTCCTCCCTCACGGAACTCGGGTACCGATTTTTCGGATCGATACAGAATGAGAAGATATTGGTCATCAGTTCTCATTTAGGTTGATTATTTTTTTTGTTGCTGTTGTTCTTAATGCGACGGTTTTTTTATGTGCAGAATGAGAAGATATCGATCATTCAAGTGGCGACGGCAGAGATCCGGAAGTTGGAGAAGAGGAAGGAGGAGATGGAGAGGAGAAACTGGAGGTTGGAGGAGATTGTAACGACGGAACAAGGGAGGGAGGGTGAGGGGAAACCAAGGGCTAAGATTAGAGTGAGGGTGGAGAATCCGACGGTCGGGATGGATTCGCTGCAAGAGGTTCTAAAGTGCTTGAAGCACATGGGATTATCGGCAAGTAGCATTGGATTCGACTTGTCTAACCAAGAAATGTCAGCTGTGATTGAGATTGACAACGAGGTACTTCATTTGATCAATCCATTATTCATTATTGTGTGCATATTCTACTTTTGGACCGTTGTTATATGCACTTAGATGAAACTGATCCTATATTCGTTTGATCCATAATTTGACACATGTTTAACGTTAAATATATCTGACATTAAAAAGTAACGAACGAATTAAAGATCCGTTCAATATAAGTAACGGAGCAATGATATGTTTAAACCATAGATCATGGATCCATTACTGATATTGGACAGATCTTTGATCCGTTAGTTACTTTTTTGAATGTAAGACATATTTAATGTTGGACATGTGTCAAACTCTGAGGTTCAGTCTTATTGCATATAAAAACCTATTCTCGTTACATATAGTCTTGTCGTATTTTAAGTTTTAACATCATTTTTTTTAAAACAATATGATGAAACTATTCGAAATATACATGATTACATGTTCAGGTTCAAATTTTTTGAGAAATATTCGCGGAAATATAGTTTAAAAAGATTGAAAGGTACTATTTTTGTTTCAACTCATGGATGCACGATATGTAATATGAATGGTTCGTTTTTTTAAAAAAAAATCTTCTTTTTTTTTGACAGATTGAAGTAGCTGAAGTTGAAGCTGTGGTTCGTACCACCTTGGCCGAAGTAGACATGTGGCTTGCAAATGAGCGTAACTTATACCAAAGATAGTCTTGAGTGTAGGTTTCAACGGTGGAATGAAAAAAGCAAGAGGTCGCGGATCTGAGCCAAAAAGTGAGCAACTAATTTACCCTTGCGACACTTAACTTCCTGATCTCGAGCAAGAAGTTAAGCATCAGCCAAGATGAATCACAACACGCTTTTGAAAGCACACCCCTTTATCGGCACAAAAAAGGGTGTCTGATTCGACAACGTGGTAATGCCCAACGGAAAGATTCCGCCTCATCAACCTACCGCACTCGTACAAAAAGGCCGTCTCTTCCATGTTTAAAGTAATTTTTCATGGGAAAAAAGTAGTTTTGATGTTTCATTCGAAACTAGAAAAAATATTATTGTACATGTACATAATTATTCATTTATTGACATGAAATTTTATGATTTTTTTAGAGATTGAATGCAATTACTAATTCATGATCCGGTATCCGGTATGTACATTTTGATAATAAAAAAATAAAAATAAAAAGTGTAAAGAGTCATATTTGTATATTATAAATTAATTAGTCTGATTAAAGTGTATGCGTTAAAGTAAACTAATGGGTGTAATTGTAGTTTCGAGGAAGGAAGATACGAAAGTGCAAGTTGAATAAATTCCATCGCCAAGTCTATGGATTTGGTTACCCACTCGTTAACATTTGCAATTTAGCCCATAGTTTTTGAAATTCGTCAAGCCATGACCAATCATATTTGGCTAAGCCTAAATGCCACATGCCTCAAAATCAGTCAGCATCCTCTAGAACACGTCCACCCATTGATACATCCCATGTATCACAAAATTATTTCGAACATAAATAAATATAGATATGTTTATAAAATTTTGTTATGAGAATTCATGTTTTAAAAAACAATAAAAATGATTTTCTAAAATAATTAATACGTTAATTATTTATATTTTTAAAGCCTGATTTTTCATAAATAAAATTTTATAAACCTATTAATATAAATATTCTTTTTAAGATTTTTTCAATTTTTATTTATACTCAAAACAATTGTATGATACACGGGAGGGACCACCAGACCAGAGGATCCGAATAATGACAGATTCAACCTAGCATTGTCATTAAAATAAAATTACATTATCTACACATAAACCTTGCATTACCATTTTTTATTTTAAAAAAAAAGTTGCTTTAACTAGTAAGGATGAGAAAAATGACATATAATAAATTAATGATCAATAAGCCATAGGATGTAAATTAATGATCAATTGTATACTGAGTTGTTGTTGTTGTAGTACAATACAAAAACTTCAGCAAAATCCAACCATTTAATTCATTCTGATTATGACCAAAAAAACTGACTGCAGAAATCACATACCCAAATCAAGATATGCAGTTAGGCGAAAGTGGCTGAGGAAAGTATAGTTCACTGCGCAAGAATTTGGTTCATGATATAAAATTTGGGTCTGATATAAAGCAAAACTTCAGTCTACATAGGAAATCAGGGGCAGAAATTTAACGAGACAACAGATTCTAAACTCCTTAAGAAGATTTCACTTGAGAGGAATGAACCTTGAAGAGTGGGTAGCACCGATACCAGGCCTGCCGTGCTTTACAGGCTTGTACGAGATTGAAAACTCGGCCAGGTAGTGTCCAATCATTTCAGGCTTGATCTCGACTTGGTTGAATGTCTTGCCATTGTATACTCCGATGACGCTTCCAATCATCTCTGGGACTATGATCATGTTCCTGAGGTGAGTTCTAACTGGCTCAGGCTTCTCACCAGCTGGGGCATTAAGTTTCTGGAATTTGTCAAACAATATATCACATTAACAGCACGAAGAACTGTATCGTATATGCTAAACAAGATAAAAGGATATGAATTTGCAAAAATAAACCACAAAATCCAATGACGCTGTTAGCTATCTAACTAAGTTTTCGATTCTTGTCTCGTTACCACTGAGAAACACAGTAGCAAATAGCAATCAGAAGCATGACTCCAGAGGGCAAAGAATTGAAATTACAAACATTTGAAGTCAATTGGTAGCAAACAATTGTACAGAACATTCAATCACACATGGAACATAAACCAATTGATAAAGAACAGCACAATGCAATATGAAAGCATAATGATAACACAAACTTTCAAGCATGAACACAAACATTGCACATTTGATCTGCAAATCAGGTGTTGATCAATTTTGCAGTCTCAACTCTCAACAGCCAACAACGAAGATTCACATGAACACAAACACATCAATTCAAGCTCAACAACACTGACCAAGCAAGCATTTACATGACCTTCGTGCAATGTAGTCTAAAACTAAAACGCAATCCCCAAAACTTTGTATTGAGCAGACACTTACAGCCGTGCGTAGCTTCTTGATCAAAGCCATTGGCTTGCGCTTCAAACCCCTCGAAAACCTAACAATCCAGCATCAAACAACTCGGCTATTCAGAAGAGGAAAACAATTGAAAATTCAATTAAGTGTTTAATAGAGTAGGATGAATACCTTCTGCGGATTCTGGCCCTGAAGAGCTTAACAAGGTCATCAGTGGACATGTCAAGGAGAGAATCCAAATCGACACCGCGGTAACTGAACTTCTTGAACGTCCTCTTCTTCGGCTGTCCGGCAACCGCAACATCAGCCTCGACTTCCGCCTACAGAACCACAACAGGAATGAGAGAAAGAGTTAAAGTCGGAGAACGCATTGCAAGTGACGCGAAAGTGGCAGAGAGAGGAATACCATAGTCGGAGATGGTCCAGATGGAGATGAGAATAGAAGCCCTAAAAATGGATGTGCAGAGGAGATCAGCCGCAGAGCGCCAGAGGAAGAAGATGGGAAATGATAACAGCTAGGGTTTTATCAAAAGCAAACGGCATCAGTTATCGCTTATCTCGGAGAGATGATATTGGGCCTGAGATTCGACTTATTGGGCTTGGATTGGGCTTTTATAAAATGGATTGGGCCAGAAAGATACATGTGGCGATGTATTCTAAATCCTCCACCAGCTAACACACGACACGACCTAAATATGTCTACGAAGTACGAACGTGGATTGCAAATCTAATAAACGTTTGGTTGGATCCTTTTGATATGTATTTGTCGTATGGATTCATGCAGTAAAGAGTTTACATGACGACGACAGTTCAAAACGGGATAGAGGTGTGCCATTTGATAGTTATGTTATCCCTAAGCTCGGTGCAAATACATGGTTTAAAATGCATTTGGGTCGACCATCTGTGTTTGAAATTATGATAAGGCCACTGATGGTGCCAGTACTGATGCTGATAGTATGGCTTTAGCTGCAAATAGAAAGGGGATTCAGAGTGAGAAAAAAGATTTTCGTAAAGATAAGAGAGATAAAGTGTGTTTTCATTGCAAAGGAAAGGGTTATATCATGGATAATTGCTTTAAGTTGCATGGGTTTCCAGATTGGTTTAAAGAAAGGAAAAGAGGTGTGTTTGCTAACAATGTTTGTGGTGAGATTTGTGATCCTTTGGAACAGACTGATGGGGAAGGATCTCAAGCTGGAAAGATTGATCAATCTTTGATCAATGCAGTTTGTCAATAAGTACTTCGGGCAATGCATAATCAACCCCAAGTCAATTGTTCCACAGTCACCAACATGGCAGGTAATTCTCAATCCTTCAATCTGGCTTTACTTGCATCCTTGAAAAGTGATAAGGATTGGATTGTTGATACGGGTGCGACTAACCACGTGACTGCATTTTCTCATTTGTTGAGTGATAAGAGGTTGCTTGATAAGTCTATATATCTTGGTTGTTATGCTTGATGGTAACACTTCTTATGTGAAAGAGATTGGTACTTTGTGTTTGACTAATGATTTGATTTTATATAATGTTCTATTGGTACCTAGTTTCAAGCACAACTTGCTTTCTGTGCCTAAGTTGGTGGAAAATTCGTCTTTAGCTATTGTGTTTACTTCTGGTCATTGGTGTTTTTAGGACCGTGGTAGTAACCAAGTCATTGGATCAGGCTTCAAGCTCAATGGCCTTTACAGATTCCAAGCTGACAAGGTCATTGCAGCCTATGGGGTTCCTCTTAAGCTCAATAGGAGTGTGTTGCATTATGTGAATAAGGATAATGTTGACTATGTGATTAGTTACTAAGTATGTGAATAAGGATATTGTTGACTACTGCTACAGATGCTGGTTCTCCTTCCCTCACTTCTGAGCAATACAGTCAGCTCATGGCTCTCCTTAGCAAGCCTAATGTTCCTCCTTCTGACACTGCAGTGTTTTGGCAGGTACAAACTTCACTTTTCTTTCTTCTTGCACTAATCCAGTTTGGATCATTGACAGTGGTGCTACAAACCACCTTACTCCACATAAATCTTTATTTACTTCCTTTGCTTCATTGCCTAAGCCTATTTTGATCACCATACCTAATGGACGTACAAAAACTGTTACACATTACGATTATGTACTCCTATATCCCACCCTTACTCTTTATAATGTCCTTCATGTCCCTGATTTTTGCTTCAATCTATTATCTGTTAAGAAACTCATTCAAGAAACTGATTCTGATGTCTTGTTCACTTCCAGATTTTGTTTCCTTCAGGGCCAGTTGATGAAGACACCCCTCTTGATTTGTAGTGAAGTTAAAGGCCTTTATATTGCAAACATTTCAATTAGTAAACAAGGATCTGATGTTCAGTCTTTATCACACCTTTGTATGGAACCTACTGTTATGAATAAAATTGCTTCAGCTTATGCTTCTTCTTCTACTTTATCCTCTCATATGCTTGAGTTATGGCATTGCCGAATGGGACATGTTCCCTTCTCACAATTGAAATACATTAGCAGTTGACATCACCTCTAAACCATCTTTTTTGTGCAAAATTTTCCCCAAGGCAAAGCAACACAGAAATACCTTTCCTTTTCCAACCAGTCGAGCTTTAACTCCTTTTGACCTCATACATGTTGATACAAGGGCACCTTATCGTACCCCTACCCACAATGGTCATAAATATTTTTTGACCATTGTGGATGATCACACTAAATGTACATGGACATACTTGATGCCTATAAAGCCATGCTCTTACTTTATTAAGTTCTTTCAATGAATTGATTTCCACCCAATTTTCTACCAAAATCAAGGTCATCAGAACTGATAATGTTGCTGAATTACGTGGATCTAGTGCCTCCAATCTCTTCTCTTCCAAAGCAGTTGTGTGTATACACCGCAACAAAATGGCATTGTTGAACGCAAACATAGACACATTTCGGAGGTGTCTCGTGCCCTTTTCTTCCAGTCTAACTTGCCACTGATTTACTAGGGAGAGTGCATTCTTGCTGCCACAACACATTTTGCTTTTCTTTCTCATATTTCTGCTTACACATAACCTACTTCCTACAAACTTGCCTCCTTTGATCCAAACTGGATAACTGTTGTGAATAAAGAAATTGAAGCTTTAACTGCTATTGACACATGAGAGGTTGTTTCTCTACCTCCTAGTAAGGTTCTCATTGGATGCAAGTGGGTGTTCAAGGTGAAATTGAAATCTGATGGAACATTAGAGAGATACAAGGCAAGACTAGTTGCCAAGGGTTACACGCAAAGGGAAGGGGTTGATTTTCATGAAACCTTCTCCCCGGTGGTGAAGATGACCACTATTAGAACCCTCATTGTAGTAGATTCTTCAAAGAAATGGTGTATCCATCAGTTGGACGTCAATAATGCATTTCTTCATTGGGATCTTCATGAGGAGGTTTATATGCTTATGCCAGAGGGAGTTCCCTGTTGGATATAATGCCTAGAGTAGGTGGTTTTAAGGTGTCTCTTAGACTTTCTCCATCCCACATGGAATGTTCAAGGGTATCCTAAAAGGGTTTTAAGGAGACTCTTCCGCTACCTACATTGAGAGGTAAAGGATGAGACGGAGCTTTATGGAAAAATATCTTTTCTTGAGGCCGAAGATATTACGGATAAACTTGTTAGTATTTATCCACGAATATATATTTTTCATTGGATTTATTTTCATAAATTATCCTTTCAAACGGTTTTAGATGAGTCAAGATCTTCTGAAGATAGACTCAAATCTTCCTTTTGCTTGCGGCTTAAGGATTGATTTCGCAGCTATATAAAGGGATCAAGGGCTTGGGTTTTAACACAGCGAAAAACAATCGCCTCTCTCCCTCTCCTGTTTTCTCCTACCCTTTCACCGTTCTGAGCGCCTGTTCCAGTTCCATCTTCTCTCCCTCGAGTGCACCTGTGAGAGAAGCCGGTGAAATCCTTGGGGGACGTTGCCTCGCATACGATCTGCACCACTGTCGGGGGCAAATACGTTTCTCATTCAGTGGCTCCCATACCACGCTTCACCGCATCCCTAGCCCCTTCACAGAAACGAGTTCGGCCTACATCCATTAATGCTTTTTAACAAGTTTGCTGTTTGTTGCAGGTTCCAGTAGGGTTAGTGTCCAACAGTGAGAAACGTATTTTCGTTGGACTATGATCGCCATGGAGATCGGATACAAGAAGCCGCTCTCGATCTCTCAAAGCTGGAGCTTTTGGATGGCTCGAACGATGAACGTTGATGCATCAAAGGATAGAACATGGTTGATCGGAGGAGAATTCTAGGAAGGAGTTTCTGAATTCATAGAGCCGGATCAAACAATACCTCCCTTAGCTTGAAAAAGGCTAAGTCTTCTTCACCCTTGTGCTTTCGATCTCTTTACTGGATTGTTATCGATTCGAGTTTTGTTTCGATCTAACGTGTGCTTGTTGTAGTTGAAATCCAATGCGTGAATTTGGGACGTTGTTCCTGATTCTTTGAAGGTTGCAAAATTGGTTTTTTAAGAGATTTTGGCAGATTTCGAAAAGGGCTAGAATTGTTCTTGCTTCTTGAACTGGACATCGGTGAAGTATAGATTGCATTTGATGCCATCGATTCTGATCGATCTGTTGTCTTGTGCTCTGCGAGCGATATCTCCTGACCGGGCCTTGGGCTTGGAGGCGTCGGACTCACAACCATCCTCCTCATCGGAGCAACTGGAGGCAGCGACGCCACCGCCTAGGGCATCGACGGCAAGGAGCGAAGAGAGAAGCCGGAGTTACAGATCTGATTTTGGGGTTCTTGTTCTTTGTGAAGAGTAAACCCAGATCTGAAATTCGAAGGTTGCTTGTTCGAATTGGACAAGGACGCTGATGGAATCGATGTCCTCGAATCTACAAAATCCCAAATTTGAGTTTTTGATCATGGTTATGGCGATTGGTTGGGCGAAGAGCCGGAGACGAGACGGAGAGGTGCTCGCGCTGCGGCCAAAGGGTGCTCCTCACTTTGCATCGTTCTGGCAGGCCGGTTTTGGAGCCTCGGATTTCTCGATCTAGTTGTCCTCGCCGGAGATCCATGGCATGGAGGTGCCTACACGCCACCGTGCTCTTCGACGGAGCACTTGGAGGCGTCGGTGCCACCGCCTAGAGTCATCGACGGCGAGGCAACGAAGAAGGAAGGTGGAGTTGGAGCCTTGAACTCATGGCGACAAGAAACGACGGGGTTCGCCGGAGAACTTGGGGCTGGTGGTGCTTGCTCGCCACCGTGTTCTTTTGTCGGAGTACCTGGAGGTGGCGACGCTGCTACCCAGGGTCCTCTACGGCGATCTCAAGTGGAAGACGAAGAAGATGGCTGCAGGAAGGAGCTTCAAGCCGGTTATCATGGCGGCAGGCTGAACGGGGTTTCTTCAGGTTTGGCTTTGGGCCGAGTCGGGCTAGACCTAGAGTCTTGTGCTTTTGGTCAAGGTGTTGACTTGGAAGGGTTTATAACTTTGGGCCTAAATCGTTTGGGCCTAATTTTTATTTTGAGTTTTGTTTGTTTGTGTTTTTGACAAATTTTGTTGAGCATATTTTCCGATGGATATATAGACAGGATTCTTGCACTCTGACACAGTGACACCACCCTGTCTCACCTAAAAGGGAGTATATACGGAGTGACGCGCATCGAGATGTCAAAAACGGAGACCAATTGCGTTGCTGAACAAGTCGAGTTGTCTCTTCAATCTTACAAAGGACATTTTGTTGAGCATTCAAGTTGACCTATTCTGTGAGTTAAGTGATCGACGTTATTTTTATATTTGAAATTAATTGGTTATATATATCTTATGCATGTATCTCTTTTAATTTTTATCGATGAAATGGTATTAGAAAGTTGGTTTTAAGAGAATTCCATAAAATGCTCCTAATATCTAACTTAGATGTTGTTGATCAAATAAATGTGATATGTGCATAACTTGCTAAACAACCTTTCAATCTGTATTGCTTGAGCTAACAAAGTTTGAGTTTTATTTCTTAGAACTCTAAAAGCAACGTGGTAAAGGTGTTGTATCACATTAAGTAGATGATCTTTAGAGATCTTAAGAGATACCAAGTTCATGTATGTATCAAGGTCAAAGACGTAGGATGACTTGTTCATAACATATGAGGTATAAAACCAATTTGTTTATAACCAACATAATTTAGATTCAATAAAGGTAGGAAATGAGACACCACATGAGAAGTTAGGCAAAACCCCATGTAAGGTTTGTAAATGACTTAGAGTCTACCTAGTGTATATGAAAAATGTGGGGGTTGTGTGTCTAAGGTGGTCGTATATTCCTTAAACGAAATGATACTGGATCTTATATGGTTGATGTTAGTCTTGTTGGTTATAAAGAGGGCAATTTTACAGTCTATAGATTTATGTGCTTGCATGATATATCGATGTGTGAATATTGTAATGCTGAATTTTTTGAGCATATTTTTCCTTTGAAGAAATATCATGATAGTATTCCTGCTGTTTCTAAACCTGCATCTTTGTCTTTCCTGTTTCTATCAATGTTGATGAACCTAGTGAAATTAGAAGAAGTAAAAGACATGGAACTAAAACTAGCTATGGTCCTGATTTTGTGACTGCATTCTTGGTTGAACTCCGTGATTTAGATGAAATCAATGAAGCTATAGTTTATGTTCACATGATAGAGGATGAACTTAAAACATATAGATAAGCTATGAGTTCTGTTGATGCTAGTTTTTGGAAAGATGCTATAAACAGTAAAATTGAATCTATCACAAGTAACCACACTTGGGAACTAGTTGATTTGCCTAGAGGTTATAAGGCCATTGGCTGTAAATGGATCTTTAAGAGAAAACTTAGAACAGATGGCTTTATAGAAAGATTTAAGGCAAGACTAGTAATCAAAGGATTCACGCAGAAACATGGAGTAGATTATTTTGACACCTATTCTCCTGTAACCAAGATTGCGACCATTAGAACATTATTTGCATTAGCATCTAATTACAAGCTCTTAGTACATCAAATGGATGTAAAAACTGCTTTTTTGAATGGTGATCTAGATGAGGAAATATACATGGAACAACCTCCGGGTTTTGTGGTTCCAAGTAAGGAGAATATGGATTATAGGTTAAAGAAATCTCTCTATGGCCTAAAACAAGCACCTAAACAATGGTATGAGAAATTCCATAACACTGTGTTGAGTTTTGGATTTATGGTTAGTGGATCTGAGCATGTGTTTATACCAAGATTTACAATACTGGTTGTGTTATTGTGTGCCTATATGTTGATGATATGTTGTTGTTTGGCACTAACATGCATGTGATAAATGAAACCAAAAAGTTTCTTTCCTCTCGCTTTGAAATGAAATACTTAGGTGAAGCAGGTGTGATTCTAGGTGTTAAAGTGACTAGAACTAAAAATGGCTTTACTTTGTCTCAATCCCATTATGTAGAGAAGGTATTGAAAAAGTTTAACAACTATGATGTGACGCCAGTTAGGACCCCATATGATGCTACCATAGAGTTAGTGAAGAACTCAGATATAGGTGTTTCCCAAGAGGAATACGCTAAAGTTATTGGGAGTCTAATGTTTTTGATGAACTATACTCGGCCTGACATAGCTTATGCAGTAAGTAGACTCAATATATGTACACATAATCCTAGCAAAGAATACTGGATTGCACTTAGAAGGTTAATGAGATACCTTAGAGGCACTCTTGATTGGGGATTACATTTTGAGGGTTTTCCATGCGTTCTAGAAGGATATTGTGATGCAAATTGGGTAAGTGAGACTGATGAAATTTGCTCCACTAGTGGATATGTTTTTACATTGTGTGGTGCAGCTGTCTCATGGAAGTCTACAAAGCAGAGTTGCATAGCCCGATCGACGATGGAGTCAGAGTTCATAGCTCTAGACCTAGCAGGGCAAGAGGCTGAGTGGCTGAGAAGCCTACTAGCAGATATAGCAATGTGGGGGCAGCCAGCTCCTGCGATTTCTCTACACTGTGACTCACAAGCTGCCATTGGAGTAGCAAACAACGGAGCATATAATGGCAAGAAGAGGCATATACGCATCCGACATGAGGTTGTGAGGTAGTTGATAAGAAATGGGGTACTCTCTTTAGAATATGTGCGGTCAGAGAGGAACATTGCGGATCCATTGACCAAAGGACTTTGCTGGAGGCTAGTCCTTGACACGTCGAGAGGAATGGGGCTAAAGCCCGTGAGATGAGGAATCTGTGGCGGAAACCATTAATTTGGTCGAACGCAAGCCATGGAAAGACTCATATGAGATACACATCTCTCATTCCTATGGCAAGTGTATAGCGAGGTTGAGCTAACGCTCTTAATGATTCTATAGCCCAGATATTGGGTGGTCCTTTGAGACAGACTTGATAGATCACCGAACGATAGAAAAGAGGCTGAGCCTTAGAGCTCTTAGTGACTTCACAACCCATTGTGGGGGTATTCTGTATTGAGACAGATATGTTGAAGTTACCTACGTGAGTGTGAGGGATTGGCAACCCTCCAAGGTGAGACTTAGGGCAGTCCTCACTATAACACTCATGAGCACCCAAGGTGTGCCAAAATTGGACGTCTTATGTGATAAGACTTAGCGGAACGTTACAGGAGCCCGTGGAAGGTGTGTGTTGCTGGTTTACCCCTTAGTGGAGGAATTCAAGGCCTCTGGCCATTCGCTCTATCGAAGGGATCGCCAGTTTCACTATGTGCTGATTCAAGTCGCAAAACATCAGCATTTAAGCACTTACCTCGACACGCTCAGAACTTGCTTTCAAAACCTCAGTTTTTAAACCCTTCTCTCGGCGTTTGTGGGGGATTGTTGGATATAATGCCTAGAGTAGGTGGTTTTAAGGTGTCTCTTAGACTTTCTCCATCCCACATGGAATGTTCAAGGGTATCCTAAAAGGGTTTTAAGGAGACTCTTCCGCTACCTACATTGAGAGGTAAAGGATGAGACGGAGCTTTATGGAAAAATATCTTTTCTTGAGGCCGAAGATATTACGGATAAACTTGTTAGTATTTATCCGCGAATATATATTTTTCATTGGATTTATTTTCATAAATTATCCTTTCAAACGGTTTTAGATAAGTCAAGATCTTCTGAAGATAGACTCAAATCTTCCTTTTGCTTGCGGCTTAAGGATTGATTTCGCAGCTATATAAAGGGATCAAGGGCTTGGGTTTTAACACAGCGAAAAACAATCGCCTCTCTCCCTCTCCTGTTTTCTCCTACCTTTTCACCGTTCTGAGCGCCTGTTCCAGTTCCATCTTCTCTCCCTCGAGTGCACCTGTGAGAGAAGCCGGTGAAATCCTTGGGGGACGTTGCCTCGCATACGATCCGCACCACTGTCGGGGGCAAATACGTTTCTCATTCAGTGGCTCCCATACCACGCTTCACCGCAGCCCTAGCCCCTTCACAGAAACGAGTTCGGCCTACATCCATTAATGTTTTTAACAAGTTTGTTGCTTGTTGCACGTTCTAGTAGGGTTAGTGTCCAACATTCCCAACCCTATGCATCAGGTTTCTAAGCTTAAGAAATCTCTTTATTGTCTTAAACATGCCTCTAGACAATGGTTTCATAAGCTTGCATCCACATTACAGTCTCTCAAGTATGTCCAGTCCAAGAATGATTATTCAGTGTTTATTAAGCACAATGTTTCTTGCATTACCATCATTGTCATCTATGTTGATGACATCTTAGTCACTGACTCTGACTTGGATGAAATCAACCAAGTAAAACAATTTCTCCATTCCACATTCACTATCAAGGATCTTGGCCGTCTACATTATTTTTTGGGTATGGAAGTCACTCACTTGATTATGGAATTGCTATTACTCAAGTCAAGTTCACTGGAGAACTTCACTAATGCTGATAATGGTGATGCCAAGCCTACAGTTGCTCCCTTACCTCTGCAATTGAAGTTGACTTCCACTGATGGTGATCCCCTCCCCGATGCAACTCCTTAGATAGCATTAGTTGGGAAGCTCAACTTTCTTACAAACACAAGACCAGATCTTAGCTATGCAGTTCAAACCTTGAGTCAGTTTATGCAGACTCCATTTACTACTCATTGGAATGCTTTACAACATACACTTTGTTATGTGAAAGGAACTGCAGGTCATTGCATTCTCCTCAATGGTTGTTCATCATCTATTTTGAAGGCCTTTTCAGACTCAGAATCTTGTCCCATAACTCGTCGCCCTGTCACTGGTTTCATCATTTTTCTTGGATCCTCTCCAATTAGTTGGAAGTCTAAGAAGCAAGTTGTGGTCTCTCGTAGTAGCTCTGAGTCTGAATACAGGGCATTGGCCAATGCAGCCAATGAAATTACATGGCTCGTTCGTCTTCAGGAGTTCTTTGTGAGCCACATAACTCTTGTTCATTTGTTATGTGATAATCGTTCAACAATTCAGATTGCCACCAATCCTGTATTTCATGAACGTACGAAACACATTGAGGTGGATTGCCATTTTACAAGGGACAAAGTCATGGAAGACCTCCTTAGCTTGTCATATGTTACTTCTACTGAGCAACTTGCAGACATTCTCACCAAAACTCTTCATTCACAGTAACAAAATTACATTCTTTCCAAGCTTGGGTTGTCCCAACCTCCAGCTTTAGGGGGGTTGTTGACTATGTGATTAATTACTAAGTATGTTTAGTTAGTTGCAAAACCGGTTTTGTTTTTAAAGCTAATTAGTGTGGCTTGCACAAAAAGAAAACTCTGTGTATAAATAGCTCAATTTTGTAATCGATCACAATAGAATGAATCAATGGAACAGTTTTGAATCAATCTCTCTATTCTTACAGATATCTTCCTCTATAAATAGAGGTTAGGTAGCTCTGCTGTAACTAACATTGTCCGACTATCTTCAAGCTTCTACTTGCTCTCTAATGGAGAATCTCTTGTTTGTCTTAAATGTTCAGTAATAACTGTTTCATTTGACACACCAGATTACCGGAACACATTAAAGATGCATATTTGGCCTTATTGCATGACCATAGCCAAGTAGAAGTGGTGGGCTTAAGGCAGGAAAGTCGCTAACATCATCTTTAATGCTAGTTTATTTCCCCTTTTTATTTAGATCTAAACGCAGTCTGGAATTGTCTACACGTTTAACAATTCCTAACTGTTTATGATTCATTTAACGCTTTCTAAAACCCCATTTATTACATCACACTTATCCTGAGTCCGTCATTAAAGATAACAAAGTAGCACATAAATTGGCTTGGCGAACATGTCAATTGCCCAAATTGGCTGTTAGATCAGAGTATTACGCTTGAGATGAAGAGTATTTGTCACGCAGTAATAAAAGGCTTGTAAAAAATAAAAATATACTGGAGGGTAAATTGTGAAAATGGGAGGTAAAAATGAAAGTTTTCCGGTAACAGTTCCTTCTTGTACACACTTTGTAAAAGGGTATGGCGATAAACCCTCAATCCGCGTCACCCTTTAAACTTTTGATCTCAGCCGTCCATTGGGTGATCTTCAACGGCTTTCAACTAAAGCCATCCATAAGTAGAGCGATCCGTGTGACACCCCCATCAGCCAATCACAATGCTTCGTGCCTGCCTATTTAAAACTTTCAAATTCATGTCTATCTTCCCCAAAAATCACTCCACGTTTCTCCCCCAATCCACTCGTTCGTTCTCCATCACCGCTTCCTCAATCTCAATCGTTTCCTGCGTTCTCTGCAAAAAATGGCTTCCAGTGGACCTGCGGTGGCCAAGAAGGCGTCGGCTCCGAAGAAAGCGAAAGCTCCTTCTCATCCTCCTTACATCGAGGTAATTCGAAGTGCAAATCGTCAATATAATTGAACAATTTGTGTTGATTTGGTCTAATTTCGTGTTGAATTTGGTCTGTTAACTGTAGATGGTGACCGAGGCATTGGTCTCGCTGAAGGAGCGAACTGGATCGAGCAGCTACGCAATCGCCAAGCACATAGAGGAGCAACAGAAGGCAGGCCTCCCTCCGAACTTCAAGAAGCTTCTTTCCGTTCAACTGAAGAAGTTCGTCGCCTCCGGCAAGCTCGTGAAGGTGAAGAACTCGTTCAAGGTCGCACCGGCGGTGAAGAAGTCTTCGGAGGAGGCTAAGCCGAAACCTAAATCGAAGCCAGCTGCAAAGCCGAAGGCGGCCCCACCTGTTAAAGCCGTGAAAAAGGCGGTCGTCACCAAGGAGAAGCCGAAGAAATCCGCTCCGGCCAAGGCCAAGGCTAAGACCGTTGCGAAGCCGAAGGCGGTGGCTAAGCCTGCGAAGAAGGTTAAGGCGGTTGCGAAGGCGAAATCTCCGGCCAAGAAGATCATGAAGAAGGTAGTGGAGAAGGCGAAAAAGCCAAAGAGCATCAAATCTCCAGTGAAGAAGGCGCCTGTTGCCAAGAAGGCGAAGAAGTGATGATGAATTGTAGTTGCAGTTGTTTGACTTGGTTTGTTTGAGCAGCTTGTAAAGTTAATGAATCCTAGGGTTTTTTCTTCCCCCTTTTTCCATTTGGTTTGTTTCTGGTCTGTGGAAGGATACAGATTTGAGTAGCTCCTAAATTTCTAGTTTAGGATTGTAATTTCTATCTATGTGGTTGTATCTGATAATCTTAGTATCAGTGATTTGCTGGTTATCTGTCTCCATCTTCATCCTCAACTTTTGATCGAGCGTTTCAGGACAGCTGATATTGTTCTATGAAATTGGAACTCATTGTGAAATATCTTCAATTGGGTTTCATGAATATCTTCAATTAATTTGCTGGTTGTACAAGTCTTCGTTTTCAGAACAGTTGATTTTGATCTGTGAAAATGATACCCTTGTGAAGTAATATATCTTCAAATGGGTTTCATGTTGGCCCAATGGGCCTGTGGCAATACAACAATGATCAACTCATGATCCAAACAGAGTTTGAAATCAATCTAGTGAAAGAAATGTGGTGAGTTGGTGATGAGGTCTATGCAATGGCAGCTTCGAGCTTCTGGATTGCGGTTTTGAGCTTGAGCTGAATGTCGGGCCTTGAAGGCAGCATGACGATGTCGTTCCAGGCGGAACCAGGCTCGTATAATTGGCTCGGGTCTTTGCTGTGTAATTCGTATATGGATTCGGCATCATCGTTGATGTTGCTTAGGGTTTTGATGAGGCTGAACTCTTCTGGTTCTATCAAGAGTTTATGGGTTCCACTCTTCCATCCTATCAACTGGTCTCATCATGTTGAGGGTTGCCACATGCAAAAACAGTCACATTCGTTAGAAAAAAAAAAGAGACATGTGCATTTCGCAGTGTACTAGTGTTTTAGACCACAGCCACCGTGTGCCCTAATTCCCCAAGCCCCATCATATAGCATATGAATTAGGCCTCTAAATGAACGAGTCGAAAAACTCGATCCAAACATTGAAATTTTTTTCGGTTTGAACCCTGTATCTGAAAATGACCAGAACCCGAATGATTCGGGATTATTATAGTCAAGACTTGATGACCCGTTGGATCAAAGTTGATCCATTGATGAGCCACCACTACATAGATACCACACAATCACCATATAAACGTTATACAGATTCGTCATGCAATTGTGTTTGATAATGCCACTTAGAAGTTAAATAACATAAATATTTTATAATTATAGTATGTTTGGTGTACTTATTTGTATAAATATAATATTTTATTGTTTAAAATATTTATATAATAATATTATTATTATAATTGTTATAGATTTAATTATAATGTGATTACTTAGTTTAATTTGACATGTTAATATTAATATTACGATTTATTTTTAATAATATTTTTTGTACATTTTTTGAAATTGTCTTTTGATTAGAGAGAGGTTAATTGTAGTTTTCAATAAAGTAAAAAGGTAGAGTAGTAATTAGAAATATAATTGTATTTTATTTGATTTATTAAAAAAAAATTGTGCATTTTTAAAATAAGATATTTAAATTAGCGTATAGAATATATCTTAAAGATATATACTAAGAATGTTAATGAGGAATGATTTCATTCTAAATAAAAAGCAAGCAAATTTCTTCCATGATTGAACCATATATATGCCCCCTAAATTTTCAATAACACCTTTTCCCTTTCTCAATCAAACAGGACTAAAAATTCCTATATTCCAATTTTGGTTGTGTTTTTTTTTTTTTGCGTATTGCAATTCATTAAAAGTGACCAACAAAGCACATATTCACAATTAATTCAAAGACACACTTACCCGGGGAGGCCCACGCACAACATTGCTCGAATAAAGCCGTGCGTTGTCAACAAGGTCACAGTACCCTCTGAACGCGCTCGCGAACCTCTTGTGCGACTTGAGCTGCGGCTTAACCCGCACCGCCCTATGCACCACCAAGGCCCTCCTGATCCCCCTTACAACGGCCATGTAGGCGTCGCACACCACCCCTACGAGCTCTATCCTATAGGGCTTCAGTCCTCCCGGACGTTCACCTTCCTCCCCCTCCACCTCCTCCCAGTAGTTTTCGATCACGGAGCCATTCTCACCCACCTTGTATCCCACCCCCATCCGGTATCGTCTCCTGTGGACGTTGCGGGCCATTGCTATAGTCTGCTCCACGAACGGCACCCATGACAGGGTGCCGTCCATGATAACATCCCTCCCTTCGTTCAGCGCCGTCACTAATAGTGAGGACGCTGCATTTGTCGACGATTGGTGGACCTACACAACATATTTAAAATTTCATCGTCAATCTATATTATAATACTAAAGGAGAAGTCGCCTACGACATGTGGCGGCTTCTCCTTTAAAGTAGAGTTTTTTATTTTATTTTGAATTTGTTAATTAACTAATTGGATATTTAAGTAATTAGAGTAATTATTAATTAAAGTTTAGAATTTATCGATAGGATTTTGTCGAATCTCTGGTGGTTATGATTTTGGATAAGGTCAAGTGATTAATTAATTAATTTTTCGATCGGTTACTATTGGATCACGTTTTTACGATTTTAATTCATTTAATTAATTAATTAATTTTCCGATCGGTTACGATTGGATCACGTTGTTACGATTTCATTTCATTTAATAAATTAATTAATTAATTTTCCGATCGGTTACGATTGGATCACGTTGTTACGATTTCATTCCATTTACATACACCCCCCAATACGTAATTGATTGCAAATGAATTTAGCTGATTGTAATTGATTCTCTAATTGAAAGATACTCCGTACAAAGGAAGGTAAGATTGACCACTTGATGTTGAGGTAGATTTTATTTTCAACCGAGTTACTCATAATGACAAATACTAAAAGTAAGGCTTCCATAGAGAATAATAATAGGAATCATAAAAAAAAAGGTATGTACGTTAAATATTATTTTAGTTTATGCATTTGTGAGATTCATTTCGGTTTGACTGAGTTAAATCAATTGATGATGGAGTTCTTTAATCACGTTTGTGTGGATTAGTTTCGTTTTGATTAAGTTCCTTAATCACGTTTTTCTATTTAGTTTATTTGTTTGTGTGGATTAGTTTCGATCGTTATGGAGTTCATTCTGGAGTTTATGCGTTTGAATTAATCTTTTTTTTTTCCAAACGATGAAAAAGAGTGTACCCCTAAAAAATTTCATTACCTGGACGAGTTATTACCACAACACCTAAACACCAAACGAATCTGATAGAATATTATTCCGTATTGTTCGCGTATTAAGAATGTCTAGGTCCCTAAGCTACAATGATATTGGAAAACTTCATTCGATTGACATGATTTTGATAGATGAAAAGGTGTTTAAATATTTATTAGTTTGTTTACACTGACCGATCTAATCATGTATTCGAAATTGAAGGTATCAATTAGGTTTTGGTCTCGATTGGATTTTATATGTTGATGTGACGCCTTCTACTTTAGCATAGGAATATTAACCAATTAGGTATTTTTCAATTTTTAAATAAACTATTATTTATTATAAATCAAATTTCTTATTTAAATACGTAAGTAATTAATTAATTCATTTTCCCCTAAATCTTAACCGATTGATTTTATTTTTAAAATTCTTTTTATTAATTTCATTAAAATTATTTTGAATTGGATATTATTGCAATTTTGAATTTGAATAACAATTCAGATGAATTTAAATAACTAACAAAATCTAATTTTGGTTTTATTTTTATTATTTATTATAAATCAAATTACTTATTTAAATACATAATTAATTCATTCATTCATTTTTCTCTAAATCTTAACCGATTGATTTTCTTTTAATTTTTTTTTATTAATTTCATTGAAATTATTTTGAATTGGATATTACTGCAATTTTGAATTTGAATAACAATTCGGATAAACTTAAATAACTTTAAAAATCTAATTGGGTTTCTTTTTATTATTTATTATAAATCAAATTACTTATTTAAATACGTAATTAATTAATTCATTCATTTTTCCCTAAATCTCAACCGACTGATTTTCTTTTTAAATTTCTTTATTATTAATTTCATTAAATTTATTTTGAATTGGATATTATTGCAATTTTGAATTTGAATAACAATTCGGATAAACTTAAATAACTTCAAAAATCAAATTGGTTTTCTTTTCATTATTTATTATAAATCAAATTACTTATTTAAATATGTAATTCATTCATTCATTCATTTTCCCCTAAATCTTAACCGATTGATTTTCTTTTTTAATTTTTTTTATTAATTTCATTAAAATTATTTTGAATTGGATATTATTGTAATTTTGAATTTGAATAACAATTCGGATAAACTTAAATAACTAACAAAATCTATATTGAATCTTTTCAATATGATTCGTATACAAAAATACACTTGTGTCTTCAATTCTATAATAAATATATTGATTTATAAAAAAACCCGCACAAAAGTGCGGGTACTAAACTAGTTGATTTTGATATGACACGATTGTTTTAGTAATATAACAGATAGTTGAACTTACTAATTCCGCTGTCTGAAGCATGTCCTCGTGGTGGCCGTGAGAACTCAAAGCCCTATAAATAACGTCGGTTTCCTTGAACGCGTCTGCTTCTACGACGACAGCGCTGGCTTCGACTCCGGCCCAAAACGGCCTGATCGAAAAGCGTCACAAACTTGTAACGGATTTTAGGCTATTGTAATTTGAACTAAAGAGGAGGGGTAAAAAGGTAAATATAAAGAAGGGGGAACGTACGTACTCTTTGAGGAGGTCTTTGAGGACAGTGCTTTTACCAGCGCCCATTCCACCACCCATGAGGAGGAGCACGGGGCTCCTTTCGCTGTGGGCCACAGGGGCCATCACCTCCGTACACGTGGATTCGCCTCCGCCGTTGGATGGCATCGGCATCCCTCCGATCAACTTGATCTCCTCAACCAATGTGGAGAAGACACTTGTCACCTTCAGCTGTTTCACAGTTCTCTCGAATCTTTGCTTCCTGGTACCCATTTTCAAATAGTCACTATCTATTGCATATGTGACCCATCGTAACGGCTCGATCCGAAAAACTCAACTTAGATATTTTAAAAGTACTCGTAACATTTATTGGTCTCTTGAGAAAACCATTACTTACATTAATCAATCTTTTTTATTACAAATTTACCAAAAAAAAAATCTTTTTTATTACAAGAAATACTCAACATTAAGTTTTTTTTTTGTCTCCCTTTTCTAAGCAAATTAAACTTTTTATAATTTTGTAATTACATGTTATATTTTAAAAAAAAAACTAGTAATTATAGACTTCACATCAATTTTTTTTATATACAAATATAGTATTATCCTAAAAAACCAAAAAAAAAAAAAAAGGATACGAAAGACTATTTAACATTGAACCAAAAAAAAAGACGGTTTAACAAAGAAATGAAGAATATACTCTATCTTTATCAAAATTTAAATAATTTACTATTTTGTAAATTTTTTTAAGAAGGATAAAAAAATATAAATTTTTTATATATAGTTTTATACTTAATATAAATAACTGATTTTTAAAAAAAAATTGACATCTTATAAAAAAACGTGTTAAAATGTAAAATAATCTGAATCATGAGACAAAGAGAATAAAATTCTTAGAGATCACTCTTTTTTAAATATATAATCTTTTTCAATTTAGATTTTTATTCTATTTCCCTGCTTGATATAATAAAAAAAAACGATATATAATTGTTATTACTTATGAATCAATATTTTATATTATATATATACATATATATATATATATATATATATATATATATATATAACATGTGACTAGATATGGATATAATATCCTGTATCTCTGCCGATGACTTGTCCTTTAATTTTAGCTACCATTTGCAGCTCTCTTTAAATTATTGTCAAAGTTGCTATTAAAAAAGATTAAAATATTGTCATGTTACTACTAGTTGCTGTGCTTATAACATCTCTCCAATAACTCATACCAACCAAATTAATACAGTGCAAAAGAATTACAGTAAATATTACAATTTCACCAATAATTTCTATTTTAAAATTTTTAAAAACTATGCATGATATCAATAAATATCAATCAAAATAACCCCAATAGTTGAAAAGATCAATTCAATGGGAATCAATCAATGAACTAGCTAGAAGATTATTTATTTTAATACATCCATAATTAAATTTATACAAACATTAATAATATCTCATTGTCAATTACTAGTTTTCATAAAATAAGCATTATCTAAAAGAGAGGAAAAACTTAAATAAGAAGGGAGAAATTGCAAAACCTTGTTGCAGCCATAAAAAAGCCTTTGAGTTTTGCTTTTGTCTGTGAATCATCTTCTTCCAACACCTTCAACCACGTTAAAAAGTTAAAAGCTCGACTCGATCTCATTTAATTTAATAATAATTTAATTGATCAAATTTTTATAATGAACCTCAATATTCGACTCGTTCGACTCAGATATCAGCTACCAGCTACCTGATTAATCATGTGAGGAGTGTTAGACCAATGAAATGCAAAGTAGGTAAGAATGCATCTCTCCAACTCCTCCACCAGCTTCACATAGAGCGACTCCGCCTCCGGATCGCTCGCCAAGAACCCGAAGATTGCCGATTCACAGCCTTCGGATTTCTTCAGGTAATCGGTCCCCAGCTTGCACAAATTAGGGCACTCTTTCGGGTCATCGAACCCGATCTGCCGAGCTACAAAATCCAATTTTAAGTACAATAGATATTTCTACCCGGGTTCATGGATAGTCTTTATAATACCGTTAAAAATAAAAAGAAACGTTTCTAATTTTGTCTTATTACCTACCAAGATAGTGGGAGAAGCGTTCGAGTTGACCCACCCGGCCGGACTCGCTACGGACGAGGGCCGGGGCGAGTTTGAGGAGCTGGTCGTCGCGGCGGTCAACCGGCGGCGGCGGCTTCTGGTGGTAGTGGCGGAGGGCGGCGGCCGCGGCCACGAGTAGCCCGATCGATGAAGCAGTGACAAATCCTGCGCCGATTCGATCAAATGGAAGAGTAAAGATGGGAGTGAGAGAAATTAGGAGGAAGCTTAATTAATTGAGCAGGAATTTACCTTGCTGATTTTGCATTTTGAGAGTCAATTTCTCAAGTTCCTGAAAACCTGGCTACGCTATAGAGTTGAATAATATCTCAGAGAGAGAGAGAGATAGATGGTGGCCTGGTAGGGGACTGGAGAAGGTGAAAGGGAATAAATTTGCAGATGTGGTTTATATGTATTTAAATTATGGGAAAACTAATTAAAATATCCCCACCTTTGAGGTTATGTTAAAAATATATTCTTAACTTTTAAATGTAATAAAAATATTCCGACATTTGAGGTTTGTTGTAATATATTACACTGTGTTTTCTCATGGGTAAAAAATGCTAACAAAATAGCCTACGTGGATTTTTTTTGACAACACATCATACGTGGAAGCCTTTTTTTACAAATTATCACGAAAATTGAGTTTTCTTGAACAGTTTTCTTAGGGAAAAAAATAAAATGATAACAAATTAAACCCGAAAAACGAAATTGATTCAACCAAGCAACTAATCGGGTCAAAATTGCCTCAAATTAACACAACACGACTATTTCTAACATCAAGTCAACAACAACACTAAACCGACAACAACAACAACGAGGGAAAAAAATAAAACTTACCCAACCAAGTATGTGAACGATAGTCGACCACGAGGGAGGAAGACTGACATTGAAGAGGAACCATGAGCTACCTGGAAGCTAATTCAAGAGGCAACCACGGAAGAAGATATGAGGGAGGAAAATGCGTTGGGTATGAACCCGGTCAAGCTCTTTATTTTTTTTCCTAAGAACACTGTTTAAGAAAGCCCTTGTAAAAAAATCCATGTAGGCTGCCTTGTCAGTATTTTTGACTCGTGAAAAAACTTGTGGTAATATATTACCACTATCCTCAAAGGTCGGGATATTTTTATTACATTTGAAAGTTGAGGATATATTTTACCATACCCCCAAAGATGGGGGTATTTTAATTAGTTTTCCCCTTAAATTATCCATCGTGTAATGCGTGTCTTGTTAATTGGGAATTGGGATATTGAATTCGATTACGACTAATTTATAATTTAGGGTTCGTTTGGTTGGCAATGGAAAAACCCTAGAAGTACCAAAATCTATGAAGTAGCTAAAATATATGTGTTTGGTTGAATTTTTTTCCGCAGAAAAACTCAGAAAGTTATATTCCCAGGAAGTGAATTAAAATAGTTTTTATTTTTCTTTAGAAAGTAAAAATATGATATTAGACAAGTCTGACTACATCTGTTCGGCAAAACATGTCATTTACTATTCACTATTCACATAAGCTTCTTTAGAATGATAAAAACTATATAAAATATTTATTTTTTTTATAATTTTTTTAATAAGTTTGTATTTATTAATAATAACTATGAAATTGTTAAAAAAAATATTGAAAAAACTAGATATTTTATGTAGTTTTTATCTCTTAAAAAAGCGCGCGTGAATAACAATTAAGGTGACATATTTTGTCGAACAAAGGTAGTAAGGTAGAACAAATTGACAAACGAAAATAATCGAACATACCATTAAAAAACCATAAAAGGTGCAATAGAACAAACAAACAACACGCACTCTACGGTAGGACGACAAACCTAAGCCAATGTAACAGTAGCAAATTTTATCTTTACACATTAAAAGTGGTTATAAATGTGTTTTTCTTGAGAATATAAATAAAATCTAGAATAATTTGGGGTTAATAATAATAACACTCTATATAATAACTAGATTTCTGAATTAAATTAAAATTATATTTATTTAAAATAAAATAACATAAATTTTAATCGATTCAATATAAACAAAGTGTCGCTGGTTTGATTATGTCATTGAAGATTTGAAATTCATGAATTCAAGAATGAAAGAAGATTATTTTTGGATAATAACATTACATATTTATATGATTTTTAGATAATAACATTAAAAAGATTTCTGAATTAAATTAAGGAAGTACCATATTATTTAATCCTATTATCTTTTATTTGTAAAATAAATAAATAAATTGTGAATATATTTTTTATTTGGTGAGGAGAAACTGACCAATTTTTTCACTTTGTCTTTAGCACCAAAAATCTGGCCTAATCCGAGTATATGTGGAAAAAAAAGCTTAGTACCTTCCTATTGTACATGTTTATTATTAGTGTACTTTTATTATTTTGTAAATAATTTTATACTTATTATTAATACTCTCCCATTAATTAAAACTTGTCATTTTAAAAATCTACACACTTATTAAGAAAACAAACAAAAATACACTTATACATCTAATTATTAGTTATTACTCTATTTTTTTACTTTCTCAAAAAAACTATAACTAACAATTATATAATCATTACAAGAGCAATTTCGTAAAATAGATGACAAAATACCTAAAATGACAAGTTTTTATTAACTAGATTTAATTCTTAAAACGACAAGTTTTAATCAATGATGAAGGGAGTAAGTATGAATTTATTTTAATTTTTTTTTTTAGTTTTTAACATTTTTCAAAAAACTACACTAATAATAAAACAACATATCTTATCGAATTGCAATATTATATAATATACACATTAATGTGAACAAGGAGATCGACGGGGGCCTTAAAAATTGCCATTATTGCTCTCTCACTTTTGACCAAGGATTTTTTTTAATAAAATTAGCAAAGCCAGTTGGCTGTGTTAATTATTTGGATTACACAATCTTTAGATTAGTTTAATAATACATATGTCCCAAGAGTGATGAAGAATTTTTTATTAGATTAGTTTAATAATACATATGTACCAAGAGTGATGAAGAATTTTTTATTTTTATTTTTTTTTATTAGGAAATAATTCGAGCGCCAGACATACCTGACGACTCGAGAGGCCGACGAAGTCGGCAGACGGTGAAACCGTCACTACATATAAAAAGGTGCAACAACAAAAAGTGGGAGGCGTAACCCCCGGACGAGCAAGCGAGCCAAACCTGTACACGTTGGAGACAACGTAGACTAATCACCAATGCCAAACATCACCAAGCGGCAACACCGTTGGCCAGCGGTATATCAGGAGTCTAGTCCTGTGGGCAGTGAAGACGATCCTCCAAGGAATTTCCTGCATGCGGAGTCGCCTCGATACACACCACCACGATCCCAGCCAATCCCGACACCGGTTGCCAGAGCTCCAATACGGAAGAGGAACGACAAGCGCAACAGGGGTCACAACCAAGAACCACCCTTGATGAAGAAAGTTGATTTGGATTTGAGAAGAGATTTTTTTTTTTTTAAAAAAAAAAGAAAAGAGGGGAGAAAAAAGCTTCAAGCTAGAAGAACAGGATTAGTAATGGGCTTGGCCTAGTCTAGCTTCAAGCTTGCAATTTTGGGCCACCCTTAATTTTGTTGGAGTGGCCCAATGGGCCAAAAGAATTAGTAATGGGCTTGGCCTAGTCTACCTTCAAGCTAGAAGAACAGGATTCAGTTCTACATGGTGATTCCAGTTTTTGGATGGCAGTCTTTAGCTGGAGCTGAATGTGGGATCTTGAAGGCAGCATTACAAAGTCTTTTGAGGCGGATCCATGATCGTAAAGCGGTTCGGATCTTCTCCGTGAAGTCTCATACAGCGTCGCCAATGAGGCTGCTCAGCAATTTTATGATCTTGAACTCTTGTTGACCAATTAGCATCCTCTTGGCTTCACTCGTCGGGATCATCAGGATTAAGTGGATCAATATTGGCTTAACCAGGCCAAGGTAGTTTATGAATTCGTATTCAAAAACAAGAGAAGATCAAACTGGCTTGGTATTATGCTACCAGAAGATCCTACATACCAAGATTTCCAATCATTTCGAGAGTCGGTTCCGATTGTACGTCGTTGCGAATGAGCCATTATGTGGAGACCAATCCATTATTCGAGCTGCCTAGAGCACAACTAGTAGATTGAAGGATCCAAAGTAAGCCTTAGAGTGGTCACCACATCAAGATCGTCGTCTTCACTCATCCGGAAATTTTATCATAAAAAGGCAATCATAACAAACATAATCTCGTTTGGTTTCATCGTCGACACTGTCAAGACTAATCGCCAAGAAACTAGCAATTCAACAAAAGAAAAAATACGGCATGCTTTTCAAGGTGTGGTTTGGTTTCAAAATATCGTTTAAGACTAAGCAGGTTGTTGTCGTTATTGTGGTAAGCTAGCTAGTGAAACTGATGAGCTAAGAACAGAACTTACTAGCTAAGCTGTTAGACAAACGACTCTCCTAAACTTAAATCATAAATAAGCTTCTAAGAAACACAGCCTCAAGAAACCTTCAATTCAAGATAAAAATCTGAAAGAGGACAGAGGGTAAAAACAGAACCCAGTTGAGCTCAGATTCAAACAGAAAACAGTACCAATTTGGATTCTTACACAGTTACACCCCTTTACTGAGGGAATTGAAATTGCCTAATTTTTGTGGATAATGGATTGGGCAGGAAATACTGAAATTCCCTGTCACAAAATCTGTGCAAACAGAAGATGGAATGTCTTCATTCATGGCCAAAAAACACCTTCATCACGTTTCTAGGGGTCGTTTGACACACCCAACTTATACCATATAAGTTCCTTATCAAAACATTATCAGCACAAATAAATTCGAGACTAGGCACTTGTAAGTATTAACTAGCAAGCTTATCAGGTATGCCAGTTCCCCATGATTCAGTTCTCCCTGACTGAACATGTCGAACCTCTGTTATACCGAGATATCTGTCTCCTTAAATAGAGGGTTTATTTGGAGCAAACAGTTTATACATTGTACGTTTCTTACCAACCATAAATAAGGTCATCCGAACAAAAAAAAAACACCTTATAAGCTCCTTACAAGGGATGAAAGAAAATGATCCCTTGCTATATATAATTGATGTTCAAGAGATGCATAAACTCAGTTATGATAGCAAGATCCAACAGGTTTCACCATGATTGAGTTTTCAAGGATATTAGGAACAAAACAATTGGTAACTCACCTCTTTGTCAATCTGCGTCCAGCGCCTATCAATAAGGCTTTCCCGATGAATCCTGTGTGGAGTCCGCAAGCTACAGCCACAGTTCCTCCTATGATCATCCATTTCCAGTCGATACCATGCCTTGCACGATCCTGGCAATCGATAGCCTGTCTCCTTTCATCTTCACCGCATGCTTCATCCAGAGCATCATCTCCCCCGTCGAAGGAGATCTTTGTTGTGATCCTTGCCAGCTGAGCGCATTTGGAGAGAGACCCATCGGGCTTCCTCATGTTCTGATAAGCTCTCATGCCGGAATGGAGCTTCTTTACTGTTCCCCACATCCCATGGCGAACACCCAGTTTTGCAACATCCTTTGGAATCCCCATGTCCTCGTAATGTATGAGGGTAACCTCACAAGCAGACAATTGACCATCTCCCTTCCGAGATTCCACTGTATTCATTACCAAATGAAAGGCAATCAAGAGCGGAGTAAATAATTTGTCTTAATCAAAACCGTCACTGCAAAATACTCACCTGGTTTTATGACCCAACTGGAGAAGTACCGCTCCACACGCCTTGGTTTGTCACGCTTGGGCAAACTTGAATATGGAACCCCCTGTCACATTAATGCCAGTTTACAAGTAATCAAATATCAACAGAAACTTTTTCCATTACACATCCCTCCAGACACTTTTGGACAGAACTTTTGCGGAAAGTTTACTACTCGTAAGAAGTTTGATCATACACTGAAAAGGATACGAAATCCCAAGATTTGCAAAATCACAAAAAAATTGTTGTCCAGAAATCTGACAATATTACCGCTTATTTAATTCAGAACTCGGGAGTGAGACCATCTTGCACTTAGCTAGATATGTCAGAGGCAGACAAGTTAACATAAAATGAAAATTGAGTTACAAAATAACTGATGGTTTTAATTTGACGAGGTAAACAGATATGAAGTGCTGAAAAGTTGAATGGGCAGCTAAAGGAGTAATGAAACAGTATGCTTCACAGAAGCTCATCCAAGGGACAGATGTTGCAAAATGATTGTCCTTTTAAGTTTTACCCAAGTAAAAGTATCGCGAGAATACTACTGCAGAAATATTTTTGCAGAAAAAGCTTAGAAAACACATTGGTTGCTCCAGCTATTGGAACAAACCCAGGGACAGGTGAGGTATGTAGGAAGTTATGTCAACAAATTAGACGTAAAGAGATGGAATCTGCACACTGAAGAGCGAGAGTGCTTGTCAACCAACTCTGATTACTATCTCACTGTCCACATTTGTTCATATTGATCATGATGATTATCCAAGGATATTCTGAATTTCTAATACAACTTGATTTTAACTTGGAAGAAGGATCAAATTGTAGGGTTTCAGAAAGTAAATCAGATCTTCCAAGGTGTTACCTTTGTGATGCAATAAAATATCTTTCCTGCCTCCCATATTCTTCGTCCAATAATATATTCTCTATCACTGCAGAAAAAGGGGAACTGCAGATGCAATAAGTTAGCAAGATCAATCCAACTAGGAACACTAGCCCGAAATGGCAATTGCTAGTCTAACCAACCTTCTTGATCCAATGAACAATCATAGTGCCTGTATTAGGGCATTCTTCCAATATCTTGAAGTGGCTGAGCATAGGATCCCACTTAGGTCGAAATTCATCATCCCAGAAATAATCTCTTACCAGCTCTGCAGTAGCATCCTCAAATACTGTTCTACTACGATATACAGTCGGTCCAATCTGTCAAAAAAGTACAGTCTTAGAGGCATCACTGATCCCATATTGCTTTGACAACAACCTTACATTAAAAGACACCATCTTAATTGCAGGGAGTGATTAACTGAAGGGTTACTGCAATGATAACACCTTTAAGTGCATAAAAGTAAAACCCTTCTGAGGTGACAAAACCCACTCTAACTTGATGACAAAGGGTAATGTTGACATAACAACACCGACAAAATCTAATATGGACAAAACACCAGGAACAAAAGGTAATGTAGACTGAACACCAGAAAACCAAGCCCAGAACTGTCTACCGACAAGCACATTGCAATTATCGTCCTTCTCACAGAATAATTCAAAGTTATTGATGGCAACCTGCACCCTGTATCATCAGGGTCCTTGGCATGCAGTACAGCACATGCCACAATAATTCTTTTAGAAGTGCTTATAACTCAATTACAAACCGAACAATTCTATTAACTAACCATACTTTCACCTCTGACAATTCGATAACAAAGTAGCAAATTCATCATAAACTACTAAATAGCTATCATCCGGGTCCTTGGCATGCATCTCATTGTTTAAATCCCCTAAACTTAATCGTTTTTCATTATCTTACATTAAACTACTAAATAGTAAATAGATATCATCCCTAGTTCCCTACTTCTCAAGCACCTCTAGTTTCTCAACCTCAGCCTCTACTTTTAAATTTTAATTATGCTCTCCCTATAGTAACAGAACAACACAATATTGTTTGAAAATCAAAATTCACCAACATACCGTTACATACTCAATAGTTACAATACAGAAAGTTGGGCTTGTTTAAAATACCCTATTTGCAATCGGAATTGCGATCGCTTCCCCTGTATTCCAGACCAGATTTTATCAGCCACAAGCGTTCTTTGGAGAATTTCTATGCTTATATTTATCTATAAAGAAACGAACAAGGCTTTGCCCCTTGCTCAATCAATTAGAATAAGTGTGCAGTGTGCATCCTTGGTCTAAAGGGAAAAATACTTCATCTCTTTAAGACTGCCGGTTGCTACCCCGCACCACAACTCCCCATAAAAGTAAAAAACATAGGAAGGGAAGTGCAAATAACGAATGCATAAAGCCTAAAAATAGCAAAGTAGCGTCACAGGGATATTGTTATTACTACATCCAATCCTAGAGCAAAAACACTTTATTCAAGAAGAAAAATACCTCAGGATCATGACGCCAAGCTTGATATGCCATGCTGGGTGTGGTCCTTTCCATCAAACTTTGCCATGATATTTCTCCATCCTTCTTGTTAAGAAGATGCAGAAGATGGTCTAAATCATTCTCTGTGACAATATCATGCTCTGTCTGAGCAGCTTCATTGTAACCACTACAGCAAAAATTAAATAAAGAGGTATCAAGGAATGAAGCAGTTTCCATTGGATTATTTATAAAACCTACATAGAGATGAAACCCATACCGGCTTCACACTAAAGCTATGTATGATAATTTAAATGAGAACTTATCAACTAATCTCCCAAGAGAAATTCCGAACTCCATAAGAAGCAATTCAAGAACGGAAAAATCTAAAGCTCAAATTCAATATCTAGCCTGATGGTTTGAGAACTGAACAAGACAAGAATAGTCTCATCATAGACATGGATAGCTTTAGCTGTATAAGATATTAAAATACATATGATAAGTAGCTTTAACATCAAAATTATTGTAGGGTGACTTAAGATGATCTCTCTTCCAAATCCAGTCAGGTTTGCAGTTTCTCAAGTTCAGTAAGTGGCTTCTACTTTTGGTTGCTAGAAATTATTCATGTAAAAAAACAGATTGCCCAGCTAAAATACACAAAAGGGAGGGCGGAGCACACAGCAAAATTAATAATACAAGGGGAAAGACTACGTCTCAAATTGACTCATTGTTTTCTAACATGGTACTCTATGAAATGATGACTATATCCTCCTGGTTGAGAAAACAACAGGATATACATCACAGGTGGCCAGAAAACTCTACAAACCATTCCTTCGTTCCATAAACTTCCAAATGAAACGTGAAAAACAAATAAATGCCCAAATATTCCGCTGGAACTACACACGATGTAGTGCTGTGATAAGTAGCTCATTTAATTGCTTCAAAATTTCTAACCTCCAGGAAACAATGATCTAATGTGCATAAAGCCAATATGACCAGCTACAATTCCAATATTGAAAAAGTAAAATCACATTTCCCTGAAATCCGAAAGCAAACCCTAGCGCCAATATCAACAGTCAAAGATTGACTATAAGCTAACGAAATCCATAAAATTCATAATCATTGAGAAAAATACTTACTCCAACGCATCACGATCGGCACCCGACGAGCCGAAGTCGGCAGACGAAGACGCTCCCTCCGATTCCTTGACCTTCCCTCTCAAGCAGGACCACAGAGTGCGCATAAGAGAGAAGGCGGAGAGAGCGGTGACGGCAAGCCAGAGGCGGCGAGCGCCGAATCCGGGAGGCGCCGCAGCCACCGTCCAAAGGAACCGGAACTTGCTCCGGAGGCCAAGGTAGACGAGGCCCGTCCACCGGGGCCGCCACGACCAGCCGATTACCAACCCGATCATGATGGCGAGCCAAATCGGGACCGCGCAGAGCAAAATGTCGACGAATGTTTCCATAACCACCGGCCTCTGGACAAATTGGACCAGATCGAAGAATCCTCCGTCCTCCATAGCTGCGGACGGGAGATAGAAGAACAAAAACTGATCAATCGATTGATTCAAATGTGGAGTGGGGAGAATCTGACATGGATTTGGTTCGGGGAACGATGCACGGAGAACGAACAAGGTGGCTTCAATGCCGGCGAATGAGAGCGGTCAGAGAGAGGAAAGAGTCGGTGATTGGGGGGTAGGAAGAAGAAATGGAAGATGACGTGGGATTCGATCAGCCGTTTGATGAGTTTGGATAAAGGTCATTTTCGAGACCTTACGGTCAAGTGGAGGCGCGTGTAATCGTGTATTTTTTTTTTAACGTGTATGTAATAGTTTAATTATCAACTAGTACAATTCCCGCGCCATGGCGCGATTTTTTAAAACTAAAATATTAATAATATATATAAATATATTATAAAATACTAATAAAAGTTAAGATAAAAAAAACTTTACCATAGATGTATCTTATAATTCTGAATTTTTTTTTTATAACTGGTCTAAAGCATAATACATAAATGCAGATATTTTAAATCACCCAGTAATAATAATACTTTTTTAGAAATTTTGAAATCTGAATCATACATTTAAATGTGATGTGTCACAACTAATAATTATATTCAATGTTTTGAATTAAGCTCAATAGTTAGTACATAAATGTGAGTTAAGCCTAATGGTTATATACTTATATTAGATTGAATTCAATGTTTTGAATTAAGCCCAATTGTTAGTAAATATGTTAAGAATAAAAGAGAATGGAGGATTAAAAAAATTAATGGAAAAAAAAGAGAAAAGGAGAAATAAAAAAATCAAGGAAAAAAACATAATTGGTCAATATTTCTAAAACTCCTCTAAGATTGACACGTAAGCAAAGTCTTCTAAATTAAGGTTGTATATAGATATATAGATTGTTAGTAAATATGTTAAGAATAAAAGAGAATGGAGGATTAAAAAAAATTAATGGAAAAAAAGAGAAAAGGAGAAATAAAAAAATCAAGGAAAAAAACATAATTGGTCAATATTCCTAAAACTCCTCTAAGATTGACACGTAAGCAAAGTCCTCTAAATTAAGGTTATATATAGATTGTTAGTAAATATGTTAAGAATAAAAGAGAATGGAGGTTTAAAAAAAATTAATGGAAAAAAAAGAGAAAAGGAGAAATAAAAAATCAAGGAAAAAAACATAATTGGTCAATATTTCTAAAACTCCTCGAAGATTGACACGTAAGCAAAGTCTTCTAAATTAAGGTTATATATAGATTTTTAGTAAATATGTTAAGAATAAAAAAGAATGGAGGATTAAAAAAATTAATGGAAAAAAAGAGAAAAGGAGAAATAAAAAAAGCAAGGAAAAAAACATAATTGGTCAATATTCCTAAAACTCCTCTAAGACTGACACGTAAGCAAAGTCCTCTAAATTAAGGTTATATATAGATTGTTAGTAAATATGTTAAGAATAAAAGAGAATGGAGGTTTAAAAAAAATTAATGGAAAAAAAAAGAGAAAAGGAGAAATAAAAAATCAAGGAAAAAAACATAATTGGTCAATATTTCTAAAACTCCTCGAAGATTGACACGTAAGCAAAGTCTTCTAAATTAAGGTTGTATATAGATATATAGATTGTTAGTAAATATGTTAAGAATAAAAGAGAACGGAGGATTAAAAAAAATTAATGGAAAAAAAGAGAAAAGGAGAAATAAAAAAAATCAAGGAAAAAAAACATAATTGGTCAATATTCCTAAAACTCCTCTAAGATTGACACGTAAGCAAAGTCCTCTAAATTAAGGTTATATATAGATTGTTAGTAAATATGTTAAGAATAAAAGCGAATGGAGGTTTAAAAAAAATTAATGGAAAAAAAAGAGAAAAGGAGAAATAAAAAATCAAGGAAAAAAACATAATTGGTCAATATTCCTAAAACTCCTCGAAGATTGACACGTAAGCAAAGTCTTCTAAATTAAGGTTATATATAGATTTAAGCATTTGTTTGTTTGGTTATACAATTTATAAATTTAATCGAATAAAAAAAATTATAAATTTAAAATAAAATATTTTAATCAATTGTATTGATTTTATAATATAATTATAAACTTTGGGTAATAATGGTTATTTGGTTGACATAATTTATAAGATATTTTAAATTAAACTAGTACAATTCCCGCGCCATGGCGCGATTTTTAATAAATAAAATTTTAACAACATAATAAATTAATATTATAAAATATTAATAAAAGTTTGGATAAAATAATCAAGGTAAGCTTGAAATCTTTAAGAAAATGGTAAAAATATTTACCATAAAGTTAGGCTTCATTAAAAAGGTTTTTAAATATAAATATTATATTGATATAGATTATTATTATTATTATATAAATATATATATATATATATATATATATATATATATATATATATATAGTAGACATTGGATTTAATTCAATGTTTTAAATTAAACCCAATGGTTAGTAAATGGGTAAAAATCTTAAATATAAAAATTGATTTAAAAGTTACTTAATTGTAATAGGAAAAAAAACATTACAATTAAGGGGAGGACGACACATCAGCAATGTCTTCTGTTTTAAAGTATTATATAGATATATAGATATATAGATGGTTAGTAAGTGGGTAAAAAATAAAAATGAGAAAATGTAAATGTGTGAAAGAGACGAAGAAGAAAATAAAAAGAAATAATAAGAGAAATTAATATTAGACATTAGATTTAATTCAATGTTTTAAATTAAACCCAATGGTTAGTAAATGGGTAAAAATCTTAAATATAAAAATTGATTTAAAAGTTACTTAATTGTAATTGGAAAAAAAATGCTACAATTAAGGGGAGGACGACACATCAGCAATGTCTTCTGTTTTAAAGTATTATATAGATGGTTAGTAAATGGGTAAAAATCTTAAATATAAAAATTGATTTAAAAGTTACTTAATTGTAATTGGAAAAAAATGCTACAATTAAGGGGAGGACGACACATCAGCAATGTCTTCTGTTTTAAAGTATTATATAGATTATATAGATTCATGCTATTTTAATTATATTAAAAAATGTGCAACCAATTTTTTTTAAGTATTTAAATTTATCATTAAATTATAATTCTAATTAATGAGAACCCGAACTAGGAATGACAATTAGTCGAATTGTGGGTGACTATTTCGCCCGGTCACCATGGGTGGGGCATTACCCCGATCCACCATTCATATCCACTTCACTCATAATCACCCACCACCCATCGATTAAGATGAGTGAAATATGAGTGGTTTTTCAAAATATAAATTGTCATATACTCCCTCCGTTAAGAAAAACATGTCGTTTTAAGAGTAAAATCTTGTTAAGAAAAACATGTCGTTTTAGGTATTTTGGTGTTCACTTTCCAAAATTATCCTTGTCATGATTAGATATTTGTTAGTTGTAGTTTTCAATAAAGTGGAAAAGTAAAGTAATAATTAGGGGTATAAGTGTATTTTTGTTTGCTTTTGTTTGCTTTCTTAAAAAATGTGCAAATGTCTAAAACGACATGTTTTAATTAACGGATGGAGTATTATATATAACATACAAATATAATAATAAAAAATTATTATTAAAAACATAAGTCTTAAATAACACTACGTCTTATAACATGCATAAAAAGTCAATATTAGAATATATGTAATGTATTTTAACATTATAAACAGAATGACTCACTATTGAGGATATAAGGGTTAGTTTACCTTTAGTTAAAGGACTCTTTGTATGTAATTGGATCTTGGTTAAGTGGTTGTTAGAACCTTAGTTAGCTGATATCATAGGGGTATAAATAGGAGTTAGAGCAGGAGCAATCATGAGTTTTCTTTACCTTAAGGTTAGTAAAAGGTAAGTTCATGGTTGTGGGTCTTACCTTAAGGTAAGGGGATGGAAGGGGTTACCTTGGTAGAGAGAGGTAACCTCTTCCCTTTTCTAATTTTGTTTTCCTTTTTCTTTTATGAAAACGTAACATCTTCTCTTTTCCATCCATATTTATTAATTGTAAACATGTGTAAAATGAAATAGAAAATATATTTATATTTCATTATTTTTTTTAAATAAAATATCTCATTGGTTTAATTTTATTTTTCTCTATAATTTGAGCTCAATTTTACTCTATATATACCCACATCTTGATCTATTGTAGTTGCACTTATTCTCACTATGGGTCACAATAATCCAAATAATCCACCCATTCCAAATATGCCTTTTGATCCAAATCTTCTAAAAAATCCTCAATTGCACGTGATGTTACAAATATTTAACAATCATTCAACACCCGAATGCCCAAGGCTATGATCCGAATTTATAGGTAGCTCAATTAGTATTTACGCATGTTATAATGTTTCTAACTTTGTTAATTTTAATCTAGATGTAATAAAATATATTTATATCAAGTACTTGCTATTTTTATTTATTTATAAAATTATAAATAAAAATAATTGACAATAATATATGATGATAACAATATAATAAAGGAAAAGATACGTAAAGGAAAAAGAAAAGTGAAAATAAATTTGAAAGGGGGTAAAAAGAGGTTTTCCATGGTTGTGGAGGAAACCTTTTAGGAAGAGGTAGAAAAAGTGAAAATAATTTTAAACAAAAAATAAATGAGGTATAAAGTTATGATAGGAAGAGGGAAGAAAAAAGGGGAAAGAGGTTTCCCCATGGTTGCGGATGGTCTTAGATCTGTTTGAAAAGTGACTTTTACCTTGAATTGGTAAATAAAGAGCGGTTATTCCGGAGTTCGAACCGGGGACCTATGGGTACTACCCACAATTCCTTTCCGGTGAGCCCTTTCGGAATGGTTAAAGTGACTTTTACCGGTTGAATGAAATACACAGAAAATCCCAAATCCTGATTTGCAATGGAGAACAAGCCATAGCTGGTGCGAGGTTGATCTTGTGAACTCTGCAATTGTAGAGTTTATACTCACACATAGAACATTTTTACAATTATTACTTCATTTGGGTTTCGAATTGTACGTAATACTAGAGATTTATGGTTGTAAACTGTAGGTACATAAATCTATATGTTTTAATTCATAAATCACATTAATAAAATAAAAAAATAGTATATTATGTTGTAAATGAGTCGTGATCGGTGAGTAGTAGCGAGTGATGGATGATAGGTCGGATGCGAATGGAAAAAATCATCACCACATGCCACATCCAACTCGATTATTCATCCATTTGCTCCCCAATTATGGGACTTCAATATTTTTTTTTTTTTTGGTAAAAATACGAAATTTTAAGTATTTAAACGCAATCCCATAAGTTTATTACAGTTTAGAAGTTTGAACTATTTTCTACAACTATTTTAAGTTTATGCAATTTCTGTCCTTTTTTCTAATTAAGGTAGATAGAGACACAAGTTTTTTTTCTTTTTGAGAGATTTTTTTTCCCTCCCGACAAGCAAATCTAATATTTGGCGTAATTATAAAAGCAGAATGAGACACAATTGTCAAGTAGTTGGAAAATATTTGGCGTAACTTTCTATTAACACACACAGTATTATATAAAGAACACAGAAGATAACTAATACCACAAAATCTCACTACATCCGTTCCGAAATAAATGTCGTTTGACTTTTTGACACGTTTTTTAAAGAGCTAAAAAGTATATAAAATATTAACTTTTTAAACAATTTTTTTAATAATATGATACTTATTATTAATAAGTATTTATATTATATTAAAAAATTACAAAAAAAAATTGATATTTTATATAGTTTTTAGCTTCTTAAAAAATGTGTCAAAAAGTCAAACGACATCTATTTTTGAACAGAGGTAGGACAACAAAATTTCTAATAACACATACTTCGTATGAATATCAGAGGCTCCCTTTACAACATTTACCGAAATTCAATTTCAAAGTGGTTGTTTTGTCAATGCCTTGTCAATTTCAAAGTGGTTATTATTAGTTTATTTTCGTATGATTATTGTAGACGTGATTATTTGTCTGTAAAAAAGTATAAAAAGATATAGATTTTATTTTAACGAATAAACGTCGAGTGCTACTGAATAATTTCATTTCAACGAATAATCATCTAGTATCATCGAATAATCAAAATAAATTATTTTTAATCTCATCAATTGATTTTCTTAATTCAATGACTCATATTTATTGACATAATACATTATAAGGATTGTGTACATATGATCTATTATAGGTGCGCATTGTACGTAAACTGATTATTTACAAGAAACACCGTAATTATTTGTTTGACGTAATATATTTATTCATATGTGTTAATAGCTTTTCATATGAAAATTATTCGTTTACTGTAACATGATTATTCGTACTTATTTGTATAAGTTAGGTACGAATAAGCATGTTGTCATAGGAGAAAAATCTTTTTCTATAAAATTTTCTTTAAATCTCAAGCGTTTTTTAAACTAACACTTAAAATTTGTTCACAGTTTAACCACACCATTAGTTTTTAAAAATTTGATATATAATTTCCAAAAACTATTTTTTAAAAAACTTTATTTACTACTGCGTACAATCAAGCTCATATTTTTCAAAAAATCTCCTCTCATTAAACCTCACTAAATCCATAAAAATGTTATGCTGACGTATGGATACATCATATTAATGTCATCATAGAACACCAAATGGGCCCATGGAGGTGCTGGATCGAATCCAGATGGAAGAAAAAGTCTGAACCGCAAACCAATGCAAATTAAAGTGGGCCCAAAACCGAAATGGGCTCAATTAAATTGACCAGGATCCACATCATAGCTTTTAGTCTTGACATGGACGTTTGGCCCAATTTAGGTCTTCAGGACTGCCCTACCACTCACTATTTTAAACGCAAATAATTGGTGCTAATCAAAATTTCTATCTTAATGAGATAGAGAATTTCAATCTTAATGAAAAGTTGAATACAGTCTTGTATCATCAACCTTAGAATATATTTTGTGCCAAAATAAAAATAAAAATTCCAACATCAAGGGATTAGAATGGATGTTACTAAAAAGCCCAACGCCTCGTTTAGTTGGATACATGTATGATTAGGGTTGTTATATAAGCTGAAATACTGAACAACTCGAGTTCGTCTCGACAAAAGCTTGACTCAAGCTCGTTCACTTATCTAAATAAGCCGAGCTTGAACAATGAACATGATTTTAAGCTCGATTCAAAGCTAGTCGTTCGATTTAGGCTTGAATAAATGTATGGAATTTCTAAAATTTTCTTTAAGTTAATATATTATGATCAAGTAAAACTAATTAAGGCTCGAAAAAAAGCGAGCTTTCATTTACTAAAACAAGCCGAACTTGAACAAAAAAGAAAGAATTGGACTCGGCTCGACTCGAGCTCGTTTAACAAATGAACCAAGCTTGAACATGCCAAGCTCGGCTCGAATAACACCCCTATGTACGTATGATGTATCAACCGTGGCGAATTCAAAAAAAAAATCTAAGGGAATATTTTCTTAGAGAAATTTTCTTGTGCATGTTAAAAAATATATGTTGGAAAAAAATCTTAAATCTATAATTTAAATAGTCTTTTTTAGTATTAAAAAAATTAAAAGAAATGAAAATTATGAAGAAAAAAAAGATATTTTTTTTATGTATGAATCTACTGAAACAATGTTTTTGTAAAAGTGAGGTTAAAGGGGTTTGAATTTTGAACTTAAGACCTTAAGATATTAATACCCATTTTACCAACTAAGCTAAATTATCTTTTTAATTATTTATTTTTTAAAAACTATTTTATCTCTAAAATTACTATATTAGTAAAAATTACCAAAAAAACAAAACACATATTTTTTTCTCGATTTTTCTTCTGGACTAGGGGGGTTCAGACGCCCCGAACCCCACCTAGATTCGCAATTGGGCATCAATCGGTTTCAATATATGCTAGATGTTTGTTACAATTATACTATACTGCGGAGATGGAATTGTATACCAAACAACACCAAATATATTCAAAGCTACACTTGCATTGGCTAATGTGGAATTGAGTGTGGATATATGGTGCTTGCTTTGTATGATGATGACAGTCATATATAGGGTGAAAAAAAGCAGTAAATTAACTTCAAAGATCAACTTTAATGGCCCCCTCACCTTGACATTACATATACCATCTTCTTTCCATATCTCTCTTTTACTCTCTTATATATGTAATTAATTTGCAATAATAAACAAGGCAAAATAAATAATAAAAAAAAATCTTTGCAACTCTCTCCAAGCAAAGCCATTTTGGAGGGGTAAAAAAGAAAATAAAAACCAGATCTTGATGAAAATATTTGCAGCTTATAGAATTTAATCAAGTCTTCATATGGATTCATAAGGATAATCATAAATAGAATTAATTAAAGCCATATCATCACATATGTGATATGTATAGATATAATTCTATGTAAATAAGATGGAAATTAGATAATTAACTCTTCATACCTGATTGCAACTGAATCAATTGATCTCATGAATTGAATGCATATATATGCTCTGATGTAGATGTTGAGGGGAATGAAGCCTGGTCCGAGGGCCGCCATTTCGACCCCTCTCTCGAATGAGCGAAACGAATGCCCTCGAACCAGACAACATTCCCCACAACTCTTTCTGGGCAGAGATGGATGGAGCTCCAGAGATAAAAATGGAGGAAGAGGGAGAGGTTTAATTTAGGGCTCTTCACAGCCATGCAAATGGTGAAATGGATTTTTATTATATTTTTTGCTTTTCATGGGGCACATTGTCTTTTATACGTGACAAAGGGGAGGGGGTGGACTCTTATTTAGGTGGGTCATACACTCATACTCATAGGAGATATCAAAAGGGTGTCTAATTAAGATAGTGATAAAAAAGAGAGATGCATATATGTTTTCACACACAACAACAAGCAATATGTATACTCTTCCTTCTTTAACTCTTAACTGATAAATTTCGATGGGTCAATATATATAACGTCGAAAACCCATCATATAAAAACATACTCATTGCGATTACTTTTTATCTTAAACCAGTTGAAGAGGACTTAGTTCATCGATTTTATATACGATCAGATAATTATTGTTTCTCATTTTAGGGTTTATTTGGATTCTAATTAATGCATTTTAATTATAATGCATAAACATTTTAAAAGTGTTTGGTTAGTATAAAATAGCATATAAATTGTCTCAATTAATTACATTAAGTTTATAATATAAGTATAAGCTTTGCGCAATAGTGGAGGTTTGATTAACACTCTTTACAAGGTATTTTGTTTAAAATTTACATTATTTTAAACACATTGAGAAATGTGTTAAACAAATACTATTAAAATGTTTATGTGCTATAATAAAAATGCATAACACACCCTTAGTATGATGAGATTAAAAAAATGATATTGGTTAATATACAATTATTCAAAGCTAATAAGCTAATTAATTAGTATATATGAGGCGTTATTGTATATTGAGGAAGAAATCAAAATGTACAATTATTCAAATTTCGAAATGGATATACATATACTATTCACCTAATGACCTAAAACATACAAAATTTTAATCTTCTTTTGAATAAACTTTTTGGAAACTCTTTTCAATCAAATTTCTCCGGCTTATATTTCTTAGTGCCTTACAAAAGCTAAATGCTAATTTTTGGAGAGTATTAATCAATAAAGTATTTGTAGGATTATTTGACAATGAGAGAGTTAACAAGTAGTATATTTTTCATAACTACTACATTAAATTATTAAGGGTGTTGTTAGACACACCGCAAATCATCTTCTTTAATTGCACGTCCATTTCAATGTACAAGGCTTTTTAATTAATTAACACTCTTTTTCAATTAATTAACTCACCTCACCCTTACACGTCCTTTTCGACGTGCAAGATTTGTGGTGTATTTATCCGGACCGATTATTAATTGATTGAGTCCAAATACTACTTATTAATTATTATTTTTTTGGCAAAATACCAACTCATCAAAGATCTTTTTATTATGAATTACATTGCCCAATTAGCGTGTTTTAAGGATATAGGTTAAAAGTATTAATTCCTCTCTGATAAAAAAAAAGTCTTAATTCCTAGTCATCAAGGTGGGTTTCCTCGCCATAAAAAAAAACCTTAATTTGGAAATAGTTCTCAAATTTTAATTATTTTAGCTTTTTTTTTACATTGAATTCCTATTATTCACCCTTTATTTTAGATTTAGAAGGTAAGTTATATATAGGTATACTAATGTATGCCCCGTCCCGTGCACGGGAATATTTTAACACTATATTATAAAATTATATTAATTATCTATAAAAAAAATCATATTATAAATATGAAAATAAATAAATAAATATGAATTACATTATGATATTTAAACTAATAATTGAAAATATAAGATTAAAGTTAATCTAGATCTAAATAACTCATTCTCTTGAAAAATAGTATAAATATAAATAAAATAACTATGAAATAATTAATTCTTTCCACCAAAAATAATCGATAACACCTATCAAATATTTACTACAATGTATCTATTAATATTTTTGGTAATTATGATAACTGAAATTGGGTGAACCTAATGTCTTTTTAAGGTCCCGTCCATATGGTGTAATTTATATATATACCGTCCATTGGATAGATTATTTATAATCCAGATGGAGATACACTTATATGGCAATTTGTATATCGGTATATGCCAAATTTATTACTATTATTGCGTTTAATTATATTGATATAGTTATTTCTTTATATAATATATACTCTTTTATAAGATATTCCATCTATTCAATTATATGAGTTAATGGTAAAATAAAATAATTATTTTTAATTATATAGATTAGAACTGTCTTATTATTTTTGTTAGATACATAGTAACAATTATTTGATAGATGTTAACAATTAAGAAAATTAATATAACATGATATATATAAATTGATAAATCATTGAACATTGACGCATAAAATATTACAAACTGTGATAAGGATCTCGATTTGTATAGGTTGTAAATGCACAAATTAAAGTTTCAACTTTCAATCCTTGACATGTCATGTTATATATATAAAAAATCTCACCAAAATTTGTAATAATAAGTAGTAATTAGATAGAGTTTTTTACCTTATATAATATTTAGTCTTTTATGAGATATTCTATCTATCCAATTATATGAGTTAACGGTAAAATAAAATAATTATTTGTATTAGATTTCCTTTTTGACGGGAGAAAGCTTTGCGAGACGCACTCTCGCGCCGCCACGTAGGCAGATTCACCCACATGCCGCCACACAGGCACCAACGCATCGGTTTTAGTATATGTATATAGATACACTATTTTTCTTTAAAAAAACGCCTAAGACCTAAGGGCACATGAGATAAGAACTTAAATTGAGAATCTTTAAAAAAAAAAAAAAAGAGATACGAAACAAGGAGTTTATCCTATGCCATTAGAGCATATATAGTTTAGAAAACCCCCTTTAAAAATACTATGCCTTGTTTGGATGGGTAGCCATTAGCCAATCATGGAGGGGAGAGCTTCCAAGCAAGAAAAAAGAAAGAAGGAAAACAAGAAGAAAAGTCGGTGACATTAGTATACAAAAACAGTTGTTCACTTTGTGGTTTTCCGGTTTGCTTTCTTGCTTTTGTTTCATGTAATTTACACACACAATTATTTATGATTCCATATCCCAACTCAACTCCTGGAATAATCAGTGCAGTGGATGGACAAGGTGTTATCTCTCACTCTTAAGGCCCTGTTTAGCTGACCCATCAAGTTCATCTCCTTCTGCCCCAAAAACATATATCCTATGTTTGTGCTGACTCCTCTGGTCCATCCAAATCAATGCAATTTGGTGTACTCTTCATCTTAAACAGTCTCATGTCCCCTTTGCTTGTCTCTTAGCCCCTCCTTTACTATTACCAATTTACATACATTCTTACATGCCCAACTGTAATTGACGCCTCATTCGTCCATCTCTTGAACTTGTAACATAAAAAATGAGCCAATATGTTATACATTATAAGATCCAACAACTCCATATATTGTCAAATTGTAATAAATGATGTTACTAATCAAAGAATGCAGATGATTCACTCCTATGGCTATTGCTTTATTTGGGACCTAATGATGGCTTCATTTAAAGAGTCTATATATAAATCCAACTGCTCCATTAACCATTTAACCCAATCACCAATGTGTTGTTGTTGTTGAGTATTTTTTTAGTAGAAGGTGGAACCTAAATTTGTTTTTATCAGTCAAAAAGGTTTAATTGATCTCCACATGATGATGATATTGAATGGTTTGGAGTTCAGAGATTTTGAATATGTGATGACTTTGATGTGGGTATGGATCTGTAATAATCAAAAGCATGTCCCTTTTGCTTTTCCAATCATGGAAAGTGGAGAGTGCAAGGTGGTTTGATTACTTTATGAACTTGCTGAGGTAAATTTCATCCTACATCTCCAATTTGGGTTACTGACTTGTTGTGTACTAAAACTTTGATTCCAAACCCTAGATGGGAAAAGGCCTAATTTGCCTCACTCATCTTAAGAAGATGATCATAGAGGTGTAGTTGTTAGAAGAAGCAACAAAAAGATGTACTGATTTTAGTTTCCGCTACGAGACCATAGGTTAATCATTTTTCTCAAATATTTGGCAAAATCTCACTTGATTTGCACCTTAAGATACGAAGTTTGATGATTTAACGTATGTCTAGTGCAATGTGCTGATTGCCAATAGAAAGCTTATTTGTGATGATAAATCGTAATTGAAGATATATAAGAGATGAAATCACCATTGCCTCTTTTCTACAAATGGTAGTTGTAATACATTATACACAGCAAGTTGTGCACCAATTTAAAGTGTAATGTACAGATGTACTCATGGTTAACCATGTACATGTCTTTGTCAAGATGTGGTAGAAATTCAATGATCTACTGAAACTGACCCTCCAGATCTGAACTATCCAGAGGTGCAGCTTGCTAATAATGAACACTGCAATTTCCAAAGTACTTCAACAGCAAAGGAAATTCAAGTTTTTCTTTCCTTTCTCTCTTTCACAAACAAGTTTGTCAACAATTTACCACATTTGCATGTAATAGGAGACAGATCAGATTTAATGGAGTAGAGAGTAAGATCTTAAATAACATATAAAAGAGTGAAATCTTAGCTTTAACCTTTTAATATTTGCAATAAAGAAAAAAGTGAGTTGGGATCCCATTTTAGGCTCAGATTTGACAAATGGCCTTATGGGTCATGGTGTTTGTATTGCTATATTAGAAATAATGCAGTACATTTTCAGACATTTCATAATATATGCCTTAAACATGAAACATATGTGATTAAAAGGTAAATAGTTAAGGGTCCAAGATACCCATTTTATATTGCATGTAGATCAAGCCTGAGCAAAGGGGTCAAGCTAGTGGCCTCCCTTTTTCACTTGGATTTTGACCACTCTTAGCTGTAAGACTGTAAACAGTGGTTATGTTCAGGAAAGTTTAACATTTTTTGTTGTTGTGAGAAGCAAAATCTTCAAGCTGGTGCTTTGCTTTTCTACCCTTGTTGTTTGTCTTTGCACTTTCTGGTGTCAATCTTTTTCACTTTAGCTTTAGAAACTTTTTCATAATTAGGTTTTCCAATAATAAGCAAAGACAAATATTCACCATGATTAAACCACATTCAGTGGCACAGTAGCTGTGAGCTTTTGTGAAACCAATATGTAATCACCAATCAAAAACCTCCTATTTTTCACGTTCACTTTTCAACATCACAAGGCCCTAGTACAGATTCAAGAGAAAAGCACATTATTTCAGCAAACATGAAAAATACAAATGAGTATTACAGCAAAGGAACTTGTACAGATATTTGTGTATATAAATTACAGAGATTTACAGTTTGCAAGATGATCAGATAAATTACATGCTCTCAGAAAATCACAACAGAGGGAAGAGGCAAGAATTTCGATAATTTCAGCAGGAGTGATAAATTAAGAATATATTTCAACAATTTAAATTAAGAGCTCACCAGAGACCCTCAAGAGTTGGCTGGAATATCGACATTTTGTGCCTGCAGTAATTGAAGATGGGATCGGTTTATCTACATCCGCTTTTTCCTTCTATCTCCTCATTCGGTTTTATGATCATTGTAGTTCCAGTCTTGCTAGAAGGGTCTATGTAGAAACCCCCATGCTGTGGCGACCTCTCCTGTCAGGATCTTTTTTCTCCTTGTTTCCTTGAGGAAATCCGGCAATATCAACGCAACTCTTCCTTCTTCCAAGCTTTGGGGATTTGGCACGGGTAGGTGGAGCCTGATGCAATCAGTCGAAGGGAGAAAATATCATCATCATATAAGCTTTGATAACAAAAATTGGAGGGAAGAGAAGAAGATAATTGATTTTACATATTCAAATTACAAATTAGAAAGGATAGGTACATAAATTTGGAAGAAGGTAAATCTCTTCTTCCAAATTCATCAATCTATATATCCCTTTGAAGTGATTTCAAGGAAACCATCTCTCTCTTCTCTTGTTTCCTTCCCTATGTCCAAACTGAAAAGTATGTCATCCTCTCCCTTCTATTCATTGCTTCATTCTCTTCCATAACTTTTCCTTCCATCCAAGAACTTGTTCGAAGAACAAATATATCAAGCTATGTCTAAAGGTTTTAAACTTCCAGTGCCAGCTTCTACTCATTAATCTTAGCTAAAAGACCTGAAATGTTGGAAATTGAGATTTTCGCAACATATCATTTCATCAATCAATTAAAAAGGGAATGGGTAATGATTACCTTCTTGAGTTCAAGCTTAGGAGGGGGACCCTCATAGTAGAAGTTCGGCATGGGGCTTGCCTTGAACGTCATATTTTTTCTAATCTGCTTAATGGCTGCCTCATTTTCTTCCTTGGTTTTTTTAATTCAACAATGTATGAAGAGAGTGCATTAGTAAAGAATATGGACTTACAATCCAGCAGAAGAACATAATATGATGATTGTCAGCACATCTATAATGAATTAGAGTCGTTGGGACTCAAAATGAAAGCATGAAGCTGTATTACCTTGGTCCTTGCTTCACTCTGAAGTTTCTCTTCCTCTAAGGCTTGATATTTTTCCTCCAATTTTGAATTGTACTGGAAATAAAAATAATTGTTAATTAGCTATAGACATGACTGTCTTTAACGTATACCATCGTCTCATGCATAGCAACTAGCAAATAAGAAGTTCGTTCCAACTTCCAAGTCTGTCAACAAAAGGAGTACTAGAGTTGGTACCTCCTTTCTTTTCTCAGCGCGTTCGGTGGATTTAAAAGTAGGAGCTGATGCAACTGTTGTCTTGGGCTTTGAGGGATGCATAGATGCAGCCCCACTATCCTTGGTCAAGGTCTTCAATAGTTCAATTCATTTCCATGATGCGGGCATGAATTAGAACAACTTGGTAAAAATCAAAGACAGTTAAGAAACCATGCTAAATTAAATTTGCCCATAAGTTATAAAATCTAGGGAGGATACGATGAAGCAACAGAACGAGCCTCGTGATCATGATCATCATAATCATGGTTTTTGTTATCAGGTTCCAGTAGCTTCCTTGGAACAAATGATGGGGGCACCTGCAACGAAAAATGTATAAGATTAATTAATACTGTAGTAAAAACTGTTAATTAATACTGTATGTATAAAAGTTAGGAGTTATTCACCTATAGTAAAAACTGTTCAGATGTGAACTATGAACACTATGCTTATAAAGTTTATTACAACTTTTAAGGTGATGCATATAGCAAATGTAAGTTCAATTAAAGAACCAAGTCGTATACTCCATTAGAGCAGAAATGTGCAGAGATTACCCATGACAAATGTCATTTGACATAAGGAAACCCCACTTGGGACTATAGCGTGGAATCACTGCTCCATCAGGCGAGGCTTTAGGCATTGGGAGCTGCTATTCTGTTAATATGGTGCATTTGCGATAAACTTATGATGTTTATTGACTAGTTGTTTTGCTTTGTTATTTATGTTTATCCAGATTAAGCATCACAACAACAACTAGAAAATAGAAACTGCACAGAAGTCAGTTGTTTTGAAGTGGATGTTTTGACAAGAGAGCGGTTTCTGATTAAACTGGGGATTTGCAATAATAAGTTTTTGCTAATGATGAAGTTTAGAATATTTTGAATCATAAGGAGTTATTACCTGATTTTTCTCAGTATTGCTGGGGAGCTGCATTTCCTTTGACTTGGCGCTGGTTCTGTTTGTAGCATTATCAGCAGCATCAGAACGTGGAGCTCGCACGACACTGGATGCACGCTTTTCAGTTGCTAAAGCAAATGGTTGAGGGATAGTGCAATTTGAACGTGGATTTGCATTAGAGGACTCCAAATCAAGCCTTTTTGACTTCTTAGAGTCCTTGCTTCTTGAGTTAAGCTTCTCTTTTGGCAGCTTGTTCTCTGCCTTCAGCTCGTCATTGTTTCTAACATCGTAAATTTCAGGCATCTCATTCTTTATGCCACATTCTCTTGCATCAAAATTTTCTTGCTTGGTGCACTGATCCATATCTAGTTGAGCATGTTCATGTAAATTCACAGCATCAAAGTGGTTGGATACAGTTTCATGAACTAAATCATGCAGGCCACCATTTGTATATATTATGACACCATCAGGCTCCTTATCCATACAAGCATCTGAGACTTCCAATCCCATTTAACTGCCAGCAGAAAAGAATAACTGTCTCAGTTCCTCGTCAATCAAAGAGAAATACTCTGAAAACATATTAGAGTTTGCCACTATCTTCAATCCAAAAATCTAAATCACAACAGTATAATTCAGGAACTATGAAACTCATCCAGTCTCATTTGATTTAAAGACATGGATATACATTATACCACCAAACAACTACTGGGTTTAACTAATGCAGAAGAATCGCTGTCAACAAAAAACATGTTGAGAACCAAGAAGCTTAAGGTTTATGGAGGCTAAAAACAGCTAGATGGACAAGGATGAGATTTAAAATGGATAGACACTTCTGCGTATGGCTCTGCAGAGCTAGGTTAAATCTGAAAGTTTTGGTCCTTTTGGACTCCTGTGGCATCTTCCCTGATAGATGAGGGACAACATACATACAGTTTAAGTTTGTTCCAAACCAAGTCCACAAGATCTGTTTGCTAAATTGTAATAACACAATAACATCAAGTGAATCATATAGTAGAGAGAACAATCATAAGATCAACGGAACATGTCACTCTTTTTCTCCATTTGTTGAATGTCCAAAATACATACTTGTACAAAATTAAGAGAGGCAGAATCAGAACAAACAAATTGAGCAAAAGATCAGCAAACAGTCCACAAGATTAAACTACAAATAACATTATGAAGTTCGAGAATTCCCTTTCGAAGAATTAGGGATCAAACAAAGACATTCTTCAAGGATCATAAATTCATAAGAAATCAGTAAATCCGAACCTTCAAGGATCACAAAAATGCTCAATTCAAAGCGATTCGCAAATCAACAGACACAAAATCACAACAGGAAACCTAAACTCATTCTCAGAGCCTCAGGGCGCAACAGCACACCAAAACTATTCACATTATGAATCAAAAAGTGCGATTTGCAATTCGAAAGCAGATTCAAAGCACATCACTCCGAATCGAAGAAAAATCAAGCAATAAAGGAGAACCTTTCGCTTACATTCTGAAGAACTCCGAGAGATCTCCAATGGAGAGAGAGACAGAGCTCGATTTCTATTCGCGGATTTTCCTTTTTTTTTTTTAAATTATTATTTTGTCGAGTGTCGCATATCCGTTAATCGGGGTGAAATTAAATATATATACTGTACCGCCTCATTTATTTCGCCGTTACTTGACGGCGCAGTTTAGCTGTTGGTGAAAAGGTTAGCACGTCCAATTTCGGTGTACAGCGCCGTGGATTACTATTTTTAACCTTTTTGATAAAGGCCTAACAACCCTCTTAATTAATTAATTAATTAATTCGTTCATTAATTCAAAATATTTATTAATTGATCAATGAGATAAACAGTGGAGATTAATAATTAAATTAGTTGATTAAAGATTGATGTATATGTGAGCTGGCAATGTTAGGTAGGTGATGCCACCTTGCTTGTAGTGCAGTGCTTAACCAAAAGTTATATTGGTGATCGAAAATAAAAAAAATTGTTTTTAATTGGGAAATTGAAATAAAACTATGCCCTTCAACATGAAATAAAACGAATTTAATTATTGACATATCTCTAGCTATTTGGTTGCATGAGATTTCTCTAGATTATTATATTGATTATTTGTGGATTATAATAAAAGTCTATATAATTAAAGAGGTTGTTGAAGGTTGAGAGCCCAATTAATATTAAGAAGTAATTTGTGGGAGAATTAATTGTATTATGCAATCATTCACCAATTGATAACTTGGAGATTAAGGCTATACATCAAGTAGAAAAATTACATAAAATCATTTTTAAGTAGTTTTTCCAAATTAAATTCTTATATAAAATAAAATCACTCATTATTATTATTATTAGTAATTTTTTCTTAGTCTAGTTTGATGAGGTACAACTGGTTTACATTTGAATCGGGTCTTGTATGAGTATGACCCATCTAATGAATTATTCCACTAATTTCATATTTTGAAGAAAATTCGAATTTTTAACTTTTAAGAGGGCCTTTAATAACTTCTTTATTTTTGAGATCAGTAGGAAAAAAAATATTGCGTAGATCATTAGTAGAAAAAATAGAGAGGTTTCTCTAATTTTGCAATATTTTTCAGATATATAACTATTTTTCCAAAGGTTTGAGACGAGGAACCAATTGGAATTATAACAAAAATATTTTGAAAATATGCATTTGATTTTCTCATTGAAGATAGCCTTAACATAAAATATAACATTTGCAACCACTGCACTAATTAACCTGTGATTTATATTAGAATTCCATTTTTGAAACACTATTTATAAACAGTTTTCTATTTCAAAAATTGGTTATTAGCTGTTAAATTAACCACTTTACTATAGACACAGATAATTACATTTTAAATTTATGAGTGGTGATGTTTCCATCTTTCCTATGTTTTGTTCAAAAGTTTTTACATATTTCACGATTAATCAGCTATTAAAAATATTTTTTAAAAAGCCAGTATTAAAATAATACTGTACTTAGGAAGTTAAATAAAATTAATGACATCACTTTCCTATAAGGGTAAATGCAGATGAAGCCGTTGGATTGCAAATTGAGGAGAAACAAACGTCCAATAAGATGTGAACACGTGTCCGTATGAGACGGAGACCCCTCGTACGGTCATCGCTCGTCTTCTTCCCCAAGCTTACTCCCTTTCTGACACTTATCCGTTTTTTCCCGCGCGATTTTCGCACCTTGACGCCATCAAAAGAGAGGGGAGATGAGAAACCAGAGGAATCCAAACAGACACAGAGCACGAGCTCGCAACCGCTTCAGGAAGAGGATCGTACAGGGAGAGATCTGGATCTTTCGATTTCGGTTTCCATTAATGGCGCAGGCTGTGTGCGAGAGGCCGCAAGCGGCGGTGATGGAGATGGAGGAGAAGTGCGACGATCGCGCGGCTGTCAACGGAGTAATGAAGGCCGGCGACGATCTCAAGGCAACGGTCGCATCGGATAAGGCTCACGACAACGGCGATTTAAAGGCGGAAACTGTTTCCGATAAGAAGAATCGGATTCAAGTTTCAAACACCAAGAAGCCCCTTTTCTTCTACCTCAACCTTGCCAAGGTCCTTCTATCTCTCTCTCAAACTCCGAATTGACATAAATCTCCATCTTTTATCTGTATTTTCTGGTTTCTGCACCGGCTCGATCTTGAAATGATTTTCGTGGATATTGTGTGGCCTTTTTGCAATTCTGTAAGGATTTGATTTGAAATTGTGCATTTGGTTCAGCGAAGGAGAAGACACTCTGTGTTCTCATGTTTTCTTGGATTCATTTTGTATTGAATTCGAATTCAATTTAGGGTTTTGTCTTTGGCAATCTTTTAATTAATCTTCTAATTTCAGTAGTAAGATAAAGCATTCAATTTATGATTTTCTCTTGCAGAGGTACCTCAAGCAATACAATGATGTTGAGCTATCTGCACTCGGCATGGGTATGATTTCTTGAATGCGAACAAACCTTGCTTTAAATGAGACAAGATCTAATTAGGATCTGAAAACATCGAGCAACTGCATTTCACAATGGTTACAAGTTACCTTAATATGCTGTTTGATAGTGATTCCCATTGTTAGAGAGTTTAAATGCAGCTTTGATTGATGTTTGTCGAACATGGTGAGATGCCTTTGTAATGAATCTGATTTGAGTTTTCCAGCTATCCCTACTGTGGTTACAATCTCCGAGATTCTGAAGGCAAATGGTGTGGCTGTGGAGAAAAGTAAGCTTCATGAATCAGTACTAAACTTGTAACACTTTGTTCATGCTCATCTTAATCATCACACTCTTTAAACAGAGGTTTTGACATCAACTGTTGGAACAAAAGACGAGGCCAAGGGCCGTTTAATCCAAAAGGCCAAGGTTTGATTGCTTTCATCATCCCTGGAATTCATACGAAAATCGCGTCTTCTGGCCCAATTGCAGCTTCTGTTCCTGTGTTTCTGAAATCAGACTTCTGCTTTGGACAATGCAGATTGAGATTCTGCTGGAAAGGAGCCAGGCACCAGCAAAGGATTCGTCTGAAGGAGCTCAATCAGACGAAGAGGCTAAGCAGAAGGAGGAATGATTCGGTCTGGCTAGTACTATCACCAGAAAGTTTTCGATTCTTGACTACCATGCCAAGACGATATTTTCCCGTTGTCAACAGGCATTCATTCGCTTTAACGAGTAGATTTAACATACTTAGAAAAAAATGCACAAGATAGGCATTTTTGGTTTGAATTGATTGCTGCTCCTTTACAGCAGGAGTCGTAACCCGGGCTTTTTAATGGCTTGTACTACATATACTGTAAAAACTGAGTGTTGGTTGCTGTTACATAACAGATACTTGATTGTAATGTAACCCAAGAATCAGCAGCATCTTGTATAATGATGTGGTGTTGTTACTTGTTACACACATATGCAAACATCTTTGTATTGTTTCACGGTTTTGGTAATAAGAATGTATAATCATGTGTTTAGTTTACCTGTTGATTTATGCGCTTACTCTGTTAAATAAATTGGCATGGCATTTTGTAATTAGACTGAATCTGATGCTAAAGATATGCAGATGAAGAACATTTTCATGGCATATAATGGGAAAAAGCCTTGTTATGTTTATTATTTTTTCCTCCGGGTTGCGGTTAAAGATGATAAAAAGGCGGAATTGCATAAAATCACCCGATATGCAGATTAAGTAAGTCATTTTACACAAAATCATCCCTTAAAATTGAAATACATAAAACCACCATTTAAAGAAGAACATGTAAGAAAGACAAGCAAATCACACAATAAAGAAAAAAATAGTAGTGGTTTAAGGGGCATAAAAAAATGAGGGTAAAAATGTCTTTTAACACTACTCGTATTTAAGTAACGTACTTGAAGTGGAAATGGGCCAGTGGGTGGCTAATTGCTAACGGAGTAGTTTAAGGGGCGGTTTTCCCCGATTTCAATTTTAAGGGATGATTTTGTGGAAAACGGACTATTTAAGGGTGACTTCTGAAAATTTTCTTAATAAAATTGTAAACACCAGTAAGTTAACATCAATGGGGGTGTAGCTCATATGGTAGAGTGCTCGCTTCGCATGCGAGAGGCACGGGGTTCGATTCCCCGCACCTCCATTATATTTTCATTTTATTTTTTATATAAATACGTTAATAACACCACTCAACTGTTTATTCCCAACATTTTCATTTTATTTTTTATATAAATACGTTAATAACACCACTCAACTGTTTATTCCCAACATTGCCCAATTCTTTAACTGTGTTCAATTTTTGCTATATTATAGTCAATTAATCAAATCAATAATTTCAGTTATTTGTGAGCTGGATTGATCTCGCTAGTGAGTCATATACTCCGTAGTCTACAGCTTAAAGGACACCAGTTCATTCAAAAAATAGACGAACTTTTGTGATCAATAACTCGAATCTAGTTTATGGATTAGTGACGTCAAAAGTTTACAATGAGGACAAGAGTTGCCCCGCACTACAAATTACACAAATAATACAAAAAGAGGCAACTCATTCTAGTTGCTTTGTCCAATCTACAGGTGCCCAGTCTCGTGCAAACGCCGCAACAGCTTCCTTCTGCGCCTCCACTGTCTCGTACCTACGCTTGCGATACATGTCCTCCTCGGGGAGCTTCAGCATGCCTCGGATTACATTCAGCCCAAGGCTGCTCTTAAACTGCGTCTCATCGTCAATGACGTGAACGAATCCCTTGTTTAGTCCGAACTCCACATGGAAGTAGGGGAAGTTCTTAGGGATGGAAGCACGCAGCCCCTTCTGGCTCGTGTCAATCAGTCTTTTGGCGTTGTGTTGGCTCCATTCCTCTTCGGCTTCATCAATTGCCTGAGATGAGCATAAAATTGATTAAATCTAATCTCACCTGAGACTGAAAATGGAAGACGCTCATAGAAAGTCCGTACCTTCTTAAAATACAGCGGAGCTTCCTTGGCAATGTCTTGAGGCACAGGAATGCATTCAATCAGGCAATGGCGGCGTTGCTGGGCTAAGCCCATGACGGTTTCCAGGAATACCACATCTTTCTCTTGTTTAGCAAACATCATGATTAGACACTTCTTGAAATTGCGGATTTCTTCCCAGATGTCATCGTCCACACTCCTCGTCGCCAATTCATGCTATTGTGAGAACATGAAGAAACAGACCATCCAATTAGAATAAGAATGATGAATGTGTGAAATTTCAGGGGGCGAGCAATTACAAGACAATTAAAATTACTTATCATACCTGCAAGGGCAATATGCAACAATGGCCAGGTACAAGCGGCTGCCTCTGTGGTAGCATGAGGTAAGTGAAGTTTGCTATGGCTACAACTAGGTGCTTTGGCCGATTCGGGTTCTCAAAACAGAACTGGCAGCGCTCTTGCTGAGTGGTAATGCGCTTTGCAAAATTTTGCTTAGTAACTTGTCTTTTTTGATCTCCTGTATCCCTTTTCTTGCTCTTTCTCGATGGCCCACCATCGAAATCATACTCATCATCTGCCTGACCAGATAGACTGTACTGTTTGTTCTTCAATATACTTTGAGCTAAGTGCACATCACTGTCATCTTCCTTCTGTTTCTGCTTCGCATCCATGTCCCGCATAACATATCTGGCAAGCAGAGATAAATCATCAATAAACAAGAATAAAAGATTAAAAGGCACCACATACCTATTCGCAAAACGAAATTTCCAGAAAGTGGTAATCAAATCTTGTTAACCTGGAACCTCATAGAAGTCAACCAAAATTAACTACTCAAGACTATATAACATTGGAAGGACCAAACGAAATCCCTGCATATACCTGGATCCTTCTGAAATCAAACATTTCTAAAAAACATTAACATGTCAATAAACACCTCAGTCCAATCATACTGAGCAACCCATGGGGCCATGTCAAGGATACCAGGACATAGATGTTATGGAGATAAGATTAGAGTGGATTTGACACAATAAGGAAAATTTTAAACTACCATCTAGAACTGCTCAATTTCTTATTTGAATGAGTACAACTTTTGGGCCAAGAATCAATGATGCAAGTTTTGTTTTATCAGCTAGGATTTATATAAAACTCTTTCAAAGCAATTACAACTTGGCTAACATTCCATGATGGAGGAAACCATGCATAATGAACTATATCTAGAACTGCTCATTTTCTTATTTGAATGAGTACAACTTTTGGGCCAAGAATCAATGATGCAAGTTTTGTTTTATCAACTAGGATTTATATAAAACTCTTTCAAAACAATTACAACTTGGCTAACATTCCATGATGGAGGAAACCATGCATAATGGACTATATTCAAATGTTGCAACATATGGCACAGTGAACCTACTCTGTTTTGCTGAGAAGAAGGTTCTGTAATAGATCTAAAATTAAGCCCATGATACGCGTATGCCAACACACGGATAATGACAAGTTGGCTTGAATATAGCTTAAGCCTTCATTTTCAACATTTTAGATGTAGCTTTATAAGTAGGTGAGATATAGTGCATTGTTTAGTCAAAGAGAAACAGTTGGATAAATAGGTGTCAAAATATACTAAATGGTACATAGCATGGGAATAAATCATAAGATCTAGACATCCATTTCACATCAAGAATTGGAGGAAATAAGTTGTACTAGGAAGGAAGGACAAATCTGAAATACCTGCTTGCACTGCTATTATTTCTCAACCTAGTTAACCTCTCTCCTTGCTCCTCTTCAGCTCTAGCATTTTCTGCTTCCTTCTGAAAAAATGATGAAACAGGTTTCCCTAGTCAATGTAAGCTACAGCACAGGCTTAAGAACAATATAAAATTCAAAAATAGGACAGCTTATAAAGGGGTAAAAAGGAAAATGCATCTGTTGATGTATCAGTAGCGAGATATAATACATACTTTTCCAAAAACAAATGTAAAATGCGGACACAACTCATACAGGTCAAATAAATAATTCCAGTTTTGTGAACGGTGTCTAAAGGCACAGTGATGGGCACTAATCTTATAACCGGAAGGAGGGGTAAACTTCCAATTACAAAGCTATATTAATATAATTTCTCATTCAAAAGCCAAAACCTCAACAAATGACACAAAGATTATAAGTTCTAATGAGCGGAAAGAGAGAAATATGTTGTCTCACCAAAAGCTTTTCGGCTTCTTCATGCTGTCCTCTCAAGCGTAGCTGCATAGCCTTGGCTGCTAGCTGGTTCGCACTCAAGGATGGCTTATCCTTACTGTGCCTTCTTTCTATCGAATCTGATTCCATATCAGTTATGTCTTCAGATTTTGTGCTTGTGGAATCAACATTGCTAGCTTTTTTGTGTTGATTCGTGAATTCACTCATGAAGTTTCCATCATTAGAAAATCTATTCATGCTAGAGACTGCACTCGATATCAGATCAGCATCTTCCTTAGATATATTTTTCTTTCTCCTCCAGGATAATGAATCATCAATCTTAGGTGCTCTCATTTTAGGACGACCAAGAGATACATCCTTCAAATACTCACGTTCAGGTCTCTGTGAAAGCGCAAAAAAAAAAAGATATACAATGAAATATTTTACTTTTCAGATTGCCCACAAGTTATATTAAGAGCCTACGGGACTTATTTAGCCAACGACATGCTCATCCATCCTACTTAGGCAACCAACTTTTACACCTAACTGAATGTATCCATGAATTTGAATCTATAAGGCTCTAATACCTTCAATTGAAAACTGAAATTCAGTAAAATAAATTGCAAACAAATAATGGATGTTAACAGATAAAAAGCCTGCAATTTTAAACAAATCTAACAATGTTTCAAGGCCCAAATTATGGATGTTGTAGTATGAATGTCTTAGAAGCAGTAAGCCTATTATAAACTAGAAACTCATTTAATCAGAAAACATGATACATAGTAAACTCAACAACAGCCGAGATGAATTAGTGCAAATTACCTTTCCCCTTTCCTTATCATGGTTTTTTGAGCCTGAATCATGTTCCTCGGATTGCCCAAATTTTCTTGATCTTATGGCGTGCAGATGAGCCCGAGAAGGAGCAGCAGAATGAGATGAAACAGCAACAGCTAGATCCCCAAGAGATCCCCACCGTTCCTGAACAACCTGTAATTTTCACATATCATAATCACTGTCATAAAGAGATGATAAAACTATGCTTTATAGTTTAGAGTTTTAACAATTATATAAACAGCATACTTCGTCAAGTTTTCTTCCTTCCCGTTCTGCTTGCTCTTTCGAACGTTTCAAAGCTTTCAATCTCCAGCTTGCACCACCATCTCCAACTAATGAAGAGGATAAGAGTTTATCCTGAACAGTCTTAGTCTGGCTATCTTCCTCTGGGTAACCGCTCCCACTATTCCTTAGGTATGGATTCAATTCTTTAGGGTTCACCTTATGTTCCTGATGCCAAAAAGCATGACATGAGATTTCACAACAGTGTTCTAGTATCTAATGGTGGCACAATAAATGAGCAAGGAAAGAAAGTAAAAATATGGCAAATTTTACATGATCAAAATCTACCTCTTTGGTTGGAGGCTCCTCTTGTTGTTCCTCATAAGGTGTTTCATTTTTTTCAGCTTTAGCTCCTGGTCTAAGCATCCATTCTAATCCCATCTCTCTCCTGACAATGTTAATGTCATTTTCCGAATCCCCATCCCCGGCATCATCTATTTCTATTCAAATAACAAGAACGAGTTTAGCTTAGTAAGATTCTCATCATACATCAAGATAAGGAAAATTAAAACTACAAATGAGATTAAATACGTGACCCATGATACTTACTCTTTACCTGCTTTCTACTTCCACTTCTATCCCCTTTCCGACTCTCGAATTCATCTGAAGAATACTCTTTACTAGAATGCCTTTTCTTTTTCCCTCTCGATTTCTCGGCAGATCTTGTGTCTTCTTCATCATCTGATGAATCGGATTCGTCGGAAGAATACCACTTCTTCTTCCTCGACCTCTTACTTATTTTCCCTAATCCATCATCCTCTGAGCTACTACACTTGCTACTCCTATGCTTTCTCCTATCCTTACTCTTTTTCTTACTCGATTTCCTCTTACCTTTCCTTGAATCATCCGACTCATCTTCAGCTTTCCCCTACAATAGATTGCATATACATATAAATCAACAATCCAACAAGCACGATTTGACGTCATCTTTAACAACTAAATTCCTGGATTTCAAACACAAATTAGATTAGGGATTTACTTGATTAATTTGATCCTTGGGAAGAAATTTCACTCCAGAAAGCATTTCTTCTTCCTCGCAAATCAAAGCACTGCCAAGTCCCAAACCACTGGAGTTGAATTCGTAGTACGCCCTATAGTTTACCGTCCCGGGGACGTCCAACCGAAATCGTTCGGAAACTCGAACCAGATGGCGGTGAATTCAATCGGCGGGGCGAGAGGAAAACAAATACGAATTGAAGAACAGAGATCTACAGAGAGGAAGATGAACGACTTACAGAGAACAATCGAAGAACAGAAGAACGAAAAGTATCGCTCGAGATAGAAGATCAGGGGCGAGGGTTTGCTAATAGATACAGCCCAAACGAAAACCCCAAACGTTGGCCCAATTATTTGAATAAACCCAAAGATAAACCCCTAGTTCCAAATTCCAAATACATTTTTTATTTTTAATTACAGTTTTTTATTTTTAATTACTTAAAATCATTATTAAAATATTCAAAATTTTCATAAAATCATTATTCAACTAAATAATAACTACCTGGTACGAAATAAGAAAAAGACAGTAAGCAAAAGAAAAGGTAGACATGCACAAATGGCAGAATACCACTTAGGCAGGAAAAAAAAAAAGAAATCTGAGATGAGATAAACAACCAGAAAGAACACAATTAATTTTGATAGTAGTCACAAATTTCATTGCATGTCCTCTATCGGCTTCATCATTCGTGACTATCTACGATCCTTTTGCAGTTGGGTGAGCTCAGTTTGGGCAGAAGAGTGCACTGGTTGTAGAAGCTTTCACTCTCAATCTTGGTCTTCTGAAGACGATCGAGGGGGTTGGGGTTGTCGCGTATTCTGATTGAGGGAGACAACCTGGCAGTGATTAATACCCTCAATTGATGCTAGTCATGTTCATGTGAGATCGCCGACATTCGGCTCGTTCTGCAACATTTCGAGGTGATAGAAATCTCTCATATCTTTCGTGAAGTCAACAGGTGTGCGGATTGCATCGTGTGCCTCTTTCATATAACAACCAAGGGCGGATATAATGGTGGACAACGTACATCGGGCCGTCACCCACCCCGACCCATAAAAAAATAAAAGAATATTGTAGTTACGTTCAGTATGTATTATATAATAAATTCTATCAATCCTTATTCAAATTCCACTAGTTACAAAAATTATCTTTAAAAAATTGTACTCACCCCCAAAAAAAAATATAATTTCTGGATCCGCCCTGGCATAAAATGGCGAAAAAACTACCTATAACGTTTTTTATGTGTTGCTGATTTTTTTTATATATATAATATCACCATTTTGTTGAAAATATTTATATCTATAAAAAACATACTTGATCATCACTCTAAATAAGATTTTCATTAGAAAAAAGACATATGGCGAAGTGTGACGAAAATTAATCTCTCCAAACAGCGACCGGAAGTGTGAATGTCGGAGGCAATGCAATGGGAACAACTGCAAAAAACCGCTTTCTAAGAAACACAGCGGCAGCGGCGGTGTGATGCCGCCGGAGATGGACTTCAAAGGTGATGTCACTGATGTGGTGTGGTGTGTGTACCTTTGATTCCAACCTTTTTTTAATATGGTAATCTAATTTATATTCTATAAATAATAATTTGTAAATCAAATGCCGATTAAAAAAAAAAAGTGTTGGAAAATTTCGGTACAAGCTAATAAAGCCCGTCGAAAAATACTTACGAAATGAAGCCAAATTTGAAGATAACTAAAGAGAGTAATCAAAAAGATAATTGATTTGATATTTTCAAGTTAAGACGCTGAAATGGACTAATTAATACAAAAAATTGACATTTTTTTTTGTATCAATTAAATTATTCAACATTCACTAAATTATCCTCGTTATAAAATAAAATTGACAAATTGTTATACATTTACGCCATAGTAATAAGTAATATTAGGTGGTGTGGTTTGGTATACTATACCGTGTAATTGGAGAATTAATTTGACCGAGGACGAGTTTTAATTAATTATTTACCGAGTCAAACCTTGGAAGTTTTCTTATTTCCTCTACTAGCCTTTGAATACTCCCAAAATTCAAACGGTCAACTTCAAATTAAACACCCTTTAGCGTCTCTATATATACTTTGGGCAACTCCTCATTTTTCATCATCACATACATTTTCACTCATTACACAAATAGAGCGACTTCCTATTCAAATAAAACTCAACTCGACCCATATTGAATTTACGTGGGTATCTGTGTCTGACAATGATGGCTATGATGAGCAGAAGAAGCATCCTTGTGATGTTGATGATTGTGGTTTGCATTTTATGTAGCTTCGAGACGAGTGCTGCTATCAGGCCATTGGGAGGAGTTGTGGATGGAGAGCTAATTCGTCAGTATGCGAAGACGGTCTTCGAATCGCTCCCAAGAGGGAGGACTCCAGCTTCGACGAGTTCTTCGTGCACCTTCATTAGCGGCAGCAAAGGCGGCAAATGCTAGCTAGCTCGTATTTTTTGTTGATCGCTCGACACCTAATGCTAGATTCGTTAATATTCATTAATTCTTTTATTTTTTCATGAAATGCAACATTCATTTTTTTTTAATTGGGATATATCACTGATTAGATCGGCCAATGTAAGATTTGGTTGGTATAATCCTCAAATTAGAGCCTAAACTTAGTTTTGCTACATAAACTAATTTACATGTACATGTGTTTATATTGATAATTGATATATATCTTTGTGTTACAATTTCATATGTATGCAAGTTATATATACATGGAAATCATCCGAGTTATAATAGTTTCATGATTTCATTTTCAAAGGTAAATAAATAACAAAATACAACGAAACACAATTCATATGTATGCAAGTTATATATACATGGAAATCATCAGAGTTTAATAGTTTATTCATGATTTCATTTTCAAAAGTAAATAAATAACAACATAATACTACAAAGAAACAAAAAAACACAATTCAATCAGTTATTTGACTATTTGGGCCGAAGGCCCAAAAGTTGGCCATTAAAAGGGCCCAAAATTGTAGACGAGAGGAAAAGCTGAGGTGATATGAGTATAACTCCTACTCTATCCATCCCAAACAGATTTGGTAAAAAATCTCTAAAATAGAGAATAAAATTACAAAATCTCTATAAGTTTTATCTTACAACTCCAACAGTTACCCTATTTTACAGATTTTACATTTATTATTCTAATCATTCATTGGTTAAATTTGAATTAGAGAAACACTTTTTATTATTTTTCTTTATATTTTTTGTGATGTATGTGTGATGGGGTTTTGGAATATAGTAAACATTTAATTTTAGAGATTTTTTCAAATGCTACAAATATAGAGATTTTTTCATTCTCTCTCATCTATTCTCTATTTTAGAGAAAGAAATAGAGGAGTTGTTGGGTGAAAAAAACCTCCAATATTTTGCTAAATTCCGACTTTTCTCTATAATAGAGATACTGTTGGGGATGCACTTAGAAGGTGATTTGGAAGGGGGCAAAAGCCGCAAAACTTTGTTGAGTTTATGATAATCTATGTTGTCGTCCAAGTTTCATTCTTAATTATTCACTTTTTTAATTGTTAAATAATAAATATCCATTCAAATATAATATAAAATGAGGGATAAATTAAAATTTATTAGGGTTAACTGAGATTCAGATGGAATATTTTTTGGAGTTGTTGGTTAGTGACAAAAATTATTTAAAGCTTGATTTTCTGAAAATATCAATTTAAGGGGTTATTTATGTCAAATGGGTATATTCAAATGATGATTTCCTACAATTTGGTCATTTACAAAATATTTTGATGTCAGGTCGTCTAGTAAGCAAGTATCCGTCATTGAGCTATACATTATTTAAGTATCCGTCTAGTAAGCAAGTATCCGTCATTGATCTACCTTTTAAAATAAAAAACTTAATAATTTTAAATTCAAGATATTTTGAACACATTGTAATTAAATCAGATTAAACAAACACTTTCAAAATATTTATATTTATAATTATATTATAATTATAATTCGCTTAAAATCCAAACACACCCCTACGTTGGTTTGTTTGGATTTTAAGTTATTATAATTATAATGCAAGTATACTCACTTTGAAAGTGTTTATCTAATATAATTATAATGTGTCTAAGATACCTTATACATTATGTTAACTAAGAACCCACTATATATTGCATAACATTTATATAATTACATTAATGTAGTTGACTAACATAATTCATAAGTTATATATTTTTAATTTAAATTTAGACTCCGTATTATTTAAAACACATTTTAATTTTTTAAAACACATTGTATTATACTATTATTGGGTTCCTGGTATGGACTAGCTAGTCTTAAGGCATTATGTCATCAAATGCAACTGTTTGATATTACGTGGTCAGACAGTTGCACTTGAGAGTAGTGTGCTGAATTATTTGAATATGTGAAATGATACAAATAATGTATTCTAGGTTGATTATACGAAGAATCCAAGCCTTGTATATAAGACGGTGAGATAATCATTCTATTGTCAATTGGTTTTAAGAAGGAACTCAACCGGTCCTATGTGGTTGGTTTGGTTAGCGTATGGTGAGTTCAGATATATGGACCTATACGTCATATGACCCACCCATAATTCACAAATTAGGTTAAAAAAAACTTAAAAATTTCAATGTGATTATAATTATAATCACATTGACAATGCATATTAATTCTCGGAATTAACTACTAATTCGAACATTAACAATGCACCACTCGATTAACTTCTAAAGAAAAAGCATTTTACCACCTCAGTAAGTTTATCCAACGTAGTTAATTAATAATCAATTTAACCCCTTTATATATAGCTAGACTAGACTAGACTCCAGCGCAAACAATTTCTACATTGTCACCATTCATCAATGATATCGATGCCTAGTATTTAGCTTGTTTGTGTCAAATCGTATATGTGCTTATCTAATCTAATGTCTTCATACCAATTTAATTAGGCAAATGCGGAGATTGAGTGGATTACGGAAATATCAAGGGAAATTAAAATATTTGGATGAGTTTTAGCTAAACGTACTGAATTTGCAATTTCAGTGGGAACTTAACTAATAATCCACGTTGACCGTAAAAGTTTAAAAAAAAAAAAAAAAAGAAGTTGGAATGACTATTGATTCGGGTCCGGGTCAAAACTTGCATTTCATTAATACTATGGCTTTAGTCCATTTCCAAGTCCAAGTCCAACCCATCGATCTTCTATTTGACTATTTCCAATTTCCTTGTGCTTTCCCCAATTGTCTTGCCTATGTCCGTGACATAAGCCTAGTTAGACTTCGTCGTAAAATCAATTGACAATAGTCCAACGGCCTTATATACTAGACTCCAGATTCATCATATTTTCAATGCGATATTCACTTTCCTTTCATATCTTCCGCATTTAGGAATACTTGGATCAGCCTCTTATTGGAATCTCACGTTGATGGTGAAGTGAAAATAAACACCTAAATATAAATGAGAGTAAAACTCTTAAACAATAGCTTAAGTTATTGTGCTAGAAGAGTGGTTATATCCCGACCTTATAATCAAATCAAAATTAAAATAAACTCGATAGGACTCTTGTTTCGTATAACTCGACTGGAAATTCCCGAAATTTAACACCTGCCCCTTTTATCTCATCATTCTCATTATGATGGAAAATAATAGTAGTAACAACAAAAACAACAACAATAATGATAATTAGTAATTCCCCTGTCTAGCTATTTGAACTACAATTGGAAAAGAGAACGCATGGACTCCTGGTGTACCATTGCCCACTGGCTAGCGGTGTCATTGATTGATAACGCTTGATGTCGGATCGTAGTCTATATATGTTGTCCCTAACGTTTTAGGGTAAGATTCGTTTATTCGGTTGAATCTGTTATCTTGCCACTGTTTGTATGTCACCTTTTTTTTTTTTTAGGTTGTATGTTTGACAATTCGTTGTCTGCCGACTTTGTCGACCACTCGAGGAGTCTGCGCTTAAATTCGTACCTTCTTTAAGAGAGAGAGAGAGAGAGAGAGAGAGAGAGAGAGGGGGTGAGGTCGAAGTCACTGTATTGAGAAATGGATAGCTTAGATATTAGGTACATATAGACTTATTTATACATGTGAGAATTTGGGAATGTCAACCACAATTATATCACTACAAAAGAGCATCGTCTCTACGGACGAGAATTTAAAACTCTAAATCAGAACTGCATTACGTACATAGATGTTTGATCATAAATATATACATATAATGCATGCTATCCAAAATAATCTTTTATTCATATCTATGCACAACCAAGAAAATAAAAACTATATTCAAGCAAATCAAATTAAGAATGTCTAGAAAATTACATCAATATAAATGTGCGCGCATCGATGGAAAGTACAATATATAATCATAGACGTGTACATATATACAAGATTGGTGCCTTGGTGGTATACATATCAAACTTTGGTATGGTAGTATCATAGACGGATTTAGGCGGGGGCAAGTGGGAGCATATGCCCCCCCTTTCATCCGACGAATCACCTATAGTTGTTCTACGCGTCGATAGCTTCGTTTTGATATATTATAAGCCTGAATCCGATAAACGAGTAAAAAGTTATGACCGTTTGAAAGTTAAACACAGATTAATTATTTCAAATGTCTTTTAATAAAGCATGGTTCTTTTATATTTTACTTAATTTGATATTTTGGCAATATAATTGAACCAAAGAGTTTCGAAATAAGAGGTTATATTACTAAATTCGATAATTATATAAGAAAAAAGTTTGTATATCTTGTTACACGTTAGTGTATGTTAAGAGAACAACAAGGTGCATATTGACTTTGTAGGTTTCAAACCACATATTTTTAGACGAAAAAATGTTGTTATCGATTAAAACGACTTTGTTTTATCGTTTAAAGAGAAAAAAAATATAAAATAACACAATTTTAAATTAAAAGATTACCGTTTTGAAAAAAAAAACTTGTGTTTTGTACTAAAAAATTATATGTTTAGACTAAAATATCATCGTTTAATCTAAAATATTATAGTTTTGGTTCGCTAAACATATTATTAAAAAAACTATCGAACAACGAATCAACAATTTGTATAAAACTTCGCCCCGCCTTCGATAAGTTTCTGGCTCCGTCCCTGGGTAGTATCATAATATTTCATATCATATATCAAAAACTAAAAAATAAATAATGTATATGTGAAATAGGCCGAGGTACACCTTGGTTCGTGGACTCTGCCCTTTCAAAAAATAAAAAATAAAAAATAAAACTAATAAGACTCAACACTAGCTTTTAATGAGTCAACTTGACCCCACTTCAGTTATGATTCGACATAATGCCTAATTTGAAGACTCCATATCCACACGAGAATGCCCACCACCAGCAACCCTATAAGCCCGAGGATGCATGCTAATCGCGGCAAAATGCTTCTCTTTGAAGGCACAACTAGTAGAGCCGCTATCACCTCCAGGGATGAAGGTGCAAGACGAGGCCCCTGTAGAGGGGGCGGTGCCTCTGTCGAGGGACTCCATCATAACCCAATCTATCTTCTTGTCATTAGAAGAAGATTTTTGCTCATGAAAATGGAGGTTTCTTGCTTGGCATGGTTGAATGTCATGCAGCACAACCATGCCAATAAGAAAAAGGATGAAGAATTTTATAAGGGACCCCTCCATGATAAAAATAAAATAAATCTCTCCTTGTTGTTTTTTCTTCCAATTGTTTGATTTTTGCATGCAAAATTGATGGGTAAACTATACACAAAGGCAAGGTATTTATAGTGCAAAGGAGAGGAGAAAAACAAAGTAATGTGTTGACTAATGTCCACTCCTCATTTTCCTCGAAACATACATTACATTATTAATTTCCTAAATATAAAACATGAGAGGTTTATGACTTTTTTCCCCAAGGATGTAAGGAATTAGATTTAAGTCAATAGCTGCTTTCTAATAATAATAAATCATTTGACAAATAAGCAGTCATTGAGAAATCGAAATGATTGTGAAAGATATCAAAATTCTATTGTTGGCTGTGAAAGAAGTCTTATTCCTCGCATATGCAATAAAGTAGCTGATAAAGTTGCATATTTTTGTCATTCTATCCGAAGAGTCAACATCTCCAACAATCCCGATCTTCTTGACTTATTCGAAAAGATGCTCTCGGGTAGAGTTCTCTCACCCGAAATCTTGATCTTTCCTAATAAAAAAAATGGCTAGGTTGGAATAAGATTGAGTCGATCAATTTGTCTATCTTTGAAACTATGGCTGCTCAATGTACATTAATTTGTCTTGAAAATGACATTATTTGACATGTATGAGTGTTACCTAGTATTAGTTGCATATAATATATATAAAAAAACTACCTCATCAAACACTATTTTATAAACCAAAACGGTAAGCACTAATTTAAATGTGCATATATGCTAAACACACTATTAACAAGAGTACTATTTTGGTCAAAATTTAATATAAAGTCTCAAACCATCCCAAACTTTACTTTATCAACGGTCAATTTACATGAATTAAACGCCTTTAGCTTGTAGTATACGTTAAGAATTGTTGAAGGAGAAGTTTCTAGGGGGTTTTCTAACGTTTGAACTATGACTTCGTGTTATAAGTTCAAGTTCTGTTCCTAAAATGTCACATTTGACATTAATTAATACATATTCTATATTTATTAAATTTTAATTAGGAAAAATAACCAAATGATCATATTTAAGGTTTATTTTTATTTTGGGCCAAAATTGTTAAACGTGAAAAGTATAAACATCAAAATATAATGGGCCGGACCAGAGCCCAAACAAATCGGCCCATTAATAGAAAAATCAACTTCTTCCCCTAACAACGTTTAATTCACCATTTTCGACTTTACTAAGCTCCCAAGCGCGCTCTCTCTCCCCCTCTCTCTCTCCGTTGTAGACGACGAAGCGGATACTCAGCCCAGGAAGAGTACAGAGGTGAATCAATTTTCACGCCCCTTGTTTTTATTTATGTAAATGTTGAGAATGAGAAACAATGTGAAGAGACAAAATGTCCCACATTGAATATGAGAAACATAAAACCTTAGCATATAACCTAGAGGGCTATCCCACCAATTGGTTTTAGGATGGAACCCCGCTCGGCTTATGTGCTAGGCTATTAGCGCAAGGGTGCACGTGTGCACACGACCCCCGATCCCGAGTCCCAACGGACTTCAGTATGGTATCAGAGCGGAAAAGCCAAACGGATGAGATGCTAGACCCGATGTCCAAGCCTCAACTAGAGGCGAAAGACGACCCTAGTTGCACTTGCGGGGGCGTGTTGAGAATGTGAAGAGACAAAGTGTCCCACATTGATTATACAAACAAAGAAGCCATAGTATATAAGCTAGTGGGTTACCCCATCTTGGGTAGCAGAGGCCTCTTCTTCTTCCCCGTCTTTCAAGCCTCCCTCCATTATCGCTTTTCAGTTTATGGTGGATTTGATTTCCTTATTGGTTGATGGAAATCCACATTGGATTTAGATTATTGACTGTAACAACGCCTTTATTGCCCTAAGTTTCAGTAGCTCCCCAGTGCTATTGGAGCATGTTACAATCTTGAAATCAACTTATTTTAGTGGCTTAATGGAAATAAATTTGCTTTCCTTTTGGTGGTCTAGCTTGTTTCTGATTTCAGAATGTCTTGTCTGTTTGCCCATCTCTTGTGTGTTATTCTCTTTTATCTGCACAAGTGAACTGATTTTTGTGTTTTTGAGTATCAATTGTTTGTGATTCAGGATCTCACCCCTAATTTGACGGGGACTGATGCTACCAAAGTGGATGACAAATTGATCTATCCTTGCATCATTAAGCTAATAGTTAGATTGCAAGCACTTGGCTTGTGTTGTTAGCTCGATTGTTAGCGTCAAATCAGCTAGCGATATCATGACATTAACTGCATATGTTGTGTTCAGTCTTGAGAGTGGCTACAAATAATTGCTGAGCATGGCTTGTGTTGTTAGTTTCTGAGAGTTATGAAGCAATGCACGTAACTTCCCAGTTTCCTATTTTCCAGCCTCTCAAATCCTCATTGAAACTGCTCCAAATCCTGCAATTCTCAACAGAGGCCAACACCAAATCATTTGTTCTGAAGAAGTGCATTGCTCTCCTCCAGTCATCAGCTTCCTCTTTCTACAAGCTCAAACAAGTCCATGGCTTCTCCATCAGGCATGGTGTCCCCATCTCCGATCCGGACATGGGCAAGCACCTCATCTTCTTCTCCGTCTCCCTCTCATCAACATCACCCTCCTCCATGTGGTATCCCCACAAGATTTTCTCCCAGATTCAGACCCCTAACATCTTCACCTGGAATACAATGATTAGAGGTTTTGCTGAGAGTGAGAACCCAAGTCCAGCCATTGATTTGTACACCCAAATGGTAGTCGAATCCGTTTTGCCTGATACACACACATACCCTTTCCTTTTGAAGGCTGTTGCTAAGCGGTTGGATGTGAGGGCCGGGGAGAAGCTGCACTCTGTGGTGACAAGAAATGGGTTTGAATCTCTGGTGTTTGTTCAGAATGCATTGGTTCATATGTATGCTGCTTGTGGGCAGGCTGAGAGTGCCCACAAGCTGTTTGTGTTAATGCCTGTGAGAAATCTTGTGACTTGGAACTCTGTGATCAATGGCTATGCTTTGAATGGGAGGCCTAATGAGGTGCTGACGCTTTTCCGGGATATGGGAGTGGACGGCGTTGAGCCTGATGGGTTTACGATGGTTAGCTTGTTGACAGCGTGTGCTGAGCTTGGCGCTGTTTCACTGGGGAAGAGGCTCCATGTTTACATGGTTAAGGCGGGGTTGGATCGGAATTTGCAGGCTGGAAACGCTCTTTTGGATCTTTATGCAAAGTGTGGGAGGATCAGAGATGCGGATTTGTTCTTCGGGGAGATGAGGGAGAGGAGTGTGGTGTCTTGGACTTCTCTGATTGTCGGGTTGGCGGTAAATGGTCTCGGAAATGAGGCAATTGAGCTCTTCAAGAAGATGGAGATGACCAACTTTGTGCCAACTGAGATCACTTTCGTGGGTGTCCTCTATGCTTGTAGTCATTGCGGTATGGTTGACGAAGGATTCAAATACTTTTACCAAATGAAAGACATGTATGGAATTGACCCGAAGATTGAGCACTACGGCTGCATCGTTGATCTCTTGGGCAGGGCGGGGAAGGTTCAACAAGCGTACAAGTTCATCCGAGACATGCCATTCAAGCCCAACGCTGTCATTTGGCGAACTTTGTTGGGCGCCTGCTCGATACATGGGCATCGCGGGTTAGCAGAGACCGCGAGAATGCAACTCTTGCAACTGGAGCCAAAACACAGCGGAGACTTCGTCCTTCTTTCCAACCTCTATGCATCCGAAAGACGCTGGTCGGCCGTGCATAGTGTCAGGAGCAACATGTTAAAGGAAGGTGTAAGAAAAGTTCCTGGATACAGCCTTGTTGAGCTGCGAAACCGCGTCTACGAATTCACCATGGGAGATAGAACTCATCCTCAGGATAAGGAGATTTACAAGATGCTGGAAGAGACGACGAGGCTACTGAGGTTGGAGGGCTACGTTCCGTGTACAGAAAATGTGTTCGCAGACATACAGGAAGAAGAGAAAGAGACGGCATTGGCGTATCACAGCGAGAAGATTGCAATTGCCTTTATGTTGATAAACACTGCCCCAAGAAGCCCAATTACTGTGATGAAGAACCTTAGGGTTTGCGGAGATTGCCACCTCGCGATCAAGCTGATATCGAAGATCTTTGAACGCGAAATTGTGGTGAGGGATCGGAGTAGGTTTCATCACTTCAAGGATGGGGCTTGTTCTTGCAGGGATTATTGGTGATTATTCATTGGATTTTTGTTGATCTGTGTATTTGCCTATCTGTTGATGATATGATATTAACATTGTCTGTCAAACAAGTTTCATTGCTTACTTGACAACGCCCACTCAAAAGAAAGCAAGGGAACATCGAGACCCAAGCGAATCAAGCGAAAACCAGGAGGAGATAGGGGAGCGAGATACATAATAGCGGTGGCCAGAGCCGATTTGGGGTGGCCGGAGTTGGTGTTGGGTGGTCGGAGCTAAGGTTAGGGGCTCTCTCTCTCTAGTTTCCTTGAGAAAAGAGATTTTTTTTTCAGGGAAGTACTATTACGAAAAGCTTAGGTGAATAAATGTTGAAAAGTTTCGATTTCAAAAGCTAATTAAACTAAAATGTTGTATTTTTTTTTTGATTAGGTAAAAATTCGAAGGTCAGACAAGCCTGACTTATCGAAAGGCCGACCGAGGTCGGCAGACGGTAAACCGTCTAACAAAGCAACCTAAAAACAGAAATACAAATAACAAGCGTAATGAACCAAACAGAAATAAACTCTACAATAAACGTTCAAGAAGACCAAACACCGGAAAAGCTGAGGAAGCCACCGAAAAACGCAGCCAAGCACCACCAAACAGTAGCACCGCGGGCCAGTAGTACAGTAGGACTCTATCTCCTGTGGGTAGTGCAGACGAACTCCAAGGAAACTCTATCCTGGATACGGAGTCGCCCTGAGCGCACCACCTCGACCCCAGCCAGACACTAAAATGTTGTATTTATTTCATTTAAAGTTATATAATATAAAAAAAATCTGGAAAACTTTTTGATAGTGCGAAATATAACCTGATATGGAAAAATTGGAAACAAAATAGAGGTTCGAAAAAAAATACAAGTTGCACAACAAATTAGACTGGCCAAGTTGTTGACTTGTTCCTACTTTGGAGCAGATCTGGGTTGTTATCTAGTTGACGAATTGAGATCATCTGTAGCACATAGAGGCAGTGGTGGAACCAAAAAATTCCCAGCAGAAATAGGAATCAAATCTCATGTCCTCAAAAATATCCTCCCTCCTCCCTCCTGTCCCCTCACAATTCGTAATTAAAAAAAAAAGAAAATAAATTAATAAATAAAAATAGATTAAAAAGAAAAAAAGAAAAAGAGTTTTTGTGGAGGGATAGGGAAAGGGGACATAACTAGGGACAGAGGATTTGGATCTACAATCATATAGGTGCGGTGTCGTTTTGGATTAAAACGTTACAAGAAACTCTATATAATACAACGAAAATAATGTTATTTTAGGATAAAATGTCGTTAGTTCATGATAAAATAACATTGCTTTTCCCATTATAAAAATATAAATAAATAAATAAATGAAATAGCAAAAGAAAAAAATCTAATAGAATAAGAATAGAAGACTCAATATAATAAATATTGAGTCATTTTTTAAGATAAAAGGAAGAATTTAAACGGGGTAAGTCGCTATTAGACCATCATCCAAGAACATTCAAGTAATATTGAATCAATATGTAATTTGTTATAATCTTAACATAAAATATTGAAAATTTAAAGTTGCATAACTTCTTATCTAATTGTCAAAATGAGTAAGTATAACTTCTCGTTTTGAAGCTCTATGAATTATAGTATTTGAATGTCAATCTAAGTAAAATATAAAAACATTATAGTTTATTCAAGTAATATTAAAGTGATTAAAACACCTTTAATTTTCAAATATTTATAACATTTTACTCAGATATCGAATTATAACATATTATATATCAAAACAAAGCTATGAAACAGGAGAATATACGATGAGAAGAGGACACATATCCCCCTTGGTTCCACCACTACATACACGTATCACTTAATGTATTCTTCTCGTTCTCGTTGATGTCAATTTTGATAGGTAGGTTAGATTTCGACGTGGGGTTGTTTGCAAAGGGACAAAATTACAGAAATTTGGAACTGGAATGGACATTCAATTGACGTGGTCAGCTAGACTACTAGAGTGGCTGTTGATTCCTAATTGTATAAGATAATAATAAGATTGTTGTTGGATTCCTAATTTGATAAGATTGTTGATGCCAACTAAGAGCATCTTAACCAATTCAAGTATCATATTTTACATTTTTTCTTGCCACATCATTTTAAGATATTTGAATCCACAACCATGATACTCACAAAAGTATCTTAATATACATTTCATTTTATTTTTAAATCTTTGCAGGGGTAGGAAAAAAAAAGTAATCCCCATATGTTATTGTTCATTGGATAAAACTTATGATATTGTGTAAGAGTAAGTATCATCTAAATGATACTACTCACTTGTAATAATTGTCTAAATTCACACCCCAACTCTTACATTTATTTTTATTTTTTATTTAAAAATAGGGATATGGTACTCCAAGTACCACCATTAAAGATATTCTAAGTGCATATCTCCTTGAATTTTGTAAATAAAGAGCGGTCATTCAAGGTTCGAATCGGAGACCTTTGGGTACTACCCGTAAGTTCTTTCCGGTTGAACCATTCCGGAATGGTTAGTGCATCTCTCCTATATATAAAAGAAAAATGGGTTTTAAGTATAGGATAAGAAGTTTGATTGAGGAAGATTAACTCAAATTAAATTATTTTAGTTTTTCTGAAAATTATTTTTTTAGGGTCGATGTTATGTTTGGTAGGGAATCGTTCCTAATCAAGGTTCTTATCCTATATCATTGAGCATATGATATAAAGATAGTATAAAAAACGGTTTAAGTGCGTCATAATGCTTTTATGGTCTAAATCATGTCACATTTTTTTCACTTTATCTGTCATTATATTGACTTCGCAGAAGACATGAGTACAAGAGAACCGATCACATTGTCGAAGAAGTTACATGATGTTCGCGACGACCATCTCGATCTCCCGTTGACACTTTCACTTGTCGGAAACAGATTTGACAAATGACATGTTTTTATCTTCGATCTCAATGATGCGTTGAAAGCCGAAATCCTGTGCTCTGGCTAAGTTGAACCAAAGGACCAAAGCTTCAACCATCAAGGAGCAAGCATTACCACAAGGAAAGCTGGTAGAGGGCATGATCGATTCATTGACATCCCAAAAAGTATAGTTAACTGTTGCATAACCTGAAAGAAGTTTGGACCAATCGATTTTTTTTTGTTGAAGAAACTTTATTCAATATAATATTTTTTTTTTAAAAAAATTTGCTTCAACATACAATATCACATTAGCAAACCAGTTTATTGAATACTCCCAACTCATTTTTAAAATTTAACTACTGGTCTACTACAGTACTGACTAAGTATAAATTAATTAAACTATAGGGCGGACATGGAATCCAAATTAAAAATCTCTACTGTATATCAAAGAGTTTGGATCTCCACATAGTTAATGTTGGAAATAAGATCGAGGAGCACGGTTTCCATTGTTTGATTCTTCTATCCTGTATGCCATTTCAAATTTGATCTCCCTCCCATTCAATCATTTACGGAGCATGTGTTTGAATTGTATTTTATTTTTATTTTATGTTCAGTTTCTTTTTAAAATTACACTATCATTTAGTGTCTAGTAGGACGAGAGTTCGAGACTTTGACTGAATCGCTAACCTAACAGGGTTTATGTAATGTCCTTAGTAGATAGTGTACGTATAGCAGGAAGTAAGGGTATAAATACCCTATTTGTTGTAAATGGGAGGTATCCAAATAATAATTAATTACCCTTTACCTCTCCTCTAATCTCTCTGTCTAATCTTCCTCTTCTTCCGTCTGATAACTCACCCTATGTCCTCTAGTCTAAACTCTAACTCTCTCCCTCTTCATCATCTTCCCATCTCAAATTCATTAATTCAATCCGGATCATCTAGAATTGACCTCGGGACATAACAATTTACTAGTAAGTAACGAATCCGAGCTAAGAAGTCCGCCACGATGTTGTAGGTCTCCTGGAAAATATGACAAAAGTTCCCCATCTCAAATGAATGAAGCAAGAAAGATTTCAGATATCAACATCTTGATCTCCCGAGGACACCTCTAACGTCGCATGATGATAATTAGATTATCGCCTTCCACTTTGACATAACGTAACCCTAACAATCTGACATTAACAACTCCTGTATAGAAAGCACCAGCCTCAGTGCCAATAGCAGAAATATTCTTTTGTATAGGACAAGAGTTCGAGACTTTGACTGAATCGCAACCTAACAGGTTTTAATTACCAGTGACGAATCTGAGCTAAGCAGTTTGCCACGATGTTGGTCTCCTCGAAAATATGACAGAAGTTCCCCATCCCAAATGAATGGAGCTGAAGAAAGATGTCAGATAATCAGATATCAACATTGATATATCTCGATCTTTCGAGGACACCTCTAACGTCACACGACATTGTTGATGATAGTTAGATTATCCCCTTCCACTTTGACATAACGCAACCCCAACAATATGATAGTAACAACTCCTACATAGAAAGCATCAGCCTCAGTGTCAGGCCCGGACCTGAGGCGAGGCCCAACAGGCCGTCGCCTCAGACCCACTTTCATTTGGGGCCCATTACCCATATATTTGTAAGTAACATATATATAAATAAAATTGAATTAACTCTTAAACTATATGAATGCCCTGCCTTGGTGGATAAAGACACGGGAGGGCAAGGTGATGACGCATGTTCGAATCTCATTTGTGTTTCTGCCCACACGGAAGTAGGGGTGATATTCGAGCCGAACGAGCCGAACGAGCCGAGCTTGGCTTGTTCAAGCTTGGCTCGAATGGGAAACGAGCCGAGCCGAGCTCGAGCCCAAATTTTGTTCGAGCTTTTTTTGGTGCTCAAGCTCGGGTCGCGAGCCCAGCCTTAAACTCGAGCTCGGGCTTGTCAGGCTCGAACAAGCCAAACGAACGAGCTTAGGCTCGTTCAAGCTCGTTAGCTGGGCTCGTTCAAGCTCGTTCGAGCTCGTAACATCACTGAAAACCTAAATGTCAATCAACAGATCTAGAACAAATATCAAAATTTCAATCTCATGCTTTGATAGTCAATCAAAGCATACACAGAATACACGAAAAATGATGCTTAATTTGATAGTAAATCAACACAAATCTCCTGCTTTGAGAGTCAACCAAGAGAATACACAAATTAATCAACACAAATATCATCCGCTTGTTCATGTGTATTGCAGAGAATGAACAAATTAATCGACAAAGATAATCCACAAATTAATCCATTATCTCGAGCAAATAAGGGGGAGATGAACAAGGAGGGATTTCCGACACAGATGAGTACGAGCGCAGAGAAGAGATTTCTGACACAGATGAGTACGAGCGCAGAGAACGCACAGCCATGGAGTACGAGGGCAGACGACTAGAGGAGGAAGTAAGGCCTGAAGCGACACCGCACAGGTCGTGGTGGCATGGTGCTGCTGCAGCCGTTCGCCGGAAGGAGAGAGATTTGCCGGCACCGCCTAGGAGAAAGGAGGAAGTGAGGAACTGATCGAGGGAGAAAGGAGGGACTGGGGGGCAGCGATTGAACGAAGAAGCAGAGGAGAATTGGGGAAAGATTGAAAGAGGGAGAGGCGACGTCCTCCTACATACCTAATTTTACCCTAAGGGACGTAATTTCGTACATTATCAGACTCACGAGCTTCTGGGCTCGGCTCGGGCTCGGCTCGAGCCCAAAACCTCGTTCAAGCTCGGCTTGATTTACGTATTTGAACGAGCCGAGCTCGAGCTTTTTCGAGCCCTACACGGAAGCCTTTCCTTTTTTTTTTTGTGTGTGTGTGTTTTTTGCCCTTTTTAGTTTTTTTTTTGTTTGAAAACACACAAAAGCTTTCTTCTTCTTTTTGTTTTGTTTTTTTTTTTGCGTTTTTGCCCGTATATGTAGCAGTTTTATTTTTAAAATAAATTCAAGTTTTTGCCTTTGTTTTTTGAAAACACACAGGAGATTTTTTTTTAATACTTTGTTGTTTGTTTTGTTATGGTTGAAAATAGTAAAAGGCCCTATTTTTATAATCTCGCATCAGTCACTCAAAATCTCAGGTCCGGTCCTGCTCAGTGTCAATGTCAGAAATATTCTTTTGTATATATAATATTGAATAACCCTGTAGGGTCAAGACAGCAGGAGAAAAATCGTATATATAATATTGAATAACCCTATAGGGTCAAGACAAGCATGAGAAAAATCGTATACGGACCCATATATGGAAGAAGAGAACAGCAGATAAAGCCAATTGATTTCATTTTTCTAGGTAGAAATGTGGAACAAATTAACCATATTCCAACCATCACCATGGAAAATGGAAGCGCAGCACTTCACAGCAGCCATGTCCACAGCTCCCAAGCTTCCATAACCAAGCTCTTCGCCTTCTTCTACTCCACCCTTCTCGTCCTCTTCTTCATCTCCTTCAGATCACTCAATCCAACTCCATTCATCCTCCCATGGCTCCTCGTCTCCTCCTCCGAGCTCCTCCTCTCCTTCCTCTCCCTCCTCAACCTCTCCTACCGCTGGCGACCCCTCTCCCGCGCCGTCTTCCCGGAGAGGCTCGCCGGCGCCGTTGTAGACGCAGTGCTCCCGGCGATCGACGTGCTCGTGTTCACGGCAGATCCCAAGAGGGAGCCGCCGCTCGAGGTGATGAATACGGTCATATCGGCCATGGCCCTTGACTACCCGCCGGAGAAGCTCGCGGTCTACGTCTCCGATGACGGCGGGTCGGAGGCCACGTTGGCGGCTGCCAAGGAGGCGGTGGAGTTTGCGAGGCTGTGGGTCCCCTTTTGTCGAAAGTATGGGGTTGCTACGAGGTGCCCCAATGCCTATTTTGGTGGCGACGGCGGCGATGAGGCGGACGGCGGCGGCGCTGTATTTTTGCAAGAAAGATGGAAGATGGAGGTACAACTTTCTTATTCCATTTTAATTATTTTCCCTAATATTTGTTATTTCGGATGGTGCACTAGTAATTTGGTATTAAAATTTAAAGTTTTACTTTAGGTATTAAAAACTATATAAAATATTATTTTTTGAAATAATTTCATATTTAATATTAAGTATGAATTTATAAAAACAAATGTAAAAAATGTTAAAATTTTATAGTGTTTTATCAATATAAAAAAGCACGTATAAATAGTAAACGATTCATATGTATTTTATTTTTTTGCAAATAACATATATTTCTTAATTTTTTAACAATTGTTTTTTTTTTTGTAAATAACGGATAACTAGTGCAGTTATCGCGCTATTACTATGATAAATACATAAATATATTGATAAAATTTATATAAAAAAATTAGTTACTTTCAAATTAAGGAATTTTTACATTTTATGAGATGATTTTTTTCTTTAATTGAAATATTATTATTTTTAAAAATAAAAATATAATATAATTAATTTATCAAGATTGTTTCAAATTTAATAGTGGATTAATTGAAGTTAAAAATTATTGGTTGAAGTTAACAATTACTCTATCCGTTAAGAAAAACATGTCGTTTTAAGAGTAAAATCTCTTATAATTATTATTTTTTTTTTTTTGAGAAAAACAGAACTTTCAATTAAGCTAAGTCCTCACCCAACAAATGTTCAATATCAGAGAAACAAGACCCATAAAAATCAGAAACAAAACCAGTCTCCGGCCGCTTGCTAGCCATAGCATGAGCAACCTTGTTCGCCGTTCTCCGCATGCAAGACCACCTGCACTCGTCAAATCTTCCCGCCTCCTTCCGAATCCCTTTCAACAGATTGCCCAGCTGTCCCCGCACCTCCGTTTGCTGCCTGATCTTGTCATACAAAGGTTGACAATCACCCTCGAAAACCACATGAGTGACGCCCACCTCTGACGTCTTCCTCATCGCCCATAGAAGTGCCTCAGCCTCAGCCACCTCGACGTCCTCGGTCGGTCGAATCCTCATTGCTCCAAATAAGCACATGTCCCCCTCCTCATCCCTGCCAACCATTCCCACGCCACACCCTCTTCGATCGTGAACCGAGGCGTCATAGTTCACCTTGATTCTTCCCCTCTCTGGCTTAGTCCATTTCATCCGCCCAGGTTGTCTTTCCTCCCCTCCCCGCTGCGTAGAAACGCCCCCATTCTTCCTCAACGTTTCCATGGCCATGGATGCTGCCTCCTCTATCCGACCACTCTCAATCACCTCCCCGTCGAAAACCTTGCGATTCCTAGCTTTCCAAATCTCCCACACTAGAGCACACCACCACTCCACTTCCTTTACTGGTTTATGCTGCAGTAGAAACTCCAAGCAATCCCTCATTGTCTCCCTTCCTCGAATCGTATTTTTGAGCCTCTTATGCTGCTTCCACACTCGCTTGGCCATCCAACAATGAAGCAAGACATGAGCCCCCGTCTCTCTCTGCCCACATGCCTCACAACGGTCATCCTGTGTAATTTTCCTTCGCACAAGATTATCTTTGCAAGGCAATATTTCCTTACAAGCCTTCCAAATAAAAACTTTGACCCTTGGAATCATATTGATTCCCCATATCTTCTTCCAGAACATATCACCTCCACTCCCACTTGGTCTAGACCCTTCCTGGGCAATGGTCTTCCCCTCCATAAAAACATGATAGGCCGATCGAACGCTAAACTCTCCATTGCGTGTGTAATGCCACACCCTCTCGTCTTTCACACCCGGATCGACCAGTCGTTGGCTTAAGACAATTTCAGCATCACAAGGGGACATAATGTTCCTGACCAGCTCCTCATTCCAACCCCCCCTCTCCCAATCGATAAGATATTTATTATTAGATATTTATTAGTTGTAGTTTTCAATAAAGTGGAAAAAGTAAAGTAATAATTATTGATATAAGTGTATTTTTATTTGTTTTCTTAAAAATGTGCAAATGTCTAAAACAACATATTTTAATTAACGGAGGGGGTAATATCTGGCGCAGGAGAGGTACGAGACGTTTAGGGAGCGCGTCGACAGAATGGGCCATGAAAGTGATACTACTTCAGCTAGTCGTCCTCCGTTAATAGAGGTGTGTTTTTATTCCTCGTTTATGTTGCGACTAATCGTTTAAAATTTTGTGATAGAAAATGAATCGTTTATATTTTGTTTTTATTTATAGATCATAAACCTTAGCTTCGGTAATACAACCAACGATGAAGAACCCCGAATCCCGCAACTAATCTACATGGCACGCGAGAAACGGCCCACTCATCAACATCATTTCAAAGCCGGAGCTGTAAACACCCTTGTAAGATATACACATCGAATCAATCTTATACTTAAAAAGATTAGTTCGCTATAACATGACCTCGAAACGTTTGATATGTTTCAGTTGAGAGTGTCGAGTGTTGTAACTAACGCGCCCTACATACTAGTCCTAGATTGCGACATGTACTCCAATGATCCTTCGTCTGCTCGTCAAGCCATGTGTTTCCTTCTAGACCCTGAGATCTCCCCCTCTTTGGCCTTTGTCCAGTTCCCTCAGAAGTTCCACAATGTCGCCTCCAACGACATCTATGGCTCCAACATCCGAACTACCTTTGAGGTATTCTATATAAACGAACCTTTTTCATAATCATTTTTTTTTTTTTTAAAAAAGGTCGACCAGATAGACTAACTAGCATGAGACAGAATCAATAAACTTTTTTTTTTTGAAATTTAGATAAAGTGGCCTGGAATGGATGGGCTAAATGGGCCAATGGTCTCTGGTACTTGCTTTTATATGAAGAGGAGGGCTTTATATGGATCCATTCCTATTGAAGGTAGTTGCAATATCTCATAGACTGATTATTTATAAAGAAATTGAATAACATTTCATCTAATTGTTGTACAGATGCTGATTTTACACAGCTAAGAACCCATTTTGGGCCCTCCAATGAGCTGATCAAATCACTCCAAAGCAACAACCATGGCATGATCAACACTAGCCAAGCTGATCCATCAAGCACATTGCTCTCCGAGGCCAAGTTCTTGGCCTCTTGCGAGTACGAGAAGAACACGAGCTGGGGCCACGAGTTAAGTACCCGAGAAAACAATCTCATTCCCTATTGATCAATCAATTTGGTGTCGAAAATCTCACACTTGGTATCCCCCCAAAACATTGAAACAGATTGGGTTCTTGTATGGGTCAGTGGTGGAGGACTACTTCACAGGCTTCAAGCTGCACTGCAGTGGATGGAAGTCTGTCTATTGCAACCCTCCGAGACCCGCCTTTCTGGGCACCGCCACCACCAACTTGAACGACGCATTGACCCAGAACACTAGGTGGCAATCTGGGCTGCTCGATGTCACCCTCTCGAGGAACTTTCCTCTTGTCTACGGCCCTATGAGGATGTCTCTCCTGCAGAGCTTGTGCTATGGTTACCTTGGATTACAACCTATCTTTTCCTTGCTTATTTGGTGTCTGGCTACAATTCCTCAGGTCTGCCTAATTCATGGCATTGCACTTTACCCCAAGGTAAGATATTTTATCATTCAAACTATATCAATGCACAATCATTATATGAATCAAACCATTGTTGGAAACTTGATTCAAAATGAGTGCATTTTTAGGGGACTATGTGGTATAATTGAGTAATGCATTTGATGGATCTTGTTAGTTAGTCATGTTCTTACAATTTTGTCGCCCAAAGCCGTTTTTATTGTAGTGCAAGTTCCTTAATTCTAGCTTGTAAATTGTTCATAGTTCAACTAGGCTATGTTTGATACAAGGGTAATTGATCAATGGGGTAGCTGAAGTTGATGGATTATTTGTGTTAAATATATGTTAATAAGCTATTATAATGTTTGATAAACCTAGTTTTAGGGTAGTTGGTGGAAACTTGTGAATAAAAAACCAAAAACTCCAAACAACTTAGTGGGTAGTTGTTGATTAAACTAAAATCTTATATTTACTTCATTTAAAACTATGTAATATCAAAAGCTAGCAAATGGTGCCAAACATAGTAGAGGAATTATGCAATTTTTTTACAACATATAAACTCTGAAAATCAAAAGCTCTGAAAATCTTATATTTATTTCGAGAGATTGTATTAATGAGAGAGCACTGTTAGGGTCTAGGGTTATTATTTACAATACATAATAACATAAACTTAAACCAATGTGGATGGATGAAAACAATGTTAGGCTTAACCCTAGCTACTATAAAAATTTGTATATTGTCATTTTATATTGTTTTCAATTATTTTATATTCATTGATTATGCAGGCATCAAGTCCATGGTTTATGATCCTCCTAGCTTGTTTCCTAGCACCAAAACTCAAGTACTTGCAAGACATTCTATTAACCGGAGGCACGATCCAAGACTGGTGGAATGAAGAGCGGATATGGATGATAAGATCGGTGACATCTTTCCTTTATGGAACAATCGATGCAGTGTTGAAGAAGGCGGGTCTAAGGCAGGCGAGCTTCATACCCACAAACAAGGTGGACGGAGACGAGAATGTGAAGCTTTACAAGATGGGCAAGTTCAATTTCCAAGTCTCACCCGTGTTTTTGGTTCCCTTGGCCTCGATTACCTTATTGAACGCGGCTGCACTCGTTGTTGGTGTCATGAGAGCGGTAATGGCTGATTCCGCGGGTGTATGGGATGAGCTGCTCGCGCAAATCTTGCTTGCGTGTTATGTCTTGGTGTTGAGCTACCCCGTGATCCAAGGGATGTTCATGAGGAAGGACATGGGGAGGATTCGAGGCTCCGTTGCGTTGGCTTCTGCTTTGTTTTCTTTAGGGATTTTGGCTTTTGGTTCCGTTTTGTTATGGGTTTGAAATGGAAATGAGAATCCAAGACGTACTCTTTGTTTTACTTTTATTCCGTGTAATAAGATTAGTGTTTATGTGACGTTTTATATGTCCTTACACTAAAAAACGAAATGTTCTAGCAATGTAGTGATAAAAAAGATAGGCTGGGCTATAAATTAAAAATCATATCAAAGAGTTTGGATCTGCAAATAGTTAATGTTGGAGATAAGATCGAGGAGCACGGTTTCCATGGTTTGATTCTTCTATGCTGTAATCTGTATGCCATTTCAAATTTGCTTTCTACCTCCCATTCAAATTCAATCATTTACTGAGTATGTGTTTTAATTCCAAGTATAAGCAAAGCGAAAAAATCATTACTCAACGAAAAAGAGAATTTTCAAAAAATTCTCTATAAAATATTTATTTATCAAAATATTCACAAGTTCAAAACAATTACAAAAATATTCATTTTTACGTATGCCCACCATCTCCATCGATCTGCCTGCAACCTTTGCGAGTTGAACGCCACCGGAGTTGAACGCCTCGTCCTCCTCCCACTGCCACCGGGCCGGGTTGAACGCAGCCTCCTCCACACACTGCCGTCACCACCTTCTCCGGCCTCCTCCTCCGGTTTCCTCCTCGGAAACCCCCATCAGCGCTCCGGCCTCATCCTTCTTCCCCTGCAGACTGCGGCCCTCGACCTGCATCCTTCTCCTGCGAGCTCCGACCTCCTCCTCCATGGCCGCCCATCTGTTGCCCTTCTTCCCCGCTGCCACCGCCCTTCTTCCCCTCTCCAAGCTCCGGCCGCCCATCAGATCTGGATTCCTCCTCCACAACCCCAATCGGCGCTCCGGATCAAAGAGGAAGCGAGGCGGAGCGGGCAAGAGAGGAGGTGGAGGTGCTCCGGCGCCTGATGTCTCCTCCTTCCTTGTGATTTCTCCTCCGGTGGCCCGACCTCTCTTCCTCCTTGATCTGAAACGGCGGCCCGACCTCTAGAGATTTCGCCTCATTTTTTCCCTTAAAAAAAAATAGAGACGCGGTTTCAAACCGCGTTTCTAGTACAAAAAAAATTCCTAATTACGAATTTCATCCCGAAATAAAATTAATATTAAAAACGCGGTTTCAGCCCGCGTTTTTCTGCTAAATCTGACAAAAATGAATATTTTTATAAATAGTTTGAAAATGTGAATATTTTATTAAATATTTATTTTTGGGTGAATATTTTGAAAAAAAATTCCGAAAAAAATGGCACTATACTCAACCTTTGTGCTGGACTTGAATCCAGTTTATTCTTTTTTACTTTTTCAAAGGATCAATAATGAGCCAAGGAAAAGAGTACATTATACTATTATAGCCCGGTCTCTTGCACAACCACTACTTTTCTTTCAGAGCAGACCGAGCTCTACGTACCTTGACTGACTCTGGTACTCTTGACAAGAATTTTTTTTATTATTACTATCTCTGTCCTAAAATACATGGGCTTTTTTTAGCCTTTTGCACAAGTTTTAATAAAACACTTCACTTTTAAAAAAACTTCATCATTACACCAACTTTTTTATTAATTTTATTATTTTTTAACACTCACTACACATTTTAACCAATCAAATTCTTTTAAAAAGTCAACAACACAAATCATTACAATTTCTATCTAAAAAACATAAAAATCTATCTATTATTGGACAAAAACTCACATCTAGAAACTCATGTATTATTGGACGAAGGGAGTATTATTTTATGTTCAGCCTAGACTGACTCTGACTAGGTCACCCGTCTAACATGGTTCACTGGTGATGAATCCGAGCTAAGCCGCCATGATATTGGTCTCCTAGAAAATGTGATAGAAGTTTTCCATCTCAAATGAATGGAGTTGAAGAAAGACGAAGGAGATCAACATTTTGATCTCCTAATGACACCTCGATCTAACGTTGTATGATAACGTATGTTGATGATAGTTAAATTATCGCCTTTCATCTTGATATAACGCAACCCCAACAATCTCACAGCAACAACTCTTGCTCTTGCATAGAATTAAAGCACTATCAGAAATATCCTTTCGTATATATAACACTAAAAGAAAAATCCACTCAATTTAATCCCATGGGGTCAAAAAAAGTTAAAGGGAAGTCGTATGCGGGACCACATCTGAAAGATACGGACAACGTATAAAGCAAATTTCATCTCAAAACCAATTTGAAAAATAGTAAGTTATTCAAAATCCTAATATTTTATCAATCTAGTATAGAATAAGAACCTAAATTAAAAAAATTCCCTAAAAAAATATAGACACAGTAATAATTTAATTAAAATTAAGAGTCTTATTTTAGACTAACTCTAATGGTTGTGTGTAAATGTCTAAATGTGTTTTTTTTTGACATTTTTGAGCTCCATTGGTTGCTTTTGGGGTGTGCAAATGTGAACATTTGAGCATGTAATGTGCAAATTTGAGCACATCACCTCCCCCATGTGTAAAAACTTTTTCAAAAAGCAAGACAATCTTATTGGTGTGTTTTTTATGATTTTTGTTTTCTTTTTTGTTTAAAATTAATTGTATTTGAATAATGTATAAAAAATACACATTTGACCATTGGAGTAAAATATCAAAAAGTAAGGTGTATTTTTACACATCTTGTGTAAATGTATAAAACCAACTGTGATAGTCTTATGTGAGAAAAATGGATATTTTATAGGCGGAACAACCATATTCCAACCATCACCACATGGAAAATGGAAGCTCAGCACTTTCACAGCAGCCATGTCCACAGATCCCAAGCTTCCATAACCAAGCTCTTCGCCTTCTTCTACTCCACCCTCCTCTTCCTCTTCTTCATCTCCTTCAGATCACTCAATCCAACTCCATTCATCCTTCCATGGCTCCTCGTCTCCTCCTCGGAACTCCTCCTCTCCTTCCTCTCCCTCCTCAACCTCTCCTACCGCTGGCGGCCAATCTCCCGCACCGTCTTCCCGGCTAGGCTCGCCGGCGCCGGCCGGGTAGACGCAGTGCTCCCGGCGATCGACGTGCTCGTGTTCACGGCGGATCCCAAGAGGGAGCCGCCGCTCGAGGTGATGAACACGGTCATATCGGCCATGGCCCTCGACTACCCGCCGGAGAAGCTCGCGGTCTACGTCTCCGACGACGGCGGGTCGGAGGCCACGTTGGCGGCTGCCAAGGAGGCGGTTGAGTTTGTGAGGCTGTGGATCCCCTTTTGTCGGAAGTATGGGGTTGTTACGAGGTGCCCCAAGGCCTATTTTGGTGGCGACGGCGGCGATGAGGCGGGCGGCGGCGGCGCTGCGTTTTTGCAAGAAAGAAGGAAGATGGAGGTACAACTTTCCTATTCCATTTTAATTACAGTATTTCCCTATTATTTGAGTTATTTCGGACGGTGCACTATTTTTCTTTTTTCTTTCTCATTTTTGGATGATGCCTTCTTTTTTTTTTTTTTTTTTTTGAAGCAATATAAGAATTCGGTTCTCTAGACAAGCCTAGAGAAACCGAGAGACCGGACAAGCTGGTAGATGGACTAACCATCAAGTACAACCAAAGTAAATAACTACAGCAAATGACAGAAATGAAATAACACGAAACAAATGACAGAAATGAAAGTGCAAAAAAAAAAAGTGCTAGCTATCCTACACCGTAAAACAAAAGCAACATGACAAACGAATCAATCAGCTAACGGAGGACGCACACAGAGAGCTCTGGGGACACAAGCGGACATCTCAGATTATGGACTCTGAAGAGCCATCAGATATTGATCGCAAATCCACGTCGTCTTCAGGATACAGCAAATCAAACGCCGTTCACATGAGGCCTGCATCACAACAAGAACAGCACAGCACACCAGGTCGCAAAACAAAACCCAAGCCAAACCATTGCTCAATAAAAAACCCCACACCGTCTCAAACCCTCAAGGACGATAACAAGATCGTAAGCGACTACTAGGTAGTCTAAATAGAGGCGATTGAGACGGGACAAAGTAAGAAATTGAAAACAACAATCCAAAGGCACGGGAAAGGAAGGACAGACTGGAAAGTAGAAACCCTAAAAAGGCGTAATTACAAAGCCTGAACGAGGGCCGCTAAGGGGAGCCGAAGAAGCTGTCGATGGCAGAGCTACACCCCACACGCGAAGGCGGAGTCGAAGGAACAACAACGGTGGCTGGAAGGCGGATCCGAGGGAGGCGAGAGTGGAGCCGCGGAAGGCTGAGGTCGCGGAGGCCTAGGTGGTTGAGTGTTGCAGGACGAGAGCTTGTTGGGGAAGCGTCGGAGCGAAGTTGAACCGACGACTGGGGGAAACCGAAGGGCTCGAAACAGCAGTCGCGGGAGGGCGGCGACCGAGGTGGGAACCAGCGGAGGTGGGGCCTAGATGGCGGTGGAAGCACCCCAAGCTCGGTGAGAGAGCCATCGAAGGGTGACGGCAGCGACGGTACTAAAGCGGAGGAGATGATCGGCGAGATGGTTGTGAGGCTTGGAGGCGGGATCGAGGCCGGGCTGTGGAGGAGATGGCTGGTGAGCCAAGTGGAGGCTATGGAGGCAGGCACCGGTGGGAGGTTGCGGAGTCGGTGGCTAGGTCGGCGACAAGCCAAGGCGACAAGGTGGCTGTGACCTTTGTGTAGCAGCTAGCAAGCGGCGGCCAAAAAACAACTCTCAAAAGAGAGTGTTTTAGGGCGGCCCATGTGCCACTCTCCTTTTCTTTTAATTTGGTAAGGGGTATTGTATGAAATTTCTTTTAATTTTTTACAATTGATATTTATTTTTTTGCAATTAGTTCCCACGCGCCATTGCACGCGTATTTTAAAATTAATGAAATATGTTGATAAAATCTAATATAAAAAGGTTAATTGCTTTCAAATTAAGAAATATTTACATAAAAAAAATTCTTTAATTGAAACATTATTGTTTTAAAAAATGAAATTTAATATAATTAATTATACCGAGATTGTTTAAAATATGATACAAACTAGTTTTATCCCCGCGATTTTCGTTTTTTTATATGACCTTTATTATTCATGCACAAAGTGTAAGATTAAGGGCATTTTAATTATACACACACATATATATGAATACTTAATGGTAAAATTTAATCTATAGGCCGGATTAAGGGCATTTAATTTTAAATTTGTGTGATGTAATTTCATTATTCTTTTCCTAATTTTTTTCATAAACAAAGTTATTTTATCGTTAATAAAGCAATATGTATAATGGATCTAATATTTGTATAAATTTGGTTTATAAATTAATTGGTACGTGAGTAATATTTGCATAAATTTGGTTTATAAATTAATTGTCTGTTAAAGATAAATACTTATTGATTTGAATTATTTCTATTGTTTAATGTGATTGTTTAAAGATAAATAAAATTATTTGGTACGTGAGCAATATTTGCATAAATTTGGTTTATAAATTAGTAAAATGATAGGTTTTTTTTAACCATTGAAGATATACAAATTAATTGTAATCACTCGTATTGATAAGTTAAATAACTCAAATGATAGAAGTTCTAACCACTTAAGATATAAAAATTAATTATAATCATCAATTAAGCTAGACACCGGATATAGAATTGAATGACACGTGGATAAATAGATAGAGTCATTTTCTGACATGGCTTGAATATATTGAACTATTATTAATTGACGTGTCAAAAGAGTCGAGTCAAATTGCAGTATCATTTTTATATTTTAGTTAAATCAGCTTTTATTTCATCTACTCAATTTTTTTCAAATCTAAGCCTAAATTATGTGATGACACTTCAACCATCTAAAACCAAACAAAATACTAAAAAAATTAATCTAGGTTTTTTTTTTAATAATATCATCCTTGGACATAAGTATAAAATTGTTTAATTATAATTATCATTTAAGGTAGACACATAAGATGATATATGGTTATAAGACGTGGAATCATTAATTGACGTGTCAAACAAATCGAGTCAGATTACACGAGAGTACGACACGTAAGCGAATTCGACTAGAACCTGCCACATAGAATTTCCACATATCTGTTTTAGCATTATACTAGCATAGTACCCGTGCGTTACGCACGGGATTTGCAAAATATATTATATTGCTTAAAATCTATTATCATTTTATATTTATATTAGATATTAGATATATTATAATAATATAATAATATGAAAATGATATAGCCAAATAATATTAATTTAGGATTTTTTTTATTATAACAATGTATAATATATGTGGCAAAACGTCAATGTCTCATCTGTTTAGATAGAAATAGTTGCATGCACTAATATAGAGAGTGTTTAATTTTTTTTTCCGCCTTCTGATTGTTTTTTAGCAACTTGATTGGTTACTTTGAACATTAAACAAATATTTGTTGTCGTAATAAGCTGAAAGGTAGAACCAAATACTTTGTTGGACTACACATTTGACAAATGCTAGGTGTATGAAATTTTAAGCACTCTGGGATGAAAGCACATAAAAATGTCGGAGAAGATATATTTGTGTAATAATATATTTGTTATCGTAATAAGCTGAAAGGTAGAACCAAATACTCTGTTAGGTGGACTACACATTTGAAAAAAGCTAGGTGTATGAAATTTTAAGCACTCTGGGATGAAAGCACATAAAAATGCCGGAGAAGATATATTGATGTAATAATATAGAATCACATTAACGACTAAACAACTTAAATTTTAATTATTTTGATTGGACAATCTAACATCCATCCAACTAAAGAAATACCAATCATCCTACGAATAAATCAAATTTTCATATTTAGAGTAATAATTTTTTTTCTACATTCATTAACTCTATGAAAACAATCTAGGTTTTATAAGTGGCTAATTATTTGTTTAAACTCCATCTTCAATTAAATTAATTTAAGTTCATTTCAACTGTCCAAAGGCTAAACAATAATCTATATCTATTTATTGAATAATGAATAATTTTTGTTTTTTTTAAATTTATATATTAGGAGTATGTAAATGATTCCTGTTAAGTATTAGTTGATTGGATAAAATCATCATTTTTAGAATCTTATTTAATCAAAATTGAAAGGAGATTTTATTTAGCAACATTATACATTTTTCATTTGAATTCTAAGCATAGCTTTATATTCATCTAATCACCACATTTTTTAGTAATAAAATAGATTTGATTACTGATTAATATTTTGTAGCATCTTATTTAATCAAATTTGAAATTGGATTTTATTGAGCAATATTATACATCTTTCATTTGAAGTCTAAGCATATCTTTATATTCAGTTAATCAACAATTTTTGTAGTAATAAAATAGATTTGAATACTGATTAATATTCCTGATAAAACACATAGATATGTGATAAGCATTCGATTTAGTTTAGATTTTTTTTGTTATCAAACTGATATTTTGATTTTTCAATAAGTTATATTAATTTTTTGAAAGTGAATTTCAAATATTTTAGTGAAAATGGAATGATTTTAGTGAAAATGAATTAAAATATCTGGAAGAAAATCTTTATCAAATTTGTAACTTGAGAAATTTAATTATTTATTTGATAATTGTTAAAATGGGCCCCACAAATAATTGTAAACCAATGGAATTTTTGAAGTCAAAGGGGTTGTGGCATTAGCATATGGTGCCATATGACATTTTTAATGTGAGGTCGTCGTGTGTATCCTTCGCTTCTGTTTTAGTATTATTAAAAATAAAAATAGAGTTAGCAAATATCTAATAAAAATCATTAAATTTTAGGTGATAAACATTGAATTTAGTTTAAAAAAATTGTTATAAAATCGATATTTTGATTTATCAATCAGTTTTATTAATTTTTTTTTAAAAAAAAGAGAATTTCGAATATTTCAATGAAAATGGATTAAAATATATGGAAGAAAATCTTTATAAAATTTATTTATTTGTTTGCTAATTGTTAAATTGGGGCCCATAAATAATTCTAAGCCAATGAAGTTTTTTTAAAAAGAGAATTTCAAATATTTTAGTGTTTTTACAATTAGAATTCATTAAGGTGGACTATTATTTTATGATTAATTAAGATTCATTAGTAAAATAGGAAAATGAAGATCCTTAAATTTAATCTAATTAACCATTGACATTTGATTCAATCATTAAAAAAAAGAAACGGTTGATTAGGATAGATATTATGGTAAATTAGGAAAAAAGAAGATAAATTTGATGTAGTTAATAAAAAATAACAATAAATCAGCTATTGGGATAATTGATAGTGATTGAGATAATTAGTAGGGATTGATATATAATCGAGGTTGATCGGGAAAAGAAATTGATTTCTTATAATATTGACTAATCTTAAATTATGCAACTTTGATTTCAACTTTAACTGTAGCTTTATATTCGGCTTATTACCATAGTTTGTATATAGTAGTAATTAAATAGAATTGATTATTGATTAGTATATTGGATAAGGAAATCTTAACGGTTGCAGTAGAATCCTCAAATATCTAATAAAAAAGTTTTAAAAACTAACAAAATGAATTTCACGTAACATTCATTCAAAAGAGTTTAGTGAAATTTATTTATTAATAATATACTAATTTATTATTTTTTGGCTTTTAAAAATCCTGGATAAAAAATAATATGTAAATTTGGAGAAGTTGTTATGATTTGGTCAACAAATTCAATATTTTAATTAATAAAAATGATTTTAAGTTTATTTATTTTAAATATATATGGGGGTTTGTTAAGTGAAAGGCTGCCACGTGGCGCTTTTAATGTGAGCCCGCCACGTGTATCATTCGCAACTGTTTTAGTATTATATTAGATGTTAGATATTGATATTGATATATTAATGATATTGATATTGATTGATTAGAGTGGATTATTTGAAGTTAACAATTGATATTAGTTGGTAATATCATCCAGCAAAATAATCAAGGAAGTACTTTGCGTTTTTAGCAAAGACTTTCTTCTGTTTGCCTAGTGTCAAAAAAACAATCGATATTATTTGGCACAGGAGAGGTACGAGACATTCAGGGAACGCGTCAGAATGGGTCATGAAAGCAATACTACTTCAGCTAGTCATCCTCCGATAATAGAGGTGTGTTTTTAATCCTAGTTTATGATCTGATTAATCGTTTAAACTTTTGTAATAGAAAATGGATCGAAACGTTTATATTTCATTTTTTTTATAGATCATAAACCCTAGCTTCAGTAATACAACCAACGATGAAGAGCCTCAAATCTCGCGATTAATCTACGTGGCACGTGAGAAACGGCCTGATCATCCATACCATTTCAAAGCCGGAGCTATAAACACCCTTGTAAGATAAACACATTGAATCCATCTTATACTTAAAAAGGATTTATTCACTCTAACATGATCTCGAAACGTTTGATGTTTCAGTTAAGAGTGTCGAGTGTTGTAACTAACGCGCCCTACTTACTAGTCCTAGATTGCGACATGTACTCCAACGATCCTTCGTCTGCTCGTCAAGCCATGTGTTTCCTTCTAGACCCCGAGATCTCCCCTTCTTTGGCCTTTGTCCAGTTCCGTCAGATGTTCTACAATGTCACCTCCAACGACATCTATGGCTCCAGCATCCGAACTACCTTTGAGGTATTTTATATAAACGAACCTTTTTCACAATCATTTTTTTAAAAAAGAAAGAGAGACATAGACAGACTGACTAACATGAGACAATCAATAAACTTTTTTTTAATGAAATTTAGATAAAGTGGCCTGGAATGGATGGGCTAAATGGGCCAATGGTGTTTGGTGCTTGCTTTTATATGAAGAGGAGGGCTTTATATGGATCCATTCTTATTGAAGGTAGTTGCAATATTTCATAGATGGATTATTTCACAATGGAAATTTATAAAGAAATTGAACAACATTTCCTCTAATTGTTGTTCAGATGCTGATTTTACACAGCTAAGAAACCATTTTGGGCCCTCTAATGAGCTGATCAAATCACTACAAAGCAACAACCATGGCATGATCAACACTAGCCAAGCTGATCCACCAAGCACATTGCTCTCCGAGGCCAAGTTCTTGGCCTCTTGCGAGTACGAGAAGAACACGAGCTGGGGCCACGAGTTAAGTACCCGAGAAAACAATCTCATTCCCTATTGATCGATCAACCAATTCGGTGTCGAAAATCTCACACTTGGTATCCCCCAAAACATTGAAACAGATTGGGTTCTTGTATGGGTCAGTGGTGGAAGACTACTTCACAAGCTTCAAGCTGCACTGCAGTGGATGGAAGTCTGTCTATTGCAACCCTCCGAGACCCGCCTTTCTGGGCACCGCCACCACCAACTTGAACGACGCATTGACCCAAAACACTAGGTGGCAATCTGGGCTGCTCGATGTCACCCTCTCGAGGAATTTTCCTCTCGTTTATGGCCCTATGAGGATGTCTCTCCTGCAGAGCTTGTGCTATGGTTGCCTTGGATTACAACCTATCTTTTCCTTGCCTATTTGGTGCCTGGCTACAATTCCTCAGGTCTGCCTAATTCATGGCATTGCACTTTACCCCAAGGTAAGATATATCATTCAAACTATCTCAATTCACAATCATTATATGAATCAAAGCATTGTTGGAAACTTAATTCAAAATGAGTGCATTTTTTAGGAGGTTATGTATAATGCAGTTGATGGATGTTGTTAGTTAGTCATGTTCTTACAATTTTGTCGCCCAAAGCCGTTTTTATTGTAGTGAAGTTCCTTACTTCTAGCTTGTAAGTTGGTACATAGTTCAATTAGGCTATGTTTGATAATCCGTATAAGGGTAGTTGATGGGGTAGATGAGGCTGATTGGGTAGCTGAACTAAAGTTGATGAATTATTTGTGTTAAATATATGTTAATAAGCTGGTATGGTGTTTGATAAACCTAGTTTGAGGGTATCTAATGGAAACTTATGAATAGAAGAAAAAAAAAACCTCCAAAAAGCTTGAGTGAGTAATTGTTGAAAAGTTCTTATTCGAAAAGCTAATTAAACTAAAATCTTATATTTATTTCATTTGAAACTATATAACATCAAAACCAAAAGCTCTGAAAAGCTAGATCGTTGATGATGCCAAACATAGTAGAGGAATTATGCAATCTTGGACAAAAGTTAAGAGGATCTACTCTTAGTTATACTTAAAATTGTTAAGATTTCAACAGCCTGTATTAACCAGAGAACAGTGTTAGGCTCTATCTTTTTTTTTTTACAACACACACACTTAAACCAATGTGGATGGATGAAACAATGTTAGGCTTTAACCCTAGCTACTTAAAAATTTGTATATTGTTTTTAATTATTTTATATACTTTGATTATGCAGGCATCAAGTCCATGGTTTATGATCCTCCTAGCTTGTTTCCTAGCACCAAAACTCAAGTACTTGCAAGACACTCTAGCAACCGGAGGCACGATCCAAGACTGGTGGAACGAAGAGCGGATATGGACTATAAGGTCAGTGACATCTTTCCTTTATGGAACAATCGATGCAGTGTTGAAGAAGGCAGGTCTAAGGCAGGCGAGCTTCATACCAACAAACAAGGTGGACGAAGACGAGAATGTGAAGCTTTACAAGATGGGCAAATTCAATTTCCAAGTCTCACCCATGTTTTTGGTTCCCTTGGCCTCAATCACCTTATTGAACGTGGTTGCACTCATTGCTGGTGTCGTGAGAGTGGTGATCGCGGGTGTGTGGGATGAGCTGCTCGCGCAAATCTTGCTTACGTGTTATGTCTTGGTATTGAGCTGCCCTGTGATCCAAGGGATGTTCGTGAGGAAGGACAAGGGGAGGATTCGAGGCTCCATTGCAATGGCTTCTGCTTTGTTTTCTGTTGGGATTTTGGCTTTTGGTTCCATTTTCTTATGGGTTTGAAATGGAAATGAAAATCCAAGCCAAGACTCTTTGATTTGCTTGTAATAAGATTAGTGTTTGTGACTTTTTATAAGTCCTACACTAAAAGGACATGTTCTAGCAATGTAGTGATAAAAAGATAGGCTGGGCTATAATTTAAGGCCCAAAACTTTAAACTAGGCCCATTGGATCACTTCTTAGATCAAGCCCATTCATATATTTTTTTTATTAGGTAAAAATTTGATGAAGCTAATTCATAATTATTCATACATCTCAAAATATAGTGAGTATAATATTATTTTAAAAAAATAATAAGAAGTTAATATTTAAGTTTAAAAAGTGTATTAAAAAATTGAACGACATATACTTTTTAAAAAGTTAAACGGCATATATTTTGAGACTGGTCGAGTACTAGCTAGTTACCACTATATGGGTGTGTATGGTTACTAATTTTAACTGTTAAAATTATTACATTTTAGCTGTTAAAAAATTAAACAGTTAAAAAAAAAATACTTGAGGGAGCTTATTTGGGGTTTATTTTGTTTATTTGGTTTGAAAGTACCACAATACCCCTAATAACAACCAAATAAACTCCACTTTTTACAAATAAACTGTTTTTCGTCCCATATGGAGTTTATATTTTTTCATAAATTTTTAACTACTTTTACCAACAGTTTATAAATTTTTACCCTGTTTATAATTTTAGTCGGTTTATTAACCCCGTCCCATACGGACCCTATATGTATACAAATTTAAACCAGTATACTGTATATAATTAACAGTACTGTATATATGAAACTTATACAAATAATAAAGTTAAAATATGAAAAAAAATTGAAAAAATAAAACTAGAAAAAAATTGACTGCAACAGAGAGCAGTAAAAACAGGCCAATGGGAAGGCGCAGAGGGTGACTCGGATTACAAAGTGATATGATTTCATCCTCTCTGCACTCTCCTTTTAAATGCAACTTCCATTAATTGTATTTCATCCATCTCTCCAACACTAAACAAAACAAAACACAGATTGGCAGTGACAGTTTGATTGGAATATTTGTTGGCAAAGGTTTGAATTGAACTCTTCCTAAAGTTACTGTGTCAGCCCACCCCAAATGCATCCCCAAATTTTTTTTTTTTTTTTTTTTTTTACCTCCTCACAGTCTCACAAATACTAGTGAGTTTAGCAAGATAAAGAGGGTAAAAGTCCCTTTCACATTTTGGTTATCAGTTCTTTTAATAGGGCTGCTTTTTTGGAATCTCCTTTCATATTGATGGAATGAGTTTGTCTCATTTTTTTTAAATCTTTCATACATGTATAAGTTAATTCAAAGTATGTTTTGTATCTTGATAAAATACTACTAAAATAATGTAGCATAGTGAGTGGATTTAATGTAACTTGTAAGTATATTTTACAATGTAAACTATCAATAAATCTGGAGTGTAGATCGATGAGATTAAAAGAAAATTTGAATCACACAATTATTCGTATGTTACAACATGGTTATTCGTACATAACTCATACGAATAATCATTTTGTTACATACGAATAATCAATCTGCTCACATTTTACATCGTAAGATCAAGGTGTTTACGTTAGATCTATCCCCATGTAACACAAACACACAAGTAAATGTTCAAAGAATTTATAAAATGCACTATATGTCTGAAATATTCTTAGGGGAGATCTTCATTTTGAATTGATACATATACTTTCTCTAATTTTGAAATATGATCAGAAAACTATTTATAGATGATCTTCATTTAGGGGAGTTGAACTCATGACCACTTATCTAATGACTGGGTTTCAGAGTCGTGAACAAACGCACATGCACAATAAGTTCAATATATAACCCTAATCACGTTTCACCTTAAAATTGATTGACGATGAGAATAATAACTATTAAACTTATACATTGTTTCATTTTTTTTAACCTTCAATTATAGTCGATGAGGACAAAACATATTCTCAACAATGACTAGATGACCGAATATACCCAATAAAAAGATGCATTATAACATGACTTCAAGGCGATAATTAAAGGGTGCATAAACATGGCTAGGAGGAGATCTAACACCTGCATATATATACAAACTTGGGCCAAATGATGTTTAAATTTGTAGCTTTAACTCACATCTTGCACTTGTAACAAAATATATAATGCCAAATTTTCATCATTTTCAAATTTGTTTAAAGCTAGGTATTAATTTGCTCTATGTAGAAGAGGAAGGCACACTAATGCACAATGGGTAAAACACTGCAATCCCCACCAAAACAAAGGCAGAGAAATAGGGGAGGTTTCACTTTGTACAAGGTCTCTTCTATTTGTGGGTTGGGATCTTTTGCCCAACCATGGTTTCTTTGATGACTCTTTCCACTAATTCCAATTTCTCCTTTCAACTTTTTTAGTGTTTTCTTACAAATAAATAGGTGCAGCTACAACTTAGCAGCAATCATGTCCATTTAGGTTTCAATGGAGACTTTACCTTTTTAACCTTCTTCAAAATGCAATATTAAACCAATCCATTTGTGGGAATGAATGAATGAGTTAGACTTATTTTATTTCTTAGTCCTGCAACTCACCACACAAGTTACAACAGTACTACTAGACCTTAGTTGGCTGACCCCTTTCCCTCATCACCAAATTGCAAAGCTATTTGATGCCCAAATCCAAACCTCTTCTGAGTACTAATTGCATTTCTAGCAATCTAGGCCTCTAAGACAAGATATGTTGATTTGATCACCATAGACTTATTAATCACTTGTCCATGTGTTGTGAATTTCACTATATATAAAACACTATCAATCTTTCAAAAATTAAGAAAAAAAAAAGTGTTATGCATATGATATGAAAAGAAGAGAAAAAAGAGCCATTGGATAACCAGAGATATGATCAAGTGTGCAAGAACATGAAAATCAGCATACATCATATCATTTAATGTAATACATCTTGGACCCATGTAGTAACCACAGCAAACAGACATTTCTGAGGGAGAAAAAGAGAACTTACAAGTCATCTACTTACCAAAATCTGTATAAAATGTAAAGTTTAAAACAAGGGGATGGCAGGCAACATCCACTAGATCCATGCCTGATATAGTATGGAAGTATTAACCTGGCCTCAGTCTAAGGTTCTTGTTTTAGCAATAGAGAGAGTGGCCAAACAAACCTTAAGGTCACTTTGCAGGTTACCTCCCCTCTCCCCACTTTTTTTTTTTTAAAAAAAAAAAATAATAAACCCCTTCATATATCATCATTTAGGCTCATATCTTTAAAAAGGGGCTCAAACTTCATTCACAACAACACCAACTAAAGATAGTTGCATTGGTTTAATTTCTTAATTTCATGAGAGGAGGAAGAGGAGTTAGCACCACCATGATCACCAAATCCCACCACCACTACTCCACCACCGCCACGGCTGCCGACTCATGGGCCAACCACCACCAAGATCAAGACCAATATATGAGTGGTGGTGGTGGGTGGGGGCTATCATGGCCACCAAGGTTCTACACTTGCAACTTCTGCAGGAGGGAGTTCAGATCTGCACAAGCCCTTGGAGGCCACATGAATGTCCACAGGAGGGATAGGGCAAGGCTCAGAGTGCAATCCCCTAAGCTTATAACTCCAAACCCTAATTTCACCCCCAATTTGAACCTTAACCTTATCCCAAACCCTAATCCCACCCCACCCAGTGCTTTACCTTCACCCTCCATTCTCCCAAGGTATAGCAAGCAAGTGGGCCCTCCTGCTGTGCCAGCTCAATGTGCTTCCATTTTCAATCCCAAGAAGCTTTTGGTTATGAGGAGGCCAAGGAGTTTGAGTGCCAAGGCTACTAGGGGAAGAGGTGTTGTCAAGCTTGGCTTGGAGATTGGAATCTTCGACGGCGAAGATGAAGATGAAGATGATCAGGAGGAAGATCTTGATGAGGTTGGTCTGGATCTCGAGCTTCGACTCGGTTACAGTCATTAGTTAATCAGCTTGGTATCTTGTTAGTTTTCAGGATTAATCATGTCAAATTTCCAGAGTTTGGATTTTTGTTTTTAAAAAAAGAAGATATCTCTCCATCTATGTTGATGATATATCCTAGGACTATTTAGGATGAAATTAATAGTATTTAATTCCTAGAACTAGTTATGAAGTATTATATATTATATATTATATATATTATAGAAGCATATATTTGATGTACTGGAGATTAATGCAAAAGATATCCAGAAGATGAATGTTTTGCATTTTTTATTTTATTTTTTAGGGCTTTATATCAGATGACGAAGATGATCATTTACTGACAAGAGTTTCATAAAATCAAGAAAAAGATTGTATCTTTAACAACTTCAATTGAACATTTCTGTAGCTAAGATTAAATAATTAGAATGTCACATAATTCAATTTCAATCAAGGTTAAAAAAAAAAGGAAAAAGAGGAAGAAGGTAGGGTGATTGCTAACTTAAGTGATTGATTTGGAGTCACAAAATTTAGAAAGTTGGGGGCCTTCAACTTGATCATGATGGCATTTCACTTTCACATTGGTATTTAATTTTGTCCAGAAATTGCAAAACAAAAGCTTCTGCAGCACCCTCTAACCAAAGGTTAGTTTTGGGGAATCACAGTACAACATTCATAAAAATAATTTGTTTCTTCCATCATATCAAAAACCCATATATATATTATACTTCTCATTAGATATCTCTCATATATATATATATACTTTCTGTTTCAAAATATAGGTCATTTGACTTTTTAACACACTTTTCAAAAAGCTAACAACTCTATAAAATATTAATTTTTTAAAATAATGTCATACTTATTAGCTCAAGTATATAAAAAAGTCAAAACGAATATGTATATATAGTGCAAAAAATTACCTTCAATTAAGAGAATTTAATTAATAAAAAGGAAAAATTCAATAAACTTAACCTCATTAGATGTATATTGAGTTACTGACCACAATGTTTAGGGAAAAGTGTTAAATATAATACATTATTTTTAAAAATTAGGACTAGAAATTAAGGTTGAAGTTGGCTAGGGCAATCACCAACACAGTAAGAGAGGGATGGAGATGAGATGAAACTTAAAAAGTCCAAAAACCTGATAATGGCTTCCATCAGGATTGGGTTTTGCAGTGCATCAGGGGATGTAAATTAAATACTGAAATGGCATTATAAGAGTCCTTTTTAATAACTTAATTTCCTCAAACATAAAATCAGATGTTTTCTTCATACTTTGTCAGCATTTAATATTTCCTTTCTTGTCTTTCCTCTTCATCTCCTTCCCTCATCTTGCATCATAAGGAGGACCTAATTGCATTCATCTCCTTCCAATTCGATAGACCGAGATGTGTTGATTGCTTATAATAAGTAATTGATAACGAGTTTACAAAGTTGTATACTGAGGAAGTCGGAGAAGATTGATAATCACTACGAAAAAATGGTCTCGAAATAATGCACATGAGGCTTCCGATTTCGAGGAAAAAAGTAATGAAATAGCATGATAAATCATTGTTGCCATAACACATACATATATACACATAATATCAGCAAAAAGATATTCTGTGATCATACAAGTCAGGCTATATAAATGACAGTACATATATATACAAAGTATATAACACAAATTCATGTAATAAAAAGAAAGAAACTATTCCCTAGAAGAAGTGTTCATCAGTAGTCATGAAATTGATCTGAATATATATGTGTTTTCATCTGCTAAATTAGGACTGGACCTTTTCTTGTTTGATTGCTAGGGTTTTGTTTTTGTATCACCAAATTATGATATTTTTACCTGAATGCCTTTTAGAGTTTTGAGGCAGAGGGTTTTAGCACCTAAAAGACCATAAAATAAGGCAGTGTTTGGACAAAAGTGTACCAGATGATTTGTTATGTCAAGGGATAAAAATGGAACAAAAAGAGAATGTAGCTTCATACAAGTTATTATACCCTATCATTTGTCCACTGTGGAGATCCAACTTAATTTGTGGGTTTTTTTTTGTACATTGTACTTGTAGAGTTCTTTTAAAACTCTATTGGAACCCGATCCGTTTTCGAATAGAGCCAGTATACCCGATCCGAGAAACCCGACTTTCCTAACCTAAACCTAAGCTTTTGTTAGAATTGATCATCCGTTGTGATTCAATCGTAGCCCAAGCCAAATCCGATCCGAATACTCATTTGTCGTTAACTTACAAATTTTATCCTGACTCGATTTTTTTTTAACAAAGCGAGAATTTGGATCTGTGTCAGCTAATGTTAGTCCAATACCCAATAGCATCCCGAATTATCAGGAGTCCATCGGATAGTGAAGACTAGCTAATAGTATAACCTATCGGTGTTAACTTCTCGAAAAAACGTGATTGCAACATACTGTATCAAAAGACCGAATCAAGATGTCAGAGATGAGCATCTCAATCTCTCGTAATGGCTCGATTATGAATCGCTCGAAAATGATCCAAATAATTATTTGAGAGTTGAGAGCCATTCGCATTGGCGTAATCGGCACAGTTTGGGGTAAAATGAGCCCAACACTTTTTACCCAAGTTCATAATTAGCTTACAATCGGCTGTGATCGGCCCACTGTTATAACTTGTCATTCGACCTCTTTTGCAATAATATTTAAAAGGGAAAATAATTTAAAATAATAATTTGAACTAAAAATAATATGAACTTGAAAATCTATCAAAAAAAAAAATAAAAAAAAATAATATGAACTTGAAAATCAACTAAAAATAATACAGACTAGGAAATTTTGGCTTAAAATAATACAATATTTTAAAGTTTAATTAGGATAAGATTCAAAACAAAATTTCATTTATCAAAATTATAAAAAAATTAATAATAAATCATACTTTGTACAAATTCATCTTTTATATTTTCAATAGATTAAAACCATAATTTATTTTTTTCAACCGTATGCAATGCAAGTATACAATCCAAAATTTTAAGATTACACAAAATTGCATGAATTGCAAGTTATGAATTTTTTTTGGCTAAATTATGGATAAAGTGCTGTTATTTTATGTAATTTCAAAATAAAAAGGTTATTTTTTTAAAGTTGGACAAATAAATAATGGTTTTGGTGTATTTACAAATAAAGGTGTGGATTTGTGCAAACTGTGACTATTTATAGATTTTTTTATATATAATTTTGATAAACAAAGTTTTGTTTTGATTCTTCCCCTAATCCAAGTTCAAAAACTTGTACTATTTTAAGTCAAAGTTCATATATAGTTTGTATTGTTTTGGTTTATAGATATACAGTTGTATTATTTTGAGATTTTTTTTTCGTATTATTTTTCGTTCATATCTGATATAGCTGATATTATTTTAAGTCATTTTTCCCCTTTAAAAAAGAAAATAAGATGTATACAAAAAATTTAGATCACATATAAAGAGTCGAAATATTATATACACTCTTTTCCAAATGATATTATAAAGAGGGTTTTTAATTTAAAGTGTCCAATGTTTAACGAAACGTTCTAAAGTATATCAATAACTCTAAAAATATAAGTTAGAACTTAACGAAACGTTTCAAAGTATCATCCTTTCCCTATCCCCTCTGACAAAATCTCTTTATTCTTATTCTTTTTTGTTTTATTGATGTTTGTAAGTAAAGGGAGAGACATATAGTTAGAGATAGAGATATGTGATTTAGACCTAAGTATAAAATGAGTAAGGAATATCTAGCAACCAAGGAAAATGAAAATAGAACTAACTAAGGTGTACGTAACTAACTAATTTGTTTCAATGTTCCTTGTGCCTCACTACCATGAGGTCAAATATTCAAATCCCACTAGGCACAATTTATGCTAGAGTGGGTATTCATGTCTTGATTTACCTTAAGATGAGTTTAGCATGTCTTGCGGCTTGCCGCAATGCCGCTTGGCTTAGCTGGCTCGACGTCATCAAAACAAAAACAAAAAAAAAAATTGTGTCAATGGTATTTCAACCATTTCACATTTGGGTACTGGACTTATTTCTCAAGCATCTACCTTTTTTTATATTAAAAAACAAATGCTGATCTCAAGAGCTGAATTTAGAATAGTAGGAATCGACATGGAATCGATTTTAGTACAAAATTAGGAGTATGAAACAAAGACCATCTAAACGACTTGCAGTAGAAAACTTGTATCATTCTTAAGCTACATACCAAGAGTTTGAATTTTGTGCTTCTTAGGGACTGTCTCGTAAATTCTTAACCAGAAATCTTGAGTTCGAATATTAGAAAAGAAAAACCTTTAAGATATGTGAAATTATTATTAATTGGGGCTTATAGGATAGTTAAAGTGAGAAACCGTTTATTTAATAATCCGATAAACTCTAGAATTTCAATTATAAAAAATAACTAGTTATTTTCCCGAACCATGTTCGGGTTTCGTCATAATATTTTTGGTCGAGTTTGACGCCCCACACAAAATACTCAGCCACGCCAATTTTTCCATAACATACCATTTTGCCTATACTCCTCCCCGTGTTGTTTTTTAAAATCTTCAGTTGTTATGGAGAAATCTTTTATCAAAAAGATCGATACTTCGAATTTGATAAAAAAAAAAAATTGTAGATCGACCGCTTTTACACTTCTCTAAACATCTACGTACCTTACTTGAAAGAAAAGAAAAAAAAATCTTGTAGTTATTGGCCTAAGAATCCAATACTCCTCACTAAGGATCCGAAACAACATAAAGAAACCCATACTCCTCAGTCCTCACCATGGAAGAGGATGGCCGGATAGATAATCTTAGTGCTTCGAAGTTATGGTTCAATATTGAGAGAGCTACACTCTTTAATCTAACACATAAGTATATCCAAGTTAAGTTATTAATTCATACTCCAAGCTAGCTAAAATATTAAGGGTCCGAAATAGCATAAACAAACCCATGTACCAAACATGCATGTGATTTTTGGTATTTGTTATTCCTATTGTATTTAATATTCAAGCCCGATTTTCATCGCTATAATATATTTCACACCATGCCTGCGAATCAGGCTGAATAAAATGAATGATTTATGTTTTTACTCGTTTTAAAGTTGTGTGTATTTTCATGGGAATCAAATTATTCTAAATTGACCTATAGTGGCGATTTATTTTCAGATGAGACTTTTTGGTTTTTTTATTCTTATTTTATTTAATATTGAAACCTTATTTTACCCACCATAATATATTTTACACCATACCTTTGAACTGGACTAAAGAAAATAAATTATTTATGTTTATACTCATTTTGTAACGGCCCAGAATTATGATTTCCGGGTTACGTTCCAAGGGATAAAACCCCTTGTTCGGATCTTGCAATCCAGGTACGGGTCGAGGCTTTAAACTCATTTAAGATTAGTAGAAAGAGGGATTTCAAACCCTAAAAACCTCGAAGGGCCATTGGGTACCCTTAACCTGTCCTGAAACTATGTCGCGCAATTCAGTTTAAATGAAAGTAAAGCGGAAACAACTTAAGATACAAAGTGTCACGGCAGAGCCGATTAAAACCAAAACGTAAGTGAATGATTACCATTTATACCAAGTTAGAATATTAGCTAGATTCTTCGATTCGCCCAAGGGTTTCCCGTCACATAAGCATGGAGCAAACAAGATCTGCAGAAATACCTTTAAAAGAAGAACGGGGAAAGGAGTCAGATCGAGCCACTCATGCGGGACCGGTAGTCCTCGCTGAGGCCACATAGTATGTGCTATACCTAATAAAGATGCTCTAATGCAATACGAAAGTCAAACACACTAGCATGCTCCTAATTCATAATAATGTGCAGAAATACTGTAAGGGGCCCAAGACAATGCCAACGGCATATCCCTCTCCTACCTCCACCCCTTCCGATAGGTGGAGACTGGCCAGCTCGTGAATGCATTCATTCATAATAGGGCGGCACGCATGCCTAACCCGCTCCACAATAAAGCCCGCAGGCATATCATAATATAAGGAAGTTCATGACTCGATTGACTCAGGGTACCCGATGAGGCTGGGCTACCCTATGACCCTAGCAAAGACTCTAGGACTATCACAGATAACGGCCGTTCTGTTTCAAACGCATAAAGTAAACAGATGCTCAATCAATTAGTGCAACCTAAACATGATACTACATGGCATGCTTTTATGCATATGCAACACCTAACATAAAATGCAACAACAGGCATGAATGTCCAATCTGAGTAAGCCCCCTAGGGAACTTACCTGAAGATGCAGAACAGCAGGATAATACAAGCAAGGGCCCAATGCAAGTCCAAAGCAATCCAAAAGCAATACACACCTATCATCAAGCCATTTCCATAAGCCACCGACCCAACATTCATACGCACGAAACCCAAGTTCTCAACATATTCAAAACCAACCGATAGTGAAACCGTTTTCCAAAACCTTTTCAATATGATCACATCAACCAAAATCGTTCTTCTAATTTCATTCTCAAAATCAATCTCATTAAACCAAGACAGAGAATCCCGACAATTAACATTTAAACCTTAAAACCAATCCTTCAAGATCATATTATAGAAATAATTCCGACATTTTATTTCAAAAGCTTGACTTTAATGTTTCAACTAATTTAAGACACTGATAAACATTTCTGAAATTAATCCCTCTTTATTAAACCACATTTATAAAACACCATTACTAATTTACTTTACCATTTCTAAATCATATATTTAAACACCCCGTAAAAACATAATATACAAATATTCCAATTATTTAACGATTACATAGTTATTAATTGAAAATACCCCAAATTAAGTCTTGTTTTTGATACATTTTACAAAACACAATCCATCACAAATCAGGCCCAAGGAAAGGAATAGGCCCAGTTCAATTCGGAAGCAAGATGGCCCAATTTCTTTTCTTAACATTCGGATCCAAGAGGCCCAGACCATAACCCTTCTCCATTAAAGCCGACCCGGTTTTCATAAAAAAAAATCTGAACCGAAACCCATCCCCTTAAAACAAAACCGGATCAAGGGTTCACTGTTCACCCATCTTCCCCAAAAGGTCTGTTCGAAAAATCCGGGAAGAGGAAAGAGGACGGAGAGCTTGCCGGCGACAGCTTGTTCCGGCAGCTAAATCCGACACCCAAAGACATGGAAATCGACAAGAAAAAGAGAAGCAGAAGGATGCTCACTCAAGGGTTCAAAAGCGCCGCCGGAAAACTCGATCGGAGTTCGATTTGGCTTCGTCGGGCTTCGATTTCAAAGCGATTTCGGCCTGGGAGAGAGATAAGTGAATAAAGTTGGACCTTTATTTAGTTTGGAGGTGAAAGGGAGGGGAATCGAGCTTACCTTGCTTGGATCAGAAACTGGGACGAGGAGAAATAGGAATGGCTCGGCTGGGCGTGGAAGGCAGCGCTGGGCTCAGTGGCGCCCGACGGGGATCAGCCAGCGCTCAGTGGTGCTCGAGGGCTTCCAAAACAGAGGACGAGGTGCGTGCTTGGGGTGCTGGTGTGGCTCGGGAGCTGCGCTCGGCCGAAATGGAAGAGGAGGTAGTGGAGTCGCTTGGGCTGCTCTGAAAACAAGGGAGGGGGTGCTTGGCTCGCGGAGAGCGCTCTCGGTGGTGCTCGGTGGTGTTGCAGACGAAGGCAGAGGCCCAACGATGAAGGATGGAGTGGTGAGATGTGTTAGTGTGGGGAAATTGGGGATTTTGAAGGCAAATCAATAGAGGGCTTAACAACGGCTGAAATTGGAATCGAACAGGACCCGTGAGTAGGGTTGGCGTGTTGTGTACAAAGCAAGGGTCAAAGGACTGTGTGGCTCTTTTCTTCTTTGGCTGCAATCGAACAGAGGAGAGGGGAGAGGGTGTAGTAGTTGTTTGTTTGTCAAAAATAGGTGTAATCAAGAAGAAAGGGGGGAGATATAAGATAGAATTTTACCCAAATAAGAGGAATGAGCTGGAATTTGATAAGGATGGGAGAAGATGACGGAATAGTAGTTTCGAGTCGGAAATTTGAATACCCGAGGGGTAAGGCGAAATCGATCTAATTTTCAAATCAACATACTGGATCCGAAGGTACTAATTAAATTCAATTTATTTTATTTTATTATTTATATATATATATATATATTTTTGAAAAATTACGTTTTAAAAATCCGAGCCTTTACACATTTTAAGGTCGTTTGTATTTTTAATCGGAATCTAATTATTCTAAGTTGACCTATATTAGATGATTTCTTGGGTTTGCAAAATAAAAATGCAGATATAGTTATAATATCTAATATATATGCTATAACAACAAATAAAATTAAACACCTGAACTTCTTCATTCTGAAAGTGTTTCTCGATTGTGTCCATGATTTGATTCGCCTGTGCACATAATTTTCTGCAGAAATCAGCAGAAGATGATTTTGCTCCATCCTTCTGTATGCTTTCTCAACATTTTATAGCTTATAGTATCTACATAGAAAGGCATACTCCTCGTTTAAATTCAATGTGCTCCAAGGACTTATCGTAGACCCTGTTCTCGGCTACCAAGCAACACATATTCACCTTGAAGCTCATACCGGCTATAGCTTTGCTTTAAGACATTTTTCTCAACAGTTATTTACACAGAAAGGCATCACACCTACATCAATCTCACAGAATAAAATAGGAACAGAACAAAAAACTATTTGGCAGCTTTGGATGCCCCTTAATTTCAACCAAATCAAACCCTAATTTTCACATAATACTTGATTGAAATCAAAATCCCCAGTAACAACCAACAAAGCCCTAATTACAAAAATTAGAACAAATTCAATTACATACTTAGCGATTTAGTTCCATCGGTGCCGCCTCTGAGTCAGGAATAGGTGCAGATGTTTACTTTGAATCCTCTAGCCGTCGTCTAGGGCGTCTCTCGCAACCTTGGTCGGTTCTCTCACCCTGCGCCGACTTCAGGATACAACAAATAAAGAAGGGGATACGAAAATGCAAAATCCATGAAATCAAAACTTTGCCTACATAGGAGATTAAAGACCATAGAAGAGGCATGACTACATACAAATTTCTCCAACCCCTAAACTTAAAGTAAAAAAAATAAAGCACTAACTTATCCGGGTTCGTAGTTGTTTAATTGGAGGACAGGCAAACATCCCTATAGACTACAACATTACACGCCTATAAGAACTCCACGAAGCATCTGCAGAGCATGTGAAGCACCATGAAAAATGAATCTCAATAATGGGAAATTTCATTACATCTTGTATCACCACAATTCCTTGCCTATGAGGCTATGACAGACAACACCTATTTTGTGAGCTAGATATCATAATTAATCAAAAGCCCTAAGAGTTTTATTTCTCACACCAACAAATGTCACTCAATTCTAATTAATCAAAAGCACATTTTGGAAGCCATCATAATAAACAACGATACACCATTGCTCCCAACTTTCAGAATTTTAAAAAAAAAATTCAAATACATACCCGGATTTGATCACAATCTCTACTGAAGTTATAAATTGGAATTGAATAGTGGAAATCTAGCATAAGCAAACTTAAAGCCTAAATTCCTAATTCAAGTCCCAAAAATCCAAAACCCTCAATTGCATTTGCAAGCAACCACATAACAATTGAATCGAGATTAAGAGGAGGGAGAGGACCTGTCAAGGCGTTGTACCGTCCTTTGATAGATGTTGTTGCATCGAGTCAATTCTCTATCAAGGTTGCCGCTGGGTGAGCTCGTGCATTGCCATCGTCCTCTCCTTGACCCGGTGACTACGTGAACGATCCGTGACCAATAGCCACCACCATCGGATGCGCTCATTAGGGCTAGTAAATCGATCGCTTCATTCCAATATGAAAATCTAACAAAATGTTTCAAAGACAAAGATAGAGAGGGACTCAAATGAATAGAGAGGAGAGACTATATGGTTTCAAACTTTAGATCGGTACCTTGGATGCTCCAATTTTCAAATAAGTGGCCCCTGCTATAGCAGTTCCAAGAGGTGAAAACTAAAATTGGAGGAGAACATAGACTTGGGAGTGATTTAAGAGATATATAATTTCAAGAAGTACCTTTTTTTATTTGACATCTTCTCTCCCTTTATTGGCATCTGAAATCTTGGCGAAACCCTAATTCTCCACTCTCTATTTCTCGCACTCTCTCTGTCTCCCCTTTCCACCATTGCTAATTCTAGGCAAAACTGACAGTACTCTATTTCTTCTAAGATGTTAAAACGGGGAAGGGAGAACAAAGATCGAGTAGAAAAAGAAGCGGTTTTAGATAGAAGAAAGAGAAAGTTAAGAATAAAAGATTAGCATTTGTTACCAGAGGAAGTAGGGCTGGAAATCACTCGTGGGTGAACGATTCACCCGACCTATCCGACCCGATTATTAGGGTGAAAACTCAAAAAAAATCGGGTGATGGATGGGTGATGGGTCGGGTGAAATGGGTGATGGGTGATATAGTTTCCACCCATTACCCGACCCATCACCCGACCCATTACCCGACCCGCTTAACCACCCGCTTAACCACCCGATTATTATAGAGGCTAGTGTATAAATAATATAATTTAACATAACTAACATATTTCTCATTTTCTACCCCTAGTTTCTCCATTTTCCAAGTGTTCTTATTCAAAAAGGTTTTATAAAATATACCGATAGGGTGTAAGCAATTTGACTCTTTCAAACGACTTTGTTAGCATTTACTGTATTAATCCATGATTAACCAAATTGTATTTTTCCAGTTTGTCATGAGATTTATATATAACAATAATCCTCTTTATGCAAAGATATTAAAGAAATGCGACACATGAGTCGAATTTCTATGGACATAGTTTTTCTATACTTTTATCTATTGATTATATCTAGTAACCGAGTTAGATTCATCTCATTTAGTTTGATACATTAAACGTCTAATACTAATTTTGTAAGTTAAGGATAGTGTTATAATGTACGAATAAGTCTTTTATTCATTTAGTAAGATTCATACGTTGACATGGTTTATAAAATTATTGAATATGAATAATTTTTGGGTATGTCTTGTGACTTATTTTCTGTAAATTTCTTTCACCCGATTCACCACCCGACCCACCCGATGGGTCGGGTGATGGGTGAAACATTAGACGGGTGGATGATGGGTCGGGTGAAAAAATGGATCCACCCATCTATCACCTGACCCATTTCCACCCGTATGAGGAAGAAGGAGAATGTGGGTTATTACTTTTTTAGATAATTTTTTAATTTTGCTCCACTATTGACACGTGACTCATTTTTTAATAAAAAAGTTGCTTCAGGGAGAAATAGAGGGTTTTTGAGAGAGGGAGGGTGATACACATACACATAGTGTATGTGTAAATTTCTACACCTCCAATCAAATGTTGCCATTTGTTTTTATTTTTTTAAATCATAAATTAAAAAAAATCTTAAGTTTAATTTAAAATAGGTAGTGGCCTAGTGGGATTTACATTAGAAATAACCGTTTAGTTTTATTTTCAACTACATTTCCTTAACATTTTTTTAATGTAATTTACGCGGGTTGGTTTAATAAAATTTTAAACTTTGATTGAATAAAATTATCGATTTTATTATAAGCAGTGATAATTATCATACATTCATGCATATAATGAATACATAGTATTAAAAGGGGGGAAATCATATCACTAAACTGAATTTATAATATTTTTTAAATAGCAAAAATAAGTACCAGTTGAATGTTATTTTTGTACGATTAATTTAATTTATTTCAAACCAAGTCATTATGATTTGTGGCACATATATTTTTAACTTAACCTATATCATGTATTTCGCATAAAATTATCAATATTTCATACTTAAAAATTTATAAAAATACATTCTAATTATAAAATATTGACAATTTAATTAACCAACTCTTTTTAAATTAATTAATCCAACAACTAAACAAAAAATATGAAATTAAATAATAAGTCCAGTGTAATAAGCATTGATATACTAATTATATTTAAAAAACTACTTGTTTTGAAATTAGAAATAAAAATATATGTTACATAAAAAAAAATGAAAATTCCTCCCTTTCAAGTTTCAACCGATTAAATTTTAAAATGAAAATACGGTTACTTTTTCAAACCCCACTACATTTTTTATTTTCAAAAAACTTATTTTTTTCTTTTAATAACACATGGCGAGTTTTAATTCGTAGTGTAAAAGTAGACACATACACTTAGTGGGAAGGTGGGTGAGAATGGTTGAAAAATGTATTTCTTAGGATTGCTCAGCTATTGACACGTGGCGCAATATTTTACAAAGACATTGCTTCTAAAATTATAAGTATAAGGGGTGGATATGAACTATCGCATATAAACCAATATTAATACGAGCTAAGAAAAGGTATACAAAATATTCGACATTTTGATACAGAAAAAAGTCCGGTCAATTTTTTTGGCTAAAATTGTGACGTGATAATTACCGAAGGTTCAAAAATTTAATGACGTAAAATCATATCATTAAATTTTTGTTAGAAAATAATAATTTTGAGTGCAAATAAGTATATTAGCTCTATATTCCAATTTGTACTGAAATTTAGTTTTTATTTTCTAAATTGCATTTCGCCATTAAATAATATGGTGTCATGTCATTAAATTTTCGAACATTCGAATGTCACATCGAAAAATTGAACGAAAAATTGAATGAAAAATCAGGCAATTTTTTTTCCTATCGAAATTAATTTAATATATAGAGTAGTATATATATATATATAACTTTAAAAATTCATATTAATATTGGTTAATATTAGTTTAATGTCAATTGTTTTCCAAATCCATATTATTAGTTCAATGTCAAATATTTTTTAAATCAAAATGCTTAGAATAGAAAATCCATATTATTGAATATGTTAATTGTTTTCCAAATCCTTGTCAAATTTGATTAGGCGTTGATTAAGAAGTATCGGTACTATCAAATCTAATGGTTTCACCATTTTCGAGTTTTTCAACCATTGTGATCTTTACGTCTATGTGAAAAAATCTACAGTAAAAGGTAGGGGTGGGCACAAATCCTGCAAATTCCGGTCCGATCCCAGTCCTGGTGGGATTTGGAAAAAAAATAATGAATCCCGTCCCGGAAAAATTATGCAGGACGGAATGCGGGACAACCCATCCCAATCCCGCAAATCCCGTCCCGCATATATAATATTATTTATATATATATATATATATATATATATATATATATATATATATATATATATATATATATATATATATTATAGTGTTTTCTAAGCTATTGCCGGGCATCCCCGAATGCCAAGGTTTTCACAGAATTAGTGCCTAATGTTTAGATTTCAGTTGCTAAGCTATTGCAGGGCTTCTCAGATTACTGAAAAGGCATTATCAAAACCTTATTCCAATCCCTATCAAGTAGGGAGAGCATTGACGATGATCATCTAGCTTAGCAGTAAAAAGAGAAATTCCATCACAGGTCAAATACCAGATCGAGAATCACCACATCACCATGTAATTGGCAACAGTATTCATTCTGCAAACGACCACACTGTTAAGCTATATATGCTTGTGCCTCTAAACCCATCTCATTAGGGACAACATTACCTTGGCCAAAAGATAATCGTCCATTAGAAAACACTATCAGCTTGAAGTTACTTATCATAGACCAGGTACGAGGTAGGATCATCGGATCACCACAAGTTCCTCTTTTACACTTATCATGCTAGTGCTGCTAACTGAATCTTGTATCCCACACTCCTAAAATAAACATTTAATGGTCAGTAAACAACAATACCAAATCAACAAGTTGCACTTGATTGAATCAATATATTCTCCTTTCAAATTCACTTTATACAAGTTCAGAAGAACCCATGTTATAGATATGCGAAATTCAAAGTTCAAACCAGCAGATAAAAGTCCAAAGTTCCTGTTCCCAGTCGCCATCCTACGGCTCTATGTTTAAGGTCAAAAACCATAAAAAGACGATGAACCATAATAAGAGAAAGAAGACCAAACAACTAGAGAAGAGAATTGAAATTCTTCAGCATAATGTGTTTACCTGGTCAGTTTGATGACACTGTCCAATCTTGTCACTGTTCTGATTGGATGAAATCTGTAAACCGTAATTTGTTCTTTCACATAAACAATGCTGTTGCTGTGTGGGGTGAAATCTCGGCTTTATTGGTGGGAAAGACGATGGTAAGAGGAACTCTAAAAGTTACAATGAGGTTGATGGTGAGGACGCTAGGAAGAAGCTTAAGGGCAAGGCTGTTATGGAGGAGGATGGGGGTGAGGAGGCTCGTGTGTCGGATGTGGATGAGGAAGAAGATGAGGAGGATTTCCCACCGCTCAAGCCAAGGGCTCCTAGGCCGGAGGCTCGTAAGGAAGATGGCAACGTCATCAGCAATGTGGGTGCAGGGAATGCTTCCTTGCAAACCAGTGTATGGGCTAAGAAGTCGAAGAAGGTGTTCATGAACTCCGGACTTGGGGGGCGGTTGGGGTATGTCAAGCCAACGTCCGCGAAGGTCCATATCAAATGCTCGGAAGCGCTACCAAAGCAACAAGTGTGGGGGTGGTCTTTTCTTGGCCAATATGTGGGCTTCTTCCCATGCTATTTTGCTATCAATGATCTACGAAAGATTTGGGGTGTCAAGTCTAGGTACCGTGAGGAGGCCGGGTGGATGATCTTCCAATTTGAGGCGGAGAATGCTTATGAGAAGGTGTTGAAGGGTGGTCCATACTTCATCAATGGGAAGCCTTTGCTTCTCCGCCCAATCCCGGATAAATTTTAACATATTCTAGAAATATAAAGTTCAAATTTTAAACAAGCGCAGAAAAGGTGTTACAGTCGTCACCTTGGTAATATGTCCATATTAACCTGATAGAACCAACATAAACCTCAAGTTCCTTCGTGGTCGGTGGTCATGATGCTACAGCTCCTGTGATCTTGCATAAAACATTGACCATTCTTCAAGTTAAAAAACAGGTGAATGAACAAGAAGAGAACGAAATATGAGTGAGCATAACATACAAACACTTCGGCAATTGATCATGATCATCACACTAGAAGACTTGGTAATGTAGCAGGGGGAAGTAGCAGGGTTATTGGATGCCTTGGCTGGTAGTTTTTTCATGATGGGCCTGGGCAGATACAGAACGTAAGCATGTAATTTAAAAATGAGAAAGCAGAAGGTATAAAGTGAACAAATAGGCAAGCAGATGGATGATATTTAACGTTGAATTGGTAAATAAAGAGCGACTATTCCGGGGTTCGAACCGGGGACCTATGGGTACTACCCACAAGTCCTTTCCGGTGAGCCATTCCGGAATGGTTGGATGATATTTAACCTTACCCATCAAACTGAACAAATATGTAGTTGTATGAAGACCTTTGTCACTTGTGGAAACATCCAAGGTAAAGCAGGAAAAAGTTGTGGAAGTCTGTAGCGGTTGAGAGTCAAGGTTGTGAACCTTGATAGGTTGAGATAAGGACAGAAGACGATATCCGGATGGATCTTTTGTTATTGAAAATTTAATAAACTATATACTTCCTGTTATTGAGCTCCACAGATTTGCTAGGCTCTAGAGGTGGATCTTGAAACTTGGAATCATCAAGCTGCATAAATTGCAAGTAGTATCATTTAGAATACACATCCTTATATGCCTGAACCTATGGCTGAATGTTGTCCTGAAAACAATAGCTGTGTTAGATCCCTATCAAAACACATGCCAACTAAAGAGATGACCAGAAAATCCTTAGTAGGAAGGTATCCAGTGTCAATCCTTAGTGGTCTTTGGTCCATGAATACATATTTTAATGCTTTCAAGTGTTCTATGGCAATGCTGCACTCACAGGTTACAAAGCATAATTTCCAGGACTTAAAAAGACCAATGGCAATCCACCTACCACACTTAAATTTATTTACCAGTTATTCTACATAGTCAAAGACATAAAAGCATACTACAAAGCAACGCCATAACAGTATGTCCATCGACGCAGTAGTACGCAAAGTACAAAGCAAGTAAATATGTTCAAGAGCACCACACAATTCCTAAAAATAAAATTTAAATATCATAATAGCAGATGTGGATCAAAATACAGAACTAAAGCAGATTGAGATGGGTTAGATTTCTAAACTGAAATCATAAGCGGAAATTTGGGGAGGACCTTGATGAAGAACAAAGAGAAGTTTAAGATCTTCTTCATATTGTCTTATCTTATTATTCAAAGGGAAAAATTATTTAAAGACAAGAGATACCAACACCATAGCATAACCAAAACCATAGCATGATAATAAAGCCTAAAACTAGTTAGGACAGCCTAAACACACAAAATACATTTATTAAAACATAGATAATCCAACACTCCCCCTCAAGCTGAGTTTGTACAGATCCAGCTTGAGAACTCTTGAAATCCACCAAGATGAAAGATAACCAACCAAGGCATAATTGATAAGATAGTTAAACTCAATAGTACATCCCATTTCTCAATCTCACTCTACCCAGTTCAGTATGACAGATGAAATTTTTTGAAGATCGATATCAGAGAAAATGTCAGATGATGTTGGCAAGTAGCGGATGTTAAAGAGGTGCGAAGCATCTGAAATGGCTGGGAAGCAAGTCCTACTACCAATGCCTAACATATATGAATTTGTAATTACATCACAAGTGCAATGCTATAAAGGAAGACAGACAAGCCAGAAATAAACCAAACAGGTGTATCAAACTTTTAGAGTGATGGATCAAACTCAATACATCTCACATTCTCACCAGTAGTTATATAGCTTATAGAATGTACATCAATCTCAAATAGCAGGCGAAAGAAGGATATCATGTCTGCTGTTCTCTGGTGGTGGGCATCGAACAAAACTGAAGAAGCCTAGCATTGATGCAACTTGTCATATTCTATAAGCATACAACAAGTGAAGAATGAGAGTCGTCAAATTCAGGTGCACCGCCCATACAGCCATACCTTTATTAGGATATGTAGAAATTTTAATGCTTATGGGTAAAATTTCTCCTGAAACAAAAGATGTGTTATAGAAATCTTCTACCTTAAAGAAATGTGTCAAAGTGTGTGCACTGAAATTAACAACTATGAATTCTATTAGAAGCAGATAAAATGATATTATTTTGAAATGTGTAGTTTAAACAATGAATGAAAAAGCAACAACCGGAAAGCATACCCTATACGGCTATACTCCATTGCTAAACTGCAAAGACAAAGATTGTAATGGTGAGCATGCAGTTGAATTGTCTGCAAGGGTATTTGACAGGCCAGCCTTTCCAAGAGCCTCTTTGAGGTGTTGTCATTTATCTGAATTGCCAGACAATAAGTTAATCCAGCAACTAAGACAAAACAACTGAAAACAACTAGAAGTAGAAAATGGATTACCATCAAATACGAGTTTCTTTCCAGGGGATCTATATCTGCTTTGATCTGAAAAGGGGGATATAAATTCTGTAATATAACAATCAGAAATGCAAGAAAAAAGATTGATAGAAGTCACGGTCAATCAAAGCTGCGAACCTGAAGAAAACAAAATCCTGTGCAAGCTTCGCAACCAAATCCAACGTATGTCTTCACCAACGTCCTCCACTAGCATTGAATATTCCTATCCATGGAAAATCAGTAGGAATTCTTTTATAAGGAAATGCTATTATCATATATTATACTTAAATTGGGAAAAAAGAAAGGTCGACAGTGTGACTGTGTGAATTTAAAGGGTTATTCTGCATGCACATTGCACTATGTATGTACCAGTATCAAGAGGAAAACAAACTCAAAGTAAAAATTTAGACTATATACTTCCCTCCCTGTCAACAAGTGCAACACATAAGCCAAATCTTATGGTTAATATTTAGTGTTGCACATCAACCTGAACCTATATGTGGTCGTAAGAGCTTGAAGAAGTTTTTCACTTGTGAAACAGCTAGTAGGTTACAAGTTAAAGCCTGGAACCTGTATGAGAAGTAAAAAAAAAAAAATTATCACGGGTTTGAATTGTACGAGGACAGAAAAGGTCAATAGTTATCAAATAAAACACATCTGAAAGTGAACTTTCCTGATCAACCAATTCGGGATATATAGCATTTATCCACTTCCACGGACAAGAAACCATTCGTATTTGAGACTTGGATCATTGATTCCAAAGCTATCCTCACAGAGCTCTTCTCTGCAACAGCTTTGAACAATTCCTTCTAACATTGCTAAGATTTATCAATATCATGAAAAAAAAAAATGAAAACATAAACAATTACTTATCCAAGGCTTCCAGGTTAATATTCTCTCTAATATTCCCAAAGAAACACTTCAGTTCCATCAAAGGAATGCCAACAGCTTGGTATAGTCATACCTACAATTGTCAAGATTTATGAGTGTAGTAAGAAAATGAAGTATAAAAGCAACATGAGAAAAATTCAAGAACAACTGAACTCTTAATTGAATTAATAAACATTGCCATCAACAATGGTAAACCATGAGAGATACTTATCAACCTCTTACCAGTCTCTTTCAAGTATGGAGAACCCTCATGATCATCAAATCATTTGTGAAACTCCAAAAGTTCTAGATTTTCCAGGAAAAAAGATGCAGTAAAACGAGGAACCAAAAGCTATGTGACGCAATGGGAGTAAAAAGGCATGGAATGACAGAGACAACACCAAAGCTTCAGAAGTAGCCCCACTGCCCCAGTATTATCCAGGACGTGCAGCCACCAGCAATACCAAATAAGACGGAACTTAATTTCACAGTCATGCTCTATAAATATAAAGTTCAAAGTTTACATAAGCACAGAAAAGAAGGTATTTACCTTGTCCATCACCCGATAGGATCATCATAAACCTCAAGTTCCACTCCCAGTCAGCATACTATTACAGTGTTACTGCTCCTTTGACCCTACATTAAACATGGACCAATCTTCATATAAACAAATCAGGTGAATGAAAATGAAGAAGAGAACAAAATATACTCCTTCCGGTCGTTTTTATAAGAGGTTTTGGATTAATGCACAATAATTAAGAAAATGGACAGTTAGAATTGAACTACATTTTTTAACTAACATAAATTAATCCTATACACTATAATAAAAATAACACAATAGTATGGAGTATAAAAGGTTGTATTGATAATGGCAAAAAAAAGTCATAATTAGGAAGGAATTTGACAGTATATGACATGAATATTGATGTTCATTAATTGCCAAGGAGAAAATCAGTTTGAATGGAGTACTACTTTTCTAAAAAATCTAATATTTTAGATCTTTTATCAAACCCTTAGAAGTCTTACAAAAATGACCGGAGGGCGTATAATTAAGCAATTGTTCATCATCATCATCACACTTATCGGCTTTGTGCTGCAGAGAGGGCAAGTAACAGAGTTTTTGGACGCCCTGGCAGGTAGTTCATGATGGACCTGGATAGAAAGGAAATAAGCAGAGGCAGAAGGATGATAAAAAAAACTAAGGAAGTAAGCAGAGGCAGAAGGATGATATACAACATTACCAATCAACCTAAACCGATCTGTAGTTGTATAAAGACCTTCATCACTTGAGGAAACAATCAACAGGCTCCTTGTTGAGACACGATGGGCCTGGAAACCTCTACAGGGCAAAGTTGGAAAGATTCAAAATCTGCATGATAAGTTGAAAAACTAACAATGAGAAAATTGGAATAGGAGACAATGAGAAAATTGGAATAGGAGACATGCTATCAATATATGTGATTTTTTTCAACTTGAGAAGAAAAGATATACTGATAAAAACGAGACTGTGGAAGACATCCAGTGAATCTGAGTGGTCTTCATTTTAATGATGCATTTCATGGCAGAATATATATCAAAGGACTGTCAAAGACAACCTGCATCAAGGCAGCGATCAAGATCTGCAGACCACAGAAGTTAAGGATGGTCAAAATCTGGACTGATTAACCTTACAAAGAGATGGAAGCATAAATATGACAATGCAAAACACTCCTTGGATCTACAGGATGGCCCATCTCTCCTGACTTCGAGCTCAAAAGCAGTTGCTGAAAACTGACACAAAGTAAGCCTGCAAATGCAAAGAACAACTAATATTATTATTAAAAGAACAAATTTGAAGAATATCAGACATAAATTAAAATCAAAGAGGATGGAGAAATTACCAGTGTAAGCTCATTAGGGTTGTTCTTTCATGGCTAGCACCAATCCAACTTGTCATACTCTACCAAGGTATATAGAAAGAGAAGAATCTGCAAAGTTTTTGTCATAAAAAGCAAAGTTAAGGTAAATAATACAGCACAAGAAAACTAGTGTGTGAAAAGAAACTGACCGAGTAAAACATCTGATATTGAACTTTATCAATCAATGGCAAGTAATATTTCTCCACTCCCAAGGAGAGAAGCCTGATGTACCTAAGACTTGGATCATCCATTCCCATAGTAATATAAATCCATCGGGTGTAAGGTATCTATTGATTGTTATGTGTTTGTTTATTCAAGTAACCCCGACCTTCTTCCGTATCAGGGAAATTAAAGGGACACATAAATTCCCATCTCAATGCTGTGTTCTTTGTGCCCAGAAACGTTAAAATTACTGAAAATACAAGTTTCACCTTGGAGGAATCCATCCAAGATTTTAGAGGGAGAGAGAGAGAGACAAGTGACCTTTTACTCAGGTATGTATCAAGGAGCACAGCAGATGCTCCAATTTAGCTGACAAGAATGAATTATAAAAACATAGCTTTGATATCAAGATTGATTTGTACTTCTAATTTCTAAAGAGAGTAAATATTTCTTTAAGATATCATAACAAATCACCTCTTATTAATCTGGGTGTCTATGCCCTTTTATCAACATTTTAAGTCCAGTAAGCTAGGTCCATGCCTTGGATTTAGTGGTTGTGGTAGTTGTAATTAAGCGAGGAATAATGCTTATATGTGTGAAGAAGCCCAGGCATGGATAGAACATAAGCATACGTTGTTAAAACCTTTCAAACCACCTGCATCATGGCATTTAATTTATTTATCAAGATTAGGAGGGTGCAGAAGTTAAGGATGGTTAAAATCAGGATTGATCTTACATGAGTTAGATGCATAAAGAAGAGGATACAAACCACTCATTACGGCCCATATCTCCGGACACCTCTCCTGACTTCAGAGCACAAAATTGCTGACACTGAGACCATAAGCCTGCAAAATGCAAAGAACGAACTATAAATACTAATAGAAGCATATTTGAATAGTTTTAGAGTTGTAATAGGATATATTTAAGCCAGAGAATAAAGAAATGCCCCCTGCATGCTTGTTAGGCTTGTTCTCTAATGTCTAACACTAATGCATCTTGTCATACTTCACACTCCATGAGCATATAAAGTTGTGTCAAACACCAAAAGTAAACAACACAACACAAGAATTTAACGGAATAATAAGACACTCAGAAAAAACAAAACTCATCTGACAGTGATCTTAGTATATCCATATGCATGTTAGCACTAGCACACTTAGTATCTTAATATCTGAACAGTGCTCATTTTGTCTACATTCAATTTTCAAAATAAGAGTTAAATTATACCGGTTCCAACAAATTTTTTGGAAAAGACACACCATTCAAGCTATAATTCAATATGTGAAAGTGCAAAAGTTCTTCTTCGAAGGAAGATAACTCCCTTAAAATCCCTCAAAAGAATATCAACAACTCTACCACCATCCCACCTACAATTGTTGAGATTTAAAAACAATATGTAAGAAGTATCTAAGAATTGATAATATATGAAAAGGAAAAATGATATCGAATCAACAAATGCATGAGATGAATGTACGTATCCAACATATTTCTGCTTTATGATACCAACATAAAACTCAATTGGTTTCTTGCCATCAATGCTCATCAATTCCTAAAAGTATCTCAGATTGAACACAAGAGGGCCTGCACAGTGTAGCACGAGAGAGGATTAATCAACCACCAAGCAACAAGAAGGAGACATATGAAGCAGGCTGAAAGAGTTTCAAAACAAAATAAAGGCATAGAATGAAAGAGACGGCACCAAAGCTTCAGAAGTAACACTACTGTCCCGGTATTATCCAGGAAGTACAGCCACCAGCAAGACACCCCCCAGGGAAAACTGAAAAATAGCGTCAACAAAAACAAAATTAAGTCCATCATAGGTCAAACACCAAATAAGACAGAAGTTAATTGCAAAGTTACAAATAGAGGCCCTTTACCACGTTGTCATTTACTGCTATCAGGAAGCCTAACTAATTGGCAATGGTTTTGAGATGAATCGCTGACTTCAAAGCAGTTTCCACAATTTCACCTAGAATTATTGAGCTTTAGTAATAAGAACATAGAAGTTTACAAAGAATTGGTAGTAAGAACATAGAAGTTTACAAAGAATCAGTAACAGAATTCAATGACAAAACATAGTAATCAGCAGAATATACAAAAGAGGAATTCAAGTATATCAGCATCTTCTGATTTCAAAGGAATCTTTCAATGGTATCTTTTGCCTCCAACTTTAGTGAATCTGAGCAAAGCTTTTCAGCCTCATCCTCATCTTGATCAGTCACCAATTCCCGAAAGTATCTCCTACCGAAGAAGACACCTTGAGAACTCCAAAACAACAAGCCACTGGGTGTTAGGGAACAGAAGCATCAGGGAGTAGGTTTTTACCAAACAGGTGCTGACAAATTCAAACTACAATGTAGTGAAAACATTGCAATGAACAAGTGCTTGTTGATACGGGCCATTGCACCACCCTATAGCAATAAATAAAAGGAAGAAGAAAGAGATTTGCCTGGGGTGCAAGACCTTCTCTGGATCTACTCAATGGCCCCATCTCTCAGCATAAAATATGCTACCTTCGAAACACAGCCCACATTACCTGCACACTTAATGAATCACTGAGAATTCAGAATAAACAATGAATATTATTCTACTTTAAAAATGAAGGATAACACCAAATCGTGGAAAGCATACGCTATACTCCACTTTAAAGCTGCTCACAGTAGCAAAGTTGTCTGCAGAGATAGAGATTACACTGGTGATCATGCATTTGGAACTGTGTGCAACGGCATTTGGAGATTGTACAGGTTATCCTTTCCAAGAACCTCTCTTTAGGTGCTAGCATCTGAGGTAAATAAAATGCCTACTCCTCTGCAAGAATGCAACCAATAAGTTAATCCAGCAACTAAAACAAAACAACTGAAATCAACCATGAGTGCATAATGGATTAATGACAAGTCCCATATTGTCAAATATGAGTTTTGTCCATAGAACTCATCTCTGCATTGAACTACAAAAGAGTATTAATTCTATGTAACAACAATCAGAAATGCCATAAAAAGGAATGAAAGAAGCCGAGTCAAGGTTGCAGACCTGAACAGGTTGACTTGAGAAAGATGAAGAATATGAAATCCCAATCGGACAAGAGGATACGTCCCTTGGATTATTCAGTGGAGATGACTTCGGTGTAGAGGCATACTCCCATTTGGTAAATTTCATGAAGCTCCAATTCGATGCAAGCTTTCCAGCCTAAATCTACGAACAACTTCACCAACTTCCTCTACAATCATCAAATGTTGCCTGCCATGGAAAATCAATGGGGTTTCGATTATTAGGAAAGGGTATTAATTTGATTATGCATAAATTAGGGAAAGGAATAAAGAAGGACAGTGTGAATTTTAAGCCTTCTGCTGCTTAGCCTTCAACTTAATGGATTCTATATTTTCATGCCAATGATAGCCTGCAGACCGAAGATTGAATCAGAGTACTAAGGAAGAAGTGTATACATCATGTATAGAGAGGAAGGAAAACACAGAGGAGTACCAGTGAAACTTTAGTCTTTTTGCATCCAAAATTCCTTGAATAAATATATAAAAGGTGAATGACCATAAAATTGTTAGTAAGAAAGCATGATTGGTAGAAATATAAAACACCAAAACGTACCTCGTAATGGAGTTGCATTCGATCACATCAGCATCTTACCCTTGCAAAATAACTCTGTAAGATCATTAACACAGTATAAAATACAGTAGAATTAATTACAAATGCAAAAGTTTAACATGTGCAGAAAAGAAGGTATTTAGCTCATCAGCTTGATAATAACACACCCGAACTTGTCCATCACCTGCTAGGACCCATCATAAACCTCAAATTCCACTCCCGGTCGGCATACTACAACGGCTTCTTTGACATAGCATTAAACATGGACCATTCTTCAAATAAACAAATCAGGCTAATGAATACTAAGAAGAGAATGAAAAATATATATAAGTAAGCAGTTGATCATTATCATCACACTTATCTGCTTAGTACTGCAGCAAGGGCAAGTAGCAGAGTTTTCGGCTGCCCCGGCAGGTAGTTCGTTCGTGATGGGCCTGGACAGATAGATGTAAGCATATATTTTAAAATAGAGACAAGGGACAACAACTACAGAAAGAGGCAAGCAGAAGGATGATATAAAACTACCCATCAACCTGAACTGATATGTACTTGTATGAAGACCTTTATCCTTTATACTGTTCAAAACAATTGTGGAAGACATCCAGGGGAATCTGATTTGTCTTCATCTTAATGATGCATTTCATGGCAGTTTGTATATTCAAGTACGGTCAAGTTCTGCAGACCACAGAAGTTAAAGACGATCAAAATCTAGATCCATTAAGCTTATAAAAGCTAGAAGCATAAATATGATAATGCAATACACTTTCTGGATTAACTTGATGGCTCATCTCTCCTGACTTCGAGTGCGAAAGCATTTGCTGAAAACTGACACCAAAGTAATCCTGCAACAACGATAAATATTAAAAGAACAAATTTGAAGAATATTAGACATATATTAAAATTAGAGAGGATAAAGTAATGGTCGTCCTAAGCTCACTAGGCTTGTTCTCTCATACTCAGCCAACGTATAGCAAGAGAAGAATCTGCAAAGTTTTTGTCACAAAAGGCAAAGTTAAGGTAAATAATATAACACGTGAATACTAAAGAGTACAAAGAAACTGACTAAGGAAAACAAATATGATACTGAACTTTCCTGATCAACCAATTCTAGGTAGCATTTCTCCACTTCCCATGAGAGCAGCCTTAAGTATCTGAGACTCGGATCATCTATTCCCATAGCAATATAAATCCATCAGGTGTAAGGTATCAATAAATCTTAAAGCAAGATTCTGCAAACGAAATTATCGATTGCTATGTGTTTATATTCAAGTAAAGACGGCCTTGCTTCCGAATCCGGGAATCTAAAAGGACACATAAAATCTCTGAGGTTCATCTCTGTGTTCTGCATTCTTTGTGCCCAGAAACATTCAAACTACTAAAAACACAAGTCGTTTCACCTTGGGGGAATCCATCAAAGATTTTAGAGAGCGAGAGAGATTAGTAACCTTTTACTCATGTATTTCACCTTCCCTCCTTCCAATATATCAGGGCGCAAAGCAGATGCTCCAACTAGCTGACAAGAATGAATAAAAAAAACATAGCTTTGATATCAATATCAATTTGCACTTCAAAAGAGAGTAAATATTTCTTCAAGAAATCATAACAAATTAACTCTTAATAAATTGGGTGTTTTTGCCCTTTTATCAACATGTTCAGTTCAGTAAGCAAGGTCCATGCCTTGGATTTGTCCAAAGGTGGCTGTCATAGTTGTAATTATGCGAGGAAGAATGCCTATATGTGTGAAGAAGCTCGGGCATGGATATAGAATGTAAGTATATATTGTTAAAACTGAATTTGAGATCTTTCAACTCCACCTGCATAATGGCATTTATCATGATTAGGAGGGTGCAGGAGTTAAGTATGCATGGTTACAACCAGGATCTAGCTTACAAGAGTTTGATGTAGAAAGATGAGGACAGAAACCACTCGCTATGAGTCATCCCTCCTGACTTCAGAGCACAAAATTGCCGACACTGAGAGACCGTAAGCCTGCAAATGCAAAGAACGAACTATGTTAAAGCCAGAGAATAACGAAATGGCCTCCACGTGATCGTTAGGCTTGTTCTCTAATGACTAACACTAATGCATCTCTTGTCATACTGCACGATTACACTGGCAGACTTAGTATCTTAATATCTGAACAGTTGCTCATTTTCTCTTCATTAAATTTCTCAAACCAAGCGTAAAATTGCAATGGGGTTCCAACAGAATGTTTGAAAAGACACACACCATTCAAGTTGTAATTCGATATATGAAAGTGCAAAAGTTCTTCAAAGGCAGAGATAACTCACTTAAATCCCCCCAGAAGAATATCAACAGCTTTTCCACTTTCCCATCTACAATTGTTGAGGTTTAAAAACAATAAGTAAGAAGTATACAAGAATTGATAATATAAGTAAAGAAAAAATGATATCGAATCAACAAATGCATGAGATAAATGTACTTATCCAACATACGTATGCTTTCTGATCCCAAAATAAAAATCCATTGGTCTCTTGCCATCAATGTCGGTGAATCAACCACCAAGCAGTTGCTGAAAGTGTCTCATATTGGTCATCATGTCCTGAAAGTATCTCATATTGAAGAAGGGGGCCTACACGGTGTAGCACAAGAGAGGGATTAATCAACCACCATGCAGCAAACAGGCAGCTAACATCTGAAGCAAGCTGAAAGAGTTTTAAAACAAAAGATAAAATGTAAATAATATGAATATATGATACCACAACCTCCTTGGTAATTAGTCAACAAAAAGAGCATTGATACCAGGATCAGGTTGCAGCTTCTTGCAAAACAGGTGCTGTCAAATCAAACGACAACACAGTAAACGAGGAGACAAGTAGGCAATGAATACTATTACTTACATCTTCAAAGCTCGTGTACATTTTGCACTAATCATTGTTCACCTGCAATGAAGAAAAAACTTTTCCCGTAGGAGTTCCAAAGAGTACATGGAAAGAAGGGAATGATAAATAAAATAGCTTAACCAAGTACCTTGGTCAATGGATCCACAAAAACAAAAAAGGCGAGAGAAATTTTTTGAAGATCGATATCATAGAAAATGTCAGATGCTGTTGGCAAGTAACGGATGTTAAAGAGGTGTGAAGCATCTGAAATGACTGGGAAGCAAGTGCTACTGCCAATGCCTAACATATATGAATTTGTAATGACATGACAAGTGCAATGCTATAAAGGAAGACAGACAAGCCAGAAATAAACCAAACAGCTGTATCAAAATTTTAGAGCGATAGATCATACTCAATACATCTCACATTCTCACCAGTAGTTATATAGTTTATAGAATGTACACCAAGCTCAAATAGCAGGCGAAAGAAGGATATCATGTCTGCTGTTCTCTGGTGGTGGGCATCGAACAAAACTGAAGAAGCCTAGCATTGATGCAACTTGTCATATTCTATAAACATGCAACAAGTGAAGAATTATATTACAACAGTTAGGTACACAAATATGATTATGCAAACCACTCACTATGACCATCTCTCCTGACTTTGGAGCAAAAAAAGCAGTTGCTGGCATTGTACCAAAGTAATATAAGCCTGCTAAAGCAAAGAGCAAACTACAAATACTAATAGAAGCGTATTCGAATAATACTCTAATAAGTTAAGGCTTGTATTAGGATTAGAAAGGATAAAGAAATGGTCTTAGCATGCTCGTTAGGCTTGTTCCTAATGGCTAACACAGTACTCCTGATTTTTTTCTTACTAGCAGAATCGTATCTCCATGCCTAGATATAGAGCTACTCATTCTCTGGATTAAGCATTTCATACGAAGAGTTAAATTATGATTGATTTACAAGGAACACAAGGAAGTTAAGAAAAACATGTATACCTCTCAAGCTATTGTGCAAGGTCAAGTAGCTAAGTTATGTCCGGCCTCAACACCTTTTCATTGAAGGCTGAGAACTCCCTCCAATATTCATTCACAAGAATATCAACACCTTTTCCACGATCCCACCTAATTGCCGAGAATAAAATAGTAAAGATTTGTTACCATAGTTGAAGAACAATGACATCAAATCAACAACGTATACATGTCCATAAATTAATTTTATACTTATTCTTTATAATTTTCATTCCATCAAACTCTTCCCAATTGATCACAACATCGTGCATGTAAACCTTAATTAAGTCACACACATGAATGGTACAGTTGTTCAGGATCACTAACTGTGAAAAAATAACAATAAACAAAAGAAGTATTGTCATCGTCTACATTTGTAGCTTATTGCAAAGCAGATAGTGTCAAATTCAAACTACAATATACTTGGAAAAAAAGGGGGGAAAGTGTTGTCAATTAAGGTAACAAACGAAGAGCGATTAAATAAGGAAAGCATACGGATGCAATTGTATACCCACTCCGGATCTAAATTACGGCGCATCGATGGTCTGTCCTTGACTTCCGAGCACGCACAAACGCAAAACCTGAAAACAAAGACCGGATAATTAAAATAAATTTAATAAACAGTCATTAAACACGAACGAAAGCAAATTCGACTTATTCTTCGCTGAAATTAAAGAAGCGGAGCCGCCTCTCTTCTCGGTGTTCAATTCCGTCGTTAGGGTTAGGGTTTCAGCGACGATCGGAACCGACGATGCAGCGAATGTGCCGGAATTAGTACGGAGAAAGCGTACACCTAGGGTTTTGTAAGCCTTTGGGAGGAGAAACGTACCAGGTTAATTGACGGATGTGAATCGGCGGCGAGCGGTTGGGAGGAACCGCTCCGGAGGTGACCGAACAAGGGTCTCGTCTGCGATTTGGAGGAGAAACGCCGCCTAAAGAGGAATTGAAGCAAACCCATGGCTTGGGGATAAGATAATCCCAAGGACAATCTGAGACGTTTTCAGGCGGATCTCAAGGTATGATGGGAAGGGAGAGGGCGAGGGGAGGGGTAGTACTATATACTGGAACTCGATCGCCGACTTGACTTACTGTTGACTTGGTCAACTTGCGTGGAAAAGAAGCTGAGTTTGGCGCGCGGAGAAGTGATTTGCTACAATCGATATCTTTTGACGCAAGCATCTAGTTTCCAAATCAGCTTTCCTTGACAGCTGTCAAATCTCATCATTTTATTTTTGCAACGGTTCAATGAAGATTTCCTAAAATAACCATGAATTCAAATGGAATTTTTTTTTTCTTTCAAAATTTTGTTTTTCAGCTTCGATATCAAAAATTCAAAATCAATTTGAGGAAACATAAGTGTAAGGAATACTCCGTATTGTTTAAATCGAGTTGATAAAAGAATTTTATGTAAAGTTGAATAAATTACCACTAAATTCTAAATAAGTGGTTTAAATTTAAATTAATTTAGTTATTTTTTAATTTAATTTTCAAGATCAATAAATTTTTATAGGATAATCCTGTCAACTCTGTGAAATTCAACTTTATGAGATCCTTACTTACCGTGTTTTTAAAGTTGGTGATTGTATCTGGATACCATTTTCAATACTCCTCCTGTTTCATAATAAAAGTCATCTAATTTTAGCCTTTTTCCTTTATTCGAACCCAATCATGGGCTATGGATTTCAAAATTTCTTCCACCTTCTATTACATCCATTCTTTCCGGATCCTAATTGGTTAATCTATTTATTAGTCCTAAATATAATGAAAAATGACTCGAAAAACTATGAAGTAAAAAATAATTTTAGAAATGCTAAATTATATACAAACTATTCTCATTTTAACTAAAGATAATATGAATTATAAATCCTGTCGAACTTTCAACAAAAAATAACTAAATGTTTCAGCTAGCCAAAAACATTGACTTGAGAATCTTGCAGGATTTCTACTATCTGTCTTTCAGCGGTGGAGACGTCGCGTTAGTTTATCCTATCTCTTGAATTGGTAAATAAAGAGTGGTCATTCCGGGGTTCGAACTGTGGACCTATGGGTACTACCCACAAGTCCTTTCCAGTGAGTCATTCCAAAATGATTCACTTACTTCTTTCGGGCCTTCCACGTCGAACATGAGGTTGTTTATCCAAACTTGCGGGGGTTTTCCTTTTGTTGTTTCCTTTGGTTTTTCTAGGGGTTGGCAAAAATCCCGCAAATCCCGGTCCTGTCCCGCAAAAATTATGTGGGACGGGACGCGGGACGACCCGTCGGGATCCCGTAAATTGTTTGAGTGGTGCGGCAGTTGCTGTTTCTGGTGAGCTTCTTGTTTCCATTACGGGGGTGGTGAACATCTTCTTGGAGGGCCGGTGTCCGTCTGCTCTCGGGGAGTATGTTGCTAGTGCCCCTTTGACTCCCTTGGTCAAACCAGGGGGTGGTATCCGCCCTATTGCTGTCGGCACGATCTGGAGACGCCTTGTGTCTAAGGTGGTTGCTTTCTTGGTTGGGCCTCAGTTATCTGGGTATTTTAGGGACCTGCAGTTCGGAGTTGGTGTTTCTGGAGGTGGTGAGGCCATTCTACATGCCTTAAATAGGCTTGTAGAGTCTCGTGGTTCTGAAATGGGTCTTTCTATGCTGTTGGTGGACTTCCAAAATGCTTTCAACTTGGTTGATCGCACTACTCTGCTTTTGGAGGTCCGTCGTCAGTGCCCTGGGCTCTCGCGCGCTTGGGTTGCACCTTAACGTGGATAAAACTGAGGTCTTCTGGCCGGTTGTGGATCCTATGGGCTTGGTGCCTGGTGTTTTCCCTGCCCTCATTGCTCGGCCTGTTTCTGGCGTTACGGTTTTAGGTGGTCCTGTCAGTACTTGCCCTGTTTATAGCGCTGAGATTGTTGCGACTCGGGTGGCCAAGACCGTTGAGCTTATGGGTCTTGTTGCCGAACTAGAGGATCCGCAGAGTGAGCTGCTTTTGATTCGGGCTTGTTCGGGTATCTCTAGACTCTACTTCACCATGCGTACTTGTCCGCCGGATGCCGTTGTCCCAGCTCAGTCGACTTTTGACAGTGCCCTCTGTGTCTGTTTAGAGCGTATTGTGGCTGCTTCTGGATCCGGGTTCGGTGATTGGCAGTGGAGATTGGCTACTCTTCCGTTTCAGTACGGTGGGCTTGGTGTTTATGTTGTTGGTGACGTCATGCATTATTCTTTTCTGGCCTCTCGCATGCAGTCTTCTGGGTTGCAGTCCTCGCTCCTCCGCTTTGCTGGGCTGCCCGTGGGTGAGGGGCCCTCTTTCGATGTTGCCCTGTGTGACTTCAATGGTCTTACCGGTTCTGATTTCAGTCGTGATTCTTGCGAGTTCGCTGCCCCCAAACTTATGAAGAAATTGGCAGATGTGTACTTCGCCCGGGTTGTGGCTTCTTCTGAGTCGGTTTTTTCATTGATCCCGCGACAGGTGGTGTTGTGGAGGTCTCAGCATGGGCCCCATTCGTCTGATTGGCTCAGAGCTGTTCCTATTTCGGGGCTCGGTCAGACCATGAATGGTAGGACTTACAGGTCTGTGCTCTGTTATCGTTTGGGTATCCCTTTATTTCGGGATGGTCTTCCCTGCTCTGCATGTGGTCGGGTTTTTGAGGGTGATATTTTTGGGGATCATGTCGTGTCGTGCTCTAGTTCCATTGGGCTCAAACATCGGCATAATCTTGTGCGTGACACCCTCTTCGACATTTGCTTCCGTGCTGGGATCCCCTCTGGAAAGGAGGTGGATATTGGTGTTGTTGACGGTCTTGGCAGACCCCTTAGGCCCGATGACATTCTTCTTTACTCTTGGGATTGGGGGCGGGATATGTGTGTGGATATCACTGGTTCCTCCCCCCTCACTCAGACTTGTTTGGCTTCCTTCGCTCCTGGACGGTGTGTACTTGACGCTGCGCGACGTAAGTTCACCAAGTATCGGGATGTGTGCTCTACTGCTGGTTATGGGTTTTTGCCTTTTTCCTTCTCTTCTTTTGGTGAGCTGCACGTGGATGCTGTTGCGCTGCTGGGACAGATCCGCTCTTTTCCTTTAGCCTTAGATTCTAGTTCTCGTCTACCTGCTCATATTTTTACCAGAGTTTGTTTTTCCATTGCTAAAGGGGTTGGTGCGCAACTTGTTTCTCGGTTGTCTGCTAACTTCTTGTAAACATTTGATTGTTTGTTTTCTATACTATTTGGAGTTATTATAAAATAATAATAATAATAATAATGATAATGATAATGTAATACTGTAAGTCAATATATATACACACACTGCATCGGTGTTTATATACATGTACACACGTATATATGCGTACGCATATATGGGAACTGCAAAATATAAAAAATTATACATATATATATTTATTACGCCTTTGAGAATCGCAATATATACATGAAAAAAATTTGAGTTTTTTTTAATTTTTTTATTTGAGGGACAAAGTTCGTCCCGTCCTAATTACGTCCCGCAAAAATTACGCGGGATGACCTCCATCCAGTCCCGGTCCCGTCCCGTCCCGCGCCCACTCCTAGTACAAGGGAGCAAAGTAAATCACATCATGTGCTCTAATAATTTCTCAAACCTTCCACACAATTTTTAGTAGGGGTGATTACTAGAATGTCCTAAATTTTGGGACTTATTAGGAAAAAGGCTCCCACCTCCTCTAAATTAGCAAAATGTCCACCGCCCCCCTTGGCCCCTGTGCCCCCCCTCCCGTGCCCCCTCCCGCCTCATTAATTTTATTTTTATTTTTTCAGTTTTTTTTTTTTTTTTTCCCGCGTTTCCAAAGTTGTTGAAACGGAATTGCTGAAACTTCTGTTTCAGCACATACGGTTTCAACAACCCTTTTTCAGTTTTTTTTTTCCGCGTTTCCAAAGTTGCTGAAACTTCTGTTTCAGCACATGCGGTTTCAGCAACCCCTGCTTCAGTTTTTTTATTTTTTTTTTATTTTACCGCATTGCTGAAACAGGGGTTTCAGCACATACGATTTCATCACCCCTGGTTCAATGTTTTTTTACCGCGTTGCTGGCTGAAACGGAGTTGCTGAAACCCCTTTTTCAATGGGTTTTTTTTTACCGTGTTGCTGAAACAAAGGTTGTTGATGCTGAAAACCCGGTTTCAGCAAAGTTGTTGATGCTGAAACCCCGGTTTTAGATGCTGAAATTGTTGCTGAAACCGGAGTTAATTTTTTTTCCGCGTCACCACTTCGACACTAGAGTTGCGGAAACCGGAGTTTTTTTTCCAAAAAATACTGAAATGATGAAATGCTGAAATAGTAGCTCATACAATTTTATAAGAATAAATTTTAACTTTTCAGCATACGAATTTTGCTAATAAGAATTAATTTCAACATTTCAGCATTTCAGATCACACAAAAAAGCAAAAAGCTAATAAACTCTCCAAAAATTTCAGCAAGACAAAAAAAATAAAATTACATCCAATTTTTTTTCATTCCAATCAACCAAACGATAAATCAATCCAAACAAGAAATTGAAATGTAAAATGACCTTTTTACTGTACATAAACCCATTTCAGCTTTTTTCATTGAGCCCATTTCATTGAGCCCATTAAAATTGTTGTCATTCTAGATACAAGGAATCACACATGGAGTCTGATGGAGATCCCATAAGTTTCCACTGCTTTCAAACTGATGATATAAGCAAAATAAGAAATAATTAAAGAGAAACCTGCAACATGTTTATGTTAGAGTATTTTAAAATAGGTATAAGTAGCAAAAATTACCTTGTGCAGTTGTGCGTTGCAAAATAAAAAGCAAAGATGTCAATGATGATTATGACAGCAAAATCAAGTTATCTAAAATTCCTACATAGCAAGATAATTACCCCAAATTTAAATACAAAATGACAGGATATAAGTTTGTGTAAATGTTTGACCTCTAAAAAGAAACAATCACAATTGAGAAGGCTAAACTCTTTCAAATTAGCAAAACTGAATCGGGAATGATACTCGACCAATCAAATATTATAGTAGATTCAACTCATTTGAGCGTATTAATTGAACCTAGTGCTTCAACAAAGGCATAATAGAGAACCAATGAATATAGACAGCAAACGAGAACAAAATCGATGAAATCGAGATCACCAAAGGCATAACAGGAAATCGATGAAATCGAGACCACCAAACGAGAACAAAATCGAGTGAAAACCAATGAATATAGACAGCAAATTGGTTGTGGAGTGCGTACCTGTTCACGGACGCCGTGGTCGACGGCGCAAGGAAGGCGGTGATGCTGAAATTGCCGGATGGAGATGCATATTCAGAAGAAATCAGGGAAGCTCCTCTTCGCCTGTCAGAGGCATCGCCGGCGACCAGGAGGAAACCGGCCATGGGAGAGATTTCAGTCACAAGTCCACCGTCGATTTCAGCAAGTCCACCAGCGAGCTTCACCAGAAGGAAGATGGCGGCGGCATCCTCTTCGGCTCGGATCGCCATCGTCTTCGCCTTCATCGCCTTCAGTCATCGGCAGCGATCCAATCGCCCTGGAGATCCAATCGAAAACGGGGGAGATCCAATCACCCTGGAACGGGGGAGATCCACTGTCCGTCGGCACCTCACTGGAAGCGGATCTGGCGGCCATGGAGGAAGCGGATCTGGCGGCCATGGAATCTGGCGGATTGGGGCGAGAAATCCGACTGCAAAGGAGGATAAACCTAGCGAAACCATGGGAGACATGGTTGTGTTTTTGAGACGGTGAGGAAAAGAGTAAGGCTCGATTATTTTCTCCAGAGAACTAGGTTTGGGAGAGGGGGGGAGCCGAGGGATATTTAGATGGACCTTTAACAAAAAAAAAAAAAAATCCGTGAACAGTTTTTAATTTTACTCAAAATTTACGCCTTCGGCGCAAATTTTCTCTTTTTAGTACTCCATCCAAATTGATTTCACACGTACAGAAAATTATGTCCAAACGCTCTAACGGAGTACGAGGACGTGCGTATGAAAAGGGTGGCCCAACTGCCCATGTGCTCAAGCCCAATTAGGGTAAAATCTACCCTAATCGTCCCAATTAGGGTAAAATCTACCGTAATCATCGAATTGAGTAATATAATATTTTTTTAAAGCTTTTTAAATTAGATTATAGTACGAGTATGTTAACTTAAATAAAGTATAAAAAACATTCTAGTTCATAGAAATACAACTGCAGTGATTGTTATGTGTTAAGTGTTCAAATATTGAAAACTTTTTATTTAAATGTTCAGTTAGAGTGTATAACTAGCGCAGTACCCATGCGTAACGCACGGGATTTGTAAAATATATTATATTTTTAGAAGATATTATCATAATTTATTTACATTATATTAGATATATTATAATAATATGAAAATGATATAGCCAAATAATATAAATTTGGATAAAAAAATCCTTATATCATATCAATATATAATATGTGGCAAAACGTCAATGTCTCATCTTCATACTTTCCTAGATGGAAACAATTATATACATAATTGTAGAGTGTGTTTTTTTCCAGCATTCTAAGTTTTTTCAGCAAGTTGATTGGTTACTTTAAGTATTAAACAAATATTTATTGTGGTAATGGGTTGGAAGGTAAGACCAAAAAATTTGGTAGTTCGGCTACATATTACACAAACGCTAGGTGAATAGAGTTTTAAGAACTTTTGGATGGAGAGTACATAAAAATGTCGGAGAAGAAATATTCTTGTAATAAACTTCAAAGTAAAAAAAATGCTTCATCCGTCTCTAGATATAGGTCATTTTATTTATTTGGCATGTTTTTTAAGAAGCTATTTAGATAAAAATAAAACTAAAGGAAAAATAAAGTATAATTTCTTTTAAAAAAAAACCCCCGTTTATTTATTAATCAAAGTGAATGGAAAAAGTTTCTGGAATTTTCAAATAGATCAAGTTTATCCCTTGTAACAACTCATAGTTTATCTCGTAAAAATCCTTTCATCAATTAATTTAAAAAATTGAAAACACTCAAAACTTGATTTATTACAAATTTCAGGCACAAGTTTATCGAGTTTCATCACTTAATAATTAAAGAAAAATTCAAAAAACCATTTCACTTATTTAAAGAAAAATTAAAAAATCACAAAATTTATATATGACTTGATTAATTAATAAAATGCCACATAGAACCTCGATCAATAGGCAATTAATACGACATGTGGTGTAAGAGACTCTTTATTTATTGTAAGTATCAATACGATATAATCAAATTATGCTAATTAATATCAAATATTTTACATAACTGTATGCTTGTATACTTATTTTTGGATATTTGGATATAACAATTAAGAGATCTTTTTAAAGGAAGGGTTAAAGTACGTGCAACTTGAAATCAACATATAATATATCTTTCACATAAAGAATTGATTTACCATAAAATAAATTATTTCAAAATTAGTGGGTTATTGTTTAAGAATAATTAAAGAGCTTGTTTGAGAAGATTCAAATAGAATAAATTGATTTTTTCATTAAAAAAAATTATTGGTTGAATGAACGTGCCACACAATCCGTTAAAAAATTAAATTAGTGATGAAGAAGACACGTGTCACCATAAACATCTTCAACATATAATATATCTTTTACGTAAAAAATGAATAATAAATATTTTTAATTTTTATAAATTTATATATTTGGAATATATTATTTACATACTCAGAAAATAAATTGTTATTGATTTCATAACTTGTATGTTTAGCATTTGTCATTTTCTATGGTTAAATTAGTAATTTCATAACTTGTATGTTTAGATTCCCGTTAAAAACTCATGCTAACCATCTTTCAAAATATTCTTTTAATTAAATTGTATAATTGTCATGGAATTACTAATTTATGGAATGCTATCAATCATTGTGAAAGAATTACTAAATAAAAAAAAACTATTTTTTGGGTAAAATGTGGTAACTAAAAAATATATTGAGTTTTAATTCAAAATAAATGAGAAAAAATAAATTAAAGTTACTATACAAAAATAATTAATTGGTATTTAAATTTTTTTAAATCACTTTAATTCAGGAAAAAATATATTAGATTCATTTTAATTAATAATTAAGTAAATTGAATTAATTATTTAGGTGGAGCCACATTAAAGGAGAATTTACCACGTAAACCTGGTTTAAGGAGGTGCCGCCATGTGGTATCTTCAACATCTGTTTTAGTATTATATTAGATATTAAATATTAGATATTAGATATTATATCAAAATGAATTTAAATTAGTAGAATAAATATGGATTGTTTGTGAAAGAAAAAGAGGGGCGATTGTTCCCTTTTGCCCTAGCTCGGTCATTTACTATACACAAGAAAACTCGTGTATAAAATTAATTAAAAATGATATAAATCTTTTTCACATTATCTATTGTACTTTTTATACGGGATAAGTAGATAACCCATGTTAATGTCTTACATAATTTTATTTAGAGAAAATTTGCACATCTCAATCTCTCATAATTTTATTAATTCGATCGGATAGTGAAGACTAATAGTATAACCTATCGGTGTTATATATCTTCTCGAAAAAACGTGATTGCAACATACTATTTATAAAAAATCTTAAAACAATAAAAACCATCAATCTATAAACAAAAAATAATATTAACTTGAAAATCAACTAAAAGTAATACAAACTAGGAAATTTTGGCTTAAAATAATACAATATTTTAAAGTTTAATTAGGATAAGATTCAAAACAAAATTTTATTTATAAAAATTACAAAATAATTCATATTAAACCATGCTTTGTACAGATCTATCTTTTATATTTTCAGTATATTAAAACCACTATTTATTTTTTCAACCGTGTGCAATACAAACCAAAATTTTAAAATTACACAAAATTGCTTGAATAGCAGGTTATGATTTTTTTGGGATAAATTGTGGATTATATGTTGTGATTTTATGTAATTTCAAAATAAAAATTGTTTTTTTTTTCGCAAAGTTGGACAAATAAATAATGGTTTTGGTGTATTTACAAATAAAGGCGTGTATTTGTGCAAAGTATGACTATGATGTTTTTTTTATATAATTTTGATAAATAATTTTTTTTTATTCTTACCCCAATCCAAGTTCAATAACTTGTGGGTATTATTTTAAGTCAAAGTTCATATATAGTTTGTACTGTAAGACACGATGTATTAAGAGGAGCCAACCCATGTCACCTAGCACTCTCAGGTCTATTGTCGTCACTTGGAGCCTGAAAAGAAAGAGCTTTTGTGACATAGGTACGATTTGAATCACTTATAAATCACTCCTAACATTATTTCCGACATCTTTATGATATTCGATGTGGAACAAGGGTGTTACATGCATTATTCTTGTTTATAGGTATGTAGTTTGTATTATTTTGAGATTTGTTTTCGTATTATTTTTTGTCCACATCTGATAGTTGATACTATTATTTTAAGTCACCTTTCCCATTTAAAAAGAAAACAAGATGTATATGAAAATTTTAGATCACATATAAAGAGTCGAGATATACACTCTTTTTCAAATTATATTATAAAGAGGGTATTTTCAAGTGTCCAATGTGGCAATGTAGTACCAAAACAAACAAAACACTGAACCAAAAAAAAAAAAACATAAACGCTCAAAAACATAATAATACATAAAAGGATATCAATAACCACGATAATATAAGTTAGAATTTAACGAAATGCTCCAAAGTTTCATCCTTTTTCTGTCCCCTTTCGCAAAATCTCTCTATTCTTCTTCTTTTTTATTTGATGCTTGTAAGCAAAGGGAGTTGAGAATAGGAAGAGACATATACTTAGAGATAGAGATAGGTGATTTACTGATTTAGACCTAAGTATAAAATGAGTAAGGAATATCTAGCAACCAAGGAAAATGAAAATGGAACTAACTAACGTGTCCAAACGTAACTAACTAATTTGTGTCAATGGTATTTCAACCATTTCACATTTGGGTACTGGACTTATTTCTCAAGCATCTACCTTTTTTTATATTAAAAAACAAATGCTGATCTCAAGAACTGAATTTAGAACAGTAGAAATTGACATGGAATCAATTTTAGTACAAAATTAGGAGTATGAAACAATGACCATCTAAACGACTTGCAGTAGAAAACTTGTATCAATCTTAAGCTACATACCAAGAGTTTGAATTTTGTGCTTCTTAGGGACTGTCTCGTAAGTTTTCGTTTTGGCGGAGCCGGGGGTGCTTGGGAGTACTCGAGCACCCCTGACGGACAATAAAATATAATTTTTTTTCCATATATTTAGTATTTTTAAGATAATATAACATATTTAAATGATGTTTAAATCAAGAGTTCTATCTAGTGTAAGTGGTAAGGAAGGAAGGAGAATTAAAACCAAAAAGGTCTCTTATTAAGTATACTCCAAAATAAATATTTCAGAAAATTTTTTTAGCACCTCTGAACGAGAATCCTGGCTTGGTCACTAAATACAAATCAATTCTTAACCAGAAATCTTGTGTTCGAATATTAGAAAAGAAAAACCTTTAAGATATGTGAAGTTATTATTAATGGGGGCTTGTAGGATAGTTAAATTGAGAAACCGTTTATTTAATAACAGATAAACTCTAGAATCTATTTTTTTTAATTACAAAAAATAATATGAACTATCACCTATAAGCCAATATTAATACGAGCTATGAAAAGGTATACAAAATATTCGACATTTAAATCAATTTTGATACGGAAAAAATCAGGCCAATTTTTTGACTAAATTTTTTACGTGATAAGGTTCGAAAATTTAATGAAGTAAAATCATATCATTAAATTTTTGTTAAAAAATAATAATTTTGAGTGCAAATACTTAAATTAGCTCTCAAGTCCAAGTTGTACTGAAATTTAGTTTTTATTTTTAAAATTGTATATCGCCATTAAATGATATGGTGTCTTGTCATTAAATTTTCGAACATTCGATTGTCACGTCAAAAAATTGAATGAAAAATCGGGTAATTTTTTTCACTATTGAAATTAGTTTAATATAGAGTAGTTTATATATAATTTTCAAAATTCATACTTATATTGGTTAATATTAGTTCAATGTCAATAGTTCGTATTATTTATTATTTTTTTTAAAAAAATAACTAAACTGAATGTATCTAATAGAAATATTTTTTAAATCAAAATGCTTAGAAAAGAACATCCATATTATTAAATATTTTTTTTTTCCAAATCCTTGTCAAATTTGATTAGGCGTTGATTTAGAAGTATTGGTACTATCAAATCTAACGGTTTCACCATTTTCGAGTTTTTCTACCATTGTGATCTTTATGTGAAAAATCATCAAGGGAACAAACAAAATCACATCATGTGGTGTAATAATTTCTCAAACCTTCCACACAATTTTTATTTTTTTCAGCCATTTCCCAACTGAAATGGGGCCTACAGGGTGGAGTCTCCTTCCAAATTGATTTCACACGTACTGAAAATGATGTCCAAACGCCCTTAACGGTGTACGAGGGAATACGGATTTGGCTCCCCTTATACTAACTCCAATGGTTGTGTGTAAATGTCTAGATGTGCATATTTTTGACATTTTTGAGCTCTATTGGTTACTTTTGGGGTGTGCAAATGTGCACATTTGAGCATGTAATGTGCAAATTTGAGCACCTCACCTCCTCATGTGCAAAAACTTTTTCAAAAAGCAAGACAATTTTATTCGTGTGTTTTTTATGATTTTTGTTTTAAATTAATTGTATTTGAATGGTGTGTAAAAAATACACATTTGACCATTGGAGCAAAATACCAAAAAGTAAGGTGTATTTTTACACACCTTGTGCAAATGTATACATTATAGACAAAACCATTGTGGATAGTCTTAAGGTGAAGTTAAAAAAATAATAACCATCAAAAAATAGATGAATGGTAAAGATTGTCCCCTTCTATGAGTCCCATTCAATCTAATTAATTATTATTTTTCTCTAAAATTAAAATTTATGAGGAGAAAACAAAATTGATTGTGCAGTATTGCACAGAATTCGGACTCAGGGCATGCATATGAAAAGGGTGGCTCAACTGCCCATGTGCTCAAGCCCAAAGGGGGTAAAATCCGTAATGGTTAAAATGAATAATATAAAAAATATATTAAATTATAGTATAGTGTGAGTATATTAAGTTAAATAAAATATATAAAAAAGAAACATTCTAATTCATAGAAATATAACTAACGTGATTGTTGTGTTAAAGTGTTCAAATACTCAAAAACTTTTTATTTAAATGTCAAATTAGAGTGTAATAAATTTATAAACGAGTAGAATAAATATGGATTTTTTTATCAGAGAAAAAGCAGGGCTATTGTTCCCTTTTGCCCTAGCTCCGCCATTTACACAAGAAAACTCATGTATAAAATTATTTTACTTTTAATATGGGATAAGTGGATAAGTCATGTTAATGTCTCACATAATTTTGTTTAAATGTCCTCAAGTACTACTAAATAGGTTGTTATTCTTATTAGGCTTTCTTTATAGTTCATAAATCGAAAAGAACTAGACTGTAAGGATACCATATTGTAGGATATCCTTATAATTAGGGTACATTAGTCATGGGGTATGAATGTATATATACTCGACAGATTGTATTAGAAAGTATCCAATGAATAATCACATAATCAATTCCTCTCTCAATCTCTTTCTCATTTCTCTGTATATCGTCTCTCCTCATCCTTGTCTAAACTCCAACTCTCCCCTCTTTCCTTTCACCTTCACCTTCACCTAAATCTCAACCCTAAATCCTTCCAGATCGAGTCCGATCCTGCCAAAGACTCATTCTTTATAATGAAAAAAGAAAAAGATCGAACTGTTAACTTCTACTACATGTCACTTTTAGCTAATCTAGTAAGACTCGACTCGACTCTCCTCACAATCTTCCTAGGTCATACATGTCGGCAGGGGCGGAGCCAGAAGAAATCCGAGGGGGGGGCTCAACTAAATTTTTGAGATTTTTTTTTTTGAAGATATATATAAGATACAATTTTTGTTATAAGAAATATAGTATAAAACACATTAAATGTATGATTTAAATAGCTATTTTGAGTTTAAATGCTAAAAGGAGAAAGCTATTTTGAGTTTAAAATGCTAAAAGGAGAAAAAAACCCCTAAAATGAAGCTAGAAGGATTCGAACTCAAGACCTTATCATTCTATTCCTCAACCCATACCAACTAAGCTAAGCAAACTTATTGATTAAATGCTCTTTTTAACTATTTTTAACCCTTAAATTATCAAAAATTACAAAAAAAATACAATTTTTTTTTTTTTTGCGTTTTTCCCTGACCCAGGGGGGCTCGAGCCACCTCATGCCCCCCTCCCTCCGCCCCTGCATGTCGGTGCTTCCATAAAGATACAAAGTGAATAAAGTGATGTTTGCGCCACAAAGTGAAATAAAGAAGAAAAAATTTGCAAATTTGTGTACTCCGTTCCGTATAAGATAACTAATTAATTTAATTTGCTTAAAAATTGAAAATTTGAGCCGGAAAAATAAAGTACAATAAAACAAATGTATGTTTAATATGGACTGCCTACCAGATGAACAGTGATGTCGATCTCAAAGTAATAAATTATTCATTTACCGTTTTCATCGCAACCAATTACTGCACTTTTATTGTTCGTTATTGCCTTCAATCTCAATCAATATATTAACGGTAATATAAATACACTAATTTTAGGAGATTTCTTCACAAAATGGCATTCACTAAACCACATTCCCATAGGCATTAGCAATGCTAGTCCAAGTTGATTCAAACTCAGTTCGATTAACTCAATTCCGTAATATCACATTTGAATACAACAAATTTCGCCCAAATTTGGAAAAAATTATAATCAATGGCTTAAAGATCAAATCATCATATCTCAAAACCTCTACAAATCCATCTATTATTTCAATCCAATACACTTTAGTTCTATGGATGATTGGATGTATTTATTTAAAATTGGTAATGGGAGGAGTTCAAGAGTTTGTTGTGCTTCTTGTACGTGGTTCAATACATCAGCTTATTTACTAAGGTTTGTTCATTCATATTTTTAATGTGTAACTTTTTGATCTCTTCACATATCTTAACACAGTAACAAGCATCACACATTGTCTTAAATGAGTATTGTTTTCTACCCATTCACACCTCATCATATTAAATTGGTTATCTTCGGATTAAAAAAAATAAAATTAGGTTGCAAAATCACATGATTTTAGAAGCAAATGTATTCAAGTTAAAAGCAAGGATGGCCGCAAAGACACGCCCCATATGGCCTTATGCCCTTATATGATTATACATATATGATCCAAGGGAGTACCAATCTTGTTTCCCTTATTGTGCAGTTTTCATCTATGTGAATGTGAACATATGTCAAAAAATTCAAAAAGCCATAAATCAATTGACACGTGTCACACTAGCATTGGGAGCAAGGCTTTATAAATTGGCATGATCATGGTCTACAATCTTCACTTCACAACCATCAACCAATCCTTAACAAAGATTTGCAAACATGGGTAGCAAGTGTTTGCTAGTGTTGCTCCTTGGGGTGGTGCTCTTCGCATCCCTTTGCCTAGCCGATGAGCCCAAGCCATTTCCGAAAGGCAAGCCATTCGGCAAGCCTCCTCACAAGGGCGAGAAGCCACCACCTGACCACCACAAACCCCCTAGACACCTCGAAGAGCTTCCGCCTAAGGGAGAGAAGCCACCACCCGAGCATGAACCCTTTGACAAGCCCCCTAAGGGTTTCAAGCCTTCTCCGGAGGGAGAGAAGCCATCACCCAAACCCTTTGACAAGCCTTCTGAAGGCTTCAAGCCTTCTCCGGAGGGCGAAAAGCCACCACCCAAACACGAACCCTTTGACAAGCCTCCTAAGGGCTTCAACCCTTCTCCGGAGGGCGAGAAGCCACCACCCGAACATGAACCCTTTGACAAACCTCCTAAGGGTTTCAAGCCTACTCCAGAGCACGAGAGGCCACCGCCCCAACACGAACCCTTTAGCCCCCTTGACCAACCCCCTAAAGGCTTCAAACCTCCTCCTGAACACGAGAAGCCACCAACCGAACACAAGCCCCCAAGGCACCTCCAAGAACTACCACCAAAGGGTGAGAAGCCACCACCCGAACACAAACCCTTTGACAAGCCTCCTAAGGGTTTCAAGCCTCCTCCGGAGCACCAGAAACCACCAATGGGTCCTAAGGGTAAGGGAGAGAAGCCGCCAACCGAACACAAACCACCAAGGCACCTGGAAGAGCTACCCCCAAAGGGAGAGAAGCCACCACCCCAACACAAACCCTTTGAGAAGCCTCCTCCGCAGCACGAGAAGCCACCAATGGGCCCTAAGGGTATGGGAGAGAAGCCACCACCGGAACACAAACCCTATGAGGAGCCCCCTAAGGGTTTCAAGCCTCCTCCAGAGCACGAGAAGCCACCAATGGGCCCTAAGGGTAAGGGAGAGAAGCCACCACCGGAACACAAACCCTATGAGGAGCCCCCTAAGGGTTTCAAGCCTCCTCCGGAGCACGAGAAGGAGCCATTGCCTCCCAAGGGAAAGGGAGAGAAGCCACCACCAAAGAAGGAGGTTGGAAGAAAGCTCTTGGCAGCTAAACCCAAGGGAGACGACAAGCCCCATCCCGAACACAAGCCCTTCCCTCTTCAAGGGAAGAAGCCATTAGTTCCTCCTCACAAACCTCCCACCACCACCGGTCACTAGACATGGATCGAGTTCTTCTGTGGACCATATATGAATAAGAGACTATGTGTATGTCCTTGTCATTACTCATTAGTGCCTCCATTGCGTAGATGATGTGTTAGCCTTCACTACTAGTAGGAGTGATCAGCATTGTGTCTTTTTCTACTTATTGTATGATGTATCAGTTATGCTCTGCCTGTTGATCTTCATCACAGGTCTTTGCAGCGTTACCCATTTGAGTTTATTATATATATGTTCCTAATTCCTGTTTACAAAGCTATGCCTCCTACACTTTATATTGACAAGAAAATACTAGGCAACTCAGCATGACAAATAACATATAATAACCCTCCAAATTATTCTTTAGAATTTATCAGCTACCAAGAACGTGGGATTATTTAAACATTTGCACCTTTTGACAGAAAATAATTTTTTTTTAAATATAATGTACTATTGGCTACAACAAAATTGCCCTAAATTTGGACTTAACAAGTCCAAAAGTTAGCAACAATTAAAAGAGCAGGAAACATATATGAGTTACACAATACTTGATTCAGATGTAGAGCAACTGAATCGATCGAACGAGACTATGATAAAAATAAATAAATAAATAAAAATTAAAAAAGCGGGAGTCCTTGTCTAACATGACGGTGAGTCCTTAAATGAAATAGGAATCTAATCTGACTTATTTATTTTTATATTTATAAGAACGGGAAAAAAAAAATTATCACAACCTGGTATGGGGGAAGATCTTAACCTTATAGTTATACGGAGTATTTATGAACTGTTATTTTTACCATCTAACTACACCGGCTTTAACTTGTACAATTTAGTTAAAAATATATATTGTCATCATTTATAAAAGTTATCACAAGTTACAATCTATCTAAATATACTCTCTCCGTTCGGCAAAACTTGTCGTTTACTATTCACGTACGCTTTTTTATAATGATAAAAACTATATAAAATATTTATTTTTAATTTTTTTGAACAAGTTTGTACTTATGAATAATAACTACGAAATTGTTAAAAAAATTATTTAAAAAACTAGATATTTTATATAGTTTTTATCTCCTAAAAAAACGTGCGTGAGTAGTAAAGTGACAAGTTTTTCCAAACGGAGGTAGTATTTTAGTTAATTAATAAAAATACAAATCAAAATTATTTCATAGTCACCCTTACAAATAAAAAATTAATAGATAAATATTTAATAAGTGTTATTTTATTTATATCTAGATTAATTTTTTAGTGGAAAGAATTATTTATGTCTCGATTAATTTTGATTGAAATACATCTATGTATAAACTGATGTAATTATGTTATAATTGATATTAATTTACAACTCTATTGAAATGATTTTCGCCACTATTATATTTTTCAAATAAAAAAAACCGTATAACAAAAAAAAATTAAGATTAAGGGTATTTGCTAATAGATTAAAAAAATGACAAAAAAAAATTGTTTTAAAACAATAAAAATAATAATTTTGACAAAAATTTACTGTTTAGTAGGATAAAAAAATATTTTTTTTTGAAAAATATTTCTTAAAATTAAATTATATGAAAAAAATATTTTTAGGAGATGTTTGTAAATAAATAATACTGTATAATTTTAAAATATGAAGACAGTATATTTCCATTCACAAAACGAAACAGACACGCCAGGTATAATTCAAGTTTTTAAAACTATACCGGTACGCGTATCTAAGGCTAGTGCAGTAACAATGCAGGGACAAATGGACAATACATTGTATCATTTGTATGATTTGAAATGTTAATTTCAACCCATTCAGATTACCTTTGTCTTGTCATATTAAATTAGTTATCTTCACACTGAAATTTTGGGTTGCAAAGTCACATGATCCATTTTACAAGCAAACAAGCTAAGTTAAAGTTAAAGGCAAATTATATATGGAGGCCGCAAAGGGATCGATCCCATCATCCAACGGAATACAAAATCTATTTCCCTTACTGTGCAGTTTTCAGCTGTGTGAATAGGTACTCTTTTTCAAATCAACTAACACGTGTCTTCCTACCATTGGACACATGGGGTTATAAATTGCCATGATCAAGGGACTTCACTTCACACTCACATCCATCAAGCAATCCTAAACCAATAGCAAAAGATCAGTTGCAAACATGAGTAGCAAGTGTTTGCTAGTGTTGCTCCTTGGGGTGGTGTTCTTCACCACCCTTTGCTTAGCCTACGAGCCCAAGCCATTCGGCAAGCCTCCTCACGAGGGCGAGAAGCCACCACCCGACCACCACCACAAACCCCCTAGACACCTCGAAGAGCTTCTGACTAAGGGAGAGAAGCCACTACCCGAGCACAAACCCTTTGAGAAGCCCCCTAAGGGCTTCAAGACTCCTCCGGAGCACGAGAAGCCACCACCTAAACATGAACACGAACCCCCAAGGCACCTCCAAGAGCTTCCGCCTAAAGGAGAGAAGCCACCGACTGAACACGAACCCTTTGACAAGCCCCCTAAGGGTTTCAGGCCTATCCCCGGGCATGAGAAGCCACCAATGGATCCTAAGGGTAAGGGAGAGAAGCCACCACCTGAACACAAAGCCCCAAGGCACCTCCAAGACCTACCACCAAAGGGAGAAAAGCCATCACCCGAGCACAAACCCTTTGGGAAGCCCCCTAAGGGTTTCAAGCCTCCTCCGGATCAGCACGAGAAGCCATCATCTGAACACAAACCCCCTAGGCACCTCCAGGACTTCCTACCAAAGGGAGAGAAGCCCCTACCCGAACACAAACCGTTCGAAAAGCCCCCTAAGGGCTTCAAGCCTCGTCCCGAGCACGAGAAGCCACCAACCGAGCACAAACCCCCCAGGCACCTCCAAGAATTGCCACCAAAGGGAGAGAAGCCACCACGCGGACAAAAGCCCATTGACCAGCCCCCAAAGGGCTTCAAGGCTCCTCCCAAGGGCAAGGGAGAGAAGCTGCCACCAAAGAATGAGATAGGAAGAAAGCTCTTGGCAGCTGAAACCGAGGCAAAACCAGTCTTTCCTATTGGCAAGAAACCCGAAGGAGACAAGCCACATCCGGAACACAAGCCATTCCCACTTCCAGGGAAGAAGCCGTCATTTCCTCCCCACAAACCTCCCACCCCCACTGCTCACTAGACATGGCGTACGCTTATCCATAGACCATATATGAATAAGAGACGATTGATATGAGCTTGTTGTTAGTGTCTCTGTTGCATAGATGATGTTTTAGCCTTCACTACTAGTAGGATGGATCTGCATTGTGTCCTTTCCACTTATTGTATCTTGTATTACATATGCTCTGCCTGTTGATCTTCATCACAGGTCTATGCAGCGTTATCAGCTGAGTTTATTTATTATATATATGTTCCTATTTCTTGTTTACAAGCTGTGCCTTCACTTTATACTGTCAAAAACACAAAGATGTATATGTAAGCTAAGCCACTCAGCATGAAACATAGCATACAAGGAAATGCACAATAAATATCTGATAATAACACTACTAACAACCAGATGTCAACTGGATCCTCACAATCATTCAGTTAAATTTTATTAGGCATTACTTAAAAAACATGTCCGCAATTCACGATTTGCCAAATCATAAAATTTTGAATTTGAATGATCAATTACTTTCAGCCATATGTAACAGTGATCACAGCAAAACTGACCTCCAGGACAATCTGTTGGCGTGAATATCTGAACTGCACACGTCCAAGTTTGTGAATAGGAACCACTTCCTATCGTTCTTGTTTAAGCCGCTAGGAAAGAAGACATTGACGGATAACAGGTAACTTCCTATAGGAAATTGTCACAAAAATGTCAATATTGAATATTTGCCCATTGTTTCATGGTTCATCCATGTAAACACATGTGAAACAAGGAACATTACATGCATTCTTGTAATGTGAATCATCAAGCTCATAATTGATATCTTAGTTTACTGAAATCATAGGCTCCTACTACCTAGCTAAAAAAAAATTCACTTAATTAATTTTTTGAAATTTGAATACTTCAGATCGAGTTCATATTAGCAGTAGGAGCCTATGATTTCACAGCAGCTATCTCCTCCTACTATGAAATTTTACCCAATTTTAGACTTACAATTACAAGTGCATTGACCGAAGAAGCTGAATGAAAAGGCCCAGCTGTTTCATAGTTCATCCATGTAAATAACATATGTGAACCAATAAACAATGCATACAGCATACATACTTCAACCATCAGACTCACAACTGACATTTCACTCTCCTTCTTTCATGAAGTGGTAAAAAAATTGCAACTTTCTATAGTTACAGGTTTGAATCGGACATAAAGATGCACCAATTTGTTGTTGCAGCCTCATAAAACCATTCTAATAACTGCAATTACTGATCGGTGCCATCATTTTTTACAAGTACATACTCCGTACTAATCAAAGGATTAAATGAAAATTACACACACAATTAGCAGCCAAAGATACGCCGATTACCTGGATTCCGATCATAAAATTGAGAATGCCAAA